>OX388224.1:10319141-10937698 GCA_947578815.1 Epinotia ramella | reverse complement strand
ACTCTTTAGGTTGATGAAGCTTATGAGTGTATAATTAATAGACGGAAAAGTCATCATTACAAAGATTTATTAATAAATTCAACACTTAATATAAATTAACACAATCGTAATATCAACATTTTTTCATTTTGCAAGTGAGCTGATCAACAGAGGGGAGGCTACCGCGTAGGAAACAAGCAACGAAGGCGTGCTGTGATTGGTCATGACGCTCTCGCCGTTCGGCGCACTAGACTCGCGCGCAATTCGTCGTGCGTTCAAATTTAAAAAATAATTGATAAATGAATACAATGTGGAGCTATTGATGAATTACTTAGATTTTTTATCAATAGATGACTATGATAAAGCTGGATTATATGTGTCGACTTGAATTTTTTTGAGATTTATTTTAAAATAATTAGAAGGCTTTCAACATTAAACTGTTCATACAAATTTAACCTATTGATAAATATGTTATTAATTCAAACTTAGGTTATCTTTGATAGTTTTTAATAGTATTCAGTAATCAAAACCCACTTGTATAATCTTTTAGAGGAAATATATTTTTTTTATTCGTTTCGGATTATACTAACGTAAGCACTTGACGAAAGTTTTAGCAAATTAAAGTGGAGATTATAATACTAAAATGCGATACTCTATTGAAGAAAAATACTACTTGTATAATCTATCCCTGGATTTACAAGGGTCGCTAAGAAAACGCTGTGTAATACCTAAAGCAACGTCAAATTTCCCTATCTTTTTTTACTACTAGTAGTACTCATCATATTCTAAATATTAACAAAAAAATCGCGACCTTGGGAATTATCGAAGGTGCATTCATTTTACGTATCGTACTATATGTGCATCTTGTTCTAGCGTAGCGTAACAAAGTCAGCGTAAGACAGCAATAGTTGCCGGCCAGAAATTGCAGGAAAATGCCGTTTAGAAGCCCCAGGTCCAGGTATTTCACCAGAACCGTGTAGACTCGGGCAATAGGTCTTCCCCGCCTGTCGTAAAAGGCGATTTAAGGCGCCGTAGGTTCATGGTCTTCTCTCCCTCTCACTGAGCATAAGCGTGAGCGAGATGGAAGGGCGTGCTCGAAAGCGCGGATATCATGTTTTTTAATTTTAATTTTTGGCCGTTTAAATAAATAAAAATGTAAACACTGATTTCCCTCAAACATGCATATTGCCGATTTTTAGAAGCAATTTTAATATTTTTAGCTTTTGTGCATAATTTGTTACGAATATTTTAAGTCTATTTTTGTTTAGACCTATGTTCGTGATTTTTTTCTATCGAGCGAAATTTGCCTAATCATGTTTCGAAGCACTGATTTCCCTGCAGAAAAGCCTCAAGATTTCTATTCGTATTTTTTTGAAACCATATTATTATAAACAGACGCATTATATTGTTCGCTTAACTTCGCTGAACCTACGGCGCTTTAAGTGGATGTCACACTGCGACGCATCTCCGGACGGAGGTGCGTTTCTCGTTGTATGCAAGTACCTCAATTCCGTGTGGTACGACATACGTACTGCAACGCACCTCCGTCCGGCGAAATTTGTATGCAGCTCCGTCCGTTGATGCGGCGCAGTGTGACGACCGCCTTCAACGGGGTCAACGGGGTCGCCAGTGATTTTTGTGGGGAGCCACAGCACTTGGCCATGTACCCCCGAGAAGGCGACGAAGGTGCCCAGAACGAGCCCGCAGGGTAAAGCGCGAGGAGGGCTAATGCGTTCAACCTGAACCTGAGATCTTAGAGTCCTCCGAATTACTGCGCAGATTGTGGCTTATGTGTTTTTAGTGGGTAGAAATACCACATAACTTCCCTTCTTCCCCCGAGAGCTGGGAAATCTGGTTCACAGGTTTTCTCCACGAAAAAAGAGGTAGGTATTTCAGAGTAGGGCTGCTACAAATATGAGCGAAATGATATAACAAAACCACGACAAAGCCCTAACAGTATGGATGATGTTCACATGTTGGTGAGATATGGCTCAACATTTCTACACCATTCACATAAGTACTTAAAATATATATAAAAGAATACAGTTTATCTGTGAACCTCCTTTTCAAAAGTCGGTTCAATTGAGACTCGAACAGGTTCCATCTTGCACCACTCACTAATAACATACAAAAGACTTATTGTTTTTACATATATCAGATCATGTCTTATAACAACAATGCAACCGAAACATTCAAACCACATCACTCATCCAACAGAAGTTGACCTCTATAATCATAACAACTACTAGCAATTAGAGGTCGCATTTACACTGGGTTTTTTGTCGCTTAGAACTTTCTGTCGTCACATAAGGGGGTGTTCTGTGCTAGGCCGATGGGCGGATCGAAATGCAAATAATTGGCATTGTATATGTTAGGCAATATCATCTTACAGGTGGCAAGGTCAGATAAGGTGCTGATATGAGACTGTCAACTTATTCACTGTCAAAAAGGGTTTATCCGCCAATGGGAGATGAAGATAGTTAGGTTATTTCTAATCGGATTTGCTGTTGTGAAATGGATTTATTGGAATAGAATAGGGTGTTACAGAACAATAGGTTACACTGGTTACGTGGATGTAAATATGTGTGCTGGTTAAGAGGACACATAAAGGCCGTTTTTCCATAGAAACGTATTCCCCTGTTTTCTCCCTGGATAATGGCAGTAGAGCAATATTTTTTTTCCATAAATCTATGGCTACCATAGACATGTTTCTATGTTTTCCTTGAGGTTGGCGCGACAACAATACATTTTACAAATACCTATTTCTCAATTATCTCGCCCTTAGTGTTTCCTCTTAATGTCGGTTGACGAGTTGACGTATACTTACCTACTTACATGCAACTACAAGAGCCGCTACAGGCAGGCACCAATGCGACGTAGTCCGCTGGCGTCCATACGCGACCTTATTGAGCTTATTTGTGTGAAAATGCCCCAGCGGTGCTACTGCTACCACGAAAATCGAATCTCGAAGTTCGTATAATATCTCCGTCTGTCGCTCAAGTACTAAACCTACCGCGGGGGAGATATAGTATCTTCCAGAAAAAAATCAAGTTCACTGTAAAAAATATATTACTTGGCTGGGCAATGTCACTATTTGGTAAAATTTAACTGAAACCTGGGCAATTTAGAGCACTTCGTTAGGCCCCCTATTACAGAGTGCACCAAAAATGGGGTGTGAACCGTTCAAGGGCATAACAGCCCCCCTAGCACACTAGGTTTTAGTCCGACATAAAGCATTTGTCCCTCTTGCACTCGCATATTGATCAGAATGGGACGAATGCTTTACGTCCGACATAAAACTTAGCGTACTAGCCCCTCAGCCCCCCTAGCACACTAGGTTTTATGTCGGACATAAAGCATTCGTCCCATTCTGGCCAATATGCGAGTGCAAGAGGGACAAATGCTTTATGTCGGACATAAAACCTAGTGTGCTAGGGGGGCAGGTATCGTGTTCTGTTCCTATAAGTATAAACTTACGAGTATTTTTGCGTACAGTCAAAATATAGTAGAATACAATACTATATGTATATAATATAGTACGGTTGGCAACCCTACCACCGACGGCGCCGACTGTCGAAAAAGTGAGAACGAATGAAAAATGGTTCTATCAGATGCTGGCCATCTAGTGTCGAATAGCCAAAGCTTTAAAATAAAAACTATGAACAGTTTAAAAGTAAAAACTTGATGTAAACTTTTAAGATTTTTATTCAAATGTGGTGTTACAAAAAACAACAAACTGTATACACAATTACACACTCATATACAGTATACACATCAATACATTGTTGTTTCTTGAATAATCATAAAACCCGATACAAGCGACATCTGTTGTCGAGTAGTAGTTCTAGGATGACACTAAACCACCAAAACGTCTTGACCCGTGAAGACGTCTAAGTTATAAGTATGTACATCTCAAGATATACTGGTTGTCTATACACGAGCCGACACCTGTGTCGGCATCCTTTGTATTGAAGCCGAAAATGTCGGCTTTCTTTGACCATTTCGCCGACTCATTTTTCTAGTTGTCGAATTTGCCGATATTTTGTCATTCGCCGAGGATTCGCGATCGAGTGAGGACTGGTTTTGAAAATAGAGTTAAAATATAAATTTTTGTTAAGTTTCAGATTATTGAGTGTATTTCAAGAATTATTTTGATTATTGGTGAGTGTTTAATTATGGCAGATCGATATGTTTACCTTAAATAATCCCTGATTGATTATTACTTGCTGCACTATATCCCATATTCATAATTTCGACAATATTATGTCCCTTTACCTTTCGTTGATTTAGTTATTCCAATTCATTACTAATAGGAAGCATTTTCTCGTTTATCAGATTAAGATTGATTGATATTTTTACCATATAAATAATCACTGAATGGTTTCATGCTACACTACATTTATAATTTCAGCAATATTACGAGCTTACCTTTCGTCGAGTTAGTACCTTATTTCAATTGATAAGATGATAAGTTGTAATTTCGAATTTACCGCGCCGCTTCATTTCCGCTAGCTAGAAATCAAATCATATGCCCGACTTATTTCTTCGATGATTTTCAGTTGTTGTAATCATATTTTAATATTCAATTCAAAAGTATTGACGTCGTGTTACCATGAGAACTGCAATTTAACATAGGTATTTTATAAATAAAAGTAAGCTTTTCGACTGTCCTTGAATTTCCGGCCGTCAGAACTTTTCGTGGAATTGACAATAGGTATAAACTTACCTCGATACGCAGGATCCGCGATCGCGTAAACTTTAAAAAGATGTAAGATGTATTGTTGAGTGTTTACAAATGAAATGATCATATATTTGTGATTTTCCAGCATAATGCAGCCATCGAAAAGCATGATGGACTACATGATGGAATTAAATAGGTTGTTTCCGAAAACACCCCAAAATGGTAAGCATCTTTTTCTTTTCTCGCCATAAAGTAGTGAATTTCATGTGTAAATATGCAAGTGAAAGTTATAACGATTCATTATTACATGTACTTTTTAACGTTAGTCTATTTTTAGTTAATTTACGTAATATTACGCGTGTGACTTATGTCAATGCAACAGAGACCATTATCGAATGCATTCTTTGTTGATCCAATTTTGCTATTTATTCTTATTATTAAAATGCGATCGCTTGTTGGTTTCCAGATAGACTATGTTATAATACTTTCATCCAACTAGATTTACTTCTACAAACATATTGATTTTGTAAATAGAGCATTTATCATTTTGAAATGACTCTTGACGACTCTGACCTTGAGTAATTTTGATGCGATCGTGTTTTGGTTTTCCTATTTTGTTCAATTCCAGATACCTACTTCTTCCTTCAAGATTAGTTTATTAGTTAAATGACTTCAGATACACATACCTAGAGCCTTTTGCATCCAACATGCAGCCGTGTCCCTTTTGTCTGTATCTAAATTAGGTAGATAAAAAACCCCAAAGTTAGATGCCTGTCTTTGCCCCGCCTAAAGCCGGCTGTACACATTGGGCCAACGTTGGCGCGTGAGCAGAATGCAGCTATGCGTTAGAGGAAGAGTTCTTTATTTCGTTCTCATGCGTTTGCATAGCTGCATCCTGCTCACGCGCCAACGTTGGCCCGATGTGTACAGCCGGCATAAGAGGCCTTGAAATGGCGCGTCATAAATGACGGCCCCTCTATGTAATTGCAAATACTACATACGTATACCACAGGCGGCCCACTCCGTGATTTCGTCGCGCCGCTATGTTAGCGCTGCTACGGCACGCATGCGTTCTATGCGATAGAAAGGGGTGGCCAGTTTAGGCTCGTTCGGCATACCTAAACGGGATTTGTTAACAGAGAACCTTCTGTATGTAGTAGGGTAAATCGCCAATAACTGGCCCCCTCATACTAAAAATGAACTCTGTTCCCGTGCAAACAGAATTGGCCAGTTATTGAAGGGTGGCCCGTAATCTACAGCTTATACTAAAACTCAATTCTATTTATAGAATTAATTTTTAGTATGAGGTGGCGAGTTATTGGCGATTTACCCTACTATTATTTATTAGTACATACCCATTCAAGGGAGGAGGCAGCAGTGGGGTGGGTCCCTATAATGTACTATGGCCCAATAATTAATCCCCATCCATTTTTTTTAACCCGCATGATCTAGGTATTTTATTTATATCCTTATAAAATACCCTTCAATCATTTAATCCACATAAAAACACAAATAACAAATAAAGCAATAATAACTTAAGCTACTAGCTTAAGCCTAGTCAAAAAGTCCCCCACGAGTGGTCCCTGGCGCAAAGGTACCCATCACACTGGCCGCATTACCACGTTGAATGGCGATGGACAACCTTTGCACCAGGTAAAAACCCGCGCGAGCGTCAGACCCCCTCTCCGTAATTCTTCGTCCCACCTCCCTAACGAAAGCAATAGCCTCCGACCCCCAGCACCCAGCAGTCTCAAACGCAAGGGGTACAAAATAATAATTACCGCCCAGGGCCGCATATTTAACACACATCCTGGCCACTGCAAAATCTGCAGCAGCACCAGCTGTTCGCTATATCCATATTGATATTAATAATACATCTACCTTCCCATTGGTTCAAAAAAAGCGTAGCAAACTTGTCAAGTCGTGTTCACTATTGATATTAATAATACATCTACCTTCCCATTGGTTCAAAAAAAGCGTAGCAACCTTGTCAAGTCGTGTTCACTATTGATCACTTTGTCCTTGCACACATTTCGAACTGTACATTATAAACCTGCTTTCTCATTCCAGATATGCACACACAAACACCAACTTTCCAATCACGATTCGGCCCCACACCAAACCACTCCTCAAGCTCAACTGACTCATCCTCACCGGAAATCTCCTTCCGCCCTGGATACCATCCGGAACACAGATCAGAAACACCATTCGCCTTAGCCAGACGTCCCATCGTTGGCCGGAAGATCCTAGGAAACCCAGAGCAGAGACCATTGCCCAGCCGAGAACCAAGCTTCGATGAGATACCTTGGGAGCATACTCCACCCAGAACTGAGCAAAAGAACTACATGAGGAACTACGAACTATTCCCGGAAACTAAGGGAAACGAGTTCAGAACGCCTGTAAAGACGCCATCTAACATATCACCGGCGTCTTCAATGTCCCAAAGTTCCCCAGTATCCAATTTTGGGATGTACATAACACCGTATTTCGGCTTGGCGAATTCTCCGATACCTATGTCTCCGATGAATCTAGGGGCGAGCTCATCACGTTTCCCTGAGGTATGTATCTCTTCCGTTTCTAACTGCTCTATCTTTATCTTCTATTTAACCCCGGACGCAAAAAGAGTGTTATAAGTTCTAAGCTGCGTACGAATTTGAGCGGCTCAGCCTGAGGCATGCTCGCCCCGAGCGGCGAGCTGCTCGCGAGCCAATTTGGTGCACATAAACATGCGCGGGCGAGGCAGCCGCCATTGTGCGTCATTCAAAATGGCGTCGGCCACGATGACAGTCGCGGCTGCGTTTATCGTAATTCACCGAATTATAATCAAAAAGAAGAGGAAATCGCCTTCGTGGTGGATGAAACAGTTGTACAAAAGTCGTAATTCATGTGGTGCACATTTACTTTGCCAAATTACATCGTTCTGTCCGCGGCACGCTCGGATACACGTCCAATTTACGCGAGGCACGCAGACTGAGGCGCCTTTGAATTAGAGCAAAATAGGTGAGCCGTGCGTGCCTCAACCCGAGGCTGCTCTAATTCGTACGCACCTGAATGTGTCTGTGTATCTGTCTGTGGTATCGTAACTCCCAAACGGATGGACCGATTTGAATGCGGTTTTTTTGTCGTAAATAATTTTATCCGAGTGTTCTTAGACATGTTTCATGAAAATCTGTCCAGCCGTTTTTGAGATATTGGACTTTGAAATGAAAATGTCGGGGCTTCCTCAACTTTTCTAAGTTGTAGTTATTTTAAAGTAAAGTTCCCTAAATGCGTTGACAACTAAACTGAAACATAGGACCGATTTTCCTGGATTGACTAAGCTCTACCTAACTTTATTCTTTGGGATGTTCTGTTATGGTTGAGATTTATTGTGGCTGACTATTTATTCATTGGAATTGGAATCTTCCACCTTCGATGGTAGAACTGCTTTTTCAATGGACTACTGCTATTCAACCAACTAAAATAATCTCAAGTATACATGAACATATATATCTCATAGACATATATCTGTGTAGGTACATTAACACCCTAAACTGCCATGTTTGTCTGCGCGTTCTGCCGTGGATATTATATAGTAGCGTAAAGAAGTAAAACAAATCCGTACAAGATGTCACACACCACACTCCCAGTGGAGTGTCCCACAGGAGCTAAGAGACCTACATCCAGCAGTGAACGTCTTTCGGCTGATATGATGATGATAATCATTAGCTAAATTCGCTCCATTGAAGACCTGTTTTATGAGGTCTTCAGGTCTTCAATGGAGCTAATAATCATCATCATCATATCAGCCGAAAGACGTTCACTGATGGACTAGGTCTCCAAGCTAATGTTTATTGTGACGTAAATCTTGCCTCTCTCTGCTCGGTCCATTGTCATCTTCGTCATGGTGGGATGTAGTCTGTAATGCCGATTTCACACGGGGCCGGGGGCAGAACAGTGAGGCAGAACAGTGGGCAGCACTTTACTGCTACTGTTTAAACGCACAGAACAGTACTGTCTTCTATCTAATGTCTACTGCGGCGCTACCACGAACTTCGAAAGTAGAAGTACGGGTATTTCCATCTCTATCGCACTCCCATACTTGAGTGAAATGAAATGAAATGAAATGATTTATTATGAAAAACATACACAGGTCTTATAAATGTACATGTCAGTAGAATTAATTTACATGAGGGCATGTTCCGCCATAGTTTGGCATGCAAAATATAAAATATAAATTCTAATTTAAAACGTCATAATACTAATCTAATTACACCAATAATCTATATATACAAATTATCAAAATATTCTTTCAAGTTATAAAACGGTCGAGTAATCAAGTAGGATTTTAATTTTCTAGAAAATTCACTAATATTATTGCATTGCTTTATGTCGTCATTTAACTTATTATAAACTTTTATACCATTATATTCAATACTTCTTTTAAAATGTATATAATTATTAGATTTTGGTAGCTGAATGTCAAAATTGTCTCTGCATAATCTACGTGGTCTAATGTTACTATTACATACAAAACTGGACTTGTTTTTGTAAACAAAAATGCATAGTAAATATATGTAAAGCGATATCACGGTCAGTATTCTATGTTTTATAAATAGTGGACGGCAGTGTTCGAGGGGCTTTGCTTTTTCGACATGCCTAAGAGCTTTTTTTTGTAGTATGAGAACACGGTTCACATGAACACTATTGCCCCAAACCTCAAGGCCGTACCTTACTAAGCTTTCAAAATATGCAAAATAAACTGTCTTAAGTACTAAAGAATTTAACATTTTAGAAAGATTCTTTAAGGCGTAACAGGCACTGGCCAGTCTTTTCCTTAGTAGACTTATATGGTTTGACCAGCGCAACTGTGTATCTAGTTCTACGCCTAGAAACTTGACATTAGTGACTTTTACTATGGGTAAAGGCAAGTCGTACGTTATGCTGTTTGTATGTCTTAGAAAAGGAAAATACAGCGTTTTATTCATGTTAATCTTAAGACCATTGCATTCAAACCAGTATGTAAGGTCCGCGACATGAGTGACAGGGATGCCTGTATTACGAACTTCGAATTTCGAAGTTCGTGGTAGCGCCGCTGTTCTGTGCGTTCAAACAGTAGCAGTAAAGTGCTGCCCACTGTTCTGCCCCCATGTGAAATCGGCATATCGGACGAACTGTCTCGATCGGCTCCTGTCAAGGTTGCCTATAAAAGTATAAACTCCCTAACGTTCCTTTTTTGTCCAGGCGCCACAGCAAATGTGTTCCTTCTGCCGCAAGAACGGCGAGACCCCGCTCGTCTACATGACACACACTGTGAAGGAGAAGAGAGGCAACAGGAATGTGGTCAGCTGTCCGATCCTGAGGTCTCACGTCTGCTCGACGTGCGGTGTTTCGGGAGACTATGCTCATACCATGTAAGTCGCCTTTGATATTAGGCGTGTTTACACCGGGCGAGCGGTTTGGCCGAACGGTTCGCCCGAGCCAGTCCAAACGCTCGCCCGGGGCGAGTCGTACGAATGGTCGGCCGCAAGCTCGGTCGGTGTGGAAAAATGCTTTCGTATTTCCGGCTTTCCCCTCTATAGGTTGCATCTCTAAACAGTGAAGTTTTGTGAGCGATTTCGATATTTATAGGGCAAAAATCGCCCTCGCTCGAGCCGTTCGGGCGAACAAAACAGCCGTCCACATAGGCTGCGGCGCGCTCGGTTCGGGCACGCATTCGGGTGCTCGGTCGAACGGTTCAGGCGAGCGGTGATTCGCCGAACCACGTCTACACTGAGCGCGCAGGTTAAGGTACTGGTACACATGCTGAAAGTAGCATGCTTGTTTGAGCATGCTCAATTATTATATATGCAAATAGCATGCTACTTACTAGCAACTTTACACTTACACATGCTTTCGTGCTACTAAAGAGCAACAGGCGGAGCAAGAGGTACCTTTAGGGCGAATGGTGTTCGGCCGAACCGCTAGTCCGGTGTGGACACGCCTATTACTCATTTCATTATGTTTCGAAAGTTCACCCTTTTACAGCACAATCCAGCCTTATCGCCCGAGATAAATTACCCGTAACTTTTTAAGTGTTCTAATTAGTAAGTAAAGTAAATCAAAGTATTTATTCATTGTAAACTGTGTACAAAGCTGTTAAATAAATTGACAGGAACCAACAGTCGCCCATTTCGAGCATAATTTTTTTTCCTTAAGACTAAATTCCAACTAGTTCATTCTATCCTATTTCATAAAATACTCATTTACTTAAATTGTAAAAAACATGTTCTATGAGCCACAATTTTAACTTACACCTAAATAGATTACTATCTAAACTTTTAATTTCACCAGAGGCTCTAGTATAAGTTTTACCGAAACAAAACGTTACGACCGCGTTCGCGTTTAGCTGTCAAATCCCATACAAATTGAGGGTAAAACGCAAACGCGATCGTAAAGTTTTGTTTTGCTAAAACTTATACTAGAGCCTCTGGTAGTGCCTTGAAGACACGCATAGCGATAGCGGTATGGAAAGCGCTTTTGTAATACATTGAATTTTTGTTTCTTGGACACAGCAGATCGTATTTGTATTGTTCTAAGATTTTTTTTCCCTGATTTTTTACTGAAATACGCTGTATTATTTTTGTCGAAGGAGCAAAGTTCCAGGGTATATATCCCCGTGACAGTGAGAAAACGCTTTTCTTTAAACACATTGCGTAAGGTTTCATCAGAGGGCATTCGATATATCGTACGCAAACATCTCTTTTGAAGCAGGAATGTACTCTGGACGTCTACAGAATTTCCCCAAAAGATGATACCATAGGAAAGTAGCGGAAACACATTTCCGTGATGAGAAAGAGACGGATAGAGTAGAGTAGACGACATACTTAGCTCGCGCGGATTCTTATGTTACTCATATATTGAAATTATACAATTAGGAGCTTCCACCCGCGACTTAGTCTGCGTGAACCCGGGATAAAAACTATCCTATATTTGAATGCTACTAATATTATACATGCGAAAAGTTAGGATGTTTAGATATTTGGTAGTTTAGATGTTTGTTATTCAATCACGCTTAAACGGCTCTACCGGTTTATAGCCGACCCAGTATCATGGTCGGCCTTATCACACGATAAGTGACAGGATAGAGCGTCCGTCACTGGCTGACACCGTTCGATAGAACGAGACGACGCTCCTATCTTGTCACTTATCGCGTGATAAGGCCGACCATAATACGGGGTCTGGATATAATAAACTATCTTCGTGTAAGATTTCATCCAAATCGATTGAGCCGTTTAAGGGTGATTGAGTAAGAAACATCCAAACATCTAAAACATCGAAACTTTCGCATTTATAATCCTACTCGAAATTATCAAGATAATCGCTTCTTGATAAATAAATATCCAATAATTATCGGATAATTATCAACCAGTATAAGAACCAATGACACTCAGTTCGCTCAACTTTGCATAACCCGAACTGAATTCTTCTTGTAAGGGGAATCCCCCCGGCGCGGCACGTCACGAAACTTCGTGCGTTCGGATAGACGCAGGTGCGGAAATACACGTTCGAATACTTCGAATACAGTTCACTTTCGCGAGCGCCATTTTTTATTATTATCAATCGATAATTGTCTATCTGTTATTATCACGATAATTATCATTATAATTAAGTAAGTGCTTTAGTTTCGAACCGTAAACTTACATGTGTCTAATAAATAATGATAAACATTATGTTTCCAGTACCTACTGCCCAGTGCTCCGAAGCAGCAACAACGGCATCCCCCTCAAGTCCACCACAATCACCCTGAAAAACACCCGCATCAAGAGCAATGGTAGGCGCCGGTACTAACCAACCATTAACATATAACTTGTGTCAGCCATTATTTAGGAAAAGGGATCGCATTTTTCTAGTAGATTTAAAAAAAGCCTCTATTGCATCTTACTATATTCGTCATCGAATTTAAACTTTCGTGAGACATGTTGAAATAATACTAATAATAACACGTTTCAACTCACGTATTCAATGTCACTACGGGCGACATGTTTCGAACTCTTCGGGAGTTCTTCAGGATGAGTCAAGCGACACCGCCGCGAAAACACTATCCTGGAGAAGAACTCCCGAAGAGTTCGAAACATGTCGCCCGTAGTGACCTTGAATACGTGAGTTGAACCGTGTTATTATTAGTATTATATTCGTCAGTCATTTTATCGCAAGTTACTATATCCTAAGGCCCACTGGAAGGTCTTATTCGCTTAAAGGAATTTAAATCAGTTTGCATTCGTATTGCCTTGGGCGTTTTTTGAAACTAGACAATCAACTCTATTTTCTGCACCAGTAGATTCAAAATTCACTGCCATTTTGTATGGTGTGCCTTAGAAGGATAGCTCCCATTTCACAGAGAACAACTGCTTTCGCTAACCATCTAGAGACATGTAAAACGAGTGCATACTTTATAACACAAAAAACTCGCACAGTATTAAAAAAAAATGTGTTATTATTATAATAGAGAAATGGCAGCCTCTAAGGCCTTTGCCAGAGTCAGTGAGAGTATAAATTATGTATTTGCCTAAGAATATCCTATTTATAAGTTAAAATTACTTACATTTTATATTCATGGGATATTAATTTTTAAACCACATTTTTGAATATCTGAGCCTACGAAATAATTATTGACTATCGTGAAAAATAATACTTCACTAGAAATATTACTTAATAAGACAAATAATGTAGGCTTTCTATGACCAATGCCTTTTATATCTAACTTTTTATGACATCGAATATTTTTTTCATTTTGATGACGATTTGATACTTACATTTTATATTAATGGGATATTCACTAGAAATACTAATAAGAAAAATAATGTAGGCTTTCTATGACCAATGCCTTTTATATCTAACTTTTTATGACATCGAAAAACTTTTTCATTTTGATGACGATTTGATACTTACATTTTATATTAATGGGATATTCACTAGAAATACTAATAAAAAAAAAATGTAGGCTTTCTATGACCAATGCCTTTTATATCTAACTTTTTATGACATCGAAAAACTTTTTCATTTTGATGACGATTTGATACTTACATTTTATATTAATGGTATATTCATTGTTTAAACCGCATTTTTGAATATCTGAGCTTACGAAATAATTATTGACTATCGTGAAAAATAATACTTCACTAGAAATACTAATAAGACAAATAATGTAGGCTTTCTATGACCAATGCCTTTTATATCTAACTTTTTATGACATCGAAAAACTTTTTCATTTTGATGACGATTTGATACTTACATTTTATATTAATGGGATATTCATTGTTCAAACCGCATTTTTGAATATCTGAGCCTACGAAATAATTATTGACTATCGTGAAAAATAATACTTCACTAGAAATACTAATAAGACAAATAATGTAGGCTTTCTAAGACCAATGCCTTTTATATCTAACTTTTTATGACTTCGAAAAAACTTTTTCATTTTGATGACGATTTGATACTTACATTTTATATTAATGGGATATTCATCGTTTAAACCGCATTTTTGAATATCTGAGCCTACGAAATAATTATTGACTATCGTGAAAAATTATACTTCACTAGAAATACTAATAAGACAAAATAATGTAGGCTTTCTATGACCAATGCCTTTTATATCTAACTTTTTATGACTTCGAAAAAACTTTTTCATTTTGATGACGATTTGATACTTACATTTTATATTAATGGGATATTCATCGTTTAAACCGCATTTTTGAATATCTGAGCCTACGAAATAATTATTGACTATCGTGAAAAATAATACTTCACTAGAAATACTAATAAGACAAATAATGTAGGCTTCCTATAACCAAATAATGCTTTTTATATCTAACTTTTTATGACATCGAAAAAACTTTTTCATTTTGATGACGATTTGCTACAAATCATGCCTTTTATTCGCCATTTAATATTATCTTGTACAATTTTACTTACTTTTGACACTTACAATTTTTATCTTTGTAATCTCAGACTTGATTTAAATAGCAGTTTTTAAATCTGGCAATATTAAATACTTACATAGTAGATATGTAAAATTTTCGACACGGTTATCACAAGACGGTGCGGGAGCTGCTGACTATACATCTCTTTCTAAGCGCTCTTATTATAAAGAGACATATAGTCTTTCTCGTGGAGACACAGCTCGCGGGCCCTCCAGCACGTCTATCATGGGACGGCCGCGACATACTCTGTATTTTTCTCGCACTATTATACCTCTTGTTCCAAGTGTTCTAATAAGAGAGAGACGGATAGTGCGAGAAAAAACGAGAGAGCTCGCACGCCGTCGTATGATAGCCGTGCTGGATCGACGAAATGTGAACCTAGAGAATTGAAAAAAATCCCAATATCAAGAAATCTGTTGGTTCTAAATGGCGTTTTACCCCTTTTGATCGACTTTTAATCCTACTCCTATAAAATCTTTTAATTTGACAATTTAATGACGATACGCAAATCATGCCTTACTATCTTGTACAATTTTACTTATTTTTGACAGCTGCATGCAATTTCTATCTTTTTTGGCTGACTAAAAACATATATTTTGTAAGTAAAAAAAAACGTTCTTAATCTGCCGTTGTATGACAATTCGTAATTAGGATCACTAAAATCTTTTCCTTTTATTTGACTGTGTAAAAATCTTTTATTGTGACATTTTGACGACCTTACGATAATCATGGCTTTTATCTTCATAATTTATGTGATCTACAATTATACTTATTTTTGACAGCTGTATGCAATTTCCCATTTGAATCCAAATACCTACTTATTATTTTTATAACTTGGCAACATTGATCAGTGAAACTTTTGTCAGTTTAGAATCTCACTAAACTACTGGCGATTAGTTATCTTTTAGGTTTAAAAAAGTACTTATACACAAATAAAAAAAAAACATTCTAAAATAAGAGTTCGCTAGATGATTTGCTTTCTTGAACTTGATTATGTGAACTGCACGGCCGCCATGCAACATCCAACGGCCCGCGACCTGTGTCGCGGTGACATAGACTATGAATGAGTCTCTTTCTAAGCGTTCTAATTAGAAAGAGACCTAGTCTATCTCGCCGCGATACAACTCGCGTGACGTCCTGTGATGGCCGTGCTGGAGAATTAATTATCTTTTGAGTTTAAAATAAGTAGTAGATAGGCATTGTTTATTTTTTAATGTTCCAAAATAAGAGGTTCACTATCACTAGATGGCTTGCTAGTGAACTCTATATCTGTTAGCACAGTTTCCGTTCAATGATTTTAAACTATGAATAAGTGACAACTTATACAATCTACAAATATTCACTGATTGTGGAATAATTTTCCCATAAGATTTTTTGTGTTATAATTATAATGTAGTGCCATATGAGGCAGTTGCGTTGTCATTATTTCTTAATTGCAGTGATCGCTAAACAAGCTCTTCAAGGCCCATGGAATTTTAACAGGTTATGAGGCAAAATTACAAATTTTCTTTGATTATGTAATTAATTCGTTTTTTTAACAGCACCAAGTTATGTCAGAGACAAGTAGTAATTAAATTATACATTTTGTCAATGTCTAGTTTCACTAGTTTACGATATTTGAGAGGTCTTAGCTCCATATAATTAAATAAAAGGAATTGTGAGCTCCCTTGGCGATGCCAAATGCCATCTAGTGAAACTTTGTATTCAAAGATTTATAACAATTTGTAATAGACTGCTCGTATTGATTGAAAAAACATGTGCTTGATTTTAAACAACATCATTCAATGAAATAAATTTTAAATTCTGGACATAATTCTGATGAAATACGTATGTTTGTTAGATTTTAATACTTAGTTTTAAGGTTGATTTTAATGCTTCAATCATTTTACTACAAGGAGATTTTATTATTTTATTTTTAATTTTCTTATTATTGTATTATTAATTTGGAATATGTGATGGGTACTAACAGCTACTTAGGAACTAAACAAATGTTTTATGATTGCTAAATGGCATACCATGGCGTCCATATGTAATAACAATAACATTACACACCCAGGACGGTAATATAGAGAATGTCTTACATCGCTGGTATTTGTGGCCCGAGCCGAAGGTAAGGGCAATAAATATGCGAGAGCTTTACCGCCCGTGGTGTGTACATAATTTTAGGATCTCCCCTGACTTAATTGCGTATAATGGCCAGGAGTGATATTCATATCACCCCTGGCCATTATACGCAATTAAGTTTAATTTTGTTTTCTTACTTGCTTGCTATGATTATTTTACCAGTACATTGTGTACAATTTTATTTGTGTTTGTTCACGTTAATAACAGCACGTAATGATTTTAAATATATTTATTAAAAACTAATGTTTTTTAATTTTATTTCACGCATAGCAATATCCTAACATAAATAAATATTAGGTATATAATTTCCGCAATGCTAACAAGTTTTGGTTCAGAATTTATCTGGGTTTTAAAACCTGGTTGTAAGTATCAACAGGTATTAACTGACCGGCTACCGCCAACTTCGTTCGTGTATCTCCCTCTTTTACGCTCGAATTCGCAAGTGCGACAGAGATGCACAAACGAACGAGGTTTGCGTTTCGCGATAACGGCTCATCACGACTATCACAAGACCGTGAGCTGTGTCGCGGCAGTCTGTCTCTTTCTAATTAGAACGCTTAGAAAAAGACTGATGTCTATGTCGCGGCGTTAGTCGCGGGCAGTCTTGCGATAGCATTGAGTAGCGAACTAGCAGACCTCCCTCAATGTCATAATTCCATGTACTTTTTGTGGCACAATGCACATAGGTGTCTTACGGCGCCATTCGTCTTATAGTACACTCGTTTGCCGCTGATTTTCAATTATACATACATACATACATTCACGCCTTTATTCCCAAAAGGGGTAGGCAGAGCACATGAAACTTGTGTTCCAGCACTACTTTTAGCATAAATGTGGGTATAGTAAAATGTGATATTCTATATAGCCCATAGGGTATAGTAAAATGTGATATTCAATATAATCCTTCCAGACGGCGCAATGATTCAAAGTGTACAGCATGTAAAATTACTGGGATTTCATTTGGATCCAACATTCTCATGGAAAACACACATAAATTCGGTATGTGGAAAGATAGCAAAAGGAGTATATATCCTCAAACAATTAAAGCCAATCGTTTCGAGCGACCACCTTAAAGAAGCATATTATGCATATATACATTCAATCCTCTCTTATGGAATACTGTTGTGGGGAAACTCCACAGATTTCGAACGTGTGCTCAAAATGCAAAAACGTGCAATACGAGTTCTGGCTAATGCACGTTACAGAGATAGTTGCAGAGAACATTTTAAAAACCTAGAGGTCCTAACATCTGTGTCGACATACATTCTAGAGATAGCCTTATATGTGAGAAACAATCCGAGCGAGTTTGTACGAAACGGTGATGTGAATAAACGCCCTACACGATATCCAGATAACCTAAAGCAAAGTAAATGTAGGTTAGCCATGACAAAAAAATGTCCTAAGATAATGGCAGAAAAACTGTACAATAAGCTGCCAGCAGAAATCAAATCTGAACATAACATTTATACTTTTCGTAATAAAGTCAAAACTCTATTACTCAGTAAGACATTGTACCATATTAAAGAATATTTGAATAATGATTATGGATAGCGAAATTATAATTGTATTGACTCTATTTAATGAACCTTATTGTAATCTAGTTTAGTTATTGACGATCTCAGTATGTGCTCATGTTTTTATTATAAGTTTTTGTAATTGAAAATAATGTAACACTAATTGAGAAATAAATGAATCTAAATCTAAATCTAAATCTAGCTACTCCAGGAAAAATATGGTTTTGAAGAACGTTAATTTATATAACGTTTTTTTCCTTTATTTCATTTACAACCGTTATTCTAAAGATTCTTTATTCAAGAACTAGCTTCTGCCCGCGACTCCGTCCGCGTGGAACTCGTTTTCTATCGCAGCTCCATACAAACTTACCCCCCCCATTTCACCCCCTCAGGGGATGATTACGGGGATAAAAACTATCCTATGTTACTCTCCATTCTTTCAACTATCTCCACTTAAAAAATGGACGGACAAACAAACACACATACACTTTCTCATTTATAATATTAGTATGGATGGTATGTTTTATCTTGAATTATAGTCCAAATGGATATTTTTGCTAGATTAATACTCCAGCGAAAATACAGTTTTGAAAAACATTAATTTATAATTGCGTTTTTTTTGTAGATTTCATCTTAAAATGTTATTCTAAGATGCTTTATTCAAGAATCCGACAAACTTTCCACCCGGAATGAATTATATGGATTTAAAAGAAGCATGCAATGTCTTTTTTTGTATGATCTATCTTGAATATTATAGAACAAAATTAAATGAACCAATATAAAGACAAAAATATTTAATAAATTTTTTTCTGACATTTCAGAATCTTTTTTTTTTTTTTGATGTCTGAAATTTTGTCGGATTCTGTCGCTGGGTAACTATTTAATTGATAATACCCGTTACACAGAAAAAATAAGCTATTATAAATTATTTCCAAGATTGTAATTTTTTCCTGACAAGTTGTCAGTTCATTGACTGGACTGGACTATAATAATACTTTTATCGAACGAGGGAAAGAAGCTATGTTTCAGCTTGGGCCGAAAATCGTTTGTATGTCCGGATGTCCCGCTGTCCTCTACAGGTCGCATTTCTCAACCAATATTCGTGAAAAATCAGCCATGCATCTAATATATTTGTCAGTTACCAAGGTCTCACGGTTCTAAATACTGATTTAAGACCAAATACTAAATACTGCACAAAAGGGCACGTGTAACGCATGGTCTTGTGTTTATATTTGTGTAACATCGCCACGTGTATGGCTGAATCATTGAAACGAAACAAAACTCGCAAGTAGGTACTGCAATTTGAACATTGTTACGTCGAACTAAATTCGGTAGTTGAACGTATTATTTTGTTGCAAATTACTAAAATCTATCTTAAAATAGCATGATACCTAGTAGTTAATGAAAAGCGTTGGCATTATATCATTCGAATAAATCAATGCAATATGGATTAATTGACCATTTACAAATCGGAAGGGAAAATGAGGCCAATCCCTATTTTTAGTCTCAGCTCACGATCAAAAACTGTTCACGTTCAGATGTTTATTTTCTACGGCATAACACGGACGCTTTCTATTTAAAAAGTTAGCCTTTTTACAAAATGGCGGCCTACGATTGGCCGGTCGATACTGAGACTTTACCGGTAATGAAAATTGTGACGCCTAAATATGTTGATATGTGCGGAATTTTCGGCATGTAAGTAGTACAAAATATTTTGAGCTATACTTTTATCGCTTATTAACATCTCTCGCTATTCAAATTAACCTACAGTTGTATCTTGTCTTGTTATGCTATCGGTACAGTCTGGCCACCACCCGTGTCAGTAGCAAATCATCGGAAACCTACTTGTCCCGTAGTTCGGGGTGTTACCTTGTTAGTGTTAATATACGTGCCTTTAATACATAAGATACTTTTGTAAGTTCATTTCTTTTGAAACCATACACGATTATTTTAACATAAAGTACGTCAATTAATATTTTAAGGCATAACAATATCAATTCACACCAGACGTTAACTGTCTCCGTAAACGCTCTCCAATCGAATGTCACGTCAATGTCAAAATTGTCAACAAGACACAAATGTCACTACAATACAAAATTCACATTCTCAATTTCTCAGTCGCAAAACAAAATTCAATAGCAATAGCAGTGCATATCTATTTGGTTATGGCTTAAATTAAATTTTAGTAATAATAATGAGTAACAAAACATCGGCCACTGATTTGAAGTCGGGCTCTACAGCCAAAGTCCCCAGTAATGCTCGGAGCGTAAAATCAAATCCTAGTGCCGTGAGCGTAAAGTCAAACACTAGTCCTACCAGCGTTAGCTCTAGCGCTAGTGTCAAAGGCTACACCGACAATTATTATGAGACCTGCCAAGACCCGGTGTTCATCTATGGAGGTCCTTTCATCCAGGTCAAGAGACCAGATCCCTTCATCGACGCCGTTGCCCCCATAAACTTGGAGTTGCAGGCTACATTTAAACAGTTTGTATATTTTATTCCTAATTTGAAATTGATCATTTGAATCTGTTTTGCAACTTTTTTTATAGCATGTCTGCAATGTCTAAATTTTTTTGCGATTCTTTGGAGTTCTTAACTTATTTTTACTTTACCAATTACATCACTTCAAACGGCTCTGTGACCCCTAGGGGTCGCAACCTATGGGTTGAAAAATATCGTAAGTATAACAGTTCAGAAATTCTTATTACATTCAAGTAGTTTTGTTGATCTTGGGACATATTAAATAGCTCTAAGTGCAGTTGGTTGCTTAAATTTATTCAAATTCTTTCAGAATTTTAGTTATTTCTGCAATAATTATACTGATACTATCTGAATAATATTATTCAAAAATGAAAAATATGAATTCAATTCAATATGTATTTAGAAATGGTAATGATGAAAAGAAATGGGAAAAAAATAAGTCATTTCATTGATTATACCAAAGTATTTTGCATGAAAGGGTTTGGGGAAAAAAACAATATTTTGCACTGTGAAAGTAAATGTAAAATTTCTCAGCAAATTATTTTTATAATATTAGACATCACTCCAATTCTATCTCCCCTCTATCTTTCAAACCATGGAATCAAAAGATATGAAAGAAATCATGGATATGTCCATGATTTCTTTCATATTTATAAAATTCATTCGCAATGAAGGTGCAATCTTTTGCCATGGAACCCTACATTGTCTCATGTCATGCTAATGGGCACTATTTGAGCTTATCAAGTTGTCAAAAGGTCGACCTATAATCATCAGCTGTCATTCCCCGAAATGATGAGGATTGTGACATGTCCTAATCTTGAAGACCAACTTCTATAGGCTCTTATCACCCACTTTATGTAGTCTCATGCAGACATCTGGACACACAAATCTGCACACTTGCAACTAAAGTCGCCGTCAATGGAATTTGCTAACTATGTAAACAAACCACCATAGTGAAAGACAATTTCGATATGGCGGTTTGTTAACATAGTTAGCAAATTCAATTGACGGCCACTTTACGTAGTTGCAAGTGTACAGTGATTTGTGTGCTCCATCTAGCGGGTGGTCTGCCCGGAGACCTGCGGCCCTCAACTTTATCCGCCATAATAATCCCCTCTAGAACCCGTGTCATGGTCGGCCTTATCACACGATAAGTGGCAATATAGAGCGTCCGTCACTGGCTGACACCATTCGATAGAACGAGACAACGCTCCTACCTTGTCACTTACCGCGTGATAAGGCCGACCATGATACGGGGTCAGGCTGCCTATAATGTTTATATTTATTATTATTATTATTCTGGTAGTGGCTTCCAGACTAAAGAGCCCTTATATTACTGCGACCATCGCTGATCTATTGTGATCGCCACTTACTACAATTCTTGGTCAAGTCCTGCAAACTCGAAGAATTGCAGGATACTGTTGATCTCAAGAAATTTAATCTCCTCCGGGCACATGATGTGTTTTCCCAGAAAGGAGTTACGGCTGCGCATAAGGCAGGGGCAATCAGTTAGGATGTGTGTAGGCGTCTCTTCCGCGTCAAGGCAGAGTCTGCACTGCCTTGTGTCACACAGACCTAACGTTTGCATGTGCTTATTTAGGCGACAATGCCCTGTAAGCAACCTTACCAGCATGCGTAGACGGTTCCTGCTTAGCGCCAAGGCATCGGAAGACGCCTTTTTGCTAAAGGCTCTAATAAGCGCCTTGGAATGTTTCAGTCCTGGTATAGCTCTCCAGGCTTGGATACTCTTGTAGAAACAATAGGTCTGATGTTTATATTTATTTATATATCTATCTTTGCAAGTTTCACCTGTCAAGAGACAAGAATTGAATTTATTTTTCATTGAATTTTTGTTTGCAATCTTAGATGGATAGTTTTCTGTGTGTGAATCCACATTTGGACTCTCTTTTTACCCGACTGCCGAAGGAGAGGAGGATTATGTTTTTACTTATTAGTTTAAAATTTGATGGTTTCATTATAAATAATTATTAATTAATGTGATACCTATAATTATCAAGATATTACATCTGTATTGTAAACATTAATAGTCGCAATCGCAAACAATTGGCTTTACATGCCATAAAATAGAGCTTTACACATGTCATATGAAATCAGTTAGTATCAGTTTCATTATCTTTATTATTGTTTTAATGATACCCTTAACATGAAATCGCACAATGGCATTATAAATGACTTGTTTACATTTATCTATTGTCTATGATTTGTTTAATTTCCGTTTCTGAAGAGGGGAAGGGATGTTAATGTTTAAATTTGTGCAATTTTAATATGTGCCAAAAAATTCAGATAAGCTTTCCTTCGTTCAGTTATGTGTATGGATGAAGTATCACATGTAAAACAATATCAACAGAAGTAGGGCTTTCACAAGATGCACTTTTTTTTCTATAAAGTTTCATAGTTAAATTACTGTCTCATACAGACAAACAGGACAAGAAGACAGATATGACAAAATTTCCATTTAGGTTCCAAAACCCTAAGCTAAACGCAAATGAAAAAACCGGCCAAGTGCGAGTCGGACTCGCGCACGGAGGGTTCCGTACCATTATCTATAAAAACGGCAAAAAAAAACACGTTTGTTGAATGGGAGCCCTCCTTAAATATTTATTTTATTTTGTTTTTAGTATTTATTGTTATAGCGGCATCATCTGTGAAAATTTCAACTGTCTAGCTATCGCGGTTCTTGAGATACACCCTGGTGACAGACACACGGACGGATGGACATACAGCGAAGTCTCCGGAAGTGTCGTGGAACCGCCCTGTGCAACCCAAATTGAGCCAACTGGGCCTGGGGTGGATATAGAAAAAAAAAGGTTTTTTTTGGTGCGAGGCAGGCCTTTGAAACAGTGGTTGCCTGAAAGTGTGTACGCTGTTTATATATTGATTAATGAATGAAATTCTAAATCGAATACCTGGCGACATTTTTTTTTCACCCCCCCTCCAATTTCCGCTCCCGTCCAAGTTGGCTCAGTTCGGGTTGCACAGGGCAGTTCCACAACGCTTCGGGAGCCCAAATACCACGGGCCTTCCGGTTGCCTCTCTAAATTTTAACTAAGTGGCTTGAAAATGAAGGACACTTGACATATAATGTATGATACTAATTCTACAAATATTTAAAATAGAAGCTTGTAGAAATAAACAAAAGAGTGATCGAATTCTTTTCACGTTGTTCAAACATCGCGCTCATGCCAACGCTAAATAATCAAATATTGAGTTTATATTTATTCACACAGAGTACATTATCACTTATCATCTGTTTTTGTGATTGCGAACTGACAAGTCAATTATGTAAACTGATCGGTAATTTCGTCATCATCGCCAGAGCCCGGATAGCTCAGTCGGTAGAGCATTGGACTTTTAATCCAAGGGTCCAGGGTTCAAGTCCCTGTTCGGGCGGCTCTTTTTGCATTTTTATTTTGTGTTTTTTTAATTATATTTGATATTTTATTACTCATAGTTAATTTAAATCTTTTTAATAATGATTTATTCATTGTTTCAGGAGTTTTGCTTATTATTCTATGAAGGAGAGATTACCAGTGATTCTAACCAAAGTTATCGATTCTTTATCAAAAAGGGTAAATATTGCATATATTTTTTGACTCTGTTATAATTATAAAACTTAAATGTAATTATCTAATGATTTACTTAGACAAGTTGTTTCCGCTATGATTAAAATTTTAGTGTACATTGACAACAATTTTAGTTAATATTTTTTAATGTTTTCAGGGCGATCCGGACTCAAGAAAGCTGATAGAATACATAGCCAGGCTTAAAAATGAAATAGTCACCAACAAGAGATATTCAAAATTTGAGGTAATAATGTTAAATAAATAATGTTATTTGCAGCATATCGATGGCAAAAAGCGAGAACGTAGTAACCGCCAAAATGCAAACTTTACACCAGAGCCAAAAAACTTTTCGAATTCGAGAAAAAAAATCATAACTCTTTCATTTATGAACGAAAATGCTTGATATTTGGATCTAATTCATAACTTATGGTTTTCTTTCAACTGGCATATTTAATATTTAACAAGAAAGACTGGTTTACGACTTAGTGGCGGTTACGACAATTGAACTCTTTTTTTCGTTACGCGAAAACGCTGTAAACGCCAGAAGTAAATGTACTAAAATGGTGAAACGAGTATTATTTCCATAAAGCATAAATGCTGTAACCAGATGCATATTTATTTTAAGATTCAATAATTTTGACGTAAATGTCATTACGTTCTTTATAGGACTAACTGAAATGTGGTAAGTGTCCACCGGCAAAAAGAAACTGTGAAAATAAAACGACTTAAGTATCAATCAACTTTTATCAACATACTTTTTTAAAATGTTTCCAAATTTTAAATGCAGGTTTCTTACAAATTAAAAGCTCAGAAGCAACAATTACCGTCTTAACATATCAAATACTATCTAGTCTCAATTTCTCTGTATAAAAACATTACGAAAGTTACTTAAAACCTCCGTTGCTTATAACATTTCAAAAGGCTAATAAAATCTCTCATATTATAAAATCACAACCTTGTACTTATCGTGCTAAAAACAAACATAAATATTCTTAGGGTTAATCAGACTTTAATATTGTTATCCGCTAAAACTAAATATGGTAATGAGGTTTAATATTCCCGTGAAAACTTTAAAACTCTCTACATTTTATCTTCAGTTTTGGCATTAAATTGTCATTTAAGTAACTTTTATCGATATAAAACTCACTACCTATTAAACCCACTAACTACACTCGCGGTCAAAGAAACCGGGTCAGTGACGAAAACCTCAATATTTTGTAAATCGTTGGTCGTATCTGCATGAAACTAACTCTGTTTTATAGAGAATTTAATATCCTTCTAAATCCTACCTTCAATGTTCTGGAAAAAGGTTTAATTGAAAAAAAAAGACCAATTGGGTACTTATTTGAAATTGCGTTCGTTTTACTTTTGCTTGTTTTTAAGCAATTATTTTAAATCTGTCAAAGAACTATGATAAAAGGCTGTCATTGTTTTATTTTGTGGTCATTCTTGAATGTCTATCATGCCGCTAACACGAGATGAATGTACTCGTATCATCACTATGTTAGAAGAAGGAAGAAGTCAGAGGTATACAGCGAGAAGAACAGGTGTGTCACTTTCTACAGTGCAGCGAGTCCTCCAACGTTACCTACAAACTGGGCAGAACCTTAGAAGACCAGGAACCGGCAAAACAAGATGTACTACAGCTAGAGAAGATCGATTTATTGTTACAACCATGCTCCGAAATCGGCACCTCACAGCAGTTGAAGTGAAAAATCAGCTTTTAGAGACCCGAAGGGACGGCATCAGCGAGCGGACTGTCAGGCGGCGGCTCAAAGAAGCAAATTTGACCCCACATAGGCCGGCCAATGGCCCAAAACTTGAAAGAATACATCGAACAGCAAGACGACTTTATGCCCGCGATCACAGATACTGGGGTGACGAAGATTGGGCAAGAATTTTGTTTTCCGATGAATCCAGATTTATGCTCTATGCAAATGACGGGCGGCAAAGAGTTTACAGACGGCCTGGTGAACGTTTTATTCCAGCATGTTTTGAGGAAAAAGTGGCGTTCGGCGGTGGGTCAGTCATGGTTTGGGCTGGAATCTCTTCAGAGAGTCGCTCGGAGTTAGTTTTAATAGAAAATGGATCATTAACGAGTGCAAGATATGTAGAAGAGATTCTTAATGAGCATGTCGGCCCATACTTAATTAATATGGGTGGAAATTCTATGTTTATGCATGACAACGCCAGGCCACACACAGCTCAAATTGTCAGAGATTATTTTTGGAGGTTGGTATCAACTGTATGAACTGGCCCTCGAGGAGTCCGGACTTAAATCCGATTGAGCATGTATGGGACGAGCTTGGGAGGCGTGTAAGAGCTCGAAACCCCGCCCCAGCTACACTTAGAGACCTGAAACAGGCGTTAGTGGAAGAATGGGACAATATCCCGCAAGAACGCATAAAGAACTTAATAAACAGCATGCCGAATCGTCTAGAAGCTGTAAGAAGAGCCCGAGGAGGCAATACGAAGTATTAATTTTTATTTTTTGTGTTGTATGTGAAGTAGGTACCTACTGCTTATTTTTGTACGTAAAATTGGTTGATTTTTTGTTTCCTATGTAATTTTATTAAACAAAAGAATTACGATTCCACCATTTGATGTTATTTAATTCAGTATAAAATTATCTACAATATGCAGTTTAATTCATGTCCCTAGCTTTATTATTTTAGGAGATATTACAAATTTTCGCACTGACCCGGTTTCTTTGACCGCGAGTGTATAAAAGATGTTTTGAATGTAAGTATTACTTATTATATAAGTTTTCAACATAATTCTTAAACAATTGTTTGAACACAACTATCACCTCAATTATAAAAATATTTCTTTGAACTAATCTCACTGAACCATTAATATTTAACTTAAATAACTAGACGTTATATTACTATGGTACCGTACAAATTAAAATTGTTATTTCACGGACCCACAGAGTACACAGACTACGCACACCGACTCGCTCCGGCGATCGCCGATAGACTAAATCACAGGTCGTATTCACGAGCCACATCGCCGCGAGCGCACATTTTTATTGCTGTATCTTCAAGCACTACCCACTTCACGTTGTGTTTCAAATGTCGTTACTGTAGCTTGCTGATAATTCATTTTCGAATGAAATGTAGTAAGCGTCAATCATAGATAATTTATTTTAGGATAATTGCAGTAAGCTTAGTTCGTAATTTTTTCACTACATGCATAAATGCTGTAACCGCCACGGAAGAAAATTTCGGCAACGCTGTAACCGGCACACCCTTTGATTTATGAAAAAACAAAATTAGCGTAAATGTACTCGTTTAGAAAATTGCTACTATTTGGGTGTTTACAGCAATTAGATGTGGGCATCGTCAAAAAAATACATTCGTTTTGCAACGTAGTCCAGTTTTTTCTAAGCGTCGTAGAGCCATGGGACCCAGACCAGTCGACGCAGAAAAATTCGCTGATTCCGAATATGCAAAAAAAAATTTTTGACCAAGTGGCGGTTACTACGTTCTCGCTTTTTGCCATCGATATATTCTTGTTATAACGCGCGCAGATAAAGAATGGACCTGAAAATGGCCGTCCGCTCGCATGCTATCTCGCTCACACCGTATCGCTGTCTATACTCACACAGTTAAAGTGTGAGTATAGGCAGCGATAGGGTGTGTCCATTCTTTATATGCGCGCGTTATATCTATATTTATCTAATGCTGCCAGCGCAGCGTAATGGGGTCCGTGCCGCTGCCTGAACTCGTAGAGGTGGTGTTATTTTTTACAACTTCCCTTTTTACCCGACTGCCGAAGGGGAGGTGGGTTATGTTTTCCGAGCGTATGTATGTATGTAGTACCGCAAATATAAGTTACAACGATGTACCTGCGCAGAAAGCATTTTTACAAGTTTTATATTAACTTGGCCTGTTAGTATGTATGGGACAAATCTTGCAAGTTAAATTTGACCCACTTCCCGGTGACCGATTGAGCTGAAATTTTGGGTATAAGAACAGTTTGGATGACAATTCAATATCATGGTACCATCGAGCTGATCTGATGATGGAGACAGAAGGTGGCTATGGGAATTCAGTACTTTACCGACGCAACCCCGTTGAGTTTGCGTTCGTTAGAATCGTTTCATTGATGATGGTATACAGAAAAGTACAGTCGGCAATAAAAGCTTGTACGTAAAATAAAATTTTTGACAGAAACTTATTATTGTTCTTGTTATATATCCTTTACTTTTATAATAATTGATTCAATCCAAACGAAATGTAAAATATTTTCGTACTAACATTTTTGGGAAATTAATCGTGATTTTCCAATTCAAAAATGAACATTATATTACATTTTTAAATAAAGGAAAAAAAAAAAAAAAAAAAAAAAAAAAATTCAAATCAAATTGCAAATTTAAATTTTTCCTTTATTTAAAAATGTATAATTTCGTTAGCAGCTTAACTGCTTAATACAAAATGAACATTATATTGTTTATATTATTATATTATATAGATAGAGATATATTTATCGATACTAACATTTTAAAGAGGAAAGTGATATTGTAACTTTGTATGTAAAACGTAAGTTTGTATGTAATTTATTTATTTGTAATGGGTAATCTTTTTGACATGTCATGATCCGATGTCAAAAACCCCATTGGACTCGTATTAAAAGCTAGGCAATGTTGCTGCTTAGGTAATTGTTTGTTTGTATGTCAGGTGGACTCTGATGAGGCGGATCTATGGAACGAGTGGCTGGACGCGCGGCAAGCCGGCACATACTTCACAGACGTGTGGGTGTTCGCCGAGTGCTACGTGTACAGAAGGCTGAGGGAAGGCGTGGAGCTCATGTACGTACAATGTTACTCAGAAGTCGGTGACGTATGGTGCTGAAACGTGGTCGCTTAAGGCATAAAGTCAATGGGAGTTTCTCTGTTGAGCGTTAGTATCAGAAATGAGGCTATCAGAATCGCTAAAACTAAAAACAAACTCCTGCCAAACTGTGTTATGTCTCTTTCACAAAAATCAAAGTGACAATTTCAACGGCATTTTAGTTAAAGTAGACTTGATGAACGTTAATTTTTTGTTGCAGTCCCAGTCTGAAAGACTTCGATCCATTCGAGGAGCAGAAAAAGCAAGCATTCGAGAGCGGCAAGGAGGCGATGTGCATGGTCGCGACCAAACTGATGGCTATGCTGCCGCCCAGCGACAAGGACAAGCGGAAACAGGACTTCATGACGCTGCTCAAGGTAATCTAGGTTTACTGAAGAAGCAAGCATTCGAGATAAATACGACACTGCTTTGAGGCGACAATATATTGTCGAATCTGTAGTGGGCAAAGTTGACAGCAAGTAACAGAAACGACATACTGGTCTACTGTTGTCATGGACTTATAATACTCAGGACAAGCTATACGTGTTGCCACAATGAGGGACGGAATAACTATGCAGCTAAATTAAGAACTGGTCTTAAAATGGCTAAGGGCTTACCATAAACAACCTACTTAATTTGGGCGGGTGATAGTTTATTTGTCGCAATCTCATACTAAATCGGTTGCGGAAAATAAGAAAGTCGAACTATGAGAAGGACAATGAATGATATCTCCCTTTCTGTCACACTTATTGAGATTTGTATGCTACCATCTCGCTCGGACGAGGTATTATTATTACCATAGCTTGTCCTGAGTATTATACGGCAATGACTAGTGGATTTATTTTTTTGAACACAGCAAATCGAATTAAATTTTATTTCTTCTTAAATCAGACGAAACTAAACAAATGCAGTCTCTTACTTTAAAATGTTACTTATATTCTATTTTTATTACTAACACTATATGACTGAAATGAATAATTGAATTGAATTACACGTTTGGTCCTTTCCGTGATACACGAGGGTTCAGGAGGTTAACCATGATTTTTACAAATAAACGTTTGTTCCCAGATCTGCCTGTGGTCCAACAAATGCGACCTGTCGCTGTCAGTGGGCGAGCCTGTCTCCATGCAGGGCGACCTGGAAGGGACAGACCCGCGGGACTTGCCCGCGGTAGACCCCTTCCAAATGGTCATTGACTACAAAGACAAGGTAAGGCCAAAGACAACATGCAGGCTCTGCCAGTGACCCGTTTTATGAAGTTGCAGGTGACAGTAAAATTGAGGAGGATGAGACTCATCATCATATCAGCCGAAAGACGTCCACTGCTGGGACATAGGCCTCCCCCAAAGAGTGCCAAAGCGACCGGTCCTGCGCCACCCGCATCCAGCGGACTCCCGCAACCTTTACCAGGTCATCAGTCCACCTTGTCGGGGGCCTACCCACGCCGCGCCTTCCGGTACGGTTAGGATGAGACTATGGAACACTTATTGTGTGAATGACATGCCCTTGCCAGACAAAGAATGAATTACTTTGGTAACGGCTATCCGCAACCAAAGGAATTCAAGGTGCTTCCGCTGAGCTGCATCATCCGCTATGTGGAAATGATGGAGCTAGCTTGGGAGTAGGCATAAAGTATCCCACTGGGTCGAAGTGCATCCGAAAGGGCCCTCATCTAGATAAGATAAGACAGTAAAATGGTTATGATGCTCAAGGAAAAATGCGCAGTCGAGAAAAGTTGCCATCCATAGAGAAATAATAGGATAGAGGGACTCACTCAACCATAAACATGTGTGACAAAGATGTAAACAGACAATACCACAAGTTGGTACGAGGTACAATATCAAATCTCCTGTCCCTCAATGTGTATAGGCTTTTTATGTTTGTCACCAGCTTGTTTGTCATCATGTCAAAATGGTCCTCAAAATTCTACAATAACTCTTTTACCTTTCGCGATGTTCGGCTATCTATGGAAGCTTTGCCGTTGGATTTAAGATGTGCTAAGTCACTTTCCGTTATTAAAAGTTCAAAATTATGTAGTTTATTCAAATCATGCTAGTGTAGAATATATACTTATTTTATCTGTTCGTTGTTTTTGACTAATATTCCGATACTTTTCCAGTTGTTGGCGGACGATACGGGCAAAATAGCAGACCAGGTTTGCGCTAAAGCGGAAGCCATCGGGAAAGCGATAGCCAATGTAAGTATATATTCGCATTAACTTGAATATTTCAGTAAAACTCAAACGTTTCGAAGAAATCTCATCAGGTTATGAATGTGTGTGTGAAGCCTCCAACCTGCATTAAGCCGGCGTGAAATTATATGAAGGCATGATGTTGTTGTTTCAAAGTACTTTGGGCAAATAGTGTCATTTTTATATTTGTCTGTCCGCTTGCGGTAAAATACATACTAGAAAGTACCACATGAACAAGAGAGACGTAATTAATTATCGGTTCAGAAATCTCCTCTGACTTCTCGGCAGACAGTCGGCCTTATCTCTAACCAATAAGCTGAAAATTGCTCAATAATAAAACCAATATGAATATATGGCATCCAACTGTGGCTTATGACCACCCAACAAATCCAATATATTGTATCTCCAGAGAGCTCAGGACAACATCTTAAACGTACTACAAGCCTGTTTTAACTAAAATGGCTTTAAAATTCGTTTGTCCTTATCTGTCATTTTGACATTTGTGTTCGTAAGAAAGGGACAAAGCACATTTTATTTAACAGAGGCGTTTTAAGTCATCAGCGCCCAGCACGGCTATCACGCAACGGCGCGCGAGATCTCTCGACTTTTCTCGCACTATCCGTCTCTCTCTTATTAGAACACTTAGAACAAGAGGTGTAGTGCGAGAAAAATCGAGAGTATGTCGCGGCCGTCCCGTGATCATACCCCGGGGTTTTGGGTGCGGGAATGAATGACATAAGCCAAAGAATAGGTATGAATTAAATAACAGAATGTATACTTACCTACTGAATAATTAATTGAATAAAAAAATACAAAAAAAAACATACGTTCAATTATTGATTTATTTGAAAAAAATTCATTTAACTACGCTTACGAAGCCGCGGATAACATCTAGTATGATATCAAATAAATGCTCAGTAATTTATTATCAACCTCTTCAGTTCAGTTCTTACTCAAGTATTTATAAATTAATAAACACTTCAGAGATATCTAACGTCAAAGAAAGTACGAAAGAAAAGAAAGTAGAAAGATCGTTTAGTTTGTTGAAATGGATATTTACAGCTAGACGCCGAAGCTTAACTGTTCCAAATGTAGAAAAAATATTAATTGTTTATTTTGAAAATCGTGTTAAATACTAATTGACGGCAGGTAATTAATTAACATTATTTTTATTATTATCTCGAAGGGCTTGGTAGAAATGCTAAAGTCCCTGCTACCGTAAACCGGGGTTACTTTGATCAATTTTAGACTTTGACAGCCTTCTTTGACGATCCTATTATACGTAAAAACATACAATTAAAATATAATAATCGGTTTTTTCTCTTCTTTAGGCCTGCCAAATAAAAAAAAATATGGACTTATATTTTTCACAGAAAAAAATAAAAACAACGCGATCAAAGTTACATTGAGAATGGGGTTACTTTAAAACCCCTACTTTTTTCACTGTCAATGTAAAGTAAATCCGCTAAAAACCTCGTAAAAAATAAAATATATAAATTCGAACCAGTACTTTTTCAGTTATTTATATTTTTAGAGTGTGGGGTGACTTTGATAACTTACCAAATGATACAAATTGATAATTTCAAAAGATTTATTAAATTATTTATTAGAAAAAACGTAAGAACTTTACTTATACAGGTATAAAAGTACCTTTACCTTTTAATACCTTTTGATCACAGACATAATCAGCCTTTTTTCAAGGTTTTTTCAAGGATTTTTCAAGGTAATATTTATAAATACGTGACTCAATCTTTCTCTTGTCATATTATGGTATTGTTCCTACAAAAAAAAACCATATACACTAAGTTATAATTCATATGAATAACAAAAAGCGCCAGAAAACGAATTCCTGAGGCTTAATCGTTAATTCAATTTCACCACATATAGGTGATCAAAGACACCCCTACCCATGGATTCCCCGGCTACGGGTGCAGTTTTGGGTTTTAGGATTGAGGATTTTTTTTTCTAACTCACTACTAACCAGTGACTAACATAAGATACCGAACAAATCACTTGCATTTATTCTTGACATATGTACGGTCGAAGTTTTTTAGCCATGGTAATCAAGAGAAAAAGTGTCCTTGCCGTTAACATTTTTTTTCTCCATGAAATAATTGCACTACGCACGTACTAGTTGACTATGTGACGAAGCAACTACCAGTGTTGCCAATAATGCGAAAGAAACTACTAAGGTGCTTTTAAACTCTTTAATACAAGTATTTTAGTAGTGGATGGAAGTTGTTATCAACGTCGACCCGCAAATCAAAGTAACCCCGGTTTACGGTACTTAAGTTAAAATTAAATTGTAGTTTGTTTACAATTCGCAGGAAGGTATTTATTCATTAGGCACAATATGATTATTTGTCAATATAACCTATCTGTTTATCTCTACTCTTTCTCAAGTTATTCCCGCACCCAAAACCCCGGGGTATGCTCATGATAGACGTGCTGGTACGCTCGCAACTCAGAAATCCATGAGTATCTGGAAATCCCAAACATACTCGAAAAGGCAAAACGCTACACAGCTAACTGCAAGGACCGACGAGTAACTCATCCAAACACTATCACAGATGCTTCTCCAAACCCTATGAAGAGACTCAAGAGAGCCAATGGACCCGATTCTACGTGCACATGGCTTAACTAGCCTAAAACTAAATTGTCTAATTTTTAGACATAATTTAGGCGGCAGATTAATCCTTACTAATATTATAAATGCGAAAGTGTGTTTGTTTGTCCTTCTTTCACGTCGTAACGGAGCGTCGTATTAATGTAATTTTTGTATGGAGATAGTTTAGAGGCTCCAGCCAGTGACATAGGCTACTTTATCCCACGGGAAAATTCAATATGTTACATTTGCGGGTGAAGCCGCGGACATCAGCTAGTAACGACATATTTAGAATAGCATTTAGGCAGCTAAGCGCTAAGTAAGTTGTATAGATCGCCTAAAATAAGAAACGTCAGATTCAAATTAGCGCTGTCATTTGATTATGACAGCTGCTCATAGAATAGCAAAGTGTTTTAGCGACACCTAAATAAAATTAGGAAGTTTAGAGGCCACAGAGGTAGAATCGGGCCCTATGTGCTGCCTGACTAGGGGAAGCTAGGGCAATTACCCTACCTTGCCAGTCGCCAACCTCTTTCAAGTCATCTGCTCATAGTTGTTGTGGACTTATCGCAGATTAATAATAGATGAAGTACATAGGTGACCGAATGTGGACTATTTTACGTCTTTGCACTTGCGACTTGAAGTAATACAGGTGACACTAAATACAATAATCAATAATGTCATATTTTCTCGAAAAAGGATTAACAATGTAGTCAAATGGAGAAAAAATCAACGCAAGAGGTTAAATAATCACGAAGTTATAAGTGTCCGAAGTTTCAAGTTCTGTCCCTTTTTCGCAAAACACAACTTCATATGAAACGATGACGCTTGTAGATTGTGACGTCACTAACAGACGGCAACGTGCCGCGCCCCATCGTGTTCGGCGCCGCCGTCGACGCGGCCCGCCGCTCTGCGGCAGCCTCGCTGATTGTGACGTCACAAAATTTTTGCGTTTTCTCTCTCTAACAAGCAATATTAAAACGGTCGTAATTCTTTGAGATATCCGAATGGGATTTTCGTCACTAGGCATATTTTTTTGCCTTCTTTCTTTGGGAGTAATAATAATGTTCGAGTCTACACCGGTATTGCCGTTTTAGACGTTTCCTCTGTATAAGTAATGTTAGTATATAATGCGTGCTATTTCAGAACACGGTGTTTAAAGCCAAGTGCAGTTGCCACAAATTGGCCAAGATTGGCGGGAGACAAATTTGCATGGATGAGGTTTTACATCTGTTCCTTTTTGTAGATTTAGTCGAATAAAGTAGTTTATGAATTGGAAAAAAAAAATATATGGACTTATTTTTAGTATCCATATTAGGTATATTAAGCATAGTCTACGGTTGTCGTAAAAACGTATTTAAAGTAGTGTAGTTGAGAATAGTTAGTAGTAGACGGGTGCAGTTGGAAGACGGACGTCGAAATGCGTTTGTGAGGTGAAGTACTATCGACAACTAACTGACCATCCGTGCACTTTATGTCCATTGTAATAAGGTTCTATTTAAGTACAGGATGGTCAGTTAACTGTGTTGGCGTTTTCTACGGTCGAGGAAAATGAAGGTTTGGCGCATGTCAACTCTATTTCAATAACGTTAAGGTCCAAAAGTGCAAAACATTCAATTTCCTGTGCAATAGGAATTTTGTAATTAATCAGTATTTTCGGTTGTGGTTGTTGTATTAGGTTTGTTTGTCCTATTTTTGACAAGATTTATGTTTATTTATTTAATCGTATGGCTTACATTATATTGGCCTTTAAAGTTTGTCACTCTTTAGTACCCACCCAGGGGACACGTGCAGGGTTGTGGTAGGTAGCTCCTGCGGACGCGAGTGACAGTTGTCCCCCCTTTGTCAAGTGAGTGGGCAACTAGAAGTTCTTAAGCCGCCCGAAGGCCTCTAACTCGGCTTAACGACTACTGTCATTGACAGCAGCCGGGATCAACTGCTTAGCGTGCCTTCCAAAGCACGGAAGCGCTCATTTATATTAACCACTCAAACATCAGGCGGTCACCCATCCAAAGACTCTTTGCTTAACCTGCGTTATCGTTGCCGACTCGCAGGCGCCGCTAGGCTATGAGCACTTCAGATCAAGATTTATGTGATAGGGCGTTTTCTATGAGATGTCTTATGAGATGTCTTGAGAAGTTTCTAAATTTTTGTGTCGTTTTATAGAGTCAAAAACAATCTAAATAGGTACAGTCAGCGTCATATAGTTAGTAGCAGCCAATGTAGCCAAATATTTTGGTACACGTCTTTATTACTGTAAGAATAAGGGTGTGTTACGAAATATTTGGCTACTCTGCCTGCTACTAACTATATGACGCTGACTGTACACAAAAATATACAGGAAAAGTTACATAATTTTCCGATGTATCACTTTTATGGTACAGTGTAACTTAACTATACATATAAGTTTTTCACATAAAATAAAATAAATAGTAAATCAGTATTAGGGGACAATCTTACACAAATCGACCTAGTCCCAAACTAAGCAAAGCTTGAACTCCATAGTAACCATTTACTAGACGACGATAAACATAATTGTATAGATAAATATTGTATAGATAAATAAATACTTAAATACATAGAAAACATAACAAATATTCTTGCTCATCGCACAAATAAATTCCCTTACCGGGATTCGAACCCAGGACCTCTTGCTTCGTAAGCAGGGTCACTACCAACTTGGCTAAAGCGGTCGTCATTTTCGATTAGATACTTGCTGAACCTGTTGAATATGTGTATTGACAATTATTAACAACCGTAGTAGAAAGTACCCAATCAGTAGAAAGTACTAAAGTGGCCGTCAATAGAATTTGCTAACTATGAAAACAAACCGCCATATTGAAATTGTCTTTCACTATGGCGGTTTGTTTACATAGTTAGCGAATTCCATTGACGGCCACTTTATATAGTTTTACTCCTATATCGTACATGTTTCAAAAAATCTTTCACAAATTCAAATCTTCCTGCAGGCCCAAAAGGAAGCCCTAGCCAAAGCCGCAGCGGAAAAGGCAGCCAAAGGCAAGGGCAAGGGCAAAGGCAAGGCGCCCCCGCCCCCGCTCCCGCCGCCTCCCGAGGAAGGGGCGGAGCCCCCGCCCCCGCCCGTGCCCTGCCCCGCCAAGGTGCTGGTGCCGAGCGCCGTGCAGTTCGGTAACTCTCATTTCTTTTTAAAACACAAAACATTACCCCCCCCTGATTGAGTCGCTTAACTTCAAACTCGGGTAAATCCAATCCAAGTGTCATTTTTAACCCCCGACGCTGTTATAAGGTTAACGTGTCCATCTGTGTATCGTAGCTCCCAAACGGATGGACCGATTTGAATGCGGTTTTTTGTGTGTCATAGATAATTTTATCCCGAGTGCTCTTAGCCATGTTTCATGAAAATCGTGTCAGCCGTTTTTGAGATATTCATCTTTGAAATGAAAATGTCGGGGGTTTTTCAATTTTTCCAAGGTCTTATATATTGGATATTTATATATGTGTTGGCATGTTTTTATTTTTCTAGAATTAATACCTATTAGGTTTTGTATTTATTTTCTCTATGTGATTTTGTACACGGTATAAGTCCGCCTATCTCGTTCAAAGGTTAGCTGGAAGAGATCCCTTATAGCGATAAGTTCGCCTTTGTACTTTGATCTATTGTGTGACATGTGTATTCTTTAACCTGTTATTGTGTACAATAAAGTGCTTACATGCATACAGTAGTACCACAAATATAAGTTACAACGATGTACCTGCGCAGAAAGCATTTTTTGAAAACATTTTAACCAATCATAAGGCAGCGCGTTTGCGCGGGTAATATCTTCAACGCCCATTGGCCAAAATTTTGCGCGCGACGACGGCAGCCGCCCGCCATTTTGTCTGGCGCCATGAGCGGGAAAGCACGACGGCACCTGTCATTGCATATTGTACCTTACGTATAGTGCAACAAGGTCTTATTGAATTGGTCATACGTTCGATTTCATTCGGTACTTGTCAGCACTCGTCGGCGTGGACGAAGATTGCCGATGTAACTTATATTTGTGGTACTACTGTACATGCATACTGTTCTACGAGCTCACTAACCACATATTGTCGGTGGCAGATATCGTTTGCGACAACACCGGCTTCGAACTGTTCGCCGACCTGTGCCTGGCGACCTGGCTGGTCAACCAGAAGATCGTTGAGAAGGTAACTGTAATGTAAACTGAATAAAATGGTCAGCTCTGTGCGCCGTGGAACACACGAATCTGTCATTAAAAAAAGACCGGGGTGCACTCCGGGAGTGCCGGCAGAAGTGAAAACTTCATAACATTGTAACAGTTTTTCGATCAGGTCACGTGACGTCTTACGGTGTCAACCTAAAAATGAATTTGACGCAAATTTATAAACAATTATCAATTATTTAGGCGGACGGGCCGCGGGCGCGTTGGGTGCGACGGGCCGCTCGCCCGTCGCCGGCGGCGAACAAAATACCAATTTGTTTTTGCCGTTGATAAATATTTTTCAAAGCTTTATCTCTTTAGGAATAACGTCCAAATTCGAACTATTCGAATTTGCTCAATAGCAAAACGGTGAAGGACGCGTGAACAAAATTACAAATTTATTTGCAGAATATGCTATTGCAAAAAGTGTTTCCCGGCTTTACACTCTTACGAATAGCGTTCAGTTTTGAATGAAGTCGAATCGGCTAGCAGCAAAATATAAAAGTTTGTGACCTCCTTCACATCTGACGTCACAAAACTCTGTCTCGTATTTAACAATTTTTCCCCATCCCAAAAAGTGCTCAGCGCCGCTAAAGAAGTTTTCACTTCATAAAACTGATAAGTGTCTTGGCAAATAAAAAACTATATAATTATCTAACCTGCACGGCTATCCCGAGGCGGCGCGCGAGCTTTCTCGATTTTTCTCGCACTATCCGTCTCTCTCTTGAACACTTAGAACAAGAGGTATAGTGCGAGAAAAATCGAGAGTATGTCGCGGCCGTCTGATGATAGACGTGCTCATAAAATTTCACGAGAATGGGTTGAGAAATGCGACCTGTAGAGGACAGCCGGACAGCATGACAGATAGCGGACACCGGACATACGAAACGATTTTCGACCCAAGCTGAAGCGTAGAACTTCGTTCGCTTCGCTCGCTCGTTTGACTATCGGAGACACCCGTCGCGTAAAGGCTTGTAAAGTGTAATAGAAGCGGCAAGCTATTTTCGACCCATTTTAATAAATTAAAAAATCTATTATTTATTCTGCAAATAGGCCACAAGGGCACTTTTACATATCAAACGGTAATTTACATAAAATAATAATAATCCTACACAATAATAATTTAAACTTTGCAGATTAAGGACCGATATAAACGGTTGACAAACGAAATGTCACTAAGTTAATGAAAACACAACAAAATTGCAAAATATGACCAGTACCCTCGATATAAGGTCTGTATCTGCATTAACAAGAAGTTAATGATATTAATTCAGTATTCCAGAGATGTATAAGGTCTCTGAGCGTCCAAATACAATCAATAATTATTCTAATGTTCTTAGATGTATACAGTCCCTAAGCGTCAAAACAAAACAAAAAAAAGGAGCTAGTACTTTCATTAGGTAATGTGAAAAGCTATTATACACTCAACTTTTACTTAATTTATATGCACGGGAACCTCACACTATTGAAATTGAGTAAAAATAAGACATGTTTTGGCGGTTCTTTTCTATCGAGGCAATTTTGGTTTTGTATGGTTTTTTTCAGACGATTCGATTGCAAATATGATGTAGTTTTGGTATGTTCTTTTTCCTGGCATTCGCTTTAGTTTGTCATAGGTCAATATTCAATCTAAGAACCCCGATTTCGCGTAGCGCGCCCTCTTAATGTTATATTTTCAGAGATGTACAGGGTCAATAACAATAAATCGTGTCAAGATCAGAATGATGTCTCTCGTCAATACGATAATAATAATAATAAAGAAGGAGAAGAAAGAAAGTGGGAGGGAACCGATCTTCGTGTGTCCGACGGACAGCAGCCGGATGCTACTGCCATGGTTGACTTTTGGCGTAGTATCTGGTCAGTGCCAGTCGAACACACCGAAGGCGAGTGGATGAGTGTTGTCGAACGTGAGTGTGAGTTCATCGAACCCATGGGGACTGTTACCATCAGCCCCGAAGACGTTAGTTGTGCCATCCGTTTGGCCCCGAACTGGAAAAGTCCTGGACCAGATGGATTACACAACTTCTGGCTGAAATGGTTTCGATGCTCACACCTGCGTTTGGCAACGCAGTTCCAGCAAGCCCTTGAGCTCGGTTCCCTGCCATCTTTCTTGACAACTGGTATCACCTCCCTGCTCTATAAGTCCGGTAGTACCACGGAAGCGAAAAACTACAGACCCATCACGTGCTTGCCTACGCTGTACAAGCTCCTTACATCCATTTTGAGAGTAAAAATTAACGCACACATCGTTGCAAACAACGTTTTGGCCCCGGCTCAAAATGGATGTAGGGTTGGGTCTCGTGGTACTAAAGAGCTCCTCCTCATAGACATGACCATTTGCCAACGAGTCTGGCGGAACAAAGGGGCCATCTCGGCCGCCTGGATTGACTACAAGAAGGCCTACGATTCGGTGCCTCATTCATGGCTGGGGAGGATCTTAGAGTTGTATAAAGTTGATGCAGTTCTGAGATCCTTCTTAGGCGCTTGCATGGGGCAGTGGACCACAGTCCTTCGTCAACCGGGGGGAGGAGATTGCCCTTCTGGTCCGCAGGACTCTATAAGGATTAAACGTGGGATCTTCCAGGGCGACAGTCTGAGTCCTTTGTGGTTCTGCCTAGCGCTGAATCCGCTTAGCACCCTGCTGAAGGATTCAGGACTAGGTTGCCGGCTTCGGAGAGGGGGTGAGGTCATTTCTCATCTGCTCTACATGGATGACCTTAAACTATTTGCACCGAATGGAAATGACTTGTTGGAACTACTGAAAACAACAGAAGTCTTCAGTAGCGCCATCAAAATGGAATTTGGGTTCGATAAGTGTGCGGTCATGCATGTACAGCGGGGGAAAGTGGTAAATTCAACCAATTTGCAACTTTCCGAGACAATGTCCCTCAAATCTATCTCCGAAGCAGAAACCTATAAGTATCTTGGTATGTCACAGTCATTGGGTATTGAGGGTGAGGGCGTAAAGCGGGCGGTGAAGGAGCGCTTCTTTTGTCGCCTGACCAAAGTACTTAATAGTCTTTTGTCGGGCGGCAACAAGGTGCGCGCCTTCAACGCTTGGGTGATGCCCTTGCTTACTTACTCCTTTGGCGTACTAAGGTGGACGCAGACTGAGCTGGATGCCCTGGACCGAAGAGTCCGAGTACTGCTTACTGCGCATCGCATGTTACACCCACGCTCATCTGTTATGAGACTGTACATCTCGCGGAAGTGTGGAGGGCGCGGCTTTTTAAATGCCAAAGACCTCCACAACCGCGAGGTGTGCAGTCTTAGGGATTATTTCCTAAACAATGAGTGTGGGATGCATCGCGACGTAGTAGCAGTAGACGGAAACTTCACCCCGCTCTCCTTGGCAAACGAGAACTGGCGCAGACTTAAAGTAATGAGCGCCGAGGACCGCAGGGCGGTATGGAGGAGCAAGGAGCTACACGGGCGGTTCTACAAGGCCCTCACAGGGCCCGATGTAGATCTGCTCGCGTCGGTGAACTGGCTACGTTTCGGGGATCTCTTCGGGGAAACCGAAGGGTTTGTCTGTGCAATTGCGGACGAAGTTATCATGACGAACAATTACCGGAGGTATATCCTGAAGGACGGTACGGTCGACATTTGTCGGGCATGCCGCCGTCCCGGGGAGTCACTCAGGCATATTATCTCCGGTTGTGGTCATCTTGCTAACGGCGAGTACTTGCACAGACATAACCTTGTAGCCAGAATTATTCACCAGCAACTTGCTCTGCTATACGGTCTTGTGGTCTCCGAAGTGCCTTACTATAAGTACACACCTGCGCCAGTTCTCGAAAATGGTCGTGCCACGCTCTATTGGGATCGATCTGTCATCACGGACAGGACTATTCTTGCCAATAGGCCTGATATCGTGCTGACAGATCGATCGAAACGCCAGGCAGTGCTCGTCGACATCACCATCCCCCATGACGAGAACCTCTTGAAGGCCGAGAAGGACAAAGCCAGCAAGTACCTAGACCTGGCTCACGAGGTAACCGCCATGTGGGATGTTGATTCGACGATCATCGTCCCGATAGTCGTTTCGGCGAACGGTTTAATAGCGAAGAGTCTCGACCACCACCTCAAGAGACTCTCGCTAGATGGCTGGATCAAGGGTCAGATACAGAAGGCGGTACTCCTGGATACTGCGCGGATAGTCAGGAGGTTCCTGTCTCTGTCGCCCTGACCACCGGCAGCTTAGGCCCCGCCTCGCTGCCGGCGGTACCCTAGGTTAGGTTTTTATAATGATTTTATGTTTTATATGTATAGTTTTATATTTTACTTTTTATATAATTATTGTAAAAACCTAGCTTAAGATGAAATATAAATAAAGAGATAATAACACTAGTAGATATTAGGTCCTTACCTATGAAATTGGCATTTTGTATGGAGAATTTTATGAAAACTGTGATTTTCATACATAGAATTTTGCGGATTATTGATCAATGTCAAATTCAAACCAAACAAAACTTTGGTAGGAATATAGAAAACTTTTAAGCTACGGTACACATATCTTAAATCCTTAAAAATAGTTCGCATCATAAAACTATACGTAATTGAAACACTTCAACCGGCAGCACATGAAAAGTGTGGTTTTCAAGCTTTAATTTGAAACACTTAATAAAAAATTAAAACCTTTGTTACGAGTACATAGTCTAATATTGAATTTAAAAAATAATTTGGAAGTCGCAATAGAAATGAATAAATTACGTACAAAATAATATCTGTGAATAAAACATGTGACATAATCCTTAGCCATTATTAATTTGCAGCACCCGATCATGAATATGACGCATATCTCAGCCATCGCCTCCCTCAACCATAATGTTAGGGAAGGTGGCGACCCGTGTATAGTCTGTGTGATCCTTGTATCAAACTTCTGACTGACATAATCCTTAACCATTATTTTTTCATAGTTATTGGAAGATTTCCATATGTTTGGGTTTCGATGTGTTACAGGTCAGGTTCTACGTAAAGAGCATCCCCTGGTTCGTCTCAGATGTCACCCCGAAAGATTTTAAGTAAGTGTCTTCTAGTCAACCGGTATTAACACGTTCGCAACCAAGAACCCGCCTAGCGGGCACTCGTAATGTTTGCTCAGATGCCGGCTGAGCCCGCTAGGCGGGCAGTAGTATGAACTTACACGCCTAGCGAATTCTGTCGGTTTCTGGTGAATTGTTTCATTTTTAGTCCGGTTGCGAAAGTGTTAAGGTACAGTCAACAACATTAAAATGTGTAAGAAACAAAAATATAAAAGATCTGAGTAGCTATTTACCGTCTCTCCTGCGCCACTTCAAGGATAACGCAAATGTATGGATGAAGTTAAATTTATACCGTATCTTCCAATGTCTATCTGCCTATTATAATCATAAATATCGGTAATTTTAACGCTAGACAATAAATCTAACTTAATCGACTGTTGAAGGATGTTTACTTATTTGTAGTTTGTCTGTCTTAACTCTAACTGAATTGATTTATCACTGGTCATTACCAGTGTCTGGTTCGTAAAATTGTATCTGTTCACGAATTGCACTTAACACATTCGCAACCAAGAACGCGCCTGGTAGGCACTCGTAATGTTTGCTCAGATGGCTCAGCCCGCTAGGCGGGCAGTAGCTATAAACCTACACGCCTAGCGAGTTCTGTCGGTTTCTGGTGTATTGTTCCATTTTTAGTCCGGTTGCGAAAGTGTTAATAGTGGGTACCGGTCACTTTGGCACTCTTTGCTGGAGGCCTATCTCCACCAGTGGACGTCTTTCGGCTGATATGATGATAATGATGATGAATAATGGGTATAAAGATTTGTGGCTGGGTTGTACTTATCATAGGGGGTAAAATATATACAGTAGTACCACAAATATAAGTTACAACGATGTACCTGCGCAGAAAGCATTTTTTGAAAATATTTAACCAATCATTTTACCAGCGCGTTTGCGCGGGTAAAATCTTCAACGCCCATTGGCCGAAATTTTACGCGCGACGCCGGCTGCTTCGGCGCCCGCCATTTTGTCTGGCGCCATGAGCGGGAAAGCACGAGTTCACTTATCATTGCATATTGTACATTACGTATACTGCAACAAGGTCTTTATTGAAATGGTCATACGTTCGATTTCATTCGGTACTTGTCAGCACTCGTCGGCGTGGACGAAGATTGCCGATGTAACTTATATTTGTGGTACTTCTGTAATCGCCACGCTTGGCATGCGGGTTGCGGTGGCGCAGGGGCGGTCATTGTGGCACTCCTTGGGGGAGGCCCATGTCCAGCGGTGGACGTCTTTCGGCTGATATGATGCTGATAAAGATTATTCTTCTTGCAGGGACTTGATCCAGATGTGTGCGAGTGTGAGCTATAGTAGAAGCGCGCCTGCGCCGGAGCCGAAGAAACCACGTAAGTACTTATTTATTGACGCGAAATATTTGACGACTGCTTTAACCTAGTTGGTAGTGACCCTGCCTACGAAGCAAGAGGTCCTGGGTTCGAATCCCGGAAAGGGCATTTCATTGTGTGACAAGCACGAATATTTGTTCCTGAGTCATGGCTGTTTTCTATGTAATTAAGTATTTATTTATCTATATAAGTATGTTTATCTTCGTCTAGTACACATAGTTTTTTTAGTTTGAGACTAGGTCGATTTGTGTAAGATTGTCCCTTAATATTTATTTATACTACTAGTGTGGGGCAGATTGCTGAAATAAATAGCGGTGTAGACACCGAATAAAATAACCAATAATGTTGAATTTTCCCGCAAACGTAGATAACTTCCATATGGATTTATCTGACTTGATAAAATATTATGATTTTAACTGTATTTTTATCAAAAACCACACGGAATTATACTTAATAATATTGTAACAGATCGATAAACACTGTAACAAAACGAGTTTTTTACCCTTTCATTTTATACTAAAATCTTAAAAAATGTCAGAATTGTATTTACCCGAGTTTGATGTTAACACTTTCACTGCCGGGTACCCGCCTAGCGGGCGCTTACGCCGTAGTCGCTTTCCGCTACATACGAGAAAAACCCAGGGATCGGCTACGAGCGTAGCGATTCTTGGCAGTGAATGTGTTAAGCGACTCATATACAACGTGATTTTTTAACCGTCTTAGAGCCGAAGCCCACTTAAAATATCCATAACGTACTAACCATTCGTGAAAAAAAATGTATTACTTAAGTTTTTAGTAATAAAAGGTAATTAACCCTCTGCGACTGATGTGCCGTCTATCAGACACCGCTAAATAAACTTTATCAATCAATCAATATCAATAATGTTTTATTGCAGGCATTAAAGTCCCATATAAGTCTTAAAAACTAACAGCAAAAAAATAAAAATGTGTAAATGGTTCAATTTTTGTTGCCAATTCGTTGTTTAGTTTGATATAGCTCTGTCTCGCTGAGTGCCTTCCTAGAACGACTCGCGGTAGTGGCAAACGGTGTCGCGGTACGAGCCGCGGGTGTCCCACAGACGTGAGTACAGCAACAAGTCCTGAGTCTGACAGACCTCACCTCATAAACTAATCTATAGCAATCTATATGTCCATAGTGTCCAACAGACCTCACCTCATAAAAATCCTCTACATATTCACAGTGTCTGTCAGACCTCACCTCAGAAAAATAAAAATGTTTCTAAAGTGCCTCCGAGAGCTCACCACAAAAATAATTTATTTTAGATGACTGATCGCGGCTCACGGAAGTCCAAATCACCAGATAGAACTCAAAACGGGTTTCCAGTGATCACTAGTGATCAACAAATTATTAAATGGCTTGACAAACTAATCGAAAAAGGTGATTTTAGGGAAGTAAACGACTCTGTTGAGGCCCCTGACTACATGGCTGATGATTTTAGGAAACCATTTGCCTCTACCTGCTCCTCAACTAGCACCAGGTCCGTCTGGACGCATAACATCTACCATATGCGCTGCTAGATTAAAGAGAAATACAAGATACGTCTGCTGGGAGCTATTTGTTACAAATGTTAGGACCTTCGTATTCGTAAAATGCGATACGGATCTCTAAAATAGGTGCCAACTTAAAGACTGATTAGTGCCCAGTAGATTTTTTTACAAACTATGTACCTACTTATGAAGAAGACATTTTTATGAAATTTAACGCAGTTGTCTATTGTTTGGTCTTTTTTATTATTTCTAAGTGAACCTAAGTACAAAATATCTGAAGTTGTGATCTTATTAAAGTTGATTGTATATAACTTCTTTATTTAATTTCTAAACTAATTTTACTTCTTTATTTTTTTTTATACTATAACGAATCATAAATGAAATAAGTTTAACCAAAGCTTAATAAAAATGAAATTATAAGTAAATTATATTCTAATATTACCTAATCTATGTTAAAACTAAATTTAACTATAGGTTTTTATTATGTACTATATTTGGAAGAGCGAGATCTCCTGATACAGGTATCTCTATACCTACTAGGAGACCTCAACCTTACTGTAATCTGAACCCTATTTGTTAAATGAAAATAAACATTTGTATTTGAAAAAAAAATATATATATATTCGTTTTATAAAATTATAATTGTAATTTATGTTATTATGATTTTTTAAGAATTATCAAAAATGACGTCTGACAGACTCCACATCAGTAGAATCTTTAAAAAAAATTCACCACAGCTGCAGAGGGTTAAGTTTGAAAAATTCTGTATGGCGCGCGGTGCGAAGTTCATTCACCCGGTTAGAGTTCGTCGTGCCTATCTATAAGATGGCGGCTAGCGATCACTGCGGTCACTCGGCTGGATGATTAAAATAAAATAAATAAAATAAATAAATAAATATTAGGGGACAATCTTACACAAATCGACCTAGTCCCATAGTAAGCTCAATAAGGCTTGTGTTATGGGTACTAGACAACGATATATATAATAGATAGAAATACTTAAATACATAGAAAACATCCATGACTCAGAAACAAATATTCATGCTCATCACACAAATATTTGCAATAAAATTAAAAATAATAAATAATAATTAATTTTTATTTTTAAATATTTTGTATTTTTTTTTAATATATATATATATTTTTTTTAAATTAATATTAATAAATATATATATATTTTAATACATTAAAAAAAAAGACCGGGTGGCACTCCGGGAGTGCCGGCAGAAGTGAAAACTCAATGACATTGTAACAGTTTTTCGATCAGGTCACGTGTCCGTCTTACGAATTTTCAATCTGTCGGATTTTACGGTCACGTGACCTGTTGCGAGTATAACATTTTTTCCCCATTAGAATAAGTGCGCAGCGCCGCTAAAGAAGTTTTCACTTCAAAAAACAAAAAAAACCTTTTTTTAAGTTTTTTGTAATGTATACATTAACTGGGCTTCGGTTTAAGACGGTTAAAAACACCGCGTATATTTAAATTGCAGTGGCGGAAGGCGAAAAGCCACCTCCGGATACAAAGATTTCGTCGGCGCAGTTGAACCAGCTCGCGCGCAAGTTCCAGAACAACGTGGACGAGGGCGTCTTCGTTGTGTCGGTGAGTCGCTGTCAACACCAAAATGCCCTTGAGGATTTTGGATAGCGCGCACACTGTCTATTTGTATCGGAGTAAACGAGAGCGAGTGTTACTGAAAATAATATTACATAAATATTGAAATAAAAAAAAGGGTGGATTATTTGTGAAATATGACTTGCTAGCGGTTTAGGTATGAATGTGTTGACTTCATGTTTTTAATTGCAGACCCATACGTCACAAAAATAAAGACATAGAACCGTTTAATGTGATTTTTAAGACCAATCTTTGCAATTATTTTCTATCGAGCCGATTTCGTCCAATTATGTATCGAGCCCGTCCACGGTCTTGGAAATATGGTGAATATTAACATATATTTTATTTGATGTACTAGAACAAATAGTTTTTCTTAAAAAACTGCTTAAATAACATCAATCTCACCAAATTAGGTCTTGTCAGCCTCTTAAAGTTTCTTCCGTGTCTAGGATCGTGACGTAGAGGAACAATCAATATAGAGGGCCTCAGACAAACATGATAGTCCAGTCAATGAACTGACAACTTGTATGGATAAAAAAAAACAATTTTGGAAATCCTTACTAATATTATAAATGCGAAAGTGTGTATGTTTGTCCTTCTTTCACGTCGCAACGGAGCGTCGTATTGATGTGATAGTTTAGAAGCTGGAGAGTGACATAGGCTACTTTTTCCAGCGGGAAAACATCTAATTCCCATGGGAAAATTCAATATGTTACATTTTCCTATAACCACGCGGGCGAAGCCGCGGGCATCAGCTAGTAATTTATAATAGCTTACCCAGCGACTGAATCCGACAAAATTTCAGCATCAAAAAAGCTTCTGAAAAGTCAGTAAAACTATTAATAAATATTTTTGTCTTTATTTTGGTTCATTTACATTTGCTATATAATATTCAAGTTGAATCATACAAAAAAAGACAGTGCATACTTCTTTTAAATCTACATAATTGCTTCAGGGTTATAGTTTGTCGGATTCTTGAATAAAGCATCTTAGAGAAACATTTTAAAATGAAATCAACAAAAAAACGCTATTATAAATTAATGTTCTTCAAAACCGTATTTTTCCTGGAGTATAAACACAGGATAAAGGGAGTCCCTTATTTTACCGACAAACGTTTCAGCGAATGCATTGTTTCGCCGGTTTTTTTTTTTTTACCTATTATTTTATTAGAATATTAGTTTCTACCCGCGACTCCCTCCGCGTGAAACTCGTTTATATCGCAGCTCCATACAAACTTTAACCCCCGATTACAACCCCTTAGGGGATGATTTCCGGGATAAAAACTATCCTATGTCCTTTCCTGGGATTCAAGCTATCTCCATACCAAATTTCATCTCAATCGGTTCAGCGGTTTAAGCGTGAAGAGGTAACAGACAGACAGACAGACACACTTTCGCATTTATAATATTATAATAATATATAATAATAGTATGGATGGTAAATTAACATACTTGGACATTTTTGTAATTAGATCATAGTGGACATTTTTAAATAATTTTTAAAGCTTAGACTATAAAATGTAATATGTAAAAATTTCAAACACAATTTATATAAACGATATGATACAGAGAGAAAGAATATAATGGAATAATAAACCATCTTCGTCTGTAGCCCCCGACAGGACTCGAACCTGCGATCCCTCTGTTAAGGGGCTACCCGAGGTTTTCGTCGATTTTTGACAAGTTTTGAATCATATCTCCTACTTTTGCACTACAGATAGAATAATAAGTCAAACGGCTATCGGTTCTTCAATCTTTTATCTCCATTTTTGTCTACCGGATTTTGAAAGAAATGCATACTTAATTTTCAATGTTTTTTTTAAACATTGTCAAAAAAAAACACTTATTTCGTATCTCTATTGACGTGAAAGAAATCTACATATTTGGGTTCGTCCATGACGTCTCTAAAAACGTGTCTAGGGTTTACATTTTAAACTAATTAACACAAAAGTTATGGCCAGAAATTGTTCAACTTTGATGCCAAATATCTCGTAAACAATGCGCAACTTTGAAGTAAATATTTGTTGAAAACGAAGGGATTCAGATAGAAGGTCAATGGCGTATGGGACCCCCTTAACGCTAGAGTGCTTTGACCACTAAGCTACGACGACAGTGACTGAAGTCGCGTATCTTTCATCTATATTCCCGCTACGAATAACGACCTCTCTGTATTCTCTTGAAATGCAGCCTTCTAGGACCACTCTAAAGAGCGAGCTATGCGCTCGCTGTATCCTAATCGAACCACATTTTCCATTATATTCTTTCTCTCTGTATCATATCGTTTATAATATGATCGGGGTAACTTCCTCGTTAATAACGACAACTTAGAAAAGTTGAAAAACTCCGACATTTTCATTTCAAAGTCCAATATCTCAAAAAAGACTCAACAGATTTTCATAAAACATGGCTAAAAAGTCTCGGGATCACATCAGTTTTCGAATAAAAAAAACCGCATTCAAATCCGTCCATCCGTTTGGGAGCTACGATACCACAGACAGATACACAGACACGTTAAACTTACACACTTACTTTTCTCTTTGCGTCGGGGGTTAAAAATAACACGAAACTAAAATATTTAATAAAATAATTTGTTCCGTTAAGAAGTACAATTTATAATGTTAATGAATAAATAACTTCAGATACTTCTCAATTTTGACAGGTTAATTTACCGCCATCCCTTTCGGGACTCCATTTATAGAATCCTCTATCCCCCGACACAAGGGGTGTTAAAAGTTTAACGTGTCTCTGTATCTCTGTATCTGTCTGTGGTATCTTAGCTTCCAAACGGATGGACCGATTGGAATGCGGTTTTTTTTGTGTCATAGATAATTTCATCCCGAGTGTTCTTAGCCATGTTTCATGAAAATCTGTTCAGCCGTTTTTGAGATATTGGACTTTGAAATGAAAATGTCGGGGGTTTTTCAACTTTCCTAAGTTGTAGTTATAGTAATTTTAAGTACAAGAATAACATGTAAGCTATAATTGCGTATTAATCCACCGTAGCCGAGCGGTAAAGCAAGTGAGTTCCAATCTGTCGGTCGTGTGTTCGAACCCCCGCGTACCACCAGGTTTTTTCAAAAATTTATGTACGAAATATAATTTGATATTTAGCAGTGGCTTTTCGGTGAAGGAAAACAACGCGAGGAAACTAGTTTTCTCTGGATTGTTAGGCTAGATAGATGGCAGTCGCTTTCGTAAAACTAGTGCCTATGCCAAACCTTGGGATTAGGTGTGAAAGCCACGTTATCCACGTTAATCACCTGTCATCGATCACCCAGGGGAATTAGCGGCAATTATTTTATATTCAACTAGGAAAAAATGATAATGTTCGGTTATGGCGCTTCGCCGGACGCTACCGCGCCACGCTCGCTTCGCTCGCTCGGCTCGCGCGCTGTAGGGTCGCAATTCACCTAACAAGCTAACCGTTTTTTTCCCCTGGGAGATCAGGCTAGGGGATTAACGTGGACAACAGCGTCAAAGCGGACTCCGGGCTCCTTTGGGCCAAAACCGAGAAAAATCGCTAGGATGTAAAAGTCTTCAGAATTTTATTCTTATTGGAAATGTTCCAGTGCGAGGACTTCTGGACATCCCCACACGTGTACAAGGACATGAAGAAGTACGACTACTGGCTTTACCGCAAGCTGCAGTACGCGTGCGCGGTGCTGTTCAAGGGAGACCTCAACTACAGGAAGCTGCTGGGGGAGAAGAACTGGCCGCCCGTCACACCGCTACTCACCGCGCTGCAAGGTACAGTAACTAGATAATCATACTAGCTGCCCGCTTTCTATACCAGCCTATGTTGATCCTGAAGATTCCCTGGACTGGCAGGCCTGTTCCTCTTGCCAATTCGGCTAAATTCGGCTCACACACCGCCGCCATCTTTTAAGAGAGGTTTGGCACAGTATTCAGAGCAATGACGCGTAGTCTGATGTCCGCCATTTTGAATTTTGATTACTGTTATGTCTTCAATGACACTTGCAAGACTAAAACCAATCGATTAATGTATGATTCATTAACATCGAACCACGCGTTTGATCTCTGTGCCACAAAGGAACAAACATGCATGCATACATACTGAAATCGCAAGCTAAAGGCTAGATTGTTTTTTAAATCATACCTACATCAATCAATTCGTAATAATCTTGCGAATTTAACTGAGGACATAACATTAATCAAATTACAGTTGGCTAAACAACAAATTTTTGGAGAGCTCTATCTTGGTAAGTATTGAACCTACAGATCTGGTTATGGTCTCAAATTGTATCAATTTTAGTCTTCTTAAAGAAACATACAGGTTTTAATTATACAGCTCATAGTTGAGAACTTATATTGACAATAACAAAAAAAGTGGGAAAATTTCGTAGTTTTTCGAGTGCTTCAAAGTTAGCACAAGTCTTTCGAAGCTGCAAACTTGGATATAAGGTACTCGTAGTGGTCCTAACAACATATTAAAAAATCACATCAGAGCGGATTTCGCCATGTATGGCCACTAGAACCGGTCAGGCCAAACTGAAGCAGTTTTGCCTGATCCAAACGTCATTTCCATGTATGGTAGGCTTTAGGTCGCCAGAGCTCCCGAGGATGCGCTGCAATATGTCCTCTAATCAAATAATGTCTCCGCGCTGCAAGGTAACCACTCAATCACAGGGGATACAATGTGAAAGGACCGTCACCAGCATCTGCCAAACAAAATGGGCAAAAGCATCTGACACGTCCAAACGGCCAAGAAAGCAAAGCAAGCGGCAAAGAAATAGAGTCGTGTCAGATAAAGGCCTTTCAAACACGGGGCAATACAAAACAAACTAGTTGGCAACTGTGACGCGACCAAACACGTTGGCACATGTATTTAAATGGCGGTCTGCACACGAAGCAACTTATCGAAAACTAGTTTGCGACGGCGACGCAACTAGTAACGCGCAACTGGCAGTGCTGGTCGCCCGCACGTTGCCGACGCAACTTTTCATGGAATTTGCGCGAATTGGCACGCGTCATGACGTCGGAGCAGTTAAAAAACATACAATTCGTGCAGGAAGTTGAAAAATATCCTTGCATGTATGATTATACGCTAAAAAATATCCTTGCATGTATGCTCTACAGTTGATATTATTTCAATGTAGGGGTGTATCCAGAATCTACTTGTTACGGTTTCGTCTGTGCCGGTAAAATAAATATAACATAATATTTTCATCATCACTTGTCTCCATTGCTTTGGCTTTAGACGTCTGCCCGGTGAACGTCGCGAGACTGATCGTCACAAGTTGAGTGTGAGAGGTTGAGTTGCATCGCAGTTGGCAACACTTATTGCCAACCAGTTTGAGTTCCGATGCCGTCGCCCCGTGTGGGAGAGGCGCGCTTAAATGTGCGCTTCGTTGTGCCTGATATTAATGCCAGTGACGGCACTGTCACGAGTCTCTCTCATACCGTATCTCTGGTATTGACGCCGGTGGTTACATTGATCTCATTTCGAAGTTGGATATTTTTGTTGAGTGCAGTTTGATATTTTAGTTTGGTAGCAGTTCTGCCAATCCAGTAATATGGCAGAACTGCCCTGCCTTGGTCATATAGTCCTACAGTTCGTGTCAGTTCTTAAGCCGTTTTATGTCAGTCCTTCGTCAGTTTTAGTTATTCAAATTCGTCAATCGATGTTAAACCTAACTTCTTACTTACAGGGTTCCAACCCGCACCGCTGATCGCGTGCCGCACGGTTAAGTGCGACCTGATCTGCGGCCTGAAGAAGGGCAAGTCGGAGCAAATAACCAAAGTCGACCCGAAGTGGATGCAGACGGGGGATTACGGGTAAGGCTCACTTTTACTGCTGTTATCCACGTTAATCCCCTAGCCTGATCCCCCAGGGGAAAAAACGGTTGGGTTGTTAGGTGAACCGCGACCCTACAGCGCGCGAGCCGAGCGAGCGAAGCGAGCGTGACGCGGCAGCGTCCGGCGAAGCGCCATAACCGAACATTATCATTTCTTCCTAGTTGAATATATAGTTATTTGTGTCACAAGGGACCAAAATAGTATATTTACGGCGAGGGCGGTGTATTGAATCCTGAACGTAGCGAGGGATCCTACTATAGAATCCTGAGCGTAGCGAGGGATTCTTACTTAGGATCCTGAGCGTAGTAAGGGATACAAGTGTTTACGTCTGAGACGAATATAATTTTGCTACCGAATGACACATACAATTTTTCACACCGACTATGAAGAATTTATTATAAAAAAGTAGCTTGAACAGATAAGTTGCATTTCGATCCCTCTCGTCGTGGACCAAAACTTACTTTTCATGACACTTGTTCGAAAAGGGCTTCATAATGCGCAGACATACAGAGTTGTAATAGCCTGTGTTACGCCCACGGGCGTAATGGTTTTTTTCTTAAATTGTATCTGTCACTCATGTGGCTCAGGTTTTATATCAAATACGATGTCTCAAAACGTATTTATAAATAAATTTAAACTTAAAAAACTACTTAAACATGTTTAACTGAATTATTTACAGATTTAATATGTAGTTATTTAGTGTCTATGTAAAAAGTTTTTAAGTGTTTTCAAATCGTGGCTGTATACCGAAGGGTCTTTGCCATACGCGCCTCACGTCAAATTCAACAAAATGGACGACTGACATGATGCAGTGTTTATTACGATTTGTATTCATTTCATCTAAAATGTATTTGTTTCCTCGCAAATGTGATGAAAAACATTGTGTATAACACGGGCGTAAGAATATTGCAAACTCGAGTATTCCACTTCCGCCCCTCGTTAAACAATGTGCTATTACAGTACATATGGTGCTACTTTCCCGCACTAGTGCGGAAAAGAGCACTTTTCGTGCATATGTCGAAACTTTAAAGAGCCATATGTACAGTAAAACGTTGTACGATACACGTGCGAATAGGTAATTCGCAACTCGTGTCGATTTAAAACACTCCCTTCGGTCGTGTTTTAATTTATCACCACTCGTTGCGAATTTCCTATTTTCGGCACTTGTATCGTAAATAACTATTTCCGAATGAAAGGTGTGAAAAAAAATTGCCGTTGGGTGATCGGGGTCAGGTGATTAACGTGGATAACGTGCTTTTACTAGCCTTCCATTTCCAACTAATACAATTAATTGGTATGCTTAAAATGATATAAGTGGGCCGAGTTGTATCAAAGCAGTCGTCCCGAAAGCAAAGGTACCGTCTCGGCTAGAATACTTGTGGTATTTTAATAATGTAATACCTGTGGTACAAGTCGAGTTCATAAATATGTCTAAGCAGGCATAAGTCTAAGCATAAAGCTCTTAACAAGAAAAGAAATGTTCACATATTTGGGTGAAAATCAAAAAAATTGTACATAGTTAAGGGCCTTAATCTAATCTACGCTTAAAGTTTTCTCAGTTTAGTAACGACAATTACCCATGTAAAATGTATGGGTAATTGTCGTTACTAAACTGAGAAAACTTTAAGCGTAGATTAGATTAAGGCCCTTAACTATGTACAATTTTTTTTATTTTCACCCATTTACGACCGCTTTAGCCTAGTTGGTAGTAACCCTGCCTATGAAGCTAGTGGTCCTGGGTTCGAATCCCGGTAAGGGCATTTCTTTGTGTGATGAGCATGAATGTTTGTTCCTGAGTCATGGATGTTTCCTATATGTTTAAGTAAGTATGTATTTATCTATATAAGTATGTTTATCGTCGTCTAATACTACAAGCTTTGCTTAGTTTGTGGCTAGGTCGATTTGTGTAAGATTGCCCGCAAATATTTATTTATTTATTTTTGGTCATTCTGTCCATGCACATTTTTGGCACTCAACTGTACATACGAGTAGCTAGTTCGAAAGGGGCGCTTTATTGATTACGTGAGGTGAAAGGGCCCTCGTAGCTAGTTCGAAAGGGGCGCTTTATTGATTACGTGAGGTGAAAGCGCCCTCGTAGCTAGTTCAAAAGGGGCGCTTGATTGATAGGTAAAAGTTTTGAGCCCCCGCCACTCTCCCCAAGTGAAATTAAGTGAGTATCTTATCCCAAACGGATGAACTGATTTGAGTGCGTTTTTTAATCGAAAGTCCTGTCGAAATGTTTGTTACGTAGGCAGTTGGTTATGACTTATGAAATATTACATTTATTTGTTCACCACGTCACTTAATATTATTGAATGAAACACATTTTTGGTAACACCTCTTAACGAAACAAATTATTTTATTAAATGACAGGAGCCTTTCAAGGAAATACAGAGAGGTCGCTAGTAATAGGCTATGTTTTTAAGAAATAAACTATTTGTATTTTTATTTATTTGTATTAGTTGTAGCGGCGGGAAATGCAAGGCAAAAATACGCTACCATCATGGTGGTCATGGTCTGAGTAGCCTAGTTGGCAGGGTACTGTCCCGGCAATAGAGGTGGGCAGGTTCGAATCCTGTCTTGGGCTAACTGAAGATGATCGCAGTTTATTATTTCCTTTGTATTTGTTCTCTGTATAAACATTCTTAATAACTTATTCTCGTATGATTCCGATTTGGAAGAGAGTTCTATATAAATATTATTACTTTTTAACCCCCGACGCAAAGAGAGGGGTGTTATAAGTTTAACGTGTCTGTGTATCTGTCTGTGGTATCGTAGCTCCTAAACGGATGGACCGATTTGAATGCGGTTTTTTTATTCGAAAGCTGATATGACCCCGAGTGTTCTTAGCCATGTTTCGTGAAAATCGGTTCAGCCGTTTTTGAGATATTGGACTTTGAAATGTTTTTCAACTTCTAAGTTGTAGTTATGTACGTTATTAATCGTGATTATCGTTATAGTGTGATCCAGTTCTGTGGCAAGGCGGAGCCCCTGAAGGTGGCTGATCGGCCCTGCAAGTACTACTGCGCAGAGTGCCTCGGGCTGTCCTGCCCCGACGAGGAACAGTTCTGGTGACGACTCTGTCAGGTAAATATAAATCCCACTAAAACATAACATGTAAAGTGATTGATTACCAAGACTGGGATAGCTCATATAGCTTTCAGTGTTAAGGTGGTTCGATTTCCATACAAAACGTTATTTGACATTCGCAGGCTAACGGCGTGATATTTTAAGAAACTTATGTAACTAACTTTCATAAATTGGCTGTCCATTTGCGCGAAATTCGTCCTTTTCCTGAATAAACTAGAATAATTTGAGATATTAGTTTGTGACGTCATACTTTGAAAAAACCATTTTTCTCAAATTATTCTAGTTTATACAAGTTTATTCAAGGAAAGGGGGAATTTCGCGCAAATGAAAAGCCAATTTGTGAAAGTTACTTACATAGGTTTCTTAATAAATCACGCCGTTAGCCTGTGAATGTCAAATAACATTTTGTATGGAAATCGAACCACCTTAAAAAGATATCAGAACGCAAGTAGCGCCAAGCTTCCTACTCCACGCGCCTTAACTCTACCAGCCACGCTCTACAAATTCTATATGAGTCCGCAGTAAGCTCGGCCGAGTTTCACCTTCCCATACAAACGGAGTTTCGTTCTCATTTTTAGACTACGTGTTGGATTGTGACGAAACTTTGCATATACAATGACATGAGGTATATCTATGTCTGTAATTAGTCTACATGGTTCCAGTTTATAAAACAAATGAAATACAGCAAAAACAAGTTTTGTATGAAATACCTACGCTGTTTTTTTTTCTATGGTATCTGAAACATAAACTAATTACAGACCTGGATATACCTCATGTCATTGTACATGCAAAGTTTCGTTACAATCCAACACGTATTTTTAAAATGAGAGCGTAACTACGTTTGTATGGAGAATCGAGCTTACTGCAGACTTAACAATGATACACACGCTCTCTACAAATGACGACAATCCAGCATTATTAATCATTTTATAAATAGTAAAAATTTGTAAGAACTACTGAATGTCTGCCTCTACACATTAAAGACCGCTTCCATCGCCCTAATATTTCCGTTCAGCGGTAAAACACTACAGGTCGGCGAAGATAACAGGCAAGGCTTATTAACTGCTTTAGAACAATGAAGTTCGTGCCGCGCAACATACACACTCAATAGACAAGGCCAAGCCAAAGTAGGTTTTATGGCCTATACCGTAATAGTTATTTACAGTACATATGGTGCTACTTTCCCGCACTAGTGCGGAAAGAGCACTTTCCGTGCATAAGTCGAAACTTTAAAGAGCCATATGTACATTAAAACGTTGTACATACACGTGCGAATAGGTAATTCGCAACTCGTGTCGATTTAAAACACTCCCTTCGGTCGTGTGAGACAGACGCTACGGGCGGCTAGCTATAAAATGTTCATTACACAATGCACATTTTATGTGGCGCTAACCTTTTTCTTGCAAAAAATGGCACGCGTCCGACCACACAGTCGTATTGTTATACTTGAATGCAATTGTTCTGAAAATAAGAAGATCAGTCCAGTTCAGAAAATCTTAACTATATAGCTCCTATTGTTTTCGTGGTGTTGTTCGAAAACTACGTACTCTATGAAAACATGGTCAAGAGCAACATTAAAGCTGAATAAATTTGATGCTGACTGTACATATTGTCGCTCTGATGGTGGGTTTACAGCGTTGCACCATACCGTCTGTAACCTTAAGCGGTGTTCGTTAAAATCCCCATTTATTATTTATTTATTTTTCTTTTTATTGTTCCACAATTATACAATTCTTATGGTTAAAACAATTTAAGGCACCGCCAAACTGCATAACAGTTTGTTGGCGGTATTATCACTCTCGTTTCTGAGATCACACATCCCAGAGGACAAGCCAAGCCCGCCCCTAACAAGAGCTGTAGGTAGTTATAGCACACTTTAGTGTTTAGTTGTCCACTGTCCAGTGTCGTGCTTGGCTGGTCCGGCAAGGAATGGAACTTATTTTATGTTAGTTTTAATTGATTTTAGTATTAGGTACATGCAGACTGTGTTATAAACACTTAAGTGTAGCTTTAATACGTTAACTATTAGGTAGGTACAATGATTAAATTGTTTTAAATGAACTTATAGGGATACATTCTCAGAATATTGTTCACAGAGTATTCGTTTCACAGCTTTTTTTTAATCCGATTTTCGACATTTCTTCCTGAAACAGTTCTACAGGGAGTGAGTTAAATATTCTTATGGAAAGTTTAACCCACACTTAGCCCTGCGGGTCCATTTCTAGGTATTATACCGAACGACTGTCTATGCTATAACAACGCGTCGCACATTGCCGGATCTATTAGTAAAGATAGTCGCCGGCTACTGATATGCTCGGTGCTTTACACGTGTTAAGTAAAGTAGTAATAAGTTACAACTTATTTGATTGTTTACACCCATTTAGTCACTTATTATTAAGTCAAATAGTATTAAGTTAACATTTAATTAATTACTTATCCAGTTTTTCCCATATTGCCTTGGATGGTGTATCCCTACCAGTCTGCTCCGACTTCCGATACCTCGGGTCATTAATCCAAAATGACGGTAATATAGACCGTGACGTGAAAAATAGAATAAATGCGGGATGGATGAAATGGCGACAGGTCTCTGAAACAGCTTGTGATCCACGAATGCCCCTTAAACTTAAGGGGAAAATCTATAAAATGATCATAAGACCTGTCGTAATGTATGGATCAGAGTGCTGGGCAACGAAAGTGACGGATGAAAGAAGAATGCACGCAGCCGAGATGAGAATGTTGAGATGGATGTGTGGAGTGACGAGGAAAGATCGGATTAGAAATGAGTACATAAGAGGAAGTTTGAAAGTAGCACCTGTGACGGACAAAATGAGGAGCAGTAGGTTAGCGTGGTACGGGCATGTAATGAGGAGGGATGAACGTCATATTGGTAAAAGTATGTTAGGCATGAATGTCGAAGGACGACGAGCGATAGGTAGGCCAAGAAAGCGATGGATGGATTGTGTGAGAGAGGACATGAGGAAGAAAGGAGTAAGCGCTGAAATAACGAATAATAGAGATGAATGGAAGAAGAAAACATGTTGTGCCGACCCTACATAAGTGGGATAAGGGCAGGGAGATGATGATTTAATTAATTACTTAACAACTTAATCCGTGTAAATCGAGCGACAGACTCGTGGTCACACCATTTTGTCACACCAGTGTGACGACGAGTTTACTTTTACTCGTGGTCACACCACTTTAAAGTGTCCGTGTAGGTACGACGATGAGCGAAGCGAGGAGGAGTGTTAGGTGTACTGCGACCCTACGCCCGCGAGCCGAGCGAGTGAAGCGAGCGTGCCGCGGTAGCGGCCGGACAAGCGCCAGAACAAACAGTGTGGCTACGAGGAAAATAAATTCCTCGTGGTCACCAGTGTGACAAAATGGTGTGACTACGAGTCCGACGTCGTACATCGAGCATAACGTACAGAATCCTGATATATTACGACTAATTGTCATTGTATAGGGTGATTAATGTGATAATTGTTAAGGGGCCTAGACATGAAATGGTTTTTTTAATTATATGTACGTATCTCATACATATTTCCGTTTGTTTTCAAACATTAACCTTTGCTTTCTTTGTTTCAGATATTATTACTTCAACTCATTGTTATCTATCTACTCAGGGCAATCATAATTTTGGCACTTACAAACCTAAAGGTATATTATATGTTGTAAATAAAATAGTAAATAAAAATAATTTGCCGTTTTATTCAGAAATATTTTTTACGGTGTGTATGTGTATTCGTGTGCGCATGTGTACGTGTACGTTTCTGATGTTTCCCGTCCGTTTATCGTGTATATGTGTGTGTGTGTGTGTGCCCCGCTGGGCCACGGCCGGCAAGACCACGGCCGCGCTGCGGAGCGGAGGAGCCCCGGAATGCCTGGAATTAAGGAAATAGAATGGGTGCCCTTCGCTTGGTCTAAAATTTTATGTTCTAAAATTGTTTGGCCGAAAATGTATATTTAATGGTATACTTATTCTTTAGCATAAATACGAGATGTCGCACATTCAGAAGGTCCTTAGGTGGAATGGGTATAAGTTAGACGGACGGCAACCCAGACGGAAGTCTAGAGGAAAACATCCTAATGTTCCAAGGCAACCAGCTTTTATGCCCTACGCTAAGGGGGTAACGGACAAAATTGGTACAATACTGCGAAGGTATTTTGCCTTAAGGCATCAAATACAATGACCACCAAAAAATGCTTTGATACCCTAAGCTCTTTTACCAAAAAAATATACTGAACACCAAAAATAATAATTCTACCATTACAATAGTACTAGCTGTTTTAGTAACGACTGCACATTCAATTGTATTCGAAGCCCATATTTAGTAAATGATCGCCAAATCTTAGCGAGCAAATTAATACAATATTTCTACCTAAATAACCCACTATGATTGCCTTAAAGTTTATGCATGTTACCAAATAAAGTATAATGATGCCATACAAGTGCTTTTTAACCTGATGGGCATTTGATTGAATAAACGCTTCTGTTTTTTTGGTAGTGGTTAATTAATTTAGGGAAATTGAATTTCAGGTTAGTAAACATTTTCTAGTAACTTAAATGATTCCTTCTTTATAGCGATCGAAAGGTAAAAATAGCTACCAAAACCCAAATCAGCGCGCATTTTCTTTAATAGGATAGTAAGATGTTATAGGTATAATTTGGTTTATTATTTCACATTAATAGGAGATAACATTTTGGTTGTCATTTACTATTTTTGGGTTAGCAATGATTTATTACTATTCTTTAATAGGATAGTAAGATGTTATAATTTGGGTTATTATTTCACATTAATCATCATCCTCCTAGCGTTATTCCCGGTAATGCCCCTAAAGGAGCCCGGGGTCCGCTTTGACACCTAATCCCAAGATTATTTCACATTAATAGGAGATAAAATGTTGGTGTTCATTTAACTATTTTTGGATTAGCAATGATTTTAGGATAGCATTTTCTTTAATAGGATAGTAAGATGTTATAATTTGTATTACTATTTCACATTAAAATGAAGATAACATTTTGGTGATGATTTACTATTTTTGGCGTTATATTTTGCTATATCTGGTGGTCCGTTAAACATATGCCACACTAAATACCCCACTATTATACCATGTTGTAAATAAAATACAATTCAACATTTGTCGTTTTATTTACAAACATCTTACATCTATGTACAAATAAAACACGCAATATACATAGTACATTTACATTTCGGATAAAAAACATTTATATAATGAATTTACAAATAATGAAAAAAACCAGGCTAAAAGATTTTCAATTTGGGTTTTAAAGGCATTAAGACATTTTCTTGATTCCCGGTCTAAGTCATTGTAAATAATACATCAACATCACATGCTTTTGGGGCTTCGGACCCGTCCCCCTGGTCAACCCCCTGGGGGAGACATCAGGAATCTTTAGTCTCTCCGTGCTTCGGGAGACACCGGTACTAGGTTTTGAATTATATTTGAAGTACTCGTGTATCCCCCCTGTCAGATATGACTTACATACACCCAGTGGCGGATTTACCAGCAGGCTTAGTAGGCCCGAGCCTAGGGCGGCAGATTTAGGGGGCGGCAAATTTGGGACCAATTTTTTTATTTTACGCCATAGAAATCAAAAAGATTTTAACGTCTTACAGATAGAAGTCTGCAACAAATTATGCCGATGACTTTCCTTCCTTTCCTCTCTCACTTGTTATTGCACATTCCGAGAGTAAACTTCCATATTCTAGAGTAAACAACTAGTTCGCCGCCCCTCAACCAGTAATCGGCCTCTGCGCCCTTTGCCCACACTTTGTATGAGTGAAAAGAACGAAATTGTACGTGCAATTTCAACGAAATTGTGGCATTGTAAAAATAATGTCGAACATGACAATTGTAGAGGCAAGGGCGGCAAAAGCTATACAGCCTATACCTTGAAAATTTGTAAATCCGCCACTAAAAAAAAAAAAAAAATATATATATATATAAAAAATCTAAGGCAGGTCGGTGTAGGTACGACGACGAGCGAAGCGAGGAGTGTTAAGTGAACTGCAACCCTACAGCGTTTTTTTTAGTAATATTTACACAGGTAAGTACAAAAATCCAGGTGATTATCTAATATGAGGAAGTGAATTAAACATTTTCGGTTCTGGCGCTTCGCCGGCCGCTGCCGGCGGTAGGGTCGCAGTTCACCTAACACCCACCTCTCTCTCGCTTCGCTCGTCGTCGTACCTACACCGACCTGCCTTAGATTTTTTATATTTTCAAGGTGTAAGTCATATCTGACAGGGGATGCACGAGTACTTCAAATATAATTCCAAACCTAGTACCGGTGTCTCCCCAAGCAAGAGGAGACATCGGTACGAAAGATTCCTGATGTCTCCCCCAGTGGGTTGACCAGGGAAGACACGGGTCCGAAGGGGCTTTTGGTAATTGGCAGAATAACTACAAAAAAAATCTATACAACCCTCTTGCAGCGGTTAAACTAGTTCAGATTTAACATTAATAATTATTATAGTCAGCATAGCATCACATATTTAGTAGCAGCCAAATATATCCCATAAAAAACATTCCATGTAAAAAAGAGGCCAAGTCTCGAAACTCTTCCACCGTAAAAAGTTGTGATATCTCGCAGAGCCAAGTCTCAGGCATTATTATTAATCTTTATTTGCTTGCTAAATAAAATTCTGTAACGTGGCAATCACACAACTTAACTGTATTTATGGATTTTTGCATACTTACCTAAAATTATGTAGTCAAATTGTGTATGTGTAATTGTGTATGTGTTATGTGTGATTGCCAAGTCACAAAATTTTATTTTTATAGTTTTCCCTTTATGTGGCCATTAAACTCTAACTCTGTACCAAATTTCAGCTCTCTGAGTTTATGGGAAGTACTAGTTCTATTATGATGATCATGAGGGAGTGAGTGAGTGAGTGTCATAAATGCGAAACTTTGCTTTAGCTTAACTTAGGAACTAAATGACCTACAGACTTGAAACTTTGGATTTTAAGTATGTGATTATAGCTTACTGGATGACGAAAATTTCTGAGTTCTGGTCTTATCCAGAGGTTCTCAAATAGGGGCCTGAAAATGCGGCGAAATGGTTCCAGTAAAGGATGGTACGGCAGTGTTTGCTTCGCGCTCGACTTGGCGGGGGCACTTCCGTGCCCCCAGATAGCAACACGTCTTTACGATATACTTGACAACTTTAGATGCTGCTAACTATATGATGCTGACTGTACCTACCTAACAATAGGAATTTTAGTATTTGTGCGACCAACATCCCACATTGGCTAGCATTTATTAAATACCGTCTCACTGCAACAGCTGCACAGACAATGAACCTAACTCCCCACGCTGACCCAGTGCGGGTTGGGGACTAGACATACACTTTGAATGTCGACGTAGGTGTAGGTATGCTGGTATCCGGACGATTTTTATTACAGGCTTTAATTTAACTTGCAGGGTATGAATATTCATTTGTGTAGGTCAAATCTTGCAAGTTAAATTCACCGTACAACTGTCATTTTAGTTCTGAAAAACTCATCGGTTAGATTTCGAACGATCTCCGTGTAAGTCACATGTTTGAACCACTTGCAGTTAACTCTTTGCCAAAGCATTATACACTATGTGGTCCGAGTGCCAACCAGTAAACCCGCTAGGTGGGCGCACTTCCTCTAGGAAACGGGATTTGCATGTTACCGATAGGTAGCGCTACGAAATCGATCGCACTGGATTTGTTAATCCTCGTCATTGACTTATTAACTTATTATACTATGCCTCGGAACATTTCTCTTGACGGCCGGCGGAATCAGGCCGCCATCTTGGTTTGTGTTAGGCCCGCCACAGACTAAGCAAAGTGAGGCCGACGCAACAATGTCATGCGCAAACGCAGGACGCTAGCCTCCAGTCCACTCTCCATACAAACTTAGTATGGTCACAGAATAAATTATAGATAGAAGGTTCTCTATTAATAAATCCCCTGTCGAGGTATGCCGAACCTAAACGTGGCCATCCCTTTCTATCGCACGCAACGCGCTGCGATAGAACGCGTGCCGCAGCAGCGCTAACATACAGACTACGTTTGTATGGACAGCGAAGCTACCCGGGGACTCTTAAGCTAGAGTATGTCTGCTCTAATATAACTCGATGATCCTTGCAGGTGTCCTGCTGGCTGCTTTCTTCTCGGTTTTAAGGGTTGATGGCGACCCAGCCGTTGTTGCCGTCCGGTAACGTGATCTGCACGACTCGGACGATGCCTCCACTCTCGTCCACCATCTGAAATTATTTACATTATTATTCATTATTACTTATGCTTATAAGTAAGGCCTACTGAAGTGCCGAAGGATAGTTTCCATAATTAACAACTTGAAAAACCCCAGACATTTTCATTTCAAAGTCCAATATTAATACGGTATTTTTTTTTGTTGATTTCATTTCAAAATGTTACTCTAAGATGCTCTGTTCAAGAATCCGTCAAACTTTCCACCCGGAAGTAATTATGTAGATTTAAATGAAGCATGCATTGTCCTTTTTGTATGATTTTGATTTATCTTGAACATTATAGAGCAAATGTAAAAGAATTTGTCAATTAGATCCCGTTTCATGTGAAGACCTCATGCGTTTGACTACCTATGTAGCTTAGCGACCGAAGCCGACGGTTTCAGTTAAAATGCCGGTAAAGACAAATATTTGTGTGAGTAGTAAATATAAAAGTGATTATATTCACCTGTGATTCCTCCCCCAACTGTTCAGCGGTGACAGTCTCTAGGAAATTCGATTCAGTCTTTAGGGCTCCTTCCAGATTATCTGAAATATTAACTAAGGATAACCAGATATACAAACTTAGATTTATAAAATATGGCGACCTGGTAAACCTATTGGTTGGTGGTATTGGTATTGGTTGGTTGTTTTATTAACGTTCAAAATCAGTTCAATATTCAACATCTAACTGGCGTCTAGAAAACGTCTGGTTGACGTAACTGGTGACCGAAGAGCTGGCTTTCTCGCGCAACGCATCAGCATTGCAATTCAGCCGCCAGCATCCTCGATACAATGCCTCGGGGGCCTTTTTTTAGACTTATTTTGGTTTTCATTTAATTTAGACACTAAAATTTACAGAGTATCTAAAAACGCATACATTTTTTAGTTAGCTATTTGCATTTTTTTCTAAAACAGTTTTTCGCGCTTTATACAGCGCAAACGAGACTTGAACGCACGATTTTCTTCTTACTTTGCAAAGTTTAGGGTTAATGTTAGTTATTATCTTGTATAACTTTAGAAAATAAATACTTGTTATACTGGCTACCTCCCCATAATAATTCTTAACCCGAAATGTCAGTTATTAGTTAGAAACAGAACGATAGCAAGTCGAATATGTCAGATGTTTTGAGTATATTGTCATAGTTATACTACTAAAACTTTTAGCATTCCTAAGCGTGGCATTCCACTTGTCTAAGATCTTTGTCCAATTTGCATTGCGTCTCACTCACTCTTTAAGCAAAATGTGAGACGCAGATACACATTGGACAAATATCTGATCTTTCAAGAGTTTACAAGTCTAAAACCTGTGCTGGCATGCGGCCGGTATCCCAGGCAACACAGTCGCTATTGGCCAAGCGCCTCAGTATTGCCAGTTTCATCATCATCATCACCATATCAGCCGAAAGACGTCCACTGCTGGACATTCGCCTCCCCCAAAGAGTGCCACAACGACCGGCCCTGCACCCGCATCCAGCGGACTCCCGCGACCTTTACCAGGTCATCAGTCCACCTTGTGGGTAGGCCCCACGCCGCGCCTTCCGGTACGTGGTCGCCACTCGAGAACCTTTCCGCCCCAACGGCCATCGGTTCTACGCGCAATGTGCTCCACTGCCACTCAAGTTTAGCCATTCAGAGGGATAATCGCCATGGGTGCTTACAAGTCAGTATGTCCTCGGTATCCTGCACGAGGTTGAGTGAGGTCTTCCCCTCCTGAAGGATGTATTTCTTGTCGCCGATATACACTGCGCCTTGGCCTTCTGAAATGATCGCCAACAATATAAGAATTAAAATCTGGCGGCTCTGTGAACTGTAGAACTCGCGAACGGGACCAAATAATTTTTTAAATAGAAATACTGACACGTCAAAAAAATCTATACAGAGTGTATCAAAAATGGGGTGTGAACCGATCAAGGAAGAAAAGATTTTTTTTGACGCGATATTTTTTACGTTTGTATGGAGCAGGTCGCCCCAGTCGGCCAACGCTCCATACAAACGTAAAAAAAAATCTTACTTTTTTTGTTATCAGAACACGATGCCTCTTATGCCCTTTATCAGTTCACACCCCATTTTTGGTACACCCTGTAGAAATAACAAAGCTGCTTACAAAATTTCTCGAGAATCGGTTGAGAAATGCTACCAGTAGCCAGGCAGCGGGACATCTGGACAAACGATTTCCGGCGCAAGCTGAAGAATAGAACTTCGTTCGCTTCGCTCGCTCGTTCGATTAGAAATTATTGCTGCGTTACAGTTTTGATTTGTATTAATTATTAGAAATTATTGCTTACCGGTAGATTTTCCTTGTGATTCTAATTCCAACTCCTCTGTGGATTCGTAAACCTGAAATTGTAAAAACTTTCATGATGCCAAAATGTTTCGGACTACATAGTCTAATAGGGAAGATGCAGCTATAATATTTACCATTATTTTGTGACCAAAATGTTGAAAAAACATAAAATAATAGCTACTGAAACGGTTTCACTTTAATTTATACTATGTTCAAACAATAATTACGATTTGAAGTACCGTGAAACGGAACGTGTTTTAATCCAACAATCACCGTCTGGTCTCCTGTCAAAAATCAAAACTTAGGCAACTCTTTGACATCTAGGGACGAACCACGGACAAACAAATATGGCGAGTGACACACATGAGTAACGTCACAGGAACTTTAGATCCGTTTAGGCGCGAAAGTTTCAATTGTCAGCCTAAAACTCACATTGTCTCCCGGGGCGTTGTTAGCAACCCGTTCTATGGTGACTCGCGGCTGGTTCACCACTATCGACTCCGCTAAATGTCCCTGTAACACAACATTTACATGTATAGATTGGTTATATGTACTTATCAGAATACATTATTACTAGTAGCTATATATACATATATATACATCGTATGGCTGCGTCTCCTCCTCATTGTTAAGGGGATGCCTTCATTCTTGTCGACCACGCCCCCTTTACAGACACGCTTATGCCTTCCGCGCACGAGAAAAAGAGATGCAACACTCCTCGGAAATGGCTTTTTTGGACAAATTTCGATAAACACCTAACTTGGTGAAGTTTTATTTATATTTCAATTAGTGAGATGTTAGATGAGATAAAATACTATACTATTAACTTGATTGTGTCGTAAAATAATGTATTGTTTGAGTAAAAAAAGGAAAATAAAGACCCAACTTTGTTTTTTTTTTCTATCGAGGAAACTTTAGGCAATCATGTATCAATTAAATCAGATAAACAATCATATAGTCAAGAATCATATATATGAAAATCAGACCTGATTGTGTTTTTAATCTAGCCAGAACGGCGTTTCACAGCACGCGATCATTTCCAATGCACCCCCTAAAGTAACACCTGATGGACGGTTAAGATTCCTTTCACAAGCCAATTTATAAGCCACAAATATCACCTGTCTCACTGATCTGTGTGATCATTTGAGAATAGCTGTCATTTCCTTCAATGTTTCTATCACAGATATAGATATACACTAGATAACTTAAACACCTCAATCTGTATGAAAACCGACCGTGTCACTTTTTTCTACCTACTTTGACGTCACACGGGCGAATTAGTGATGTGAATTCTCCGTTGTGCGCGGAAAATCGATTCTGCAATAAGGTATTTTCTTAATATTCTCGGACAACCGGCTACCACAACAGACGCGCGCGGAATGTAAGTCGGAGTGCCAACTCGGAGTCCGAATTCTGACACGCGAAGTACATGCATTTGCGTGATCTATGTATATCTCTATCTGTGGTTTCTATACTGGCGATTGACATAGCTATCTATCTTTAAAGACTAGTACATTGTGGAAATGCCAATATCTGCACAATATCGCGTTCCTTTAAATTGGGCCAGCTACAGCTAGTTTCACTATAGAGAGATCTCAGTAACATTCATTTCGTACGACACTTAAGGTGGTAATCCACTTGTCCAAGACCTTTGTCCAATGTGCCTTTGATCTTTGTGTGTTATCTACTAGAAACACTGACATTTCACCAAATATTACGAATGACATTTAATTCAAAATGGCTACGCAAATAGTATAAAAACTTGAACCAAGATATTTGATAAGGAGAATGGGCCTCCGTCAAAGAAATACCACCATTAGACCTGTGCTAACACATTGGCGCCATCTATTAGGAGCTTTTTCATTAAGTTAATTGATGGAATATAGCAAATGGCTGCCAAAATACTAGGCGCGAATAAATCCAACCTCGACACTAATACCTGGAGGTCTGTGAAATACCAACTCTGTTTTTGATCATGTACCCGGCGCCGCACACGTGACACTCGTATAGTTTTTGTACTAACCTGTGTGTTCATGTGTGAGTACAGCAGCCGTTTCCTCATGTACCCGGCGCCGCACACGAGACACTCGTATGGTTTTTGTACTAACCTGTGTGTTTATGTGTGAGTACAGCAGCCGTTTCCTCATGTACCCGGCGCCGCACACGAGACACTCGTATGGTTTCTTGTACTAACCTGTGTGTTCATGTGTGAGTACAGCAGCCGTTTCCTCATGTACCCGGCGCCGCACACGAGACACCCGTATGGTTTCTTGTACTAACCTGTGTGTTCATGTGTGAGTACAGCAGCCTTTTCCTCATGTACCTGGCGCCGCACACGAGACACTCGTATGGTTTTTGTACTAACCTGTGTGTTCATGTGTGAGTACAGCAGCCGTTTCCTCATGTACCCGGCGCCGCACACGAGACACTCGTATGGTTTTTGTACTAACCTGTGTGTTCATGTGAGTACAGCAGCCGTTTCCTCATGTACCCGGCGCCGCACACGAGACACTCGTATGGTTTTTGTACTAACCTGTGTGTTCATGTGTGAGTACAGCAGCCGTTTCCTCATGTACCCGGCGCCGCACACGAGACACTCGTATGGTTTCTTGTACTAACCTGTGAGTTCATGTATGAGTACAGCAGCCGTGTCTTCATGTACCCGGCGCCGCACACGAGACACTCGTATGGTTTCTTGTACTAACCTGTGTGTTCATGTGTGAGTACAGCAGCCGTTTCCTCATGTACCCGGCGCCGCACACGAGACACTCGTATGGTTTCTTGTACTAACCTGTGTTCATGTGTGAGTACAGCAGCCGTTTCCTCATGTACCCGGCGCGGCACACGAGACACTCGTATGGTTTTTTGTACTAACCTGTGTGTTCATGTGTGAGTACAGCAGCCGTTTCCTCATGTACCCGGCGCCGCACACGAGACACTCGTATGGTTTCTTGTACTAACCTGTGTGTTCATGTGTGAGTACAGCAGCCGTTTCCTCATGTACCCGGCGCCGCACACGAGACACTCGTATGGTTTCTTGTACTAACCTGTGTGTTCATGTGTGAGTACAGCAGCCGTTTCCTCATGTACCCGGCGCCGCACACGAGACACTCGTATGGTTTCTTGTCGCTGTGCACGAAGCGGTGAGTGTTTCGGTTGTCGCGGGAGTTGAACGATTTGCCGCACACCTAGGGAATCATATAAGTATCTGTTAACGTTTGGAAATTGCTACCTAATACAAATAAAATAACACGTACGACGAACATTGGATTTTATTGTGTCATTACAGGTACATCAGGAACATATGGTTACAAGTTAAAATGACTGGTACAAGTTTCAAAAATTAAAAGCCCGCGTACGGTCGTGCAAATAATATTTAACACTTTCGCAACCGGACTAAAAATGGAACAATACACCAGAAACCGACAGAACTCGCTAGGCGTGCAGGTTCATACTACTGCCCGCCTAGCGGGCTGCGCAGACTGGATCTGAGCAAACATTACCAGTGCCTACCAGGCGGGTTCTTGGTTGCGAACGTGTTAAGAGAAACTTCAAAGAGAGTTGTGTTCTACAAAAAAAATTGTGTCAATCATCATAATTTTTAACCTGTAATCGCCCACGAGTGAGCAGAGGCAGGTTAATATAAAGGTTAACCTGTAATCGCCCACGAGTGAGCAGAGGCAGGTTAATATAAAGGTTAACCTGTAATCGCCCACGAGTGAGCAGAGGCAGGTTAATATAAAGGTTAACCTGTAATCGCCCACGAGTGAGCAGAGGCAGGTTAATATAAAGGTTAACCTGTAATCGCCCACGAGTGAGCAGAGGCAGGTTAATATAAAGGTTAACCTGTAATCGCCCACGAGTGAGCAGAGGCAGGTTAATATAAAGGTTAACAAAGAATATGAGCGGGAATCAAGTTTTTTCTGTAACTAGTTGCCATTACGTCCCCGGGGTAATTTTTTTGTGATTTTACGGTTTTAAATCCACCAGTCCCTGGGCGTAGCTCGGGTGAATATAGAGAAAAGTTGGAGAAAACTAATTTTCCCAGACATGAGACCTAGCTAGATCCGATTTCTCGCCCCCGCAAACCCCCACATTCCCAAATCCATCGAAATCGTTAGAGCAGTTTCTGAGAACGTGATTGCAAATATATATATTACCGGTTAGTCTAGTGGGTAGTGACGCTGCCTACGAAGCTGAAGGTTCTGGGTTCGAATCCCGGTAAGGGCAAATATTTGTGTGATGAGCATGAATATTTGTTTCTGAGTCATGGATGTTTTCTATGTATTTAAGTATTTCTATCTATTAAAAGTATTAAATATATCGTCGTCTAGTACCCATAACACAAGCCTTTATTGAGCTTACTATGGGACTAGGTCGATTTGTGTAAGATTGTCCCCTAATATTTATTATTATTATTTATTACATATATATACATATATTGCTCGTTTAATAGTATAGGATATGTAAGGCTATTTTAAGCCCCTTTTTTATGGGCAATCAATCTTAAAAGTTAGAAGTCCATGTGGTAACAAATAAAAAGCTCTTTCACTGTCTGTTGACTAGCGAGACAATAACGATAAGAAATAGTTGATTGACCCGTGTAAAACATGTCGACTGACCTCGCACACGTACGGTTTCTCCCCGCTGTGTATCCTGATGTGTTTCTTGTAGTGCTCGGGGTACACGAACGTGGCTTTGCACACCTCGCACTTCAGCGGGCGCTCGCCCGTGTGCGACGCCTTTATGTGGTAGTCAAGTAATCTGCGAAACAAATACCATAAATATAAATGTTATGCAAACCAAACTAGCACCACAGTATCAAGCAGTATCAGTATCAGCTCAATAAGGCTTGTGTTATGGCCTGGGTACAGTCAGCGTCATATAGTTAGTAGCAGCCAAGGTAGCCAAGTATTTCGGTACACATCTTTATTACTGTAAGAATAAGGGTGCCTCTCCACCAGAGATGTGCTATGCTATGCTATTTGAGACGTAGCTGTAGCTACATGAAAACATTAGCATAGCATGGCATTGCACATCTGTGGTGGAAAGGCACTCTAAGGGTGTGTTACGAAATATTTGTTTACTCTGGCTGCTACTAACTATATGACGCTGACTGTACTAGACGATATATTTAGTAGTAAACAAATACATAGAAGACATCCAATATTATTCATGCTCATCACACAAATACGCACAAACATGATGCATTTGTGTATCTCTTCTCGCTGTACTCTCACCTACTCAAAGGCTGACTCGAAGAGATCCCTCAGAGGGATACGTTCAACTTATCTTGTTGTTAATTGTCTATGTTGTACACATACTCGTTGACAGCGCCCCGCCCGTGGTGGTCGCTTGCAAACCCATTGCCTCTTTAATCGAGATTTATTATTGCAATCCTATTATATTTTCGGTGTTTGTGATTTTAATGAAATAGTATAGTGATTGAGTTATATTGTGTGACTTTTATTTCGCGAATACCTGCAAGTGCACGCACACACGGTCCGTAATGTCGGATCTGCCTTCACACGCGCCTGCTCGGCCTTCCCTACCTCGATACACATATTTGCCCTTACCGGGATTCGAACCCAGGAGTAGACAGGGTCACTAATTGAACCTCATGACATTGAATTAATATTATTATAAAATTAGACATCTTATAAAGTTTACCTATATGCTTCGATGTAGTCATTTTTGGAAATTCCCTCACCTTTTGGCACCCCTTGACAATATCATTAAAAAAACCTTCTCTTCTGTTGCTAACATCGATATGAATGAAATCCAATGGACCCAAGCTTCTTTGCCTATTCGGCTTGGTGGCATTGGGATCCGTAAAATTTCAAGCGTTTCTCTTCCGGCTTTCCTCTCTTCAGCACACGGCTCACAAATTTTAATAGGTCAAATTCTAAAAGCTCCCAACAATGATTTTGAAATTCCATTTCTCGCTGAAGCTGAGTGCCGGTGGAAAGATTTATGTCCAACTGCAGATCTACCAAACAAGCCCCATTCGCAGAGGCAATGGGACGGGCCGCTGTGTGAGCTGGTACGGGATAACCTTTATGAAACGTCTACCAGCTCCGCAGATCGCGCCCGTCTCCTTGCCACTGCTAGGTGGGAATCCGGCGGTTGGCTCCAGGCACTCCCTTCACACAACTTAGGTACAATTTTGGACAACAAATCCTTTAGGGTTGCCGTCTCACTGCGCCTGGGAGTGACTTGTGTCGTTCCACATCGGTGTCACTGCGGTAGCACCGTCGACAAATTTGGCCACCATGGCCTCTCCTGCCACAGGAGCACTGGCCGCATCCCGCGACACGCCGGCCTAAACGATCTCATCCGTCGGGCTCTCGTCAGTGCCGGAGCACCGGCCGTCTTAGAGCCTACTGGTCTTGCCCGAGACGATGGCAAGAGGCCCGACGGCATGACGCTCGTGCCCTGGAGCTTGGGGCGGCCACTGGTATGGGACGCTACCTGCGTCGATACCCTTGCGCCGTCCCACCTTCCTGTAACCTCAATGAAGGCTGGTGCTGCTGCTGACTCAGCCGAGTCACGAAAAAGGCTCAAATATGCCGCATTGACAGTGGCTACATGTTTGAGCCTTTCGGCGTCGAGACCTTAGGGCCATGGGGCACCAGCGCTTTAAAACTTTTTAAATCGCTTTCTAAGCGCCTCGTCGACGCTTCTGGTGACCAGAAGGCTGGCTCCTACCTAGCCCAACGTATTAGCATAGCTATACAACGTGGCAATGCCGCCAGCCTCCTGGGCACCCTACCGCCTGGCGCCGATCTGGGCCAAGTTTTTTATTTATAATCTTTTTATTGTTTTCCTTTATTGCTTTGGATTAAGTTATATTGTATTATGTTGTACGTTTGTGATGTGATATGGGCAAAGCCTGAAATAAATAATTTTACTTCTTATAAATTATGAATAACTATGAATTGAATTTTGAAATAATTAAATATGTGATAGATAACTGATAATAAATATTTTATTTTATTTTTTGAGTTTAATTGAATGTAATGTGTATTAATGAATATATTTTATTGGTATAATCATTACTCATTACTAATATTAGCTCAAGTACTTACTATCAACAATTGGGTAAATAGACAACAGTGAAAATTAATAATTTTTTAATAAGCAGCACATAAATATTACGAAAATACTCGGAATGTATCAATCATTCATTTGTTTGCTATTTTAAGATTTTTAAATTCATAAAAACTAACAATAAGGACGTTGTTTGATTGTGACGTGACAAGCAAGTAATCCTTGCAAATTCCATACTAACGGAGCGTTTTTGACGTTTCATAAAAAGAAGCTGATTTGACTTTTGTCAAATAGCGTATTGATCCAAGTTGGTCTTCGAATAAACGAATTGATTATTATTATTTACTAACCTAGTGGCTAAACCGGTCGCCCAACATGATTATTTTGATAGCTTTGCATTTTTTGTATGTAGAGGAAACCGCCTTCGAGCAGAGAGCAGAACCACCGTACAGTAGTACCACAAATATAAGTTACATCGGCAATCTTCGTCCACGCCGACGAGTGCTGACAAGTACCGAATGAAATCGAACGTATGACCATTTCAATTAAAGACCTTGTTGCACTATATGTAAGGTACAACATGCAATAATAGTTGAACTCGCGCTTTCCCGCTCATGGCGCCAGACAAAATGGCGGGCGCCGGAGCTGCCGGCGTCGCGCGCAAAATGTCGGCCAATGGGCGTTGAGGATTATAGCCGCGCAAACGCGCTGCCTTATAATTGGTTAAAATGTTTTCAAAATATGCTTTCTGCGCAGGTATGTCGTTGTAATTTATATTTGCGGTACTACTGTAACTACTCGTATGGCATGTGGTACAGACCTGCGTCTCTTGAACCGCTTGGGGCACTGGTCGCACTTGTACCGCTTGTCATCGTAGTGGGTAGCACGCTTGTGCGAGTGCAGGTTGGAGCGTTGGGAGAAGGTCGCGCCGCACACGTCACAGGCGAAGGGACGCTCGCCTGGAATAAACATGTTCATTACAATAGGGATGCGGACTAAGATTTTTTTATGATGTCATTCGAACCAGTTTTTGGAGAGGAACAAATGTTTGTATTGGAGCAACTACAATTAAAGAACATAAATACCCATAAATTTGAGACAAAGATTAACGTCGCTGGCGGTAGCGCAAAACGCTTCATAATGATAGACACCCACGTATGACGTCACAAATAAAACACTTTGCTTTTGCCTTTTGCCTTGTACAAAGTAGTTGTATCGCTGTATGGAAAATCCGGTAAATTGTTGTTTCGGTCGCGAAAAGTACATAGTTGTCATACAATTTTGTTTCTATAAAAGCGTAAGGATTTTATAGATATGTAGCTTTAAATTTACTCTTGGACAATGAAAAAAAATGCATATATTTTCAAAATTTTCAAGGTATCTTTTTATGATTTTAATTATATTTTATAATTTATACTTTACTAGCTGATGCCCGCGGCTTCGCCCGCGTGGTTATAGGAAAATGTAACATATTGAATTTTCCCGTGGGAATTAGATGAAAAAATCACATCAATACGACGCTCCGTTGCGACGTGAAAGAAGGACAAACATACAAACACACACACTTTCGCATTTATAATATTAGTAAGGATAAGGATTACGATAATTTGATGGTTTACTATCCATTTAGCATCACTACGTTATCAATTTGAACATGAGGCCGCATGCCTATTTCACGTCATTAATATGGAAGATGCAGCTATAATATTTACCATCATTTTGTGACCAAAATGTTGAAAAAACATAAAATAATAGCCACTGAAACGTATTTACTTTAGTTCATGCTAATTTCAAACAATAATTACGATTTGAAGTTATGTGAAACGGAACGTGTTTTAATCGAACAATCAGCGTCTGGTGACGTCACTACTGTCAAAAATTAAGCAACTCTATGACATCTAGGGACGAACCACGGACAAACAATTATGGCGAGTGACACACATGAGTGACGTCACAGGAACTGTAGATCCGTTTAGGCGCGAAAGTTTAAATTGACAGTTTTGAACAGGGATTTTTGACTTTAACCCTTTAACGGGCAAAGTTAAATTTTATTTATAATTCAAGTCTCTTTGATATTGTATAGACCTAAAAATTCTGACCCATGAAAAAATACAAAAAGATGACATTATGGATGGTCATTTTGCCTATGAAATATAGATTGTGCCCTATAAAGGGTTAATCAGTGTTTTAATTTTTTTATACTTTCGTGGCCTATTGTACATGCGATTCTTTCAAATGAAAGCAAAATTGAAATATTGCATCTTCCCTATTACACATAATGACAACGATATTGTAACAAAATCACTAGCAATTTGAACCTTATACCAGGCCCCTATACCACAAAACTTTACAAGTTAATATTCTGTAAGGTAGACATTGTTGAAATAGTATTTTTGTTTATAAAAAACGAATCATCGACGTACATCTAAGCACTAATTGTTAATATAAACAATTCGATTAGATTTATAAAATAAATAGATCCATAAATGGATTAAGTCACTTTTTATGTTGTTATTGTTGACACCGGCAGTCTTAAGACTAAACGTACTATGAATGACCCTGAATGACAAACACATGTTTTCTAATATGCAAAGATCGTTATCAACGTGCTGTATTGGTGGCAAAGGGTATGGTTCGCAGAAAAAACAAATACATTTGAATATTCACTTTTGTTCTGAACCATAAAATAAATACTTACCTTCTTAGGATTACACCTCTAGATATAACTCTCTACGGTACAAAACCTTTTCGGCCCTTATATATTTTTAAAACAATGTACATCAAATGACATAAAATGTCATAAAAATACAACTATAGTTGAAAATCTAATTACATTACGCGAAATGTTTATTTTACCTAATCTAAATAATCCAATGCACATCGTATCTAGAGTGGATGGATTTTTTCCAATCGTCGTGAACGACTGACAGCCAAATCTGTTGAACAAATTTTAGTCATTTATTCACTATAATTTGGATAAGTTGTTATAAATATGTACTCATAATAAATAGTAATATGTCTCATAATTTATGAAATATATAATGTTTAAAATACTTGCGTAATTTGTTTTTTTTTTGTCAACCATACTTTGCCACCAATACAACACGTTGATAACGATCTTTACTAATATGTGGTAAACGGTGTGGGTCACCCATATTGTAATCACTAGTTATATGAGTATTCATAAGTACCCCTTGTAGTGGCTGTTTGTTTACCTAAATAATAATTAAAAAAATTGACCGGGTTGCACTCCGGGAGTGCCGGCAGAAGTGAAAACTCAATAACATTGTAACAGTTTTTCGATCAGGTCACGTGACATCTTAAGGTGTCACCCTAAAAATGAATTTGACGCAAATATATAAACAATGATCAATTATTTAGGCGCACGGGCCGCGGGCGCGTTGGGTGCGACGGGCCCAACGCGCCGCCGCGGCGCAACGGTGCCGGGGTCCGGCGCGCCGACGGGCGGCGGCAAACACAATACCAATTTGTTTTTGCCATTGCCAAATATTTTTCTAAGCTTTATCTCTTTAGGAATAACGCCCAAATTCGAACTATTCGAATTTTCTCAATAGCAAAACGGTGAAGTACGCGTTGGTTTAATTACAAATTTATTTGCAGAATATGCTATTGCAAAAAGTGTTTAACGGCTTTATACTCTTACGAATAGCGTTAAGTTTTGAATGAAGTCGAATCGGCTAGCAGCAAAAAGTGACCTCCTTTACATCTGACGTCACAAAACTCTGTCGCGTATTTAACAATTTTTCCCCATCCCAAAAAGTGCTCAGCGCCGCTAAAGTAGTTTTCACTTCAAAAAAGTCTATAATTCGACAAAATTGTACAATTTTACATAGAAAAAGTTATCAATTTTGTCAAATTGTACGCTTGTAAAGTTTTGTGGAATAGACCCAGGTACGTCTAGCACAACTTGCTGCTCTGTCGCTTCCCGCGCGACTGAGCGTCTCTTATCTCACTCGCACCGTGTAAATTAGAAAGAGGAGGGTAGATCTTTCTCAACTCGCGTCGCAGCGCGGCGTCAGTTGTGCTAGCCCTGCTGGAGCTTACAGTGAGTATTCATTTATGTTGTGTTAAAATGACAGAGTGGTTTTGAAGATAATTACACGTTACGTAATACGAATATTTATTCTGGCTCAAGTGCAAATGTTATTTTACATATCAGAGTTTTACAGATAAGATAAGATTTGCAATGGCAGCATAAGTGATATGAAAACACATAACTACATTAACACAATAAACAAATGGCTAAGTACACATTTTGCTGGGAGATTATCAATTTTGGTGTATATGAGTTTCATAAACATAATGTATAGCGTCTTGGTAACACCAAATAAATATATTTCGTTTTTTTTTTCTTTCTAGATAGTTATGTCCTTGGGTTCATTAAACTTAAAGATGGAGTTGTAAAGAAAGAATTTTAAAATGTGAAGTAATCCCTTTGCAGATTCGGAAACACTTTTCACCCTGGTAGGAGGAAAAGTGTCATATATATGTCATACAACTTCCATTTTCCCATTTCGATACTTTCAAATTATGTGTGGAAAGTAACGAAACGAAAATGTAACTACTTATTAGGGTTTTTAATTCTCCGTTTGGGTTATTATTCGAGCGTTTGTTCCGAATCACTTTCGTGGTCGCATTTTCGTAGAAGTTGGCTAGGTATCGAAGTTTAGCGGACATCTAACAAATATCCGAAAACGGAATCAAAATTTACGCCCAATTCTTGAAAAATATGTCCACGAAAGTGAGGCGGTTGAAACACTCGAATAATGACCCGTTAGAGCGAACTCTGGAACAAATTGTACGGCGAATTGGTGCAAATGATAGTTTGTCAACCATACAAGTTTTTAACCCCCGACGCAAAGAAAGGGGTGTCATAAGTTTAACGTGTCTGTGTGGTATCGTAGCTCCCAAACGGGTGAACCGATTAGCATGTTTCATGAAAATCAGTTCAGCCGTTTTTGAGATATTGGACTTTGAAATGAAAATGTATCTCAATGTATTACTAAAACTATCAGGTAGGCTGACAGCGTCATAGCCGTGGTAGCTCGGATACTGCATCTACTGGTGTAGCTACGGGACTAAAATTGTATACAGAATTGCCTACATTAGGACGGTACGCTTTTGCTCTATGAGATTGGGTATCTGTACTTGTATTCTTTAATCTGTGCCTGTACCAAATCAACTTTACTTGATTATCTTAATCAGCCTTTCAAACGCATGTCTGATCGAAGACCCTGAATTCTTCGTCAAGTGAAACTCTTTAACCCTTCGTATGTCTTACACTGATCAGTGCTATTGAAAATTAACTGTATGACAGAAACGTAATAGTACATTACTTACCAAGGGCTGTGAAAGAAAGAAAGCCCGATATCGCAGGTATTTGTGACCCGAGCCGCAGGCGAGGGTTGTAAATATGCGATAAAGGGCTTTCTTTTTTACTGCCCGTGGTGAGTACACAATTTTACGTCTTCACCTGACCATAATGCGAGTTTTATCGTACGCGTAGCGTGTGGTAAAACCCACATTATGGCCAGGTGTGACGTAAAATATATAATCCTTCAGCAATGTCAGCGTCAAAGCATCCGAAGGGTTAACACCGGGACTATAATCGCTTGATTCATACCGCCGATAAGTTTGCCGTAAGTTTAGAGTCATTACCGGTGTGTATCCGCATGTGGTCCTTGACCTCGGCGCGCCTCGCGAAGGCCTTCCCGCAGACCCCGCACACGAAGGGCTTCTGCCCCGAGTGCACCACGCCGTGCATCTCCAGGTTGTGCTGGGTGCCGAACGCTTTGCCTGGAGAACAACACATTTGGTAAAACTTAACAATCACCAACTATACTTACCCAACACACATTTTGACATGTCTAAGGCCCAGCCTGCGTCACACAGAACGGAATTCAGTCACTGAATCATAATCTGAACCAGTCACGAGTAGACACTTTTTTAGGGTTCCGTAGCCAAATGGCAAAAAACGGAACCCTTATAGGTTCGTCATGTCTGTCTGTCTGTCCATCCGTATGTCACAGGCATTTTACTCGAAAACTATTAGGTGTATTTCAATAAAATTTTGAGGATAGGTGTATTTTGTTAACCGCTACATAGTTTTGTAATTAACTTAGTAAAAAAAATAGTTTTAGGGGTGCACTCCATACATAAAACTGAAAGTCAATTTTTTTTTTCATTGCATGCCCACGTGTGGCACATCAATCGATAGACCTTTCAAAATAAACGTAAGGTTTCTCAGCAATTTTATTGATTAAGTGAATAGAGTCGGAGATAATCGCCTCGAAAGTCACTAAAATTGTGTCCCCCCCTCTCATTTTTGAACCGTGAATTTTAATAATATGAAAAAAATCAGGTGCATAGGGCTTATTAAATTCTTTCAGCGAAAATTGTTTCGAACAAGATCGGTTCACAGGTTTTTGAGATATTTCTAAAAAACTGCCTTCCTTAAAGAAAAGGACGTAAGTGCCGTAAGGTTTCAGTAACGATACGACCTTTTTTATAGGCACGGAACCCTCGTTGTGCGTGGTCCGACACGCACTTGGCCGCTTTTTATTTTGTTACTAAAGTAACGTAGGTACTCAAGTCTTGATTTGTGAAACACTCAAATGCTACTGTTACCGCTAAATACGTCTATTGATCAATTTCCTTATCTGTTATCTGCAAGTTTGGGGCCTAGTTTGGGGCCCATATGCCATATCTTAACAATGTTATACCTTTTTGGCAAGTAAAGAATTTATATATTTATTACTTATTTAGTAAATAGAACGGTACACTGTGTAGAATTCAGAATTCCTACCACAATGTAGCTTATTTTGATTTTTGTGTTCCAGATCTACTAAATTCACTGTGCGAGCCCATTCTAAAACTAAATCTGATACCTAAACCGTTACTATGCGCGGCTGCGTAAATGCTAAAGATTGATTTCTTAAAAGGAATAATGCCGCGGTCCGGAGGCCGGCGAGTCGGAGTCGCGCACGAAGGGTTCCGTACCATTATCTATAAAAACGGCAAAAAAAACAAGTCTGTTGTATCATGTATGGGAGCCCCTTAAATATTTATTTTATTCTTTTTTTAGTATTCGCTCTCGGGTCGTACTGTCAGCATCAAAAGTAACTAGGCAAACGAAGACGTCAAAAGTCTTTATTAAAAGGGAATAAGAGCTTTTGAAGACGTCAATTGCGCAGTTACTTTTGATGCTGACTGTACCAATGAGTTTTTCGGAACTTATGTACGGAACATTTGATATTTACCGTTAGCTTTTCGGTGAAGGAACATCGTGAGGAAACCTGCATACATCCACGAAGAAATTCAAAGGTGTATGTGAAGTCCCCAACCCGCACTGGGCCAGCGTGCAGGACTACTGCCCGTTCCCTCTCATCCATGAGAGGAGGCCTGTGCCGGGCAGTGGGACGTATATAGGCTGTTTTTTTTTTTTTTTTAGTATTTGTTGTTATAGCGGCAACAGAAATCTACTTCAATCTAGCGTATATTTCATTCCTTTAAGTCAGTACACGTCCGACTGCCGCGGAGTGCATTCTCATTCATTATCAATAAGTCATAATTAACAGCAGTGTTATCGTTATCAACTATCATCTCAAGGGTGTGCGAGACCCGTACAACATCATCTGTGAAAGTTGCAACTGTCTAACTATCACGGTTCATGAGATACAGCCTGGTGAGCAGGGGCGGCTTTACCTATAGTGCAGGGTGTGCGTTGCACCCGGGCGCACGGTCCTAGGGGGCGCCGAGCGCCACTCACAGGGCGCCACTCGCCTCGATTCGGGCGCTAGCGCGCGCTAAGAGGGGTTGCTAGAGGGCGCTACGGTAATGATTGCACCCGGGCGCGACATGGGCTAGAGACGCCTCTGCTGGTGACAGACGGACGGACGGACACACAGACAGCGGAGCCTTAGTAATAATAGCTTGTTAACCCACCGCATATGTTGCACTCGAACTCCTTAAGGCCCGAGTGGGTCTTGTGGTGCTGGTTCAGGTTCTGGAGCGTGAAGAAACACTTGCCGCAGTCCGCGCACTTGAACGGTCGCGGACGGTCCTGCAATAACAACATTGCATATGAGTCACGACCCAGATCTCAAGAGACTCTCGCTAGATGGCCGGGTCAAGGGTCAGATGCAGAAGACGGTAGGTACGGTACGGTAATGAACATAATATTGTAGTCAAATAGTCAAATATTTATTGCGTATCACATTTTACATGAGATGGAACAGCAGGTAAGTATATTACATGTGACGTGATGTGACGGTTGTACGAGTGAAACTATTATTTTTGACGACCGCTTTAGCCGGATCGGTTTCTAGTTCCATTTTTAGTCCGGTTGCGAAAGTGTTAAGTGTTTTTATTGTGGTTGTCTGGAAGAGGTCGCCGTTTAGCTATAAGAAAGACCGCCTGTTGTTGCATAGTATTAATGTTTTATGTTTTGTTTATAGCTTTTTCTCTTTTTGGTGCACAATAATAGTAGATTACTGCAGAGGCCGTGAAGTAAGGGATTGCTGGACGAGATTGGGGTAGACGGCCGAGTCGTAGACGAGGCCGAATACAACGAGTCCAGCAATCCCTGTTCCGGCCGAGGATTGTATAGTACTTTTCTCAAACGATGTGAGGAAATATTAAAATTAAAATAAATACAAGGTAATCAATTAAATGATAGGTAATTTGCGCCTTTTTAATTTTTTAAACATGCCATTTGAACAAGCCGTTCGAGCACCATGTTTAACCGCACATAAAGTATAGCACCATAGATTATTTTTATTTTTTCTATGAAGCAAGTATGCTTACAGTGTCTAGTGGTGGTTGGCAGTATGTAAATTTTCCTTTGTCAGTTTAATATTAGTAAGCAAATTTAAAAAGTTAGAGTAGCGGACAATAATGGTTTTACTTAGGGTTTTCATACATTACTTCTTGGCGTAAGGCCAAGAAGTAATGTAGGGAGCCATAAACAAGAAACTTCACGTCTTCATTTCGTGATATTAACGCGTACATTTCCGAGCATGTTTGAGAAAAGTATATTATTATTATATCGTCGTCTAGTGCCCATAGTACAAGCTTTGCTTAGTATGGTATTCCACTCGTCCAAGATCTTTGTACAATCTGTATATTTAATATTTAATCAAATCTCTTCGACGGAGGCCCATTCCACTTGTCCAATATCTTGGAATGAAATGAAATGAAAATTTTATTAGTAACAATTGTTACAGGTCATTTGTGTCACCTAAAGGTTTATACATCATAAAATTTTATGTACATCTATATATTATTATCATTATCATAATAATGTATTTATAATATTATTCTTTATTTTCAAATTGTCAGTGGCATGCTGTAAAATTCGTCATAGTTACAAAACATGTTGTTCAGAAGCCACTTTTTCAGTCTTGATTTGAAACCTGCGATGGAAGCTGCATTTCTGACGGTATCAGGCAATCGGTTATAAATTGGTGGTCTGGTTCAAGATTTTATAGACATTTTAAATAAAATTAATGAAATAGACATCTTTCGGTTGATATGATGGTAGAACTCACCAGATGTGTCTTGAGGTGCGACTGGTGCGTGTATTTGGAAGCGAAGCTCTTGTGGCAAATGTGGCACGTGTACGGTCGCTGGCCGTTGTGAAGGTTCATGTGCTCCACCAAGAGGGTTTTAGAACTGAAACATACAAATGACGTCACTAGGGTGTTTCTTAGAGCGATGTTGCGAGTCGAAATTGAGCCAACGCGGGAGTGCCATAGGCCATATCCATACTAATATTATTCAAAATGGCCGCCATAAAATTAAAGATGGCCGACGGAGGAGTTGATTCCTATCAAAAACTTAAAGCTTAGCTAGTCTAACCTGACCTATCAAAAAATTGGTGCTTTTGTCCAGCGTGTCCACATTATCACCTAAAACTGCCCTACTATATGTTACTGCTGCAATGTTTACTTACCTATATTTTTTATGACAGATGTCGCACACGTGCAATTTGCTCTTGTCCTGACTCTCCTTGTTGTGTTGAGCTGTAACAAGATTTAACTGACCGATATGATACAGAGACAGAATATAATGGAAACATAAACCATCTTCGTCTGTAGCCCCCGACAGGATTCGAACCTGCGACCTTTCTATTAACGCTAGACTGCTCTACCAACTGAGCTACGAGGACAGTGACGCAAGTTGTATATTTTTCCACTATATTCCCGCTAAGACTAGCGCCCTCTCTGTATCGAGTTATAGACTTGTTAAGGGCGCAGGTTCGAATCCTGTCGGGGGCTACAGACGAAGATGGTTTATTTTTCCATTATATTCTGTCTCTGTATCATATCGTTTATAAAATGATCGGGGTAACTTCCTCGTTAAAAAATAACACGAAACAAAAATATTTAATTAAATAATTTGTTTCGTGAAAACGGGTAAGATTTAACTGGGTTGAATATTTTTTCTACTCACCACGCAATACAAATTTGAGCCTAAAAACTTATCAGAGCCTCTGAAGTGATAATTCTGTTAGTTTCTATAGTTTCATTAATTTTTATACAATCATTTTTAGAAATATTCACATATGAAGCATTCAATCCTAAATGAGATTTGGGTTATTATATTTCTTGCACATCAGATCCTCTTTATAATGTTGATACACTACAAAATACATACATATAATCACGCCTATTTTCCGGAGGACTAGGCAGAGATCACAGTTTTCCACTTGTTACGATCTCGACAAAGCTTTCTACAAAATAAAAACAAGAAATGTAGTAGAATGACTGAAATCTGTCTTCATCTGTCATTTGCGTTGTATGCAAATGTACCGGCACTAACCTAAATGAGCGATGTAGTGGTCGCGTCTCTTGAGCACCAGGCCGCAGGCGCGGCAGATGTAGACTCTCGCGTCGTGCAGACTGCGCATGTGCCGCATTATGAACTCCGCGTCGCCCGTGAAACGCCCAGTGCGTTCGCCTGGGAACAATGTCATACTTTACATATCGACAAATCACACTTGGCTATAAAGCAGGGGTCGGCAACCTTTTAACAGCCAAGGGCCACATGGTAGCTAACAAAATTGACACGGGCCGAAATTGTTAATAACTTGTGATTTTATCAGGCTAAAAGTACTTGTACAGTCGCCGTTAGATATTGTCTCTATTGCCGAGGCAATAGAGACGTGTTCAGATATTTGTGAGCACTTTGGCCGCTCCGATATATCTGATGGCGACTGTACATACAACAGCCGCGGGCAGCAAGTAAGGGGCTCACGGGTCGCCTGTTGCCGACCGCTGCTATAAACTGACAATACGGTATTTGACAAAAGTCAAACCAGCATCTTTTTATGAAACGTCACAAAACGCTCCGTTACTATGTAATTTGTAGGGATTACTTGATTGTGACGTCACAGTCAATCAACGTCCTCATTGCTAGTTTTTATGAATTAAAAAATCTTAAAATAGGAAACATAAATGAAAGCTTTATACTTTCCGATTATTTTCGTAATATTTATCTGTTGCTAATGAAAAAAAATTTTTTTTTTCACTGTTGTCAAATACCCTATTACCGCTCGCTGCGCGTGAAGAAATTAAGACTTCATGACCAGGGACAGTAGTAGAATTAGACTAATAAATATATAAGGGAGATGTAGAATTAAATAACGAAATATACTCACCGTGGGCGGTAATAAAGAAAGCCTCCAAAATCCCATGTATTTGAGGCTGGAGCCGAACACAAGGGCGATAAATATGATTGCTGCCGCCGCCCTAGACGAGTATTAATGCACTATTCTGAATCTTGAATATTTTTATGTATTTAAGTATTTATGTCTATGAAATGTTATGATTACTAGACACTTATTGAGCTCACAATAGGACTATATCGATTTGTGTAAATCTGTCCCCTAATAATGTTGTTTAATAATATTTTTTATTTATTTAGTAGTAAAGTAGGTTTTATTGTTTAAGGCAAAATGGAATTGTTCATTGAAGTTGTTAAATCAAAGATAACAAAGGGGAAAACCTAAATAACCGAACATTTCTTACTCACTTACCTTTATTTTTATTCTTTTTACACAGCACACATTTGAATAAACCGTTTTCTTTCACCACAATCTGCAACTGAAACACACAATAAAGAGGTGGAATTAGAGATGGGCCGATCGAGGACTTCGGCTAGAAGGCCGACTAGTCGGCTAGGCCGATCGTGGACTTCGGCTAAGTTCGGGTGCAATCGGGAAACTTCGTTTCGCTTTGCCGTCCCGCTGTCTGCATGCGTTCAAAGTATCAAAAGTGATATTTGGTACTTTGACCAGTATTCTAGGTATGTCCTCTAAAATATAAAACATTTTACCTGATGTACTCAAACAACTACATGTAGAAAAGTTTTAAAAAAAATTGAAGGAGGAACTCATCAATAGGGTTTATTATACGATAGATGATTTTTTTAAAGATAATTTTTAATTTATAATAGACAGTGGCATGCAATAAAGAATGGTATTAAATTATATGTGACAGCTAAAGTAATTAAATTGTTTCTCACTTTGTAATTTGAATGACTATTGTAAATATATCATTAATTGTTTCCATTTGACATTATATAATTGGATTATGTGACGCCATAGATTTAAACTATTTTGTATTTCTATATTTAATTGAATATAATGATTAATGATAATGACTGCTAAGACTGTAAAATGTAATAGAGCTAATATAAGAAAGATTGACATTTGAATTTGTTTGCATGGAAATTGTAAAAAATTGACAATAGTTTCAAGAAATATTCACATGCCTATCGGCCGAATATATAATGGATCAATGTATATATTATAAGTTATAACACCTTATGTACCATACATTCTGACGAATAAATTATGATTGATTGATTGATTGAATCTGTATTTGAGTAAAATATAAAACGAATGGTAAAAAATCGCTGTTTACTTATTTTATGTGTCGTTCTCCTGTGATCCATAAAGTGCACATTTCGCCGACTAGTCGCCGACTACAAATGAGGCCGTATAGTCGGCTTTCCTGACTAGTCGGTACATCTCTAGGTGGAATTAAATAACCCGTCACGTAGGCGAAGCCTAGACAGGTTTGAAACAAGTTTACAAATCACATTATACATTCATGTATTTTCATACATATCTAACTAGTCTTCCGATTTCAAAAATTCTTTCACCTGTGTATATACTGTTTTTTTATACCACGTCGGTGGCAAACAAGCTCACGGACCTGCTGGTAAGTGGTTACCGTAGCCTATGGACGCATGCAACTCCAGGGGTGTTACATGCGCGTTGCCGACCCTTTAAGAATTTATACACTCGCTAATACGACATAGTTACAATTGAAATGTAACCAGCGACATGTCATTTTGTATAATGCATAATATTAACAATTAGAACGTAAGGTTTATTAACTGTTAGTGCTGATTTTATTTAATAATAAACAATAAACAGTATTAAAAAGTGACCCAGGAGACTCATGGCAAGTAGCGGCGGATAAAGTTGATTCACCCATATAGTTTGGAAGATACTCACATGGTCGGTGTACTCCTGGTCGTCTTCCTTGGGTTTGCTCTGCACCGACTTGACCCGATACATCTCTCCGGACTGCACTTTTATGAATGCACCACCTTCATAACAATAACTACAACTTAGACAATTTGAAAACCCCCGACATTTTCATTTCAAAGATCAATATCTCAAAAAAGGCTGAACCGATTTTCATGAAACATGGCTTAGAACACTCGGGATAAAATTATCTATGACACAAAAAAAACAAAACGAAAATAGGTTCATCCGTTTGATACGACAGATACACAGATACACAGACACGTTAAACTTATAACAAATAAGATATATCATATTTCTTTGTGGTTACCAAACGGCTTTTGATATCAGATAAATATACTCAAAAGTCAAATAAACGCATCTATTGCTAATAAATGAATAAATAATAATAAATATAAATTTAAATTGAAGGAAAAATTTAATGCTCTGAGCCGCGAGCGTTACTGCTTTACAAAATTAATTTAGTATGGGGTGGCGCATCGTTACTGACGATTTCTCAATATAATTTGAGCCGTTGGCGCCGTTAAGAAGCCTAAGGCTTCTGGTAGATGTCGCCACACGCCTCCCTAAGGCGTTGTAGGAAGGAACTGATTGAAAGATTTAGTGGCCGAGACAGATTGTTCCGACAGCTCAGTTGGTTAGTAGCGACGGGCCATGAACGCCTGTGGTCGCCGGTTCGGAGCATTACATTTTCCAATTTACCCTTCAATTTTAATTTATAATTTCACTAGCTGATGCCCGCGGCTTCGCCCGCGTGGTTATAGGAAAATGTAACATATTGAATTTCCCCGTGGGAATTAGATGTTTTTCCGCTGGAAAAAGTAGCCTATGTCACTCTCCAGCTTCTAAACTATCTCCATACAAAAAATCACTTCAATACGACGCTCCGTTGCGACGTGAAAGAAGGACAAACATACACACTTTCGCATTTATAATATTAGTAAGGATAAGGAGGACGATACAGAGAAGTTATTTATCGTTTTAAAGTAATTTTATTCTATCTTTTATAGGTACCGCCTCGGTTATAACTTCCTTATTATTTGTAATAGCCAATAAGAATGATATTGTATTATATTTTGCATATGAATAACATTGTCAATTATTAGTTCTTTTTTACCTGAAACACAGGGTATCTCCTAGCTCAGGCACGTTCTATTTGAATCTAATAGAAAGCTCCTAGTCTCTAGTAGACCTGATGTACATTATGTTTTATCAATAAACTAGCTTCTGCCCGCGACTCCGTCCGCGTGGAACTCGTTTATATCGTAGCTCCATACAAACTTTCACCCCCCATTTTAAGGAAGTGGGGGTTAGAAAGAGACAAAAAGTAGCCTATGTCACTATCCGTGCCTTCCAACTATCTCCACTTAAAAAATCACGTCAATTCGTCGCTCCGTTTTGACGTGAAAGACGGACAAACAAACACACACATACACTTTCCCATTTATAATATTAGTATGGATCATTATAAACTAGCTTCTGCCCGCGACTCCGTCCGCGTGGAACTCGGTTATATCGTAGCTCCATACAAACTTTCACCCCCCACTTCATCCCCTTGGGAGATGATTTCCGGGATAAAAACTACTCTATGTCGTTCCCCAGTACGTCTAGCACAAGTTGCTGACAAGCCGCTTCTCGCGCGACTGAGCGTCCCCTGTCTCATACGCACCGTGCAAATTCGAAAGAGGAGGGCAGATCTTTCTCGACTCGCGTCCCGGCGCGGCGTCAGTTGTGCTAGCCCCCCAGGACTCAAACTATCTCTATACCAGATTTCATCCAAATTGGTTCAGCGGTTTAAGCGTGAAGAGGTAACAGACAGACAGACAGACACTATAGCTTGACCACAACCGCTGTGCCGCTCCTTAGGTATGCGCGGGGAGGCGGGGTGACGCGGCGGGGGTGACGGGGCGAGGCGGGGACGGCGGAATGACAAAGGCTCTGCCCCCCCGTCTCGCCGCTCGCATACCTAAGGAGCGGCACAGCGGTTGTGGTCAAGCTATAGTATGGATTATGGTATTGTATTCACCTTGTTCCCTCGCCGCGGCGATGATGGCGTTGGCCGTCTCTTCGTCACCAGACACTTGCAGCTCGATTTGGGAGTCTTCGTCATCTGTAAATGAACTCAAATGGGTCAATCAACTATTTCTTGTTGCTGCACAGTGCCTTTCAGTTTCTTAGAACAATTGTTCAACTAAACACGCTTAGGAGACGGCTCATCTCATAATAAGGGGGGTCAAACATTTCAACATAACCGTGCATTTGGTCTCGAACCAATAAAATCAGTTTCAAAAGTGACAAGTGAGTTGAGTGATTCATCAAACACATACTAAAAATATTAAAATAAAATATTAGGGGACAATCTTACACAAATCGACCTAGTCCCAAACTAAGCAAAGCTTGTACTATGGGTACTAGACGACGATAAACATACTTATATGTGGCAGTCCACATCAAAAGGGACCTTATAGCGGAAGGCACTTCCAACGCACATATTCGCGTTTGTATTAAAGCAACGTCAATAATGGCGTAAGTGCCTACCGCCATAAGGTCCCTTTTGATGTGGACTGCCACATATAGATAAATAGATACTTAAATACATAGAAAATATCCATGAATCAGGAACAAATATTCATGCTCATCACACAAATAAATGCCCCTTACCGGGATTCGAACCCAGGACCTCTTGCTTCGTAGGCAGGGTCACTACCAACTAGGCTAAAGCGGTCGTCTAAACTACTAAACTAAATATGATGTTTTAAATATGTATTTTAGGTGATAGGCTACGGTGTCTGTTTACCATCAGGCCATATACTTGTTTGCCGCCATCGCGCTATTAAAAAAGATGATATTAACTGCTATCTAACCCTGGCTGTCCGGCTGTGTGTCCGCGTCCTCATTGAGCAGCTCCAGTGACTCTCCATAGACCAATTTCTGCCCGGACACCACTCGGAGGATCGAGTTGTCGCTCGACATCACTATTGTCTCTGTAATAAATACAAATTCGATTAATAAAATAGTCAACGGAATGATTAAAAACTAGCAGTTGCCCGCAACTTCGTCCGCGTGGCCTCTCGTATAAACTTTCATCCCTAATTTGATCCATTGGGAGCTATTTTTGAATAAAAAAAACTGTTTTAGAATAATAATAACTAGCGACCCGCCCCGGCTTCGCACGGATACTATATTATACATATAAACCTTCCTCTTGAATCATTATCTATTAAAAAAACCGCATCAAAATCCGTTGCGTAGTTTTAAAGATCTAAGCATACATATGGACAGACAGCGGGAAGCGACTTTGTTTTATACTGTGTAGTGATGATAAATACTCTTTATTGCACCACGACAAGAGAGAAACATCTTACAAAAAAAATGCTTAGTGAATAATGGTAACAACATGCGGTCTTATCGGTTTAAAGCGATCTCTTCCAGACAACCACTTAAGTTTAGCGATTTGGAGGGCTATATCGGTTACCTTGGTTCTGCTGCGGATAGTCTCAATTCTGATGCGATCGCGCAGAGAAACTCCCAACATAGCCCTATCCATTGCCCTTTGGGTGACTTTGAGCCTTCTTATGAGGCCCATAGTAAGCGACCACGTTTCAGTGCCATATGTCATCACTGGCAACACACACTGGTCAAAGACTCTCGTCTTGACACACTGCGGATTATTGTCTTTATTAATGTAAGAATAAGGGTGTGTTGCGAAATATTTGGCTACTCCTGGCTGCTACTAACTATATGACGCCGACTGTACACAACGGGCACGTGAGCACACCATTCACAAAATTATAGCTGATCACCGTAGGTCGGGCTTTCAGCCCAATTAACATCAAGTTCTTTCCATCGACGATACAAACTAGAACTAACTTACAGTAGTACCACAAATATAGGTTACAACGATGTATGTACCTGCGCAGAGAGCATTTTTTCAAAACATTTTAACCAATCATAAGGCAGCGCGTTTGCGCGGGTAAAATCTTCAACGCCCATTGGCCGACATTTTGCGCGCGAAGCCGGCAGCTCCGGCGCCCGCCATTTTGAGCGTGAGCGGGAAAGCGCGAGTTCACCTGTCACTGCATATAGTGCAACAAGGTCTTACGTTCGATTTCATTCGGTACTTGTTAGCACTCGTGGCGTGGACGAAGATTGCCGATGTAACTTATATTTGTGGTACTATCGACAACACAGCTAACTGACCATCGGTGCACCTTAAATGCATTGTAATAAGGTTCTATATAAACACAGGATGGTCAGTTAACAGTGTTGTCGTCTGTACTACTGTACTAGTTGATCAACTTACGTTCCTCCTCGTCTTCCCTCTCGCTCAGTATCTCTAGTTTCCCGACGATGTACTGGTCGGTGTGTTGCTCGACGTCCGGCTCGCCGTCCCCGCTGTCGTCCAGTGACGACAGGAGGCTCACGTCGAACATGCTCGACTGGTCGCCGGACTCCTTAGAGAAAATTACGTAAATACACTCAAAAGTCCACATAGATGTCAATATCATAGTGAAATGTACAAAATAGGCTGGTGATACCAGATCTTTACAACGTTATGAAAAAAAGCGATATCATAACGTTATATTTCGTTAGTGTTGAAAATTTTCGTTATAACAAAATCAGTATGCCCCATAACGACATAAATATCATAAGTCATAAGTCATTTATTAATAATATTCAAAATATTACATGTCATCATTCTTAAATTAAATTGTACACATTTATGGATATTCATTATTATTGTGGTAACTTGTAAAATTCCTTGATGTCATAAAAAGAGTGAGTGAGAAGCCACGATTTTAATTTTCTTAAGAAAGATGAGATACTATCCGCGCATTTTATGTTCACGGGTAGTTTGTTGAACACTTTTGGCCCCACATGAGAGATGATTTTAGTTGACTTGGTCAGTCGAGTGGTTTGTGTGAGGAGTTGGTTCATGGACCCTTGCCTTGTGCGAGTTATCTTTTTATGGGGAAAAGTGTCGATGTTCTCTACGACGTATTCGGCAACGTCATATGTGTACTGCGAGGGCAGGGTGAGTATATTGTTGTCTCTAAAGAGATTTTGAGCTGGAGTGCGTGGAGGGACAAATGAGATAATACGCACGGCACGCTTTTGTAGTATGAATACACGTAACAGAATGAATACCATAACATTGTAACAAAAGGTCGAATAACGTTATAATATCGTTTTAAAATACAAGCCGCGCTGTCGATTGGGCGAAACCACAAGTGCGTAAAAGACACACTCTAAGCCATATAACGTTATTAAAGCTATTACATCACTTAAGGAAGTATCATTATATTATATAATATTGGTTTATATTTATAACGTTATAATGGATACAGCTATACAGCGCTTACAATTTCGCTTTGATTATAACCCGTTTTGAAATAATAACGTTATAAACGATAGCGCTATGCGAAAATAGCGGTATTTAAAGGCCTGGGTGACACATAGGTAAGTCGTGACTCAAAGATGAATTTATTCATGATTATTAACTACTGTTACTTTCGGACCAACCTTACCCGAGCGTAAAAAATTGCTATTTCAAATAAAAGGTCTTTAATTAACTGTCCAAGAGTTCAATATAATAATCTTTACCTTTTTGGTTACTTCACTTGTGCCATCTTCTTGAGTGACTATTGAGTATGAGCAGTCTGAAAAAAGAAGTTATGTGAGTGAGGGCAACGGTGAATATAATAAAATATCCTATAAACTAAAAACTATTGACCCTTAACATGGACAACCGGTTAGCCTAGTGGGTAGTGAAGCTGCCAATGGAGCTGAAGATCCTGGGTTCGAATCCCAGTAAGGGCAAATATTTGTGTGATAAACTTTAATATTTGGTTCTGACTCTTGGGTGTTTTCTATGCATTTAAGTATTTATAAATAAATAAATATTTGGGGACAATCTTACACAAATCGACCTAGTCCCAAGCTAAGCAAAGCTTGTACTATGGGGTACTAGACGACGATATACATACTTATATAGATAAATAAATACTTAAATACATAGAAAACATCCATGACTCAGGAACAAATATTTATGCACATCACACAAATAAATGCCCTTACCGGGATTCGAGCCCGGGACCTCCGGCTTCGTAGGCAGGGTCACTACCAACTAGGCTACAGAGGTCGTCCAAAGGGTATATCTAATAAATGTATATTTCATCGTCTAGTACCCATAACACAAGCCTTATCAAGCTAATTTAGCTTTATTAGAATGTCCCTTTATGTAAGGCCTGAGTGGACACTCCGCTAAGAGCGGGGCGTCGAGCGTCCATATAAATTGCTTTTGTTTTATAAGGACGCTACACGCCCCGCTCTGAGCGGCGCGTCCACTCAGGCCTTAAACTTAATATTTATTTATTTAATATATCCGGCCGCTAGGCAAGTTAAACTTTATCTTAGTGTGCTTTAGAATTGATATGCCCTACCCCTTATTAATAAAGTGCCGTTAAAATGAATTTGTCTTTATCTGTCACTTGCATTTGTGGGAGAGGGACCAACATTTTGGGGTTTACCAAGTTTTATGAATAATTGCGATAAACTTCTGAAACACAGTAGTCGTTAAGCCGAGTTAGAGGCCTTCGGGCGGCTTAAGAACTTCTAACAGTCGAGTTGCCCACTCACTTGACAAAGGGGGGTCAACTGTTACTCGCGTCCGCGGGACCTACCTACCACAACCCTGCACGTGTCCGGGTGGTACTAAAGAGTGACAAACTTTAAAGGCCAAAAATAATGTATGCCATACGATTAAATTAAATAATTTACCTTCATCAATCTCCATAGGCTGGTCATCATTGTTCCCGTCACCCTCCTGACCTATCCTTTGCAGCACCATTGAACTCATGAAGTCCTTCGGTAAGCTACCCTCTTCGAAGATCAAGTCACTCCCACTGCCCGTGGGTTCCGTCTTCTTCATGACGATGTTCTTGGCGAGCGCTGGGGTAGTCTTGATGCTCTGGGTGAGGACTGAGGAGCCGACGGTGACCTTGAGACTCAGCTTTGACGGGATGGCTGTGGATATCTGGAAATGGTGCCAGTGCTTTGTTTATAGGTCCAAACGCGTAACTAGTTTTAAAAGTACGTACCTAACCTAACCTAAACCAGGCCCCGTATCATGGTCTGCCGTATCACGCGATAAGTGACAAGAAAGAGCGTCAGTCTCGTTCCATAGAACGGTGTCAGCCAGTGACGGACGCTCTATCTTGTCACTTATCGCGCGATAAGGCCAACCATGATACGGGGTCAGGTGGTTTAGGTAAAGTACTGTTAAAAGTAGTCGTCTTACTTTAACATTTGTTTGTGCGGAAGGAACAAAACATTCAATTTTTCCTTCAAATTTAAATTTATAATTTCGTTAGAAACGAATAACCTGTCACTGCGACATCACATTTTGTCAATTTTTTATACCAACATTTATGCTAAAAGCGGTACTGGAACAAAAGTTTCATGTGCTCTGCCTACCCCTAATAATAAAGATAAAGATAAAGGCGTGAATGTATGTATGTGTCACCTTCTGCGGCACGCCGGCGAGGCGGCCCACGTTGAGCACGAAGTCCGGCGGCAGCGGGTGCAGCTTGGAGGCCGGCAGCACCACCTTCCGGGCCTCGGCCTTCGTGGGGCTCTCGCTGCTCTTGTTGATCTGCCCGTGGAGCTCCGTCTTTATGTGCTTCAGCCTGCCAATGTTACATTAATAAAATAAAATAATTAATTAAAAAACACTACAAAAATACGCCTTTGAACTAATCGTGGTCAAAGTTCATTACAAGACATTTCTAAAAAATTCAAACACAGCTATGATACGATGTTCCATCATGAAGTTCCAGCTCATATCTTCGGGCTCCATCATCAGATCATATCATCGAATCCCGGCTCGTACTTATAGTCCAGGCAATGAACTGACAACTTGTATGAAAAAAATGTCAATTTTGGAAATAATTTATAATAGCTTATTTTTTATGTGTAACGGATATATTATCAATTAAATAGTTACCCAGCGACAAAATCCGACAAAATTTCAGACATCGAAAAAATTATAAGTTAACTGGCTTCTGAAAAGTCAGTAAAAATATTAATAAATGTATTTGTGTTTATTTTGGTTCATTTACATTTGCTCTATAATATTCAAGATAAATCGTACAAAAAAAGATAATGCATGCTTCATTAAAATCTACATAATTACTTCCGGGTGGAAAGTTTGTCGGATTCTTGACTAAATCATCTTAGAATAACATTTTCAAATGAAATCAACAAAAAAAACGCTATTATAAATTAATGTTTTTCAAAACCGTATTTTGCCTGGAGTATTATGAGTTTTTCGGAACTTATGTACGGAATATCATTTGATATTTACCGTTAGCTGTATCTGAAGTCTCCAACCCGCACTGGGCCAGCGTGGGTACTACTGCCCGCTCCCTCTCATCCATCAGACGAGGCCTGTGCCCAGCAGTGGGACGTATACAGGCTGATTTATTATATGTATAGTATTTATTACTGTCTTCGCGGACATAACGGAGCTTAATTGAAACTCCAAATTATCCAAAATACAGCTTTAATGATTAAAATACTTGAAATTGATCAGAGGTATTGTTGCACGTATGAGTGTTCGTATGAGATTAATATATGTAAAATCACGGTAGGTATACAAAAGTAAGAGTAACGCCTTATGAAATATGTTTAGCAACATTGTCCAGTGGTTGCTTTTGATGTCACAGTCTTGTACGCGCGGGCATCGGACGACGGCGGGGGCCGGCGCGCGGGGAGAGAACAGATCGAGCGGCGGCGCTCGCGCACCGACAGTCGGCGAGCCATACCAGCATCAAGCGCATGTCGCGCGGAGCTATTTTCTCATAATATTTAATCTACGTGCTAGTTTTCATTAAATGTGTTAGTCGAAGAAAACTGCATTCTTATTGTCCGCCTGGACAGTCTTATCAGGCTCCTTGGCCTGAACAATTACTTATGCTACTATAAAAGAATCTGTAAAGTTACTTAAGATGGCTGAATTACATTTCTAAATTCATTTAGTAACGACTAACCGTTTGACCTGTGTTGCCAGTTTTGAATTGTAACTTGAAGGTTCGTGAAACGGGCGAAGAATAAGATATTCATTACCTGACTTGTAGGTCATCATATTCCTTGCATGTTTGACTGCATTTCTTGCATATGACTGTAGAATGTATGTCTTTCTCCTTCAAGGGCTTCTCAGCTATCTCGCTCACGATGTCGAGCAGTTTCTTGCCAGATTGAAGATTAATCTGTAACACAGTAAGTACATAGTTATTTATGCGGATAGATTAGATCACACAGGCATTCATGCAGCATCTTTAGAGGATTACTAAAGGCCACGACACACCTAGCAATTGCGTAGTCGATAGTTGGAAAGCACGTCGAACCGGCCGGAAAGATTCTCGAGTGGCGACCACACCCCGGAAGGCGCAGCGCGGATGGAACAAAGGTGGACTGACAACATGGCAAAGTTTTTTTATTTTATACAACGACGGTGGCATACAAGCGTACGGCCGCGGTAAGCGGACACCGCAGCCTATAGACGCATGCAACTCCAAAGGAGTAACATGGGCGTTGCCGACCCTTGATATGTTTGAGGATTCGCCGTGTTGACAGCCGAAGGAACAAATTCCCTCAACACAACGCATCCTAGGGAGCTCTGGCGACCTTGCTCACCTCCAGGAACACAACACTACTACAGAGCAAGTAGTAGTGTTATTATGGCTGTGATCTTCTGCAAGGCGGAGGTACTTCCCCAGTTGGGCTGCTCCATGTTAGCAGGAGTCCGCTGCATGCGAGTGGCGCAGGACCAATCAATGTGGCACTCTTTGGGGGAGGCAAATGTCCAGCAGTGTTTCGGCTGATGTGAAATTATCTTGCATCTACATAAAGCCTGCTGTACACACTGGGCCAACGTTGGCGCGTGAGCAGAAGGCAGCTATGCGTTAGAGGGAGAGGGCTATAACTCGATCTCTTTCGTTTACATAGCTGCCTCCTGCTTACGCGCCAACGTTGGCCCAATGTGTACAGCCGGCATAAGACGGGCTGCATGTGGGTAGTTACCGTGTCTTGTATGAGACTGATGGTGTTGGTGGCGCCGGTGTTGGTGCTGCATATGAAACAGCTCGCCACCCGCGACGCCATCCTGCAAATAATGCTCATTAGTCTCATTACATAAGGTCGCATAAACAGCGTGAAAATAGTACATTGTTTAACGAGGGGCGTAAGTGGAATATTGCGAACAAGAGTCTATGAGAAGCCCGACGCTGAAGGCGGAGGGCTTTTGATGACTCGAGTTTGCAATATTCTTACGCCCGTGTTATACACAATGTTTTTCATCACATTTGCGAGGAAACAAATACATTTTAGATGAAATGAATACAAATCGTAATAAAAACTGCAACATGTCTGTCGTCCATTTTGTTGAATTTGACGTGAGGCGCGTGTGGCAAAGACCCTTCGGTATACAGCCACGATTTGAAAACACTTAAAAACATTTTACATAGACACTTAATAACTACATATTAAATCTGTAAATAATTCTGTTAAACATGTCTAAGTAGTTTTTTAAGTTTAAATTTATTTATAAATACGTTTTTAGTGATCGTATTTGATATAAAACCTCTTTGCTCTGTAACTGCCGCATGAGTGACAGATACAATTTAAGAATAAAACCATTACGCCCGTGGGCGTAACACAGGCTATTACAGCTCTGTATGTCTGCGCATTATGAAGCCCTTTTCGAGCAAGTGTGATGAAAAAAATATTATATTATTGTGCACCACAAAGTCAAAAAACTATACACAAAACATTATACATTAATAGTAGGCAACACCAAGCGGTCTTAAAAATAAGTTGAAGATAGCTTCAATTTCATCTGAGCAAACATTACGAGTGCCCGCTAGGTGGGTTCTTGGTTGCGAACGTGTTAATGTATTTTTTTTAATACATGAATATTATTGAGGTTTTTCATAGAAAGTCTCTAATCGCTTCATATTTTTCTATAATAATTTATAATAACAGAAACTATATAGTTTCCGACCTAAATATGGCGGATCCCAATGTATTGATTTATACTTTCACGATTCTCACGCATTATTTATACTGAACGGGACTTAATCGCGTATAATTACCTTATTTATTTACCTCACTGAGGTCTCCCGACGTTTCGGATGTGTTGCAACATCTATGGTCACGGGACAACATCCCATCATCTTATTTGGATCCCAATGTGTATAAAAAGTTACATGTCATTCCAGTTTGCCCAGACGCGTCTTTATCTATGGTGCAGGGTGTGCGTTGCACACGGGCGCAGCGGTCCTAGGGGGCGCCGAGCGCCGCCCGCTACCATTCCATTTTGACCGCGCGCTTACTAGGGGGCGCTAGAGTAATGTTTGCACATTGGCGCTACATGGACTAGAGACGCCTCTGTGTATGCCATTTTAAAATGAGAACTAAACTATGTTTCTATGGAGAGTCAACCATGCTGGGCGGTCATCTTACCAATTTATGTGACAGCCAGATTATGACAAAGGGTGTGTGTTTGTGTGTTTTACCTGTTGCTACTGGCAGTATCACCGGTAATATCTTGTGTTATGTTCCTAGTAAAGGACTAGACTTCTATAGTACCACAGATCCACAGATTTCATATTGACCAATAGTAGTCATCCTATTAATATTATAAATGCGAAGGTTTGGATGTTTGTTACTCAATCACACACGGCTCAACCAATTTGGATGAAATTTTGGATGAAGATAGTTTAAAGCCTGGATTAAAGTATGGAATATTTTTTTATGATGGGTTGTCAACTCCACACAGACGAAGTCACTGACTGAAGCTAGTAATGCATAATATTTCCCATTCATCTGCAGTCATACAGTGTAGATTGACAGGGTACTGGGCATTTACCATCCCATCTATTGGTAGCATATTGAGAATAGATCATTGTATCTAATGTTAACTTTTTATTTGACACCGGGAGCTAGTAATGCATAATAATTCCCATTCATCTGCAGTCATACAGTGTAGGATGAGAGGGTGTGGTACTGGGCATTTACCATCCCATCTATTGGTAGCATATTGAGAATAGATCATTGTATCTAATGTTAACTTTTTATTTGACACCGGAAGCTAGTAATGCATAATATTTCCCATACATCTGCAGTCATACAGTGTAGGATGAGAGGGTGTGGTACTGGGCATTTACCGTCCCATCTATTGGTAGCATATTGAGAATAGATCATTGTATCTAATGTTAACTTTTTATTTGACACTGGAAGCTAGTAATGCATAATATTTCCCATTCATCTGCAGTCATACAGTGTAGGATGAGAGGGTGTGGTACTGGGCATTTACCGTCCCATCTATTGGTAGCATATTGAGAATAGATCATTGTATCTAATGTTAACTTTTTATTTGACACTGGAAGCTAGTAATGCATAATATTTCCCATTCATCTGCAGTCATACAGTGTAGGATGAGAGGGTGTGGTACTGGGCATTTACCGTCCCATCTATTGGTAGCATATTGAGAATAGATCATTGTATCTAATGTTAACTTTTTATTTGACACTGGAAGCTAGTAATGCATAATATTTCCCATTCATCTGCAGTCATACAGTGTAGGATGAGAGGGTGTGGTACTGGGCATTTACCGTCCCATCTATTGGTAGCATATTGAGAATAGATCATTGTATCTAATGTTAACTTTTTATTTGTCACTGTTCAATCTAATTGGTAGTGATTCTGCCTACAAATCTGGGTTTGAATCTCAATAATAAAGGGCAATTAGTTGTGCGATGAGCATGAATATTTTGTTTCCTTATTATAAATTCATGTTTTAATTAATAAATAAAAAGAGACAGTTACAACTCATATGAGATAAACAAAGTCAGAATGATGTCGAAATTGCAGTACTCTTTCAATGTATAAAAATAACCAACACCCAAGGTGCTACCGAACTAGGTCAACCTCCTTTTGAAATAGGATAACTTGGGACTTGTAAGACTAGCCTAGCCAATATTCTACTATACATCGACAGTAGTAGTACTTAACGAGATTTCAAGAAAATATAGTTTCAATTTCATTATCTTAGAGCATTACCTAAGTAAAAGGAAAAAATATTGAAACGAATATACGGACGCAAAATTATCATAATATTTGTAAACAAACTTGTGGTGAATTTAAATCTATTGCCACCATCACCATAGGAATAAAAATATATCATTCCCAGGGCATTCTGGGAGTTCATTCGATACAATATAGCATTTCGTTCCCTTTGTGTGTGTGTGCCACAAGCGGCCATCTTGTTTCATCTAGGCACTATAACCATCAAAATACTGTAAATAAAGTTAACAATAACATATGAAAACGCATTACCTGACGATTTATCCAGTTTCCTCAGGATTTAGTTAGTTTCTATAGGTTTTCTGAAATATTTTGCCAAATAAGTTGTCAGCAATGAGTGGTTTACGCAAGCAGCCACCATTACGTACGCTACGTTACGTCAATGTCAAATGATTCATTCCAAAATTCACTACCACTACACAAAGCGCTGTGATCAGTTGAAATTGGTATGTTCTCTATTACATTTTATATCCGTCAATAAAATTCTAGTTTATTGATTAAAATTTAACATTTGTTCTAAAAATGGACAAACTCATTCTTATATCTTTCTATGGATATCACTATTACCCCCTATCACTAGCACTATTAGGAGTATTGCTATGAAATCAATCAGTTTGATATTGAATAAAAAATTATCCTTTAGGTACATACCTACTTCCGCGCCTTGCCTTGATTGGCGGCGTGGGTAGGCCCCCCACAAGGTGGACTGATGACCTGGTAAAGGTCGCGGGAGTCCGTTGAATGCGGGTGGCACAGGACCAGTCACTTTGGCACTCTTTGGGGGAGGCCTATATCCAGCAGTGGACGTCTTGCGGCTGATATGATGATGCTGATGATGCCTACTTACTCAATGAATGCCTTAGAAGCGAGGCAATTAGGCGTAGTAACGAAAAAAAAAGTTAGTTATTGTAGCAGGATCAGGGATTGTAACATTTGTAACCCGGTTAATTTTGTGATACCGGTTAGAGCCACGCTTTGAGAGCCAACCCTCGCAAGAACATCGCTGTAACTTAACCAGTTAATGTCTCGGAGCGCAAACAGGGAACGATATCCATTTACCGGTTAGAGAGTGTTCCTCCGTGTTAGCGCATAATAGGGTCGCTTAGAATACAGGATTTGCTATGGACCTACGCTACGCAGCCGATGATAACGCTACCGGCGCGACAGCAGTCATTGATCCCGTATCCATACAGTTCAAACACTTAGTAACCGGTTAGGGAGCGCTTCGAAATAACGTTCACAAATCAATTCGTACGAACGTAGGTCACCTAAATATATACCGATAAATTTGTAACCGGCTACAATAAACTCCCTGAGCAGCATATGAAGAAGATACATGTTTCGTTATCTATTGAATATTTTGTAGTCTGTCAAGGCTAACCAACCTTGCCACTAGCCACGGAGCTGAGAGCTACACTTGTTACTTATACTTGAGATTATTTGAGTTGGCCTAATAACTGACCGTCCTAGTAGGTATTCCAATGCCAATTAGTTTTATAAAAAGTCGGCCGCATTTAATAATCTCAACCATACTTTAGCGTATGCTATTCTACGTTATAGTTGGTTGTTTTGTTTTCAGCTAGATTGCAACTGACACGTTTAGCTGGTCAGACTATTATTCGCAGTTCAATTCAAACTCGCACTTACCTCACCATATTATACTTCATGGGGTATACAGATTATGTGATTTTACCCCAATTTGTCAGTACAACATGTCGAAGTCATAATTGGGTGTAGCGTACAGACGTAACAATCCGACCACATGTGTATGCAATTTCCCAGTACAACTCGTTTGTCAGTTGGATCAGCAGAGCGCAACATGCCTCCAGACGATAGCAATTAGTCAGCTTCAGATAAATTGGGTCTGACAAATCATGACATGTATACATCCCATCAGAGCGGTGCACAGCGCATACAATACTGTGACCTTTACGAGCAGCACGGAAAACAGACTTAAGTATTATCAGTTTCAATGCAATCGAAAGATTTCTATCACGCTAACATTTGTATTTCTTACTCACTGGTTTAACGGCCCATGGACCGCATGGTTAACCATTCATGTGTTGTCAATTACAGATACAGTAATGATGGTAACTAAGAAAAGTTAATCTGTGACACAAAGCTTTGACAGGAAAAGCGGCGGGAATCCTTATCAGACAGACCATAAAAAGATTCTCGAGTGGGTCTGTCAATTCTCTCACACAAGTAAGAAGTAAATATTTATTTCATCACACTTGCTCGAAAAGGGCTCCATAATGCGCAGACATACAGAGCTGTAATAGCCTGTGTTACGCCCACGGGCGTAATGGTTTTTTTCTTAAATTGTATATGTCACTCATGCGGCAGTTACAGAGCAAAGAGGTTTTATATCAAATACGATGTCTGAAAACGTATTTATAAATAAATTTAAATTTACAAAACTACTTAAACATGATTAACTGAATTATTTACAGATTTAATATGTAGTTATTTAGTGTCTATGTAAAATGTTTTTAAGTGTTTCAAATCGTGGCTGTATACAGAAGGGTCTTTGCCATACGCGCCTCGCGTCAAATTCAACAAAATGGACGACTGTCATGTTGAAGTTTTTTATTACGATTTGTATTAATTTCATCTAAAATGTATTTGTTTCCTCGCAAATGTGATGAAAAACATTGTGTATAACACGGGCGTAAGAATATTGCAAACGCGAGTCATCAAAAGCCCTCCGCCTTCGGCGTCGGGCTTCTGATAGACTCTTGTTCGCAATATTCCACTTCCGCCCCTCGTTAAACAATGTACTATTTTTGAACTATCTTCTATACATATAATAATGCTGAAGAGGGTCGAAAGCCTGTACATGGAAGATATAAAAATAGAGTTGACTGGGGATAACAGAACACGTTCCAACAGTTTTCAGGAATTTTTATCTGTTTATGTGATAAATAAATGAAATAAATTAATTTTATTCTGCAAGTAGCCCGTAATGGCACTTTTACAAGTCAAAATTCTACCATCATATAATTCATATGATGCTGCATCAAGTTAAAACGGGAGATCATTCGTGACAATACTTTGCACCGTCGAACGACTTACACCCAGATCCCGAGCCATTTTTGTCACTTTGGTCCGTGGATTGCTATTAAGTCGTTTTTTACCCGACTGCCGAAGGAGAGGAGGGTTATGTTTTTCGAGCGTATGTATGTATGTATGTGACCTTATTCTTTGGCACGCCCTGCAGCATAAACCGTTTGACGGATTTCGACATATGAGGTGTCGTTGGATTCCTCTTAAGGGTCCTTACGCCTAAAACGAGCGTATTTTGCAAAATGCTTGCTTTTTCATTCAAGATTACGAAGTAACTATTAGTATTTAATCAAAAACTGATAACGTACTTAAATAATTATTTCTTAAACTAGGGGCTAACATGGTACACATTTTTATTTTCTGTTTTTAAACCTTAAATAAATGAGTTTTCTTGGGAGTCCTTTTCAAATTTTGAAGTGTCGTTTCGGTTCTCAATTTTGCAGTAAACAAGAATCATTAGGTACATGAATGATTACAATTCACATCACCAAATCTTTTACGAGGGGCTGACATGATTGAAAATCAAAGATTCATTTTAGAAAGTTGGTAAAATACCTTCCGAGTTTTCTTAATTTTTTTGGTGAAAACAGGATTACATTGTATTTTTTACCGCAAATTGTACTTTTATTTTGCCCTAAAAATAATATGATAGCAAATTATAACTTTATGTTAACCCATAAAATAATAATCAACTATAGGACCTACGATGCCGTAAATGTACCTATATTTTTTTAAAAGACGTATAAATCATGCTGCACAGATGCCCGCGCGCCGAAATTTATTTTTAAAAATTATTAAGAGGTTAAGAAATGATTATTTAATTACGTTATCAGTTTTTGAATAAATACTAATAGTTACGTCGTAATCTTGAATGGAAAAGGAAGCATTTTGCAAAATACGCTCCCGCTTCTGCTTATACGGGCGTAAGGACTCTTAATCGTGGGAGTGACAGGCTATAAAATTTTAAAAAAGCAGTTGGGTGTTTTGAGAAATCTATTAATTTCATTTATTATAGTCTTATGGGAGTCCTAATAGTCCTCGTTCTCCCTCTTCCTGGACGGTCTGCGGCATGCCCGAGTTCATTATATCGCATAATGGTCTTGGACACTAATTGTCGACTAAGACGTAGCGATCTAACTATCTCACACTGTCGTTTTGAAGCGCTCATAGCCTAGCGGCGCCTGCGACTCGGAAACGATAACGCAGGTTAAACAAACGTAATTTTGGGCCACGGTGTATAATAACCAAAACTGGAACACCGATAGTAACTGTTAGACATTAGAGACCTAATTATATTGGAACTTCAGTGACTGACTGACGACGTCGCTGTTGATATTGAGAAACCAGTAACCTTGATCTCTGCCTTCCTATAGGTATTTGCTATGAAATCAGAGGTCATCTAAAGTTATATGATAGGTTGAGTTGAAAAATTATCTCGAATTATCATAGTTCGCCAACGTCAAGGTTGTGCGTGGGTATAAAATTTGGACAAAACGGCATTCCGCCGAGAATTGAGTAAGTATATACGAGTATACACTCCCGTGACTTTCTGAAATATTATCGGGAGCGCATAAGGAGCGCTCCCCTACAGGGATATTTAGGGCCTCACATTCCTACGAAAACCTCAGCCTTCGCTTCGCTTCGTCTTCGCTTGCCTCCCCGTCCGCTTACCGTCGGGATTTCGGGACGAGAAGGGTTGCTTTGGGCCTTGCTTGCCTCGCCACTTACCTTCGAAACTTTGACCTGGGATGTCGCTTGCCAGACACCTGGGGATAGTAAGGTTCTGAAGGAATGCTTCGAGTCTTTCATTCCAACGAAAAGCACGGCCTTTGGCCTCGCTTGCCTCGCCACTCACCTGCGGGACTTACCTCGGCTAGCCACTCACCTACGGGATAGTAAGTGTCCGTGAGGGCTCGCTTGCCTCACCGCTCATCTTCGGTACTTTGGCCACAGGTTTCGCTTGCCAGATGCGCTTGTAGAATGGTTATAAGAATATCATGTAAACCATAATATATACGCGTACGAGGTCGCGGGCAGAAGCTTGTTAAAAATAAAATGATATGCACTTCAGTCAAAAACATTATTTATTTCTATACAATTTACATATCGCGCCTCAAGTGCAATCCTATAATAATTATGCACTTATACATTACATTAAAAACAATATAACTTTAATTCAAGAAACAAAAACAACTTGTACTTATTATTTACATATCGACATGATTCTCGCATAATTTTTTATAAATATTAATTTACTTAATTTACTCTCGTAATTCGCGTAAGTAATTGTGCAAAATATTAAATTAAGTATGATTTACAATATGCTTACATTATCCAACTTATTTATGTGATCAAAGTTGGTGTAATTTAGTTGTGTAGGTAATTATTAATTAAAGTATTGGAGAATTTGGCCAATATAAATATTGTGTACGAGTATTTTGAGCAAGTAATTTAATAAGTTTGTAATTTTTATGGCAAGACACTTGGAAAGGTTATGGATGGAAAGGGAGTATAGACAAACATTATTGATAATTATATATTCCATACTTTATATTTCTGTAATAAATAAGGGCTCGAATATCACAGCAGATTTCTTGATAAAAGCGGAAATAAATGTTGAGATTTAATAATGCGTAGATGAGGTTTTATGAAAATGTTTAATCATAAAGTTATTATTATTATAACTGGTATTTTTTTAATACAACTATTATGAGTTTGACTAGAAAAGAAAGTAAATAATGAAGAGATCTTATGCCTGAGTGTAGTGGATGGAAGATGTGCAGATTTTTTTTTATTTGTCTGATTTTGTTCCTATTAGGCATGAATTTTCATCTTTTATATACTTACATAAATAAAATAAAATAATTAAGTCTTATCATCATCAGAAAATATGCACTGAGAAATTCGTGGTCACAATATAATTATGAAGTTGCAGTATAATGACTTGTGGGCCTGGGGCCCGTTTTCATGAGTGTAAGTATTATATAAGTATCAGGCCTTGATCTTAATGATTTTGCGTTGAATTAGGTTGAACCTGTTCGACAATATGATTAGACCGCTTTCATTGAACCTTGGTACGACAACTGTCTGACGGTTGCTGACTTTAAAGTGAAAACACTCCTTTTATGGGCAATCGTGTAAAAAATACTTAGTTGACAGCTGTTGACATTACTAAGTTTTGAGGAGAACAGTGAAGTCATATCGGTTCCTCGGGCCTATCTTTCTCACTTGAGTGCAAGTTTTTTCTGAAATAAACTTCATAGGTATACATTTAATTTAAAATATGTGTTCACTTGCATGTCGGAAAATTTCAAAGGATAGCTTCATTAGAGCGCTTTCTAAATAAGGACTCTCGTAGGAAAAAACAAACTTAAGGTATTGTCTCCTTTTGAAATCCACGACATGTGTGACCATTTTGTTGAATAGTTGAATGTTAGTGTTCTGTACTAGGAAATGAGAATGATTGTGGTTGTGTTGAAATGAAAGAATATTTTGTTGTGTTGACATAATATGTATTTAAAGTTACCATGTAGCTACAAGTACCTAGATCCAATGCCAAGTCTAAAAATATTTGAAAGAAACTAAATTATAAAATGTTTACATTTATATACCTTAACATGTATGCAGGAGTGATGTTTCTTGTGTTATTTTTGGAGAGTCGATCTGCATTTGGCTTTAATTGTTATTATGTAATTATGTGTAACATTTCTATAATTTAGACAATGATATTAATACGATGAGTATTTTATTCAAAACGAACAGACAAGACAACAAATATAAGGTAGTTTGGACAGATTTTTATTGCGATGTTTTCAAGTAATATCATTGTCTAAAGATCATGTAGGTATCTGACTGAAGTTTCATAAAGTACTGTCGCACAATACATTAACTGCAAGAACATCAATAAACCACCGACAGCAAACATCTGTACATTAAACACAATAGCTACCACGACATCCAGGGCCTATGCTAGAACATTTAGTTTTTCATTCGAAAATATTTCTAGAGAAAAAGATATGCATCTATTTACCTGATAACACTGATTTTAAATGTTATTATAATTTTATTCAGCTATTTAGAGAACTATCGGCGCGGCCCGCAACACTGTTTTTGGTCACAATGGGGAAAAATAATGTCTTTTATGTTCGTGACTGGCACAGAGCTGCGGCCGGCGCTCTCGCTTCTACTCTTACATAAGAACACAACAGAACAGCGGGTGTCTCGCTCGCACCGAGGACTAAACTACACATTCTTGGGCAGGCTTCCAAACTGTAATCGAATCGACACTATTATTTTTTATTTTTTTCATTATTAAGAAAAATTTATAGAAAAACGTACTGTCATATTTTTCCACTAATCGAATATAATTGACATTGCAATGACACTTACTACTAGCCTAGAGAGTGCTAAACTATTTCTTACAATTAGATATTTTTTTGGTTCTTTAATTTTAGAATAAACGTGTCAACTCAGGTGTAACAAACAAATTTAGTGCCACTCTATTTTATATGGACATCACGAAACCCATGCAAAAATAAACGAAGAAACATGCACAGTTCAAGCATGATTCTACTTCAAAAAGAGAAACTAAATAAAACTCAACTTTTCTACCTTATAGCATAACATTTTTTTTTTATTTCTTGTACATTTTCACAACTGTCATGTTACAAACAACCAAAGTTTTGGGAAAAATCGTCGTATTTATCGTCTATATATATGTTACTCGTGGACTGGAGAAAATATTTTTCCCACAATATCTGTCGATGTATACCTACACTACAGGGATACATTTGAGAACAAAGGGAAAATAATCATTATTTCCAAATAACCTTAACAAAGTCACAATCTAGTATCGATTTACTATTTTTATCACTAAAAAAGGGAAACACAGTACCATCCTCAAAACTCAAACAAAAAAAACCTATAAATTAAAATCATATTTTTTTATTTAAAGTCATTCACTTGTGACTAAAAAAATATACACCGAGGAGTGCTTGAAAATGGCACCGCCAAGAACATGTATAAAACTAAGTCTAACATTACACAAATAAAAATGGGAATATTACTTAACCAATACCTAAGAAATCTATATACTAGTGCAAATAGTCAAGCAAATGCATAATGCATTCAACAGACATCGACCATTTAGAAAAACAAAAAAAAAAGGTAAACAAAAATGGAATTGTAATGTGTTAACATGAAAAAAAAATGTATGTGTCTAAAATTATATTAATAAACTATCTGTTAATGTCTTTATTAGGTAGTGATCTAGATCACATAAAAAGTAAAGGAATTATATAGATGTTGCCATTGTCATTTTTGAGGAATCACCCTTTGGTAACTGGTGTGTTTTTGGGTATATTTTCATTGTGAAATGGCAACCCCAGTCCCCGCTCTCATGGTGTGGCTGTGTGTGTGAGTGGCTCCGTCTTGATATGTGTTTGTGTGTGTTCGCCGTCATCGCCGTTAACTAGAAGCAAAATACGTTCAAAATGTGAATTTACTAGAATTACCAGCTACGGTCACGACCTAAAAAAATGAGGCGTATTTTGAAGAACTTTATTACTACGTTCAACTATTGTGTACACTTGAGATTGTAAAAAATTGTGAGTGTTCTTATATTATGATTCTTTAAAATGCCCTTTTTAAGTCAGACCGTATTATGTATGTATGTAAGTAAAATATGTTCTAAGAGTCGAAAAAAAAGAAATGATAATAGTATAAACTAAAAACGAAATACGAATGGATTGGATAAAAAATAACATAAAATACAAGACATGTACACATGTTAACAGTATAATAGACAAGAAGTGTATTACAGTACCTAACATGAAACATTATTTGTCATTGTGATATGTAGTTTCCAAAGCAAATTCATAAATACAGATATCACGACATTAGTAATGTCAAACATTGATTTATATACTACGCTGGATTGCTAATATAAAAAATGATATAATGATGATGAATAACAACTACCTTTAAATTTAATGGCCATATAATCTTCTTTTTACTTTGACCAATAGATATAGAACAAGCAAGTGAGCCGTCAAAACTAGAAATAAAACCGGATGCATTGAACAAGTTTTGCAACAATCTAGAAATTGACATTTTTTTTGACATTGTGAGTTTTTTACTTAATTAATAATTTACGGTTAAAATAATACTCACAATTACACGGTTCAACTCACGTATTCAATGTCAATGTCTTTCGTGATACAAGCGACACCGCCGCGAAAACACTCATCCTGAAGAAGAACTCCCGAAGAGTTCGAAACATGTCGCCCGTAGTGACATTGAATATGTGAGTTGAACCGTGTAATTGTTAGTATTTTTTCAACGTCTCACGAAAGTTTAAATTCGGGAATTTAAGGTTAGAATTAAATATTGACTTATATTAATTGTATTGATTAAAACTACTACTGAATTAATCAAATTACACTGATTAGAATCTGAGAGTAGAGTTGGAATACTGCAAACGTAATACATACCGTGACAACGGAATGGAGAACATTAGTGAGTGGACTTGTTGAAACTGCAGTTTCTCATACCTTATTCCTATAATTGTCAAGCATGAACTTCGTCTAGTGAATAAACTAGAGTACACCAATCTTTTATTTTTATCACTATTATAACCCTACAATAATAAAGATATTCGGAAGACCGTCATTATCTTGAATGAGACAGATATCATCTTAAATATAGATGATTCATTCGAATCAAAAGAAAAATTCTTAGCTCAAGATGATTTCGCTTCATTCAAGATAATTTAACGTCTTCCTAATTATTTCTTGGTTCAAGAATTAACCTCGAATAAAGTACGAGTACCTATATATTTTTTCTGTGTACATTTTGCTGAAAATAAACTTAAGATTAATAAGCTCTACTCTTTCTAAGGTTCTGTTCTTGGATTTGGATATACTGGATCTAGGAATCGTAAGGTTCTGACTTAACCGAGACGGGGTAAAAACTGAAAAGAGAAACAATATAAGGAAAGGTTAGTGGAAAAAAATAAAAATGAAGTACGTCAAAAAAAAGACACTCGTGGGACGTACAAACATCAACACAGTTAACTGACCATACTGTATTTATATAGAACCTTATTACAATGCACATAAAGTGCACGGATGGTGAGTTAGCTGTGTTGTCGATAGTACTATAAATGAAATAATACCATGAGATGAAATCAAATTATATGCTTCCAGCCAAGAGCAGTGGAGAAAGTGATTAATGTCACAGCTTTCACCCCGATATCATAATGACGGTTTTCAGGATGCATTGTATCAAAAACTAGCTATGCGTTTAGACGCTTTTTATGAGCGGTTTTTAAAATCCACCAATCAAATAGGGTTGTTAAATTTAAATGTATTATTACTCCAAAAGAAAACAGGCAAAAAATACGAATGGAACTAGGATAATTAGAGAAAAACGGTTTTCCCAAAGTATGAGTATGACGTCACAAACTAATATCACAAATTATTCTACTTTATACAAGTTTATTCAAGAAAAGGGGGAATTTCGCGCAAATGAAAAGCCAATTTATGAAAGTTAGTTACATAAGTTTCTTAAAATATCACGCCGTTAGCCTGCGAATGTCAAATAACGTTTTGTATGGAAATCGAACCACCTCAAATACGATGTTTTAAGTCAACTATTGAATTATTAATAGCTTTTGTTAATGAACTATGACGTCGTGATGACAGTCGCTAATGATCGAAATTTACCAAGACTCCTGGTACGAAGTACCTATAATTCCTTAATTGCATCTTTGTTTGTACCTTTGTACAGTCGAGTTCATAATTATACGTACTTTCCCAGTTTTAATAATATCTATGCAACCTTATGCCCTTAGAAGTCGTGTTCACAAATTTTTGATGACTTTGTCCGTGCATATATTTTCGAACTCGACTATAAGTACACAATGATAAAAGAGAAAGGCGAAATATTTATTTTATGACAAAAAAAACACTGGCTTCAACATTTTACCGCCTGCGTGTCATACAGGCTTAGATTCGCGCCTTTAGTTTCCTGTGGGCATAGCCAAAGCTAACGACTACAAAAAAATATAACTACTGACCATAGGAAATAGGACTTGGTTTTTTTTATTCTGTATGTATAAAAAAGTGATAGGTAAGTATACCTAAAGGTTTCGTCGTCATTTTCTGGTTACGAAGCATGTTCATTTATATTTAAAAAATGAGACTTATTAACACTAAGTTATGTTGGATTCAGTAAATAATAATAAGATGGAATGATTAAGTAAAATAAAAATAAGGGTAGATAACATGAATTTGGTAATGGCAATAATGCATAGGACTTGGTAGGAAAATTACATGACTAATCTACGTCTAGTGACTTAGACTTAGCATTTAACTCGCTGTCACCGATTTCATTAATTATAACTACGATTGATGATCGGCGTGAAGGATGATGTGTGTTTTATGTCAAGCAATCCAGCATATTACAAAGTCAGCGTTGAAAATAATCATAAAAATTGACATGTACAGGGCCGACATCCGGCAGCCGAGAGCCCCCGCTACGTTTATCCTATAATACACCAGCCCAGCCCAGCGTTAAGTACAAATCTACACTTATATTTATAAAGCTTTAGAAAGCATAATATTGCGGTGAATTTTCCATCTCACAAAATATATGGCTGTTGTGCACGACTGTACATAATATATTGTTTTAAGATACAATATACACTTATAAAATATCTACAGGCTTTCCTATCTTTAAATTGACCGCCGAAACACCGCGAGATGTCTAGTCAAGTAAGATATGTCATTCCTTTAATACATTACAGCTTAAGATTGTAATACTTCGATAAACTCGAGGATTCTCACATACCGCCATCATTTAAAATGTTTTTTTTTTCTTGAACGTGACACTTGAGTACTTGATTGTACTGCAAAGCTATTGCGAAATAATCTCTTTATAATAAGCTTTATAATTATTTACATTCAGTTTTTTTTTATTTCTCTAGTTATGGTAATATTAGTTTTAATCTAACACTTTTTTTAATAAACTTTGGCTTATTATTTGGCTTAGAAAAGACAGAGTAGGAACCAAAGCGAAATACTTAAGCAATTTAAGAAATGCATGAACTTTTTAAAAAGTTATGGTCAAATGCTCTAGTGTCAAAATGTTTATTTTTTGTTTTTTTCTAAAAAAAAGTAATAAAACGTAAATATGAAATTTACGAAACACTGTATAGTATACATTATAGAAGAATAGATAGATATATTTCGTTAAAATAACGAAGAAGAAATATTTAGAAATTTTGACATACCCAGGTTTGCTTGATTAAATTATATAATAAATAACTTTAAAATATTTTATTAAAAAAATTATATCCATTAATACTAATAATATACATGAATTTAATTAATGGCAAGTAACTTTATACGATAATAATTCGAATTTAAAGATAAAATTAATTTAAAATAAGAAAATACAAGCAAGTACAGGGATAGTCACATTTCTATCTATGGTCCCTACTATAAAAAGGTTAAAATATTTAATCTTCATCAACATTTCATTTTAGTTAAAATTCATTAAAATCGTCAAGGAGTAAATGTCCGGTCGAAAATCACCTCTTACAGTACTTTTAAAATTAAATTCCATCTGAGAATATTGGTAACGGTTTTAAAATTTAACATAAATATAGAATTCAATATTTTCATTTGAGACTAATTTAGGCCTGTATTTAAAACAAACAACAGCTTACTCACAACAGAGTACATTTCACTAAAATTTCTAAAAATAATATAACACCTATTAAATTTGTGCTATTTAAACAAATTCAGCCATTAGATTAACAATCTACATTAAAATTTACAATACAACAGAAGATGTCGAGACAACTATAAAAAAACTATCAACAATAAAAAAACAAATCACGATACAACATTGTTGAAACGAAACTTTCCGATCGACTTAACTTTGGTCCGACGTCAAAAACTTTACATGTCTTTTTTGAAACACTCTTTACACAGTTAATGTCTATTGACCCTTCGCTCCATAAAAACCAGAATTGTTAATCATCTAACACACAAACTTCGCTTCCCAAAATCGAATTCCCAAAGTTACTATTCACTACATTCAGCGGAAAATGCCATCAAAATTACAATTTACTTTTGGGAATCTAATCTTTTCCTTAGCAAAGAACCGCTTTCGCACCCAATTATGTAAGTAATACAAAAAAGAGTTAGATACGTTGTCTATACGAAATTCTGTGTTTAAAAATGGTCACCAAATCTGACAGCGTACGTTTCCACTGACGACGCGAAACTGAGGCAAGTTGGTGCCATTGACATTAGTTGGTGTCAATGGCAGTTTCACTAAAACTGAGTTTTAGTGTGCCAATTTTGGAGCGCTTATAACCTATATACCCACCTCTTTTTTATATTACATCATCGGTCGCACCAACGCCTGGTCTTCCAACCTCACAATTCTGGTGTTCAGGATAAGTCTAGTTATAATAACAAACTCTTACTAGTAATCGTGTTCGGGCATGCCGTTGTTCTGTCGCGAGTTCGACTCCTGGCCCTGGCCATCCTTCTTCTGCGGCCCCTTGCCCTGGCCGATTTGCCGCGACGACGAGAAACACAGTTTCATTACGAACGGGAATTTGGCACCTGGAAATGTTCAAGGTAATTTTTAAGTAAGGACTGTCATATATTTAGGACATCATAAGTTGACGTTTCCGGAATTAAACAAGTAAGCATATCTGTGGTCGATAGGAAAACCTACGTCTGTCAAATTTCACCGAGTTTCTGTAAGTTTAAGAATTTTTCAGATTATTTTAGAGATGCTACCATGGTGGCATTGACGATGGCGATGACACAAACAGGAAGGGTCATTATGGGAAAGTCGTCCCCGAGAGAGGAATCTTCCAATAGAAGTGTGATTAAGGTGATGTATACCTGGGTGCTGGATGGTCGCGTGGTTGCACGCCATGATCGCCATCACCGACTGCGAGATGTTCTGGAACTCCATCAGACCGGACGATGACCTGGAATTGTCGGAATTCATTATAAATACATTTTCAAATGTGATTATCTCGAAAAATTGTTTATCATCTAACATCATCATTACTAGTTTTTTCCGTTTGTCTGAATTGATTTTTTCACAACCCGTTTACTTTTCAGTATTGTTATAATACAAAGGAGCCTTATCTAATCTAATAGGTTCTACGTTCTACTAAATACAATTTAAAAAAGTTTGGAAGTCAATGAGTTCAGAAAAATTGGTGAAATTAAACTACAATACGTGACTTAGGGGAAACTAACATTTGAAACATCCATATGTCAAGAATAGGATCAAACAACAACAACAACAATACTTAAGAGCCATGCTCTTGTCGGTGGAGTAACCGCCACTTTTCTCTGTCCATTGCCAGCCTCTTGGCTTCCTCATATGACTCGACATCAGCTTTATCTTTTATTTGGCTAAAATATGTTAGCCTAGGCCTTCCTCTGCCTCTCTTGCCTTTAATTTTACCCTCCAGGATGTTAAGGAAAAGAATAGGATATACCTAATAAAAGTAATTCATTCACGAAACTCATCTTCATTATCATCAATATCATCTGCATAATTGAAGAGCTTGGCTTTTAGCGGTGGACGTTGTCAACATCTCCGTCGTTTCTAAACTTATTTTGAAGGATTTTGGCCGCCATAATAATCAAAACCTGTGTCGCAAATGTCGCAATACATTAGAGGGATTGAAGCTAGATTTATAGCTGTATGTTATGCTATGCAATGCGGAAGTGTTATCTATCTTCGATATCCCATAATTTTTGAGATAAGTCTCGTGTGCCCGTGATAATCCAGGGAGAAAGATGGCCATAGGCAATACTTACCCCCCTATTCATAAAACTTAAAATGCCTCTGATAAATAATGTGCTTTGTCTATTTCATCCGAACAGAAATATCAGTGACAGACCAGTGAGAACTAATTTGAATGGCATTTTAGCTAAAATATGTTTATTCAACGTCGTGTCCACGAAGAAAACACTATATAGGTATTACTTGGTGTATCTTAGGTAAAAAAAAAAAAAAAACGGCCAAGTGCGAGTCGGACTCACGCACGAAGGGTTCCGTACCATTATCTATAAAAACAGTAAAAAAAAAGTTTGTTGTATGGGAGGCCCCTTTAAATATTTATTTCATTTGGTTTTAGTATTTGTTGTTATAGCGGCAACAGAAATACATAATTTGTAAAAATTTCAACTGTCTAACTATCGCGGTTCTTGAGATACAGCGTGAAAAAAAAAAGTTTGTTGTATGGGAGCCCCCTTAAATATTTATTTTATTTTGTTTTTAGTATTTGTTGTTATAGCGGCGACAGAAATACATAATCTGTGAAAATTTCCACTGTCTAGCTATGTCAGCCTGGTGACAGACAGACAGCGAAGTCGTAGTAATAGGGTCCCGTTTTTACCCTTTGGGTACGGAACCCTAAAAAACTGAAAGGCCTCATTAAAATATTTTGTCGACCACGAAAAGGTATAGTTAGGTGAAGAAATGAATATATATATATATATATATATATTGTAGGTAGTAGACTATCAGCATTTTTTTTAAATCGATCGTTTGCATTTAGAGGTCAGACATTAGCAACGTTTGATTTTTCTATAAACAACCTTCGTTTTCGGGATATCCACATGTAACTTTTTCTTGGCAGTTCTCAGCTGTGAATGAGTTCTTGTGTGTACTCTGTATTAGATTCTTGGAGTTCTAAAGACAAATTCACGGAATAGTTACCTCTCGCTCTTGAGCGGGAACTTTGAGATGGTGTGCGGCGGCATGACGCCGTAGTCCTTGAACACCTGCAGCAGCTGGTCGTCCGACACGTCGGGGGGCGTGTTGAAGAAGTGCAGCACCTGGAGACATCCCCATACACATCAATATCACAAGTTAATAGGTATGATGTCTTGCTTTGAAAGTTTTGTTTTCGATGGCATAAGTGGCGGATTTGGGATTTTAGTTTGGAAGGGGCGAAACAAGGGAAGTATAATCAGTCTCCCTAGTAGGTAGGTCACGAGGTACCTAATGGAAAAGTTTAGGAATAACATAAATATATTTATTGACTGATCCTAAATCGACGAGCATGTAGGTATGTCGAATGTCATGAAAGTGGATGAAGCAAGAACGGTTTGCCAGATCGTAGCAAGTGGAAATCCGTGATCTCTGCCTACCCGTCCGGGAAACAGGCATGATTATATATGTATGTATAATTGTCCCTCGCAACGTACCTTAGAGGGCGGTTGTATCCTGTTCTTGTGGATAGAGGCCGGTGTTAGGAAGCGGTTGTTCTTGTTACCGACATAGTCCTTGAACGAGGGTGACTTGTCGGGCAGCGGGTACGGGTTCATCACTTCGGACAAGTAGGCTTGCTTCGAGAATCTGGAAAAAAGGGGGTTAAATTAGAGGAAGATTATTCAGCTTGCTATCGTCATCCTCCTAGCGTTTTTCCCGGTTGTATGTTAAAGACCAAGGGGTCCGCTTTGGCACGTAATCCCCAGATTTTGCGTAGACGCTAGTTCTACGAAAGCGACTGCCATACGAGTGTCGCGCTTTCGCGCTCCAACTTAAAGGGAGAATTAGGCTGGACCGATTTATGTGATTAATCATTTCAAAAATACAAATGCATTTTCTCATACATTTTGTGTGGCGATACAAAATTCGCGGGATCAGTTAGTTTTTGTATAAAGTGGAGAACCCATCACATTACCCGTCCCTATAATGGAGTACGTCATTAATGTCAATATAGGGACGGGTATATGAGTATGCCAGAAGAAATGGAATAGCTATTACCTACTCCCCCGACTAGAGCTCGGGTCTTAATGTTATGATGATGCTGATAGAGTCTTGAAACGAAAGCTTTTATCAAACTCTTCAGCTTGCATTACCTTGCCTTGCGCATAGCCTCTTTTGGTTGGCGTTTTAGTTTATTTTCACAGTTAACGATTGCCAATCTCGTCCAACTTTTAAATAAGCGACACATCCACTAAAACTAAATTGGCTTACGGAAAAAAACATCTCAATAACCGAGACGCGCCGATGTTGTTAATTTTAAAATCCGTTCCCTCCGTTCTGATTCTCCGATGGCAAACATCAATATTGAGAGACACCGAGCAAACAAGGCTCGAGAGCCGGCCTCGGATATCCACTGACTTATGCCGGGATTACCTGACTATTTTGAGAATTATCTTGTACAGGTATTTCGCGTGCCTGTTTATTTGGTGTTTCAAGGAATTGAGGCATTATCGTAGTTGCAAATGAAATGGAAGCGTCTAAAATTACTCGTTCCCGGCGGCTTCCTATTCGAAGATTATCGAGCACTCTGTGAATATAATATCGCGAGAAACCTAAGTTACCCAAATTAGCTGCCGTGCCGCTTGCCTATGGTAGTGCCCTTGTCAGACAAAGAATGAATTACTTTGGTAACTGCTATCCGCAACCAAAGGAATTCAAGGTGCTCCCGCTGAGCTGCATCATCCGGTTTGTGAAAATGATGGGTAGGCATAAAGGAGGGGGCATTGCACAAAAGATCCCACTGGGTCGAAGTGTACACGGGCCTTCACCGAGATAAGATGGTACAATAGCGTCAAATACATGGCAATAATACTCAGGAAAATTGGTTCAACCGGGTAAAGTTTACACTGAGAGAATTTAAAATCGAACAACACAAAACAAATGATACTCAGTCCCAATGCTATAAATTCAATTGAAGAGGAGGATGCTTTTAATAGCCCTTTGGGCCGCTGGAGTTTAAGCGGGCGACCTATAGACAAAGTAGCGAGTCTTGTTTCCTGTATACTTACGCTAGAGTCAATGTGTAGTCCCCGACCGTGACGTTGTTGAGGTTCTGGACGCACCGCTCGACGGACACCGCGTCTCCCATCTGCACCATCGCCGTGCCTTCTTTTGTTTTCAGGAACTTTATCTGTAGAAATGTTTACAGGAAAGGTCAGGTCGGGACTAATCTAAACCGACAAACATTTATTTTGTGAAAAATATCGCATAGCTGCATATGGGCAAAGTAATTTTCGCAGTTTGATTTCTCAAACGAGGAAACCGTTAACCTTACGTACAAGACTAAAAAAATCATCGTATAGAGTTCGTTACATTAGGTTTGTTTTATAACAATCATATGGGAAATAAAACCTAGGCGAAAATTATAATTTGCGGAAAAATGTTACGCCCAACGAAAGTGAACGAAGTCAAAATGGCTTGTCAGGATGAAACTTCAACTATGACGGAGGCATTTCCCTAGCAGCTTGGATCATTCGGAGTGCTGCTGAACTGAATAAATTTATTCTTTGCCTGCGACCCTGAACTACGATACGGACTACTGATATACTGACTACACCCTTAGGGAATCATGTGACTTACTCTGACAACGTTCCCGTAGAGGCAGCACAGGTTGAAGAGTCGGTCTGCGTTGGCGGTCTGCGGATCGAGACCGTATACCATCATCACCGCGCCCTGCTGAGGGGGTCCGCCCTGTGGAAAGAAAGATGAGACGTACATTTTTTAGAGAAGGCACAGCATCAATAAGTCCTTGATGTCGATCCTTCGCAATTTCTGGCCAATGACCATAAGAAATGAGGACGTATGGAGTATGTGCAGGCAACAACCCATTGTCATAGAGATCTCGATTCGAATATGGGAACTTAATAATGCAAACATCGCTTTTCAAGCCGCCGGACGGAAGGCGAATTCGTGGCCGTCCTGTGCACAAATGGCGGCGAACAGTCGAGAGTTAACTAAATAAATATTGATAAATAAATAAATATTAAGGGACAATCTTACACAAATCGACCTAGTCCCACAGTAAGCTCAGTAAGGCTTGTGGTATGGGTACTAGACGACGATATATGTAATAGATATAAATACTTAAATACATAGTAAAACTTCCATGACTCAGAAACAAATATTCAGCTCATCTCACAAATATTTGCCCTTACCGGGACTCGAACCCAGGACCTTCAGCTTCGTAGGCAGCGTCACTACCCACTAGGCTAACTGGTCGTCAAACTGCGAGCAGTTGGACTGATCTGGAGCGAGGCCAGGGACGGCGCTCAGGACAGGAAGGCGTGGCGCGAGATATGCACCTCTGGGGTGCCCTAGGACAACAACAACAGCGGAATGTTGTCACGCTCATATTTGGAGCAGCCAAACTGGGGAAGTAACTCCCTTACCTTACAGAAGACCGCCATAGTAATGCCACTACTTGCTTCGTAGGTATGGTGCCGTGTTCCTGGTAGTGAGTTTGGTAGGTAGGATACGCTGTGTTGACAGTGAGGGACCTTCATTTGTCTCTAGCTGTCGACACAACGCATCCTAGAATCAATAAAAAAACGGCAACACGATTAAGACATCTAGGGTACGAATTTGTTTCGGCCGTTCACTTGCACGCGCTTTGCGAACATGGTAAACTTATACAGTAACGTATACACTGAATCGTGATTGGGACAAGAAAAAGATGAAACGGATCGATGCCGTGGTTCGCCGCGAATCTGCAGTTTGATATTTTATTATCTAATGCTGACCTGGTTTTGTGGCGGCATCGCTGGATGGTGCATGGGCGGCGGTGGAACGAAACCCTCACCGCCGTAGCCTTCCGGGCCGTAGCCGCGCCCATCGCGCTGTAATACAATCATCGTTATCATCACATAACCATCATCTAAAGGCAGGTCTGTTCTAAAACTAAAACAAAGTTCGATCATGTAGAGGGCGCTTCTCTGACGCTCGAATCAGCAAGTACGACAGAGGACACGAACGAACTTCGTTTTCGTTTCGCGATAACCGCTAACGCTTGTACAGTCGTGAAATGAAAAGGTTGACCACTATTGGACCTTAATAGCTTTGATATAAGGCCGAAAAGTGGTCAACCTTTTAATTCCTCGATTATACCCTTGCCGCGTCATCAGCTGACCTCGGCTTTGGTATATTCCCGATCGTGCTAGGAGCGAAAGAGCACGTGCTAAGCGGTGAGCGCGTCAAAAAAAATGAGTATTTAGACAATTGCGAAGGCGACGATATTACAGTATTCCTTTTACTTTCAGAGGAAAACCGATTTTGCATATAAATTTCAAACCCACGTACATTTTGTTACTGAAAAAATATTCATTGTTTACTCGACCAAATCATCCCAAATTAATTAGGCGATAATCTGATATTAAACATAGCTAGGAAAAGCCAATTCACGAAAGAAAAAGTACTCTAAAATTGAAGTGTTTATTTCTTTGGAGAATATAATTTCTACCCATACTGTGTCGTAGCGAAATATCGAGAACATATTTTAACTGTAGTAATATATTACTACAGTTACAGGACAATGGCTTGATATAAGGTGTTCTAAAGAACACCTTATATCATGCCATTGTCCGCGCACCATGTGGAATCGCCGCCATCTTGGAAAACTTGCATGCTATACTTACCGGATGATGTGGCGGCGGCGGGCCGTGACGCTCCATCTTCATGCCAGGGGGCGGCGGACCGCCGCTACCGAACTCCATATCTGGAAAAAACACCACTTCTATAACAACTACATCGGCATCATCATATCATCCGAAAGTCCACTGCTGACATAGGCCTCCCTCAAAGTACCACATGACCGCTCGTGCGCCACCCACATCCAGGGGATTTGGTCAATATAACCGGAATAGTATTAAGAGAATTACTGTAATATTGATGAGCCCACTGCAACTAATTCGTTTTTAATATAAATATCTACTTTTTATAAAGTAACCGTTAATAATACCAGCCCAACCCCTGAAAATGCAAAAGCGGCCTTGAGACATCCAATAAATGCCTTGTTCGGAAGACCACGGGACTACACTATATAAGTAAAAAATCCAGGTCTTATAGCTAAGTCATCACGCTCATCATCATAAGGCCTGATGATCCAAACAGCGTCTTGCACGCGTGGGATAGGGCCGATATTCAGCGTTTTTCGGGCATTCTCGTAATTATCATCTCATCAAATATTGTTAAAAGATATGACAGTCAGAGTTAACATTTGTTAAACACGTAAAACCAGACGGATTCATATCAAAGCTCTCTTGTTTTGTCCTCTTTTTGCGGACATACTCGAGAGGCGATAATGACTTTAGTCCGTCGGAGATTTACCTAACATCGGTTCTTGTGATCTATGCAAATTAATCTGGGATCAACAATCACGTCCACATTTATGTGGCGCAAGTTAAGAGGCTGACAAGACCTAATTTGGTGAAATTGATGTTATTTATGTATATATATGTTAATATTCACCATATTTTGAAGACCGTGGACGGGCTCGATACATAATTGGACGAAATCGGCTCGATAGAAAATAATTGCAAAGATTGGTCTTAAAATCACATTAAACGGTTCTCTGTCTTTATTTTTTAGACGTATGGGTCTGCTAAACCGCTAACCAGTCATATTTCACAAATAATTCACCCTTTTTTTGTTTATGTAATACTATCTTCAAAAACCGGGCCGCCCAGTAACACTCGCTCTCGTTTACTCCGATACAAATAGACAGTGTGCGCGCTATCCAAAATCCTCAAGGGCATTTTGGTATTGACAGCGTCTTAAGGGAACGTATAAGTAGCAATCCATTGAAGATTAGGCATTTTAGCGCGCTAACAGCCGTCTATATTAAATCTTTATTTTTACCGTACCGCAAAACCCCCAAAAACTACTCGAATATTATTCGTTTATGTAACTTTGCCCGTACGGAATATATTAAATTATAGAAAGAGTAAATTTTTAACTTGAATTTCCCGGGACTGCCCTTGTCTTATAACACTATGTACTTCTTCGGGATGATACCAAAATTAAGATGAAACTTTTTTTTTTACTTTCAAGGTTTGTTACTAACAGAAATACAGGATAACATAACTGACAAAATGCAAAAACGTCAAAAACTTAAAAAGGTGTTAAAAAACATGCAAAGTGGTTCACGGATATCCAAAATGAAAGTCTGTAGTACTATTATGTTTTTATTGTTCATAATGCTTGAAGTATACAATGTAGGTATGTGTTAAATATATAATTAGGAATACCTTATGTGATGTACATGTATATCTAAGAATGTCTATGTGACAGTACATAAACAGTTAATATATTGTGTATATTTAGTAGTACCTAATACATATTTTGTAATATGTGTTTGGGACATTCACAAAAGTCGATATTTAATCACCCGGCATGCGTTAGAAAGGGATAGAATAGTGCAGCATCTGATGATGGAAAAGGACAACTATTATTATGCTACAAGGGGTGACCTATATTACACTTACATAAGGTAAGAAGTATTGTATATTACCTATTATGACGTCTCGGATTAAAAATACTAGTATAATAATAATAACTACTGAGTGATGTTATTGTAAGTATCTCCATAAGTGTTAGAGAGAAACATATAATTTGCTGTCTTTGTCATAGTCGCCTCTTTTTATTACCTTTCCAAATGAAATGGGTTGTTTATGATAACCCGTAAGCCATTATAAAACAAGTTCTCCATTTAGCTACATAGGAGTGAGTATACTCGTATTCATTTGGTGCCATTGGATCATTTACTTCCTTTCAGCACAATCAAAGACATCTTGTAATTGAGCGAAGTCTTTAGTCGTCCTTTACACAAGAACGTCGCAGACTGCACTTTAAGATAATATCGGTTTTAATTAAAAGAGACATTGAAAAATTTTACGACTAGACCGTTCGGGATTCACTAAGCGCACATCCTGTTTCAAGTAGAATGGTTGTAAGCACCTTTGGAGCACTATAGTGTTAAGTTCTTTTCAAACGGACTGGTCTGTTCCGTTTCCAATTTAAGAGGGTTTATATCCTTTGAGGTGAGATGTCGCAGCTTTTTCTTTTATCATAATATTGCAAGGGATGGAGTACAATTTGATAATACGGTCTGATTTGATTGCTGCTTATGGTTTTGATTGTATGTGTTTAACTGTCCATTGCTTGAAGCGGCAATGTAAATTCAAATTCAAGTGCTCTGCCCACCCCTTTTGGGAAAACCGCTATAAACTTTCAAAATCAACCCTCTAGATAATAATTTTATTTATAATCTTCTTACTTTATTTAAATATATAATTTTTAATGCAAAATCTTTATAGTTCATTAAGTTCTACAGCGTTTATGCACCGACAAAACTTGTTCCATTGTCAGTTAATGTCTTAACTTAACTATGAGCGTGTATGTATAGGATTACCCAAACGGCTCTCCAGCATTTAGGTAAAGCCTAGGTGTGTAATGTACAGTCAGCTGCAGAGTAAAGTGATACCCCATACAAACTTTTATGTGGGGGTTGCATACCGAACAACTTTGTTGATTGTACGTACTCAATTGGCTAAATTGCAGAGAGACATTCTTTACTTTCATTTACATAAGTACCTAAGTGTTGGACCAGGACTTCGGGGGCGAGAGCGGCACGCTATACGTGGAAGCGAGAGGCCACGCTTCGATCTCTTTCGCTCCCATGTATAGCGAACCGCTTCCGCTGCCGCCGCCGCTCTAAGTTATGGCCGAGCTGTTAAGGATAGAATGTTGCTTGCTAAGTTTGAGTTAGTATAGCACACGACACATGTTACTTATTAACACTAGATACACAAACGTATGAACATGCTCTACATATGCACTATCTCATTCGAGTTACAATTGGTTGTATGCCCTAGGGATATGTTTGGTGGTTACTAGTAGTTTCAGTTAGCTTTGTGGGCGTTATCGTGACAGGATAGCTTATGTAGCAATTTCTAAGCTCGACTGTAGATGTAGAAGGGTTCCTCTGCATTGAAGTTTGCATGCAAGGGGCACATTTCTCTGCAACTTACTGTACCTACAGGCGAACTTAGAAATAACTGGACATTTTTAGTATCTGAGACCGAAATTATGATTTGAGTAAACACTTTAGCGTCGATCTTACTCGTTATTAAGTAACAGTATAGGTTATTAACGCATATTTTAAGACACAAATGTCAAAAAAGTTGATAAAACAGCCTTTTCCACAAAAATGTCTATCAAATAAAACTGAAGAATGGAATTGACATGTCGTCAACTGCTCTATATCGTTATGGACATAAAATAAATTAAACACAGTGAACAAATATGTCAATTAAACAAATGTACATCTCGTCATGAATGTTTCTATGACAGTTTAGATTTGCAAAGCTAAATGTTATGTGAAGGGAAAAGTATGAAACTTAATTCGTTACAGAGGATTATAGCAAATCTGTTAAAATGTTGGTAAGTTAAACACCTACCTTATTTCAAGCCTCAAAAGTGCTGCGTAACGACAATTAGTTAGACATTATACTTTTACTGTGTGGTTAAAAGAGACTAAGTAATTTCTAAAATGACTAGTCACTTTTGAGGCTAGAGTTCGCATTTATTCCAAAGAGTCTTGTACCAAAAAGGTAACCTTTTTAAGATCTCTGTTCTATGGAATAAATGAGTACCCGAACATTTCGAAGTTCAACACAGTCTTAGTGTTAGCTAATACAAACAAGGGTTACTAAGATGAGAGCACATTGAAATTCTCGTTGTGATCGCAATTATTTTTAAAGTGTAAAAATCGAACACAAAGATATTTTTCTCTGTGCTGTTTTAATGTTAGATTCAACAAAGTTAGAAACAGTCTCACATTCCGGTCTCAACGTATACCAACCATTTTGTGAATGTTCGCACGAATTCTGGCTGTGCTGACTGCAAGCGTCCTCGCTAGCTGGTCTGTTGCTCGGTTGGTTTTGATTCAGCGTCGGATCTGCACATGAGGTCACGTCAATGAAGCTCCAATTGCCTATTTATTTGTTTATGAAACACACCAGGAGCCTAGCACAGTCCATAAAGCACACAAGTGTTCTAATAATGAGAAACAGTTCCTTTACAGCAATCTGCAGTACGATGAAACGGTTATGTCCTACTGGATTGCGAAGGTGTACGTAACGGGCTCAAATCTTCAACATGTTGAGAGCACTCCGTAAGTCATGTCATGTCATGTGCGCTTCCTGTCCGTAGTAGGCTGCCCAAACTAGCATCCTCAGCACGCACAATGGTCCGACATTTACGGACTAATTGCGGCAAAATGAGCCCATAACCTTGAAAAGTCGGGAAACAGTTTCTTTTCTGTAGAAATATAATTGTTTATTTTGGTCACTGTCATGATTCATTTGACACTGAGAGGAAAGCGTCGAAGACTACGTCCGTAAGTCCTTTGGGAGTTTATTCCAAGCTTCTACCACCAGGTGACTGAAGAAGTGGCGGGTCCAGTATTTTGGTTAGGAGGGGAGCCCTCTGAGGTTAGATGTGACGCTAGTGGGCTGCAGTGTAACTGGGAGTTGTTGATGTAGGTGGTTGTTCTTCGTGTTCTTGTAGTCTGTAGAAGATTTTGCCTTGCATGTAAAGTAAACCGACTTCAAACGTGTTTATTGCGTGGTTGGGGCCAAGTTCTTTCTGGGTGTCAATGTTATTGAGTGTTGGAAGGTATTACGCCAAGTAGATTACATATAAAAGGTTTTTAAGGCCACCGTATAACCCGTCTTCTGTTTAACATAGAGTACAATATCCATGTGAACCAAGTGACACAAATGTGTGTACATGACTGTCGAGGAAGTAAGAGCGTGAACGTTTGTCCCTCTGGAAATAGACCATTTATTTCGTCTTCGATTGCGTAGTTGAACAAATTGAAACACATACATTACAAGGATGATAAGAGATGAAAACCCGCTATAATATGCAACTAAATAAGGCGTTAAAAATCTGTATTTCTAAAGCTGTTAGATATTTTTGCCCATTGTGTTATGGCAATAGTAATGCGTGTACTGTACAAAGGCATGCACATTGCGTTGATATTAATCTATTTACCGACCTATCTATACCGTAGCCTTTTAAATTGCGACGTAACGGAAAACAACACAAATTGAGTTCTGCGAGGCTTCAAATAACATGAAATTTATTATAAATTGAGTGTAAACCGCAACTTTTAGCACAAAATCCATTAAGCTTGTTGATTAACGATATGCTTATACGGTTTGTTTTTATGGGCATGTCAGTAGGGCGTCCTAGGTATCGCTGTACGTCTAGCACAACTTGCTGCTCTGTCGCTGACTGGGTCTCTTTATCTCACTCGCACCGTGCAAATTAGAAAGAGGAGGGTAGATCTGTCTCGACTCGCGTCGCGGCGCGGCGTCAGTTGTGCTAGCCCCGCTGGAGCGACATGATACGAGATGAGATGATGCGAAGAGTGGCGCACTCTCGTGTCGGAGGCCTTGGCCGTTCCGTTTGTCCGAGTCTTGACTCACTTTGGGTCGCTGAGCGAACAGAATAAGTAAGTTATACGCATTGGCTGTGTAGATGTAGTACTGAATACTGTTGAACCAAAAAAAGAATTACAAACATTTTAAATCATCTCGAACGAAGCAACCTTCTCTTGAGCAAAGATTATATTCTCTTGGTTCGAGAGAATCATCTTAATTCTAGATGATATCCGTTTCATTCAAGATATTGGCGGACATGGCGGTCTTTCAAATTAATTTCTGGATGCAAGTAATAATGATAACTTCATTCTGTGTAGTATTTTTCCTTCGTTGCACGCGGTGCAATATCATGTGGGAATTAGACCACCTATTGCGCTCTCTATCGCACTTAACTGCTATAATAAGTGACAATGAGAACGCAATAGACGCCACCCATGAGTAAAGAAACTTGTTTTAATAACGTTTTTTGCAGCTGTTTGTCGCCGTGTGGTTAAAACAGCACTATACCCCCTTGTACCATGTTGACAAAAGTCAAATCAAATCCTTTTTAACCCCCGACGCAAAGAGAGGGGTGTTATAAGTTTAACGTGTCTTACAACAGCAAACACAAATAAAACATTGATACTTTCCGAGTATTTTCGTTATGTTTATCTGTTGCAAATGCAAAAACAATTTATTTTCACTGTTGTGAAATACCCTATTATTGTAGACATGCCTGTAGCACGTTGCCGTAGACGGCAGTGTGTAAAGGCCTTAATTGTTTAAAAGCATGTCCGCTTTATTAATTGGCTAGGAGGTTCCATTATGTTGTGATGGCAAAAACAAACGAGTTTACAGTATGTAACAATTAAGGGACGACAGCACGATGATCTAAAAGGTCCAATTAATGTACGACCCAATAATCCACCATATCTGTCTCTTTTGCTATGCACAAAGATAAGTGGACGCGGATTATTACATTACTAAATTGTTGGCAAGCCTTGAAACTTTCAATGATAGTAGGATTCCGTCAACGCCGCAGGCGCTATTCACTAGCCGCATAAAAACTAGAGGATCGGCTACGAGCGTAGCGTAGCGATTCTTGGCAGTGAATGTGTTAACTGTTAAGGGTCAAGCCTTAGCGGTAACTCATTTGTATATTTACTTCGTATGAAATAGCATAGGTGCTAGTCCAAATAAAGCCAGCCATTAAATAAGCGAGTAGCAATGAAACGGAACAAAAAGACAGCCCACGAAACTGGGTCGCTCTTTCAGGAGGCATCAAAGGGGTGAATGCGGCCGCGCGGGACGCCAGCGGGGTGACAAAGTACAGAGGTACAGGTCGATAGGGTTGCCTGATGATAAAAGCAGGGAGATGTCGGGTAGAGCTGGTGATCGGCAGATATGTGCAGAAGGTTATAGGATAGGCTTGTGCTAGCAATGCAACATGGCTAGATTGGCTAGCAAAAGACCGCACGTGATAGTCACCTTACATCATAACATACCCCTTAATGTACAAAGCAATGTAGAGCAAGATAAATTTATTTATTTATTTATTTATTTATTGACAAATACATTTACGTGACATTACAGTAAAAACCAATGCGTCACGAAACTAAAAACAACAAATAATACTATTTAGGCGACGAAACGGCGTGGCCCCGTTGCATCGTCATCTCCGGTGTTGGATTCGGCAGGTTGCCCCGGAACCGTCGAAACACGACACCCTTCGGCCAGAAGTCAGCACATGCGATGGTCTCCTGCAGCGGCCGCGGCACGCGCACCACAAACGAGCTGAAGTGCACATAGTGGCGCGAACGCAGCTGGAACACCCTCAGCGAGAAGCCGGTCTTCTGACGAACGTACTCCACCAAGTCATCAGCCGTGGCGGTGTAATGCAGGCGCGATATATATAGCGCCTTGCTCGGTGTGGCAACCCGCAGACCGCAACCAACCGGTTCTGCAGTACCACACTGACTCTTGCTCTTAAATAAACTAGTTTGTATTGAGCCCTCCTGTTTGGTTCCGTCTTAGTCCCGAAACAATGGCTTGGAGTTTCCCTTTCGTTATATGAATAAAACCCCGATCTAGTTGTAAAAAACGTATTATTTATTCAATATAACCACCATCATCGAATCGAATTCCATCTCTGTCGCACTTATAACACTCGAGTGACAGAGATACAGACGGATACACAAACTACAAATTTCGGGTCAATTGGTTATTGATTAAGCGCCTCTGTAAAATTCGAACTCACTTCATAAACCTACTTAGCCATTCATATACATTTTGCAAACTAACTGGCAAGTGACAACCCTGGGCAGTGGACTGACCACTAAATAATTCACCGCGGCGCACGAGATTCACAGATTTATACCGACTACACGCCACTGCCTGTCACTGTTACGAATTGGTGGCCATTTTTGGACGTTTTTTGACGTCGCGGGCGTATGACGTTGGGTATCGTCGAGGAAGTGGTTAGGCTAGAGTTTATCGTGATGTTTGCAGGCCGGTAAACGTTAAAAACGGTAATATGTATGTCGAACTTGATTGTATATCAGGTTTTGGCGGACTTTACGTACGATTTCCGACGGTTTGAAACAACCGACCCCTAAGTTTGACCCGTGAGTTTTTGAGAATGTTTATATCATTGCTACTATTGCACGCAACGGCACTAACTCAATTTTGATTGATGTTTCCAGTAAAACGGAATAACATGTAGCATTTATATTGTTTACGTAAGAAGCTCTGGATATAAGCAAGAATATCTTACTTTAAGCAGTAAAATAGAGAAAGGCAGACGATGTATAAGTAATTTATTTATTTATTGACTTAAGATAATAAAGTTTCATAAAGCATTATCTACTGGCCTGGTGTTAGTGGCAAAGCAGGCAAATGTATTTTATTTGGAAATCCCAAACACGCAGGAATAGCTTACATACTTAAATCCAAAGTAAAACTGAGTGCCGAACTTGGCAACATTGTAAAGACTACTCATTCGATCGTTTAGATATTCCGGCCATCTTTAATGCATGAAATATGCCCGCGACTCGGTTATCTACGGATTCGACGCGGCAAATTAGTTAGTATAATTTAACAATCGCTCTAAATGGTAATCGCGGGGTAAATTTATGACAGGTAATGAAGAATGGTATGATAAGGGTTACATCAAAAGGAAAAAATCGGCCAAGCGGTGTAGGATTCCGTTGTTGCCTGTCTCTCTTAGTTAGATCGACACGCGCAGGCCAACTAAATGATGCGGTTGCGCCGAATTTGTACGAAAGTTTCCCTTTAAACTCCCACATAAAAAAAAATACATTCCCACTTCAGGTGTAGGGGAGGTACCCTAAAATAGTTATTTACGATACAAGTGCCGAAAATAGGAAATTCGCAACGAGTGGTGATAAATTAAAACTCGACCGAAGGGAGTGTTTTAAATCGACACGAGTTGCGAATTACCTATTCGCACGTGTATCGTACAACGTTTTACTGTACATATGGCTGTTTAAAGTTTCGACATATGCACGAAAAGTGCTCTTTTCCGCACTAGTGCGGGAAAGTAGCACCATATGTACTGTAAAAATATTTTTCAAGGTTTTATTCTACTGTTTCGTCGGCGTGATTGATTTATATACCCATGCCGAATTACAGTTTTTCTAGTAGTAATGGTTACTGAGCTGTGCCGCAGACGGACTTGGCGAAACTATAAGGGTTAAACGGAAACCTTACGGATTACTTACCTACCCTACCTTAAGGATTACTTTGTTGTCCGTCTGTCTATCTGTCAAGACTTTTTATCTCGGGAACGCGTAGACGTATCGAGTTCTAAACCATGTACAAAGGTCTACACTCTACAGTCCCTTAAAGGTAACGTAAAAAAAAGATACGGCCGTTTATGCCGCAAAATACGTATGTATATTTCCACACTCTCAAGGGAATCAAAATTTATAGGGTACTTTCCGTTGATCTAGAACTATGAAATTAGGCAAGTACTATTGTCTTATACTACTAGTAAAGGGAAAAATCGAAAAACTATACATTTGTAATTAACTGCGGAACCCTCGGTGGGCGAGTCCGACTCGCACTTGTCCGGTTTTTTTAGGGTTAGATTCGCCTGTGGCCTGCAGTAGTATTCGGCGTTAGATTGTCTCTCTCTAGAACTCTTAAATTGGACTCTTCTATGGACGCCTCGACTCTGACAATGAGTTATTCTGTGATATGACCATCTCACTTTACATACAATTACAAAACCATCCTTACATCACTTTTCCAGCATACTTTCACCTCTTTCCTTCCACAGAAATGAACTACAATTTTAGTCAAATACAAAACTGAAAATAAACTTTTGAAAAGTAAAACAGGAGCAAAACAGACACTGCATTCCTCCAATTCAGGCGAATATGACACTATAAACGTATGAGTTCCATACGCACTTGGGGCGTTTTTCGTTTGAACGCGACCGCTCCAGTCGGTCCCATTTTCCAGTAACGGGCGGAGTGTTTTTGCAAATAAAAATAATCGAGACATCTACGGCAGGGCTGTGTCCTGGCACTGACATCGTTGTCTGTAAAGTGAAGGTATATCTGGCCAGGAATAGGGACGGTGTAGAAATAATATACATGGTAAATTATCCTAGGTCGAAAAGAAAAAATACGTTCGAGGGTCAAACTTTGCGAGCGAAGTCTATTTGAGATGTTGCTGGTGGTGCCATAAGTTCTTGATATCGTATAATATTGCACAGAATTGAGGAGGCCACCGAATTATGTTGGTGACTTGGCACTACAAATTTCCGTCTCTGGTCGAAGATCCAGGGGCAGACCCAGGACAAGTTGGAAGGCTGTAGTGCAAAGAGACACGACAGAATGCAAGTTATCCGAAACAGATGTCGAGGACCGAGCGAAGTGGAGAAGTAAGACGAGGAAAGCTGATCCCACCACCATGTGGGATACATAGGTAGGAAGCGAGAGAGATTGCACAGAAGTCAGTCGTGTTGTCTTGAGATTGAGGCAGCTGCATTTGTCTCTATACAACGCCTCAAATCAATAAAGGGCCGGCAATGCGCTCGTGATTCTTTTGGAGTTGCCGGCGTCCATAGGCTACTGTGTCTTATCGTATTACTATCAGGCAGGCCGGAATTGTTTGCCAACGTCGTAATTAAAATAGACTCAAGACTGGTAGTCACATTGCAAACAAAGGGGTTAAAGATATCATGAATCAATTAAACATACCCCCGACGCAAAAGAGGGGTGTTATATTATTTTATTATTACTGTTTATTTATTTACTTAAATCAGGCAACAAAGGCCCATATAACAAATACCTTAAAGACTAACATACAAATAAAGTTTTTAAAAAACTACAAGAACACACTATTACTGCGATGTGTTGCGAAATTTCGTGGTGGTTATATGTTTAACATGTGTATCTGTGTAGCTCTCTTTGGCATCTTAGCCATAGCTCTCACATGGATAAACCAATTGGATTGCGAATGTTTTAATCGAAAGGCTTGCACGTTGTTATCCTGAACAAAACCCAGCTGATGTGGCAGCCCTCCGGTCCGACACTGAACTCGTATCGTAAGGCGAAACGTTTGAACACGGCGCGCCGTTCGACTTTACTGCTGATACCGCCCCCGCGCGTCCATGTAGTAAAACTAGGCACCATCAGAGTAAAAATGTACGAGAAATTGAAGAGAGTAAAAGAACTGGCGAAATAGTGAATCAACATAAAAACATACATAAACACAAATCGTTTTTCAAAAAAAGGTAGGCAGTTTAATTTGCAGTGCCACTTCAAAATTGTAAAATATTGATTGCATCATCATGTCAGCCGAAAGACGTCCACTGCTGGACATAGGCCTCCTCCAAAGAGTGCCAAAGGGACCGGGGTCCTGCGCCACCCGCATCCAGCGGACTCCCACGACCTTTAACAGTTCATCAGTCCACCTCCTCGCGGGTCTGACACACACTGCGTCTTTCGATAGGTACGTGGTCGCCACTCGTAAACCTTTGCGCCCCAAAGGTCATCGGTTCTACGTGCAATTTGCCCCGCCCACTGTCACTTAAATTATTACATACCACAAAATAATTGACAGGTATGCAATATGCATAGCAATATATGTGTGCAAATAATATATTTCTTGGATTACTTTTTATTGTAATCATCTTCTAGCAATTGCAGATGGAGAAAATGTAACGTTACAGATAGGTTCAACTCTATTCACACAGCGGAGGCTTAAGACAACAAAAAAAAAGGGAAGACAATTGGTGCTTTTCTAATCTGACACATTATAGACAAAAGTCTTTATATGATGGCAAAAAATTCGACTAGTCTATGGAAATAGTTTGCTATAGGATATCTGCCATTGGCATATTCAACTTCTTTCAGTGCAACAGTGTTGGCAACCCAGCAAAAAAGGGATGTAAATATGGATTTTTTTATGCCCATCAGTGGTTGCTTTACTCTAGTTACATGGACCGTAGAATAATGTAGGTACAACGCTATTCTTTTTACACCCAACATTTGAAACTGGGTTTTCGCGTGAAACATTAAAATGCAGAGTGAGAATTTATTCATTTCGTATGCAAATTCCAATTTAATGTTATCTCAGGTTTGCCATGAAAAAGTAACCTCAGACATGCTCACCGGGCGGTAGATTATAAAAAAAGACGAAAAGTTATCTTTGAAAGCTGGTGAAAGGCCCTTATTATACCTGAAGTAGCAACTACCTCGTGCTTTTGACCAATTAAAATACGCAAACATGACAGGGGGGATCCCTTCGGAATTATCAAAATAATTCTACCTATTTCTTAATAATTGTCTGAAGTTATCACTGTACGGCTATCACAAGACGGCGCGCGAGCACTCTCGATTTTTCTCGCACTATACGTCTCTTTCTGAGTGTTCCATTAAGAGAGACGGATAGTGCGAGAAACATCGAGAGAGCTCGCGCGCCGTGCTGTGATAGCCGTGCAGGTGTGTGAAATTAAACAAAAAAATAATACAAAACAGAATGATAAAACGAGCGGATAGTGAAACTGAAATGCTCATTTGGAAGCCAAAAAACATAAGTTTATAATGATGTTCAAGGAGTGAAAACTCCAGCGTTGCTTCAAATATAACTGAGATGATATTATATAAGTATAAAAGGGCGTGCCAAAATAGTAAATTCCTTTGCCTATAAAACGCTGTTCACTGGTACGACGATCTTTAGTAAACAATGGACCATTTAAGCTGTTAATCCGGCCAAGTTACTCGAAGTTCGGTGCTGCGAGTAGGGCTTCAATTCAGGATCGCGCTATGTAACGAGATTAGATTGGAATCAAATGTCTTTAGACTGGTAGGGCACAGCCATGTCATGTTACGAGTATGTCACTCATATTTGGAGCAGTCCAACTGGGGAAGTATCACTTGAACTTTCTCTGCAGGTATGTGTGCCTAGCCTAACATGATCGTGTTTATGTCAGACGTAGATATTCGTCCATTACTCGCAAGTACCTATGTAAGTTCGAGAGAGCCTAATGCTAATACTGTGGGAAAAGGACAATTGACAACCTATACAAACTGCTATAATAGATGCTTCAAAGATCGCGAATGCCCACCTGCGGGCGTAGCATGGTTAACATTTTATCACTTATCGCTGTCCATAAAACACCGGTCATGTTCTGAAAAGTATGCGCGTGCGAGAGTGATGGATGTCTTATTCACAACTATAAGTGATAAAAATAAACCATCTTAGGCCCCCTGCAGGTCGATCACGTAACACACTGTACGTACAGTCAGCATCACATAGTTAGTAGCAGCCAAAGTAGCCAAATATATCGAACACTTCCTTACTCCTATAGTAATAAAGACGTGCATAAGCAGATCTATTTAGATTGATTGATTGATTTTTGACATTTGTCAATTTTTATATGGAAAAACCGGCCAAGTGCGAGTCGGACTCGCGCACGAAGGGTTCCGTACCATTATATATAATAATAAGTTACAATAGAATTTGTACGAAACTATTACTTCTTGAAGTACATTTTATAAGTTGGTCGACTATTACTCGTAAACGTGTAAAGCCTACTAAGCTGTGATAGTTTTCCTTTTAACTTCGTTATATGTACTACTACCATGAATTTTTTCACATATCCCAAAACAACCATTTAGCTAGCAGGGGGTGGGGACACTGGAGTCTAACAAAAATTAGCACTTTAAGGCTTAATATTTCACAAACGGATCGTTTAATCGAAAAATTGTTTTCACAAACCCCCAATATTTTTAAAAGACCTATCCAACGACACCCCACACTATGGGGTAGACGACAATAAAAAAAATCATCCCCACTTTACATGTAGGGGAGGTACCCTAAAAAAAATGTTTTTCAAGATTTTATTTTACCACTTTGTCGGCATGACTAATATGTATATTCATGCCAAGTTACAGCTTTCTAGTACCAAGAGCCTCTGAGCTAAGCTGCGGACGGACGGACGGACGGACGGACATAGCGAAACTATAAGGGTTCCGTTTTTGCCATTCTGGCTCCGGAACCCTAAAAATGACAGTTGGATCTACCTAACGCGCGTTTAAAACGTTACGTGACTACCCCTCGTCTGGTCCCACATTCGATTGCGATGCGTGGAAAGAGAGAAAAAAATCACTCTCCTTAGACGGTCCCTCAAATGTTGCGGATCACCCTCAACATTAGAGGTCAGGGTAACCTTTTGGCACGTGGCCCTCTCATCCTCAACATTTGAGGGACCGTCTAAGGACAGAGATTTTCTCTCTCGCTGCACGCGGAGTAATGGTGTTACAAGGTTTTCTCAGCAACAAGCTGTCGCCATTCCTCTCGTTCTTCAAGTAACCTTACCAGCACGTCTATCATGAGACGGCCGCGACATACTCTCGATTTTTCTCGCACTATATCTCTTGTTCTAAGTGTTCTAACAAGAGAGAGACGGATAGTGCGAGAAAAATCGAGAGAGATCGCGCGCCGTCATGTGATAGCCGTGCAGCCTTGTTTGGCCTTGGAAGGGACAAATACTGATATACATAATGTTAATACTGCACCAGTATTGCATTCCGAAGGGAGCCCCAGTACATTCGGGATATTGGTTGCGAGTTTACAAAGTTCGGGATTGGGGGGGGTAGGTAATCCTTGCAAGCTGCAGTTCGGACAGATAGTGGAGTTAACTAAACTTTCTAGATCTCTCTAGATGGCAGCGATAAATCAAAGGGTATTCCGATTTCGGTTTTAATAAGTCTCTGGGGATTGTGGGGTGGAAATCTTTGTTGAGAACTGAGAACTTGAAAAAAAAAACAGTTTTTACTTTTTTTAACCCCCGTCGCAAACGAGGGGGATAAGTTTTACATGTCTGTGTATCTGTGTGCCTGTCTGTGGCATCGTAGCTCCGAAACGGTTGAACCGATTTGAGTGCGGTATTTTTTACCGAAAGTCTTGTCTGTCGTCGGGATGGTTGGGTTAGATATGGGTTGGGTTTCTTTTATTATGAGCTAGCGACCCGCCCCGGCTTCGCAAGGGCACTATATTATACATATAAACCTGCCTCTTGAATCACTCTATCTATTAAAAAAAACCGCATCAAAATCCGTTGCGTAGTTTTAAAGATCTAAGCATACATAGGGACAGACAGCGGGAAGCGACTTTGTTTTATACTACTGATAGTGATAGTGATTAGTGATGTCCAGTGATTGACCCTAGTCTCACCTGGTTGGATGGTAGATGGTGGTGGATTAAAGTTTGTTGTGTCGCGGGTGTTTTCATTTTTAATTGAACGTTGTTTTAGTACGTCCGGATGTCCAGATGTCCGCATATCCGGCTATTATCCTCTACAGGTCGCATTTCTTAACCGATTCTCGTGAAATGTTGTGAGCCTGTTCAATAGTTATTTACTACTGCACTGCACCAGTATATGTAGTTATGTAGAAATCGCCACGCGTGTTCTTTAAAACCTAAATTCGTCTAGTACTGGCTATATCGATTTATGCAAGATTGCCCACTAATATTTATTATTTATTTTATCATCATCATCATTATATCATTTGACGACCGCTTTAGCCTAGTTGGTAGTGAACATGCCTACGAAGCAAGAGGTCCCGGGTGCGAATCCCGGTAAGATCATTTATTTGTGTGATGAGCACGAATATTTGTTCCTGAGTCATGGATGTTTTCTATGTATTTAAGTATTCGTATCGTATCGTCGTCTAGTACCCATAGTACAAGTTTTCGTTAGTTTGGGACTAGGTCGATTTGTGTAAGTTTGTCCCCTAATATGTATTTATTTATCAGCGGAAACTCGTCCACTGCTGGACATAGGCCTCCCCCAAATAGTGCCACAACTATTTATTTGATTCAGCAAATCTTGATGTCTATTATTATATTGGGTCTTGATATTACTTGACTATACAAAGTAATAGACTTAAACTTCTCTTAATGTATTTTTATAGTAGCCTATTAAATGTAAGCCATACTATAATAGTAGTTTATGCAACTGATACATAATCAGAGGCCTTAAAATACGAGTGTGGTTTTATGAAACGAGCGTCAGCGAGTTTCATAATAGGATCACACGAGTGTTTTAAGGCTAAATTATGTACAGTTGCATACACTACTTTATCTACACACATATCATAAGTACTCTAAGATCGGTTCAGAAGCCGTAGGAAAATGACCTGCATTGCTACTATAGTGCTACCTGTAAAATATCTTTGTTGCAATCGTGGCTGCATTTACGATATCTGGCGGAGTGTGCATATCGTTCTCGGAGTCCCTACTACTCATATTTTCAACTAAAATGTGAATTACAAACAACTTTTCACAATTCTACTTTCGTAACAGCAAAAACCAACAAAGAAATGACAAAAGTAATGGCGGCAATTTGATCCTACGTCAAGACGAATGTTTTTTTAAATCATAGACAAACGAATGATGTTCCTATTCTCATGTCACTCTTGATCAAATGTCGTGCGGTTTATATTAAAAAACATACTGAATTGACGTTTCGCATCGATAACTGTTTTAATATCTATGGATACTAGAATAGAGACCCACTTGAGTTTTGACAGCTGTTCCAAATTTAAACTCATAACCTTACAAAAATCTGTACTGTAATAACATTACAGTACAGATTTTACCTACTACCACAGACAAGAAAGTTCTCATAGTAAAATTGGTTGTAATAATGCTGGTCATTTCCTACGGTTTCTGAACGCATTTTAGAGCACTAATGATATGTGCGTAGATAAAATAAAATAAATATACTTAAAGACCATCGATGATGACGATGATGACGAGTCAACGAGTTACCCTAGGGCCTAGGTCAATGATGTAATATAAATTAGTAAAGTTGGAAAACCCCCGACATTTTCATTTCAAAGTCCAATATCTCAAAAACGGCTAAACAGATTTTCATAAAACATGGCCAAGAACACTTGGGATCACATCAGCTTTCGAATAAAAAAAACCGCATTCAAATCGGTTCATCCGATACCACAGACACGTTAAACTTATAACACCCCTCTGTTTGCGTCGGGGGTTAAATAGAGGTAGATAGGTTATAATATAAGCACTCCAAAAGTGGCAAACTAAAACTCAGCCAATTGTATGACCTCGCCTCAATGTCGCGTCGTCAATGGACACGTATAACCGTGTCTCAACTGTCAGATTTGGTGGCCATTTTTCAACACGGAGTTTCATATAGACAAACGTATCTACCTCTTTTTTATATTAGGTACATCATTGCCCTGGGTAGGTAAATGTTCCAAAATGTAAATTTGATTGACTCTAACCGTACTATGTCGTGTCGCGACTGCGAATGATTTATTCCATTACACAACGTAACAACGCTTTCCTACGTACCGTATCGATCAGCCCCGCTTCCCGCATATCGACGACTAATACCTAATCTTCACAAAGACCTACCTCTGTCAACTGTGTCATAACAAATACGACTTTGTTCCTAACTGTTATGGTTTAAATTCGTGTCTAACACACCGGCGTGTCAGACGACTGTAGCTCAGAACCGGCTTATGTCGCGTGACAATCGATATGTCTGTTTACCCCATTTTCGTAATTGGTTCAAATGCTTTGTCGTTTCCGTAACCGTAACAGTTAGCAAAAAAATTGGCTTTCTCAATACAAGACTTTTAGCTAACTGTACTTTATTAGGTGGACTGATGACCTGGTAAAGGTTGCGGGAGTCCGCTGGATGCGGGTGGCGCAGGACCGGTCGCTTTGGCACTCTTTGGGGGAGGCCTATGTCCAGCAGTGGACGTCTTTCGGCTGACATGATGAGACAACCTGCTCCCGCGGCTTGGCCTGCTTTTGACAAAGCCCCCAGCACGGAAATCAAAAGACGGCGCGCGAGCCTTGTCGCGGCGAAATAGACTACCCGCCTCTTTCTAATTAGTTTAGTCTATCTCGCTTGTGATAACCGTGCAGGGCGGAGCCTCGGGTTAAAATATAACCGATGTGCATCCTGAATGTCCATTCTATACAGAGTGTACCAAAAATGGGGTGTGAACTGATCAAGAGCATAACCGGCATCGTGTTCTGAGAAGATAAAACTAAAAGATTTTTTTTTGCGCGCCCCAGCCGGCCAACGCTCCATACAAATGTAAAGAAAAACTGGAAAAATAATTTTTTTAAATAGCTTGACTAGTTCCGGAGGTTACTAGGGAGTAATCTCCGGAACCGCTCATGTGCATCTACATGCGTATGCGTGTCCCTGGGGACACAAACGTACAACCTAATGGCCTAATCTTTTTATTAATATCAAGTGTGGGAAGTATGGAATCTTATTTGCCAAATGTCACGTCAATTGCACTACTGGAAGTGAGTGAAAAACAATAAGCGAATATCGCTTATGCTGAATCCAAACACTTTAGGTTTTAAACATTTGATACAAAATACCTACATATAAATAAAAATTAGGGGACAATATTACGCTCAACAAGTGTGAATGTCCACCAGATGAGACATGAGCGAAGCTATGTTTTCATAATTTCTAGTTGTCAAGAATCATCATCATCATCATATCAGGCGGAAGACGTCCACTGCTGGACATAGGCCTCCCTCAAAGAGTGCCACAATGACCGGTCCTGCGCCACCCGCATCCACCGGACTCCCGCGACCTTTACGAGGTCATCAGAAGCATTGCGAGTTGTCAAATATATGAAAACACATTTTCGCACATGACTTGTGCATATTCACCATAAAGCATGTGTTAGGGGTACAGTCAGCATCACATAGTTAGTAGCAGCCAAAGTAGCCAAATATATCGTAACACTTCCTTATTCCTATAGTAATAAAGACGTGTTCCGATATATTTGGCTACTTTGGCTGCTACTAACTATGTGATGCCGACTGTACTAGGCGACAATATATTTATTCGGTATCAACTAAGAATTATTTTTACTAGAAGTTCGTTATTGAAGAACCTGAACCAAGTTACTGAGACCTCTCTCAAAGGAAAGTTAGTCGCCTTCAAGCTAACTCGATATTTCTTGCAAACTTTGCAACTAATTATTATGAATATTATGATGCATGAGAAGTTTTACGAGTATTCATTAAAAATAATATCAGCAGAGCTCCACTAATGTCTTGTATATGATTTTATACAACATGCAAACGCAACTAACACTACAAAGAAATCTTTTGTAAGTAGTGGCAAAGCTTTTTTATTCTAAAATATTTATTTATTTATTTAATCTTTATTGCACAGAAGAACAACTTATAGTACAAAAGGCGGACTTAATGCCGTAAGCATTCTCTACCAGTCAACCTTTGGGCAAAGCAGACAAATTGTGGGCGGTGCAACTACAGATATAAACACACATTCAACATACATTTGTAGTAGATAACAACAATAGACAAATAAATAAAAATACATACAAATATAAATACCTACATATATAAATACATATGTATATATATATATATATATATATGGAAGGAAATATAATGGTAGTGTGTAGCCCTTGTTACATGATTCAAATAAATACAATACAATTCAGGATCGCGCTATGTAACGAGATTAGATTGGAATCAAATGTCTTTAGACTGGTAGGGCACAGCCATGTCATGTTACGAGTATGTCACTCATATTTGGAGCAGTCCAACTGGGGAAGTATCACTTGAACTTTCTCTGCAGGTATGTGTGCCTAGCCTAACATGATCGTGTTTATGTCAGACGTAGATATTCGTCCATTACTCGCAAGTACCTATGTAAGTTCGAGAGAGCCTAATGCTAATACTGTGGGAAAAGGACAATTGACAACCTATACAAACTGCTATAATAGATGCTTCAAAGATCGCGAATGCCCACCTGCGGGCGTAGCATGGTTAACATTTTATCACTTATCGCTGTCCATAAAACACCGGTCATGTTCTGAAAAGTATGCGCGTGCGAGAGTGATGGATGTCTTATTCACAACTATAAGTGATAAAAATAAACCATCTTAGGCCCCCTGCAGGTCGATCACGTAACACACTGTACGTACAGTCAGCATCACATAGTTAGTAGCAGCCAAAGTAGCCAAATATATCGAACACTTCCTTACTCCTATAGTAATAAAGACGTGCAGAAGCAGATCTATTTAGATTGATTGATTGATTTTTGACATTTGTCAATTTTTATATGGAAAAACCGGCCAAGTGCGAGTCGGACTCGCGCACGAAGGGTTCCGTACCATTATATATAATAATAAGTTACAATAGAATTTGTACGAAACTATTACTTCTTGAAGTACATTTTATAAGTTGGTCGACTATTACTCGTAAACGTGTAAAGCCTACTAAGCTGTGATAGTTTTCCTTTTAACTTCGTTATATGTACTACTACCATGAATTTTTTCACATATCCCAAAACAACCATTTAGCTAGCAGGGGGTGGGGACACTGGAGTCTAACAAAAATTAGCACTTTAAGGCTTAATATTTCACAAACGGATCGTTTAATCGAAAAATTGTTTTCACAAACCCCCAATATTTTTAAAAGACCTATCCAACGACACCCCACACTATGGGGTAGACGACAATAAAAAAAATCATCCCCACTTTACATGTAGGGGAGGTACCCTAAAAAAAATGTTTTTCAAGATTTTATTTTACCACTTTGTCGGCATGACTAATATGTATATTCATGCCAAGTTACAGCTTTCTAGTACCAAGAGCCTCTGAGCTAAGCTGCGGACGGACGGACGGACGGACGGACATAGCGAAACTATAAGGGTTCCGTTTTTGCCATTCTGGCTCCGGAACCCTAAAAATGACAGTTGGATCTACCTAACGCGCGTTTAAAACGTTACGTGACTACCCCTCGTCTGGTCCCACATTCGATTGCGATGCGTGGAAAGAGAGAAAAAAATCACTCTCCTTAGACGGTCCCTCAAATGTTGCGGATCACCCTCAACATTAGAGGTCAGGGTAACCTTTTGGCACGTGGCCCTCTCATCCTCAACATTTGAGGGACCGTCTAAGGACAGAGATTTTCTCTCTCGCTGCACGCGGAGTAATGGTGTTACAAGGTTTTCTCAGCAACAAGCTGTCGCCATTCCTCTCGTTCTTCAAGTAACCTTACCAGCACGTCTATCATGAGACGGCCGCGACATACTCTCGATTTTTCTCGCACTATATCTCTTGTTCTAAGTGTTCTAACAAGAGAGAGACGGATAGTGCGAGAAAAATCGAGAGAGATCGCGCGCCGTCATGTGATAGCCGTGCAGCCTTGTTTGGCCTTGGAAGGGACAAATACTGATATACATAATGTTAATACTGCACCAGTATTGCATTCCGAAGGGAGCCCCAGTACATTCGGGATATTGGTTGCGAGTTTACAAAGTTCGGGATTGGGGGGGGTAGGTAATCCTTGCAAGCTGCAGTTCGGACAGATAGTGGAGTTAACTAAACTTTCTAGATCTCTCTAGATGGCAGCGATAAATCAAAGGGTATTCCGATTTCGGTTTTAATAAGTCTCTGGGGATTGTGGGGTGGAAATCTTTGTTGAGAACTGAGAACTTGAAAAAAAAAAACAGTTTTTACTTTTTTTAACCCCCGTCGCAAACGAGGGGGATAAGTTTTACATGTCTGTGTATCTGTGTGCCTGTCTGTGGCATCGTAGCTCCGAAACGGTTGAACCGATTTGAGTGCGGTATTTTTTACCGAAAGTCTTGTCTGTCGTCGGGATGGTTGGGTTAGATATGGGTTGGGTTTCTTTTATTATGAGCTAGCGACCCGCCCCGGCTTCGCAAGGGCACTATATTATACATATAAACCTGCCTCTTGAATCACTCTATCTATTAAAAAAAACCGCATCAAAATCCGTTGCGTAGTTTTAAAGATCTAAGCATACATAGGGACAGACAGCGGGAAGCGACTTTGTTTTATACTACTGATAGTGATAGTGATTAGTGATGTCCAGTGATTGACCCTAGTCTCACCTGGTTGGATGGTAGATGGTGGTGGATTAAAGTTTGTTGTGTCGCGGGTGTTTTCATTTTTAATTGAACGTTGTTTTAGTACGTCCGGATGTCCAGATGTCCGCATATCCGGCTATTATCCTCTACAGGTCGCATTTCTTAACCGATTCTCGTGAAATGTTGTGAGCCTGTTCAATAGTTATTTACTACTGCACTGCACCAGTATATGTAGTTATGTAGAAATCGCCACGCGTGTTCTTTAAAACCTAAATTCGTCTAGTACTGGCTATATCGATTTATGCAAGATTGCCCACTAATATTTATTATTTATTTTATCATCATCATCATTATATCATTTGACGACCGCTTTAGCCTAGTTGGTAGTGAACATGCCTACGAAGCAAGAGGTCCCGGGTGCGAATCCCGGTAAGATCATTTATTTGTGTGATGAGCACGAATATTTGTTCCTGAGTCATGGATGTTTTCTATGTATTTAAGTATTCGTATCGTATCGTCGTCTAGTACCCATAGTACAAGTTTTCGTTAGTTTGGGACTAGGTCGATTTGTGTAAGTTTGTCCCCTAATATGTATTTATTTATCAGCGGAAACTCGTCCACTGCTGGACATAGGCCTCCCCCAAATAGTGCCACAACTATTTATTTGATTCAGCAAATCTTGATGTCTATTATTATATTGGGTCTTGATATTACTTGACTATACAAAGTAATAGACTTAAACTTCTCTTAATGTATTTTTATAGTAGCCTATTAAATGTAAGCCATACTATAATAGTAGTTTATGCAACTGATACATAATCAGAGGCCTTAAAATACGAGTGTGGTTTTATGAAACGAGCGTCAGCGAGTTTCATAATAGGATCACACGAGTGTTTTAAGGCTAAATTATGTACAGTTGCATACACTACTTTATCTACACACATATCATAAGTACTCTAAGATCGGTTCAGAAGCCGTAGGAAAATGACCTGCATTGCTACTATAGTGCTACCTGTAAAATATCTTTGTTGCAATCGTGGCTGCATTTACGATATCTGGCGGAGTGTGCATATCGTTCTCGGAGTCCCTACTACTCATATTTTCAACTAAAATGTGAATTACAAACAACTTTTCACAATTCTACTTTCGTAACAGCAAAAACCAACAAAGAAATGACAAAAGTAATGGCGGCAATTTGATCCTACGTCAAGACGAATGTTTTTTTAAATCATAGACAAACGAATGATGTTCCTATTCTCATGTCACTCTTGATCAAATGTCGTGCGGTTTATATTAAAAAACATACTGAATTGACGTTTCGCATCGATAACTGTTTTAATATCTATGGATACTAGAATAGAGACCCACTTGAGTTTTGACAGCTGTTCCAAATTTAAACTCATAACCTTACAAAAATCTGTACTGTAATAACATTACAGTACAGATTTTACCTACTACCACAGACAAGAAAGTTCTCATAGTAAAATTGGTTGTAATAATGCTGGTCATTTCCTACGGTTTCTGAACGCATTTTAGAGCACTAATGATATGTGCGTAGATAAAATAAAATAAATATACTTAAAGACCATCGATGATGACGATGATGACGAGTCAACGAGTTACCCTAGGGCCTAGGTCAATGATGTAATATAAATTAGTAAAGTTGGAAAACCCCCGACATTTTCATTTCAAAGTCCAATATCTCAAAAACGGCTAAACAGATTTTCATAAAACATGGCCAAGAACACTTGGGATCACATCAGCTTTCGAATAAAAAAAACCGCATTCAAATCGGTTCATCCGATACCACAGACACGTTAAACTTATAACACCCCTCTGTTTGCGTCGGGGGTTAAATAGAGGTAGATAGGTTATAATATAAGCACTCCAAAAGTGGCAAACTAAAACTCAGCCAATTGTATGACCTCGCCTCAATGTCGCGTCGTCAATGGACACGTATAACCGTGTCTCAACTGTCAGATTTGGTGGCCATTTTTCAACACGGAGTTTCATATAGACAAACGTATCTACCTCTTTTTTATATTAGGTACATCATTGCCCTGGGTAGGTAAATGTTCCAAAATGTAAATTTGATTGACTCTAACCGTACTATGTCGTGTCGCGACTGCGAATGATTTATTCCATTACACAACGTAACAACGCTTTCCTACGTACCGTATCGATCAGCCCCGCTTCCCGCATATCGACGACTAATACCTAATCTTCACAAAGACCTACCTCTGTCAACTGTGTCATAACAAATACGACTTTGTTCCTAACTGTTATGGTTTAAATTCGTGTCTAACACACCGGCGTGTCAGACGACTGTAGCTCAGAACCGGCTTATGTCGCGTGACAATCGATATGTCTGTTTACCCCATTTTCGTAATTGGTTCAAATGCTTTGTCGTTTCCGTAACCGTAACAGTTAGCAAAAAAATTGGCTTTCTCAATACAAGACTTTTAGCTAACTGTACTTTATTAGGTGGACTGATGACCTGGTAAAGGTTGCGGGAGTCCGCTGGATGCGGGTGGCGCAGGACCGGTCGCTTTGGCACTCTTTGGGGGAGGCCTATGTCCAGCAGTGGACGTCTTTCGGCTGACATGATGAGACAACCTGCTCCCGCGGCTTGGCCTGCTTTTGACAAAGCCCCCAGCACGGAAATCAAAAGACGGCGCGCGAGCCTTGTCGCGGCGAAATAGACTACCCGCCTCTTTCTAATTAGTTTAGTCTATCTCGCTTGTGATAACCGTGCAGGGCGGAGCCTCGGGTTAAAATATAACCGATGTGCATCCTGAATGTCCATTCTATACAGAGTGTACCAAAAATGGGGTGTGAACTGATCAAGAGCATAACCGGCATCGTGTTCTGAGAAGATAAAACTAAAAGATTTTTTTTTGCGCGCCCCAGCCGGCCAACGCTCCATACAAATGTAAAGAAAAACTGGAAAAATAATTTTTTTAAATAGCTTGACTAGTTCCGGAGGTTACTAGGGAGTAATCTCCGGAACCGCTCATGTGCATCTACATGCGTATGCGTGTCCCTGGGGACACAAACGTACAACCTAATGGCCTAATCTTTTTATTAATATCAAGTGTGGGAAGTATGGAATCTTATTTGCCAAATGTCACGTCAATTGCACTACTGGAAGTGAGTGAAAAACAATAAGCGAATATCGCTTATGCTGAATCCAAACACTTTAGGTTTTAAACATTTGATACAAAATACCTACATATAAATAAAAATTAGGGGACAATATTACGCTCAACAAGTGTGAATGTCCACCAGATGAGACATGAGCGAAGCTATGTTTTCATAATTTCTAGTTGTCAAGAATCATCATCATCATCATATCAGGCGGAAGACGTCCACTGCTGGACATAGGCCTCCCTCAAAGAGTGCCACAATGACCGGTCCTGCGCCACCCGCATCCACCGGACTCCCGCGACCTTTACGAGGTCATCAGAAGCATTGCGAGTTGTCAAATATATGAAAACACATTTTCGCACATGACTTGTGCATATTCACCATAAAGCATGTGTTAGGGGTACAGTCAGCATCACATAGTTAGTAGCAGCCAAAGTAGCCAAATATATCGTAACACTTCCTTATTCCTATAGTAATAAAGACGTGTTCCGATATATTTGGCTACTTTGGCTGCTACTAACTATGTGATGCCGACTGTACTAGGCGACAATATATTTATTCGGTATCAACTAAGAATTATTTTTACTAGAAGTTCGTTATTGAAGAACCTGAACCAAGTTACTGAGACCTCTCTCAAAGGAAAGTTAGTCGCCTTCAAGCTAACTCGATATTTCTTGCAAACTTTGCAACTAATTATTATGAATATTATGATGCATGAGAAGTTTTACGAGTATTCATTAAAAATAATATCAGCAGAGCTCCACTAATGTCTTGTATATGATTTTATACAACATGCAAACGCAACTAACACTACAAAGAAATCTTTTGTAAGTAGTGGCAAAGCTTTTTTATTCTACAATATTTATTTATTTATTTAATCTTTATTGCACAGAAGAACAACTTATAGTACAAAAGGCGGACTTAATGCCGTAAGCATTCTCTACCAGTCAACCTTTGGGCAAAGCAGACAAATTGTGGGCGGTGCAACTACAGATATAAACACACATTCAACATACATTTGTAGTAGATAACAACAATAGACAAATAAATAAAAATACATACAAATATAAATACCTACATATATAAATACATATGTATATATATATATATATATATATGGAAGGAAATATAATGGTAGTGTGTAGCCCTTGTTACATGATTCAAATAAATACATAAATATCTCTCGAATCGCGAATCTGTCAAATATGTACGTTAATTTCAATGCGTTAGACTGACATGCGACTATAATTTTTCTACTACCGTCTTGGAAACGAGTTAACCGTAAACACGTAACTTAATATGATACTGCCGTCCTTAAACAGGTTAAACGTGGACCGACCGGGTAATTTTCGTCTTCTAAACTATCCAGAACGTTCTAAATCTATCCACAGTCCACGCCGTTACACAACTCCGTGCAAAGTTGCGCTTTTATTGTAACGAAGTCCAAGTTGGGAATGACTCGGCGAAATTAGAATAGAATTGGGTTTTATACCGATCCGACGGGACGGAAACGTACGGGCCCGTCTAGCTCGGAAACGTTTACGGAAATAAACTAGATGTTTTATAAAAAAAGTACCTGTAAATGGGTCATATGTTGAATGGGAATTTCATTCGTGTGTTGTGAAAGTTAGGCGCATCGGAGTCCAATTTTTGGTAGGGCGCGAAGCGAAATATAGTTTTGTTTGATTTGTATGTTAACATAACAGTTCAGTTCATCTTTGATTTGCTGGCAACTACGCGCACTAAATAAAGGCATGAATTGCTAGAATCATCATCATCATATCAGCCGAAAGACGTCCACTGCTGGACATAGGCCTCCCCCAAAGAGTGCCAACGTGAACGGTCCTGCGCCACCCGCAAGTTAAATTGGTACAAATGCGGACTCATATCCCTGTAAGGGATCTCTTCCAGTTAACCTTTGAGCAATTGAGTTTAGATCAGGAACAAAAAGATAGACAAACTACTAACTTGTTTTTTTTTATTAATTAACACGGGTGTTACTGGCTCAACAAGGAACGACGGTTTCTAGCAACCACCGTTGTTTGAATGAACGACCCAGAAATTAACAGTATCAATGTTGTATTTCTAAAAAAACCGATCTTTGATTTATTTGCCCAGTTAGGAAAGAACTAACATTTGTGTAAGTTGTTTAGAGTGTAAGTTTTGCAAATGCAACGTCAAAGCGTACTTGGCAACAGTGGCAGCCAAATAGAGCTCATAATAGGGCTAACCTATATGTTAGGATCGCCGGACATGAAAGTCGATGAGAAGTATAGTCTATGTAAAAAAGTTTAAGTGAGGTAGGGTGCAGCGGAATATCATCTCGCTCATATTTGAGTAGTACCTCCACCTTACAGTCCTTACAGATGATCGCTGCCATAATAAATACCACTACCTCCTTCAAGATTTGGTGTTGTGTTCCTGGTGGTGAGTAAGTCGCCAGAGCTCCCGGCGATGTGCTGTGTAGAGCGTGGGATCTGCATTGTCTCCGGTTGTCAACACAACGAATCCTCAAATCCAGAGGCGGTTTAAACGTCGAAGCGCCCTAGGCAAGCACCTCATCGGCGCCAAAACATTTCGCGCGCGCGCTGTTCGAGCCCCTTTAGGAACCCCGCGCCCCTAGACACGTGCCTAGGTTGCCTATATGGATAATCCGCTTCTGCTCAAATCAATGAAGGGGCTGCAACGAGGTTCTGATTCTTCTAGGGTCGCAGGTCCATAGGCGACGCTGTCTGCTTACCATCAGGCAGGCCGCATGCTTTATTGCCACCGTCGTAGTATAAAAACAAAGCAGTTAACTCACTGTAGGGCTGCGGTCTGCCGCCGGTGTACTGGGGTGACTGCAGGAGCGGGGCGCTCCGCTGCACCGGCTGCACATCCTCGGATACTGCGGACAATGTTACGTCATCAATATACAATATACAGGTGTTTAGCAGCGAGCTATACCGCTCCGGTCACCTAAAGCAAACTCGTTTCAAACGAATATTTCGCCGAACGACTGTCATCTTCATTTTAGTCTGTCTGCCTATCGCGATCTCATACATAAGTAACGGCAGCTGTAGGTCACTAAACCCATTCACCGTCACAGAACAGGACACATGACTCGAACAAAAGTTTGGGCTTTAAAGCCCAATATCTCGCAAACGAATTACTAATTTGAAAAATCGTTTTAAGAAACCCATAATATTTTAGAAACAAGCTATCCAACGATACCCCCCCTATGGGTTTAACGAGAAAAAAAAAACATCTCGACTATATAACACTATATAATATTTCAAGATTTTAATCTTTTGTTTTGTCGCCGTGATTGATTTATGACCCATGCTGAATTACAGTTTTCTAGTAGTAATGGTTACTGAGCTAAGCCGAAGATGGACGGACAGACGGACGGACGGACGGCCAGACGGACATGGCGAAACTATAAGGGTTCCTTGTTGACTACGGAACCCTAAAAATGAGAACCCACAGAGGCATGACGCTAGGGCGGTACTGGTGCGTTCCGTAGGAGATCCCAGAGCCGTCGGAAATGCGTCGAGGAGGACCATGGGGGGGTTTTTAGTAGGTGCGAGTCCGACGTAACCTCCGCGCTATCCCCGTGGCGCAGATGTAGCCATAAAGGATTTTCCTCCCAATAAAAAAAAGGCCGGCAGAAGTGAAAACTCAATAACATTGTAACAGTTTTTCGATCAGGTCACGTGACATCTTACGGTGTCACCCTAAATATGAATTTGACGCAAATTTATAAACAATTATCAATTATTTAGGCGGACGGGCCGCGGGCGCGTTGGGTGCGACGGGCCGGCTCGCCCGTCGGCGGCGGCAAACAAAATACCAATTTGTTTTTGCCATTGCCAAATATTTTTCAAAGCTTTATCTCTTTAGAAATAACGTCCAAATTCGAGCTATTGGAATTTGCAAGAACAGCAGACGGCGGCGGCGAACAAAATATCAATTTGTTTTTGCCGTTGGTAAATATTTTTCAAAGCTTTATCTCTTTAGGAATAACGTCCAAATTCGAACTATTCGAATTTTCTCAATAGCAAAACGGTGAAGGACGCTTGGACAAAATTACAAATTTATTTGCAGAATAGCTATTGCTAAAAGTGTTTAACGGCATTATACTCTTACGAATAGCGTTCAGTTTTGAATGAAGTCGAATCGGCTAGCAGCAAAATATAAAAGTTTGTGACATCCTTCACATCTGACGTCACAAAAATCTGTCGCGTATTTAACAATTTTTCGCCATCCCAAAAAGTGCTCAGCGGCGCTAAAGAAGTTTTCACTTCAAAAAAGCTAGCAACCTCTTACTGCAGTATCATACATATTATTTCCCCGTATTTTATGATAGAACTCGGGAGCCGAGTCTCCAATGCGTTCATATAACCTTAGCTAGTATGGCACTCGGCTCGCGAGTCCTCAATGTGTAGGAAATGTTCTAGAAACCCGGGAGGCGAGTCCTCTGGTGTAATTTTATTATTTTAAGCGCCAGTAACCCTCGTGGGCGCTTTCCTTTGCATACAGGTTTTCGCATATTATCAGCTACGAGCGTATAGCGCTACGAAATCGTTGGCAGTTAAATTGCGCGAATATAATCAAGTCGCCATCATATTTAATGTATGGGATCCATTAGAGGCATTTGCATGTAAATGTATTTATCCTCGTAATCGGGCTTATACCCTTGGGGGTATTAGTTGCTGAGTTACATTAGTTCGAGCCTATTGCTATAATAACCGTAATGACTTTATACGGTTATTGAAATTACACTTGTACATACCTACTACATATGCCATCAGTAAGCCTGTTAAGAGTCCGCATGTAAGCTCGATTCTCCATACAAACGTTGTTACGCTCTCATTTTAAAACTACGTATTGGATTGTAACGAAACTTTGCATGTACATGAGGTATATCCAGGTATGTAATTCGTTTATGTAGCTTCAGATACCATAGTAAAAAAAATACAGCGACTTTAAGTTTTTCATACAAAACTTGTTTTTGATGTTTTTCGTTTGTTTTATAAACTGGAACCACATACAATAATTACCTCATGTCATTGTATATGCGAAGTTTCGTCACAATCCACAAGTAGGTATTTTAAAATGAGAACGAAACTCCGTCCGTTTGTATGGGAAGGTGAAATTCGGCCGAGCTTAGGTACTGCGGACTCTTAAGCCTGTTAACAGTGCAAATTTTCTTACGTTCGAAAAACTCATATAAATAGATTTTTTTGTATATAAAAAACACAAGCCTTACTGACCTCCTTCACTCTGGTGTATGTAGCAAAGAATAATTAATAGAATCTAATGGTACAAAACGTCCACTGCCTAAGTGTTTTTTTTATTTTTATTCTTCATAACTTCCCAAGTTATTGGCATTTAGTTAAGGGCCAACTAAATGCCAATAACGGCTCGTGGCACAAGCACGCGAAAACAAAACATGAGTGTACTCAAAATGTACAAGAAAACTACAACAAACTACAACTTAAAACTACCAAAACAAACAAAAATACACTCGCCGCCTTAAGTGATGACATTAGCTGTCATTTATAGGGTTCCGTAACCAAAGGGTAAAACGGGACGGGAATACTGAATTAGTCTTTTACAAACCAGTTCAACTTTTTACCGGCTTTCGCAGGATGGCCCGCGAGCTATGTCGCGGCGACATAGGCTATCCGTCTATTTCTAAGCGTTCCAATAAGAAAGAGACAGGAAGTCTATCTCGAGGCGACATATCGTCGTTATTGGTTAAGCGCCTCAATGTTCCCAGTTTAAACTTGTAAATGATTTTTAAAATTATTCGTAGCATTTTTTTCACATTTTTCCTTAATTTAATGTTCATTAATTAACTTCCGAAAACCGGTACGAAAAGTATGTAAGATTGAAGCTTTGTATGTGGGGGTATTCACCGGATCTATTACTTCTCTGATTTCACAAACTATTTTACTCGTGTAAAGAGTGGTCATTTTGGATGGATTTCGCTCGTTGCTAATATACCGCATTCCCGAAATACCAGATTTTGCAAATAAATTTTTTAAAGTAAAAAAATCGTAAGGTACTCATTGGAACTAAATCGTTTTAAGTATGTCCCTATATACTGAAAATTTGGTATATTGGTAATGTGATAGATAAATCAAGAATGTGGTATTTTGCAAAATCTGGTATTTCGGGAATGCGGTATATTAGCAACGAGCGGGCTTCGCCTGGGTACCGAGGGCTGCCAGTCAAATAAATATTAGGGGACAATCTTACACAAATCGACCTAGTCCCAAACTAAGCAAAGCTCCCAAAAAACATACTTATGTAGATAAATAAATACTTAAATACATAGAAAAAATACATGACTGAGGAACAAATATTCGTACTCATCACACAAATAAATACCCTTACTGGGATTCGAACCCAGGACCTTTCATTTCATTTCATTTCATTTATTCAACATCATAAGTCATGCGCATTACAAGGGATGTTGATTAATACAGGTAGGTGGTTGGTACATGACACCCTGAGAGGGCACATAATGTTTTCTAGCGCTTACATATTGCAACAATAACACAATGTTTAATTTTTAAAATTATACATGCACACAGAAGTGGATAAAATTCTTAATACATTACGCTGTCAAAGTTTGTTCATAATGAATAATACATTTCAATTAAAGCAATTACGGGTAAATATAAAAATGTCAAGGTTAAGAAAATCTCTTGCTTCGTAGGCAGGGTCACTACCAACTAGGCTAAACCGGTCGTATTAATAACAAATTCACAATATCGATCAGATTCAGTTTAAGGCGCCAATATGCAGGGGAAATTCACCCTAAAGCTAGTAACAATAAACTCCCAATTTGTAAGCACAGGGCATTCTATTTTAATCCGGCTTAAATAAAGCGTGGTGGCTTAGTTCTGTCAATGAAATTTAACCCGCGTTATTTTGTCTATTCAGAAATATGTATACGATTCAAACCTTAAATTCCAGACACACGTAGGTGAAATTTACTCTTGAATTTTTAAACGCTTTTAATTGTGGAACACGGTTTTAAAGTATAAGCGTATCTCTATTCGTCATTCATTACATAATAGCTTACCTGACGAAAATGTTTATAATTACATTCAGATTTCGATAAAGTATGTTATTATTGAAAATTAAATTGATGACCTCTGTAGCCTAGTTGGTAGTGACCCTGCCTACGAAGCCGGAGGTCCCGGGTTCGAATCCCGGTAAGGGCATTTATTTGTGTGATGAGCACGAATATTTGTTCCTGAGTCATGGATGTTTTCTATGTATTTAAGTATTTATGTATGTTTATCGTCGTCTAGTACCCATAGTACAAGCTTTGCTTAGTTTGGGAGTAGGTCGATTAGTGTAAGGTTGTCTCCTAATATCTAATATTAATATTAAATTGGACAGAGCTACGGTAGCCTAGTGGTTCAGGCATGCGGCTGTCACGCGGCGGTCGTTGGTTCGAGCCCGGCTCGTACCAATGAGTTTTTCATATTATTTACGGAATATTTACCGTTAGTTTTTCGGTGAAGTAAAACATCGTGAGGAAACCGGTCTAATCCCAATAAGGTCTAGTTTTCCCTCTGGGTTGGAAGGTCAGATGGCAGGCGCTTTCGTAAAAACTAGTGCCTATGCCAAATCTCGGGATTAGGTGTCAAAGCGAACCCCGGGCTCATTTAGGGCACAACCGGGAATAACGCTAGGAGGATAATGATGAGATTGGTGTCATTTGGCTAGCTAGTCGCATCCACGTGAAAAGAATAATCACACGTTGAGAGTCAATCAACTTTTTCTTGTTGTTATTCTTTCCCGTCAGCCAGGAGACAATTTGACTGAGTTTCTTAGATTTTTTTTTACAATATGGACTTTAAACGTGCTTAAAAGATGTGCCATACAAAAAGGGGTTGAACATGACCAGAAAACCACCACGTTTGCTGAATTATAAAAATATCATCCCATAAAATCGCAGTTTTAAAATGACCCAGGAGACGTAGCCGTAACTAGTGACAGAAAAAAGATGATTAACTCACCTGCAACTCACATTACTTTTTATTTTTTATACAACGACGGTGGCAAACAAGCGTACGGCCCGCCTGATGGTAAGCGGACACCGCAGCCTATAGACGCATGCAACTCCAAAGGAGTAACATGGGCGTTGCCGACCCTTGATATGTTTGAGGATTCGCCGTGTTGACAGCTGAAGGAACAAATTCCCTCGCTGAGAGCGCAACACAACGCATCCTCGGGAGCTCTGGCGACTTTTGTATTTAAGATTTATTTTCCACATGAGCTATATTTCGAAATTATGTGCTACTTGTATATATAGCTTTCAAACTGAAATTTCCTTTCATACGCGATTTAATAAAAAAATATATGCCCGTCACATTATAATTTATTGAATCAGGCGTTACTTTGCGGAAGTCCATGATATATTACGAGAACAATATTTCTTTGCTATTCCGCTAAAAAAACGTGCTGGTCTATCAGTGAAGATAAGATGCAACTATTTGCGTATAAACATGCAAAAAATTACAGCAAACCACCACCAATATTGACAAAAACCTCGACACGTGTTTCGCCTCTCTACGAGGCATCATCAGGAGATGCTGGCAGGAGATGTTGCTTGCGCCACGTCCACTGAGCAAATGAGCCGCCCTTTTTTTTTTTTTTTTTTTTTTTTTTTTGAACCTGACTGTGGCTATAATAGGACGGACCCAATATAGCGGTCGAATTGCATGGTTGGAGGGTAGCCTGGGGAAAATCCAGGGGGAGCCTCCGGCACGACCACGCGGGAAAGTTTGTACACTGGAATACTCTACGAGTTTGCGCTCCAGTGAGATTGGTTGAACGGTATCAACCGAATCTGGGGTGTGAGTGGTGTCGAACTACTGGGAGTTTTATCGCTGGTTCGCTAAAACCTAGCCTAGGTGAGAGAGAGAGAGAAAAATGAGCCGCCCGGAGCCGTCCGCCATATTTATATTCTGTCCCCCCATACTACCATTCATGCGTGAAAGAGATGGAAGAACACGTAGTAACGGTGATGACGCAACATTCAATTGTTCGTTAATAATAACGCCTCTATTGTTGTACCTAATTATTTCTAGTTGTTCTAGAACACTTAAACGCAATCCTTTTTCGCAAACATGCAAGATGTTGTAAGAATGATTGTCAGACAACTCATGGTTATTCTCCAATAAATGTTTTGCAAAATTAGACTTGTCCGGGTGATTATGCCGGTACGACGCAACATGTTCTTTATACCTAGTGCTAAAACTACGGCCTGTTTGTATGATGATGATGCCTCGTAGAGAGGCGAAACACGTGTCGAGGTTTTTGTCAATATTGGTGGTGGTTTGCTGTAATTTTTTGCATGTTTATACGCAAATAGTTGCATCTTATCTTCACTGATAGACCAGCACGTTTTTTTAGCGGAATAGCAAAGAAATATTGTTCTCGTAATACCGTCACATTATTCCAACAATAAGTTATTCAACTTCCAAAAACGTAGCCTCTTTAAAATAATGCCCCTCGTAACCAATTTACGTCGCCGACGGGGGAAAGTAACTAACATTCCACGCAGCACCCGAATTCAAAAACTCCACAATTCTCATTTGTTATTACACGGCATTAGGGGGGAATTCTAGAAATTATATTCAAACACTCGCCCTGAATAGAACGAGGACCACTTAAATTTGAACAAGTTATTGTAGGTCGGACAACTTCGCCAGACGACTTTGTGGTGGCTTGGCGAATTGGGTCATTTTTGTGCAGTCAAATTGTACTTGGGGAAACAATTGTAATTCGATGAAGTTTCAGGTCAATGGTTTCCCTTGTTCGAACAAGGTATAGATTCCCCACTGGGTTGGAAGGTCAGACGGAAGTCGCTTTCCTGAAACTAGTGCCTACGCCAACTCTTAGGATTAGGTGGTAAAGCGGATCCCGGGCTCTTTTAGGGTATAACTAAATAAAAGCTAGGACGGCGGTTTCTCTTGTGGAGTTGTAATTTAAAAAAACCGCCAGATTAAAACGCCCAGTTGTTTTGAAATCGCATTTAAATAGTTGAGTCACCAGTGGCGTATTTAAAATCTTTAACTAATATTATAAATGCGAAAGTGTGTGTGTGTGTTTGTCCTTCTGTCACGTCGCAAAGGAGCGTCGTATTGATGTGATTTTTTGTATGGAGATAGTTTAGAAGTTGGAGAGTGACATACTCGTACTACTTTTTTCAGCTGGAAAACATCTAATTCCCACGGGAAAATTCAATATGTTACATTTTCCTATAACCACGCGGGCGAAGCCGCGGGCATCAGCTAGTAGAATATAAAAATGTTTATTCAAATAAAGCACACATTACAGATAAAAAAAAAACGTTGATACTGAAATACAAACATGAAACAAACAAAGATATCTTATGAGTTATGAGTTCAGCAATGTGTGCTACTCGTACTCAGCGTTAGTGTTATACAGGGTGGAATCTTGTACGTGATCCAAAATAGCAAAATGTGAATCTATCCATGATTCTGTTTGTGTAATTCACGAAGCTACAATTTTACAATTGTGCAGGCAACACTGGTCTGAAGGCCGGGCACAGCACGTCTATCACGGGACGGCCGCGACATACTCTCGATTTTTCTCGCACTATACCTCTTGTTCTAAGTGTTCTAATAAGAGAGAGACGGATAGTGCGAGAAAAATCGAGAGAGCTCGCGCGCCGTCGCTTTGACTCTCCGTCTATTTCTAAGCGTTCTAATAAGAAAGAGACGGGAAGTCGATCTCGCCGCCACATAATCATGGGGCTCCCATACGCCAATGACCTTCGATCTGAATCCCTTAGTTTTCTAATGTTTTTTGTAGCTAACAACTAACAACGGCTTTAAGCAATATATTATCCCATATTTACTTCAAAGTTCATTGTTTTCGAGATATTTGGCATCAAAGTTGAACAATTTTAGGCCAAAAAACTGGTTTTCTGGCCATAACTTTTGTGTTAATTAATGAGATTATAAAAACGCATATCAAATTTATAGGTAAGTTCAGTATGTATGAGTAGGTATGAGTTTCGGGTGTATAAAAGTTTTAATGAGGATGAAGTGTCGGGGTCTGTATTTTTACAGACCTCTCTTTAAAAATGGATAATTAATTCTGTAACATTTTTCAAGTTATTCAATATCAAAAATGTTAAACAGTAATCAAACTTTCCCATATCTGCACCTGGAAAGCTAGCTTCAATAAACCGAGGACGAGTGTCGAAATGAAAACTACTAAATTTCGTTGATTTTTGACGGGAGCCCCTTAAGCGCCCAGTTTTCCCAGTTGAAACTTGTAAATGATTTTTAAACTTATTCGTCGCAATTTCTTTCACATTTTTCCCAACCTCTCTCAATTGATATTTAAAAGTTCCATTATCAAATCGTCACCGTATAAAACGTCTTCAAATAAACTTTTCTATTAAATCCCAGTTTATTTTTCATTACCATAATCGCCAAATACTTTAATAAACCCAATATAGTTAGAAGATACTACTCTCAAAAACAAGTGCGTGGTAAAATGTACCCACAACCATTTTGATAAAGTTCAAAATGAAGGAATAACAATTTTATTACTAGGGGCGAAATCGAGTATGAGAAAAATAAATTTACAATTCATCAGCTCTCTCAGATTGGAGTGATCAATTTCAATTCAAGCAGATTACGTTTCTTTTGAGATTGGAATATCTGTAAATCTCTCTGTGATACTGCCCTTTCAACAAGTTTTTCAATTGTTATAGGTATAACATATGTATATGTATCTTAAAAAACATTACACAGATTGACATAACACCAGCACTGAGAAATAATAGATATCAAATGAAGTAAGTCGCAACCGATTCTAGCAAATAAGACTTATGGGCTTCAGTAAGATTAAAACAGTCAGTCACGTCAGTTATTAGGCCAACGATGCTGGTAGTTACCTGGCTTGCTCACTTTAGGCCAATACCTTTTCTGGATAACTGTGCCAAAATACTTAGTAAGATAGTTTGAGAACCGCCAAAAACCACTCGCTGAGGGAACGAAATTTGCTTTGGAACATGTTATAGCGGGTCACTTCTGGAGACTAGCTCAGGACAGAGGCGGGTGGCGTACTCGAAGAGAGGCCTATGCTCAGCAGTGGGCGAGGCGATTACGGGCTGAAAACTGTGATGATAATGGCATAGCGATGAGCAAGTTCTAAATGGACGAAACCAGGGATATAGTCGTTTATTAATTTCGCATTCCACTATATTTACAATCATGAACTCATTGTCTGTACATATACATATAAGACTGCTTTAAACTCAGTTAAATTAAATAGTAACATTCCAAGCTAAATTTCAACTGTATTTGGCACAGTTGCTATTTGGCATGAATACGTGTTAATTTATAATTATTTCACAGAATAAACGAAAACGTGTGTTCATTCGGTTGCTAAGGACTCCCTATCCTATGAATATGAGCTCTAATCCAAACTGTTGCGTGGATTGAAGATCGCCTCTTCGTAAAATATTTGCACGCCTGCGTGCAGGCTGAATACAACTGTTATGTTCAATTATGTAAGACCTTCCTGTACTGTACGAGCATTCTGGAAAATAAATACTTTTGACTTTGACTTTGACTACGACAAAACGCTTCGAAGATATAAATAATTAGGAGATTAATTTAGCGGGAATTCGGCTGATTTCAAGACTCTCTCGACGGATGCTGTTGCTTACTTTAAATCTAACATCATAAACATTTAATTATGTAGAGATTTTTTATGCCATACGATAAATAAATAAGGGGACAATTTTACACAAATCTGACTAGCACCATAGTAAGCTCAATAAATAAGGCTTGTGTTACGGGTACTAGACGACGATACTTTTGATAGGTAAAAATACTTAAATAATACCGGTCGTCAAAAGCTAAAAGCTAAGCTAAGCTAGGCTAAATTGGAGGTCCTTAGATGGAGTCTAGGGTCATAGTCATCTGGGATTGAGAGTACGTGTTCAGTATCAGGTTGTAAATCTTTAATCCTATTACGGTTAGAGGCTCTAAGGCGTGGATAGAATCGTGACTGGAAATCATTATATCAGATTATGGTACCAAAATCCCTTGCAACATACTCACAGTCCTTAAAGCTACTTCCACATTAGGCGGGGCGAGGGCGGAATCAGTGTACGGTATTTTGAAGTTTATCGAGAGCTTACTGATGTTGGCCCGATTTCCTTCCTGATGGTTTGACTGAATTAAACACATAAAATTTTCTAAGGCGATTGTTTGTATTGAAACACATTCTAAATAGCCGAAGTAGGTTATGTGACATCTACAACACGACGGACGACTACAGATGTTATTAGGTACTTAAATTATTGTCTAATTACACATTTAACCGATCGAAATCTCCTTAATATTACCAAGTACTACTTTTATTATTATTATGTATATCGATCGTCTAATTACTCCAGCAAATTTTAATAGTCAGACTTTTCCTGACAACCAATTTTTTAGCTACTGGACCCAGTTTAACCAATAGAATACAATACATGCGACACAAAAGTTTTGTCTGGTTGGTGACTTTTTAATCGGTTGGATGTTTTTCGTTAAACTCCGTCCATATTTACCCTTCTCAAATCAACAGCGCCGTACAGTAGTACCACAAATATAAGTTATATCGGCAATCTTCGTCCACGCCGACGAGTGCTGACAAGTACCGAATGAAATCGAACGTATGACCATTTCAATAAAGACCTTGTTGCACTAAACGTAAGGTACAATATGCAATGACAGGTGAACTCGTGCTTTCCCGCTCATGGCGCCAGACAAAATAGCGGGCGCCGGAGCAGCGGGGTGCGTAACGATCGATATAAAAACTTTTGATATATTTTCACTGGATATAACGATTAAAGGATATAATGCACTTTTGATATATTCTCATGTGATATAATTATTTATTTATAATGAACTTGTAATATAACAACTATTAATCTAACAGTCATAACGTATGTATAACATACATGGGATATAACTTTGTTCGATATAAAACTCAGTTGGTATAATGTACTATTAGCATATTCTGGAATACTTACTACTATTATTTCTTACCTATTTTACTCTACGGCAGGTTGGTGTAGGTACGACGACGAGTAACCACTAACACACTACAGTATAATAGTCACTGATAAACTGGTAACACATAGTATATTTTCGTATAAGAATTATAATATAGAATACTAGGATGGGGCTGGCAACGAAATGGGGGCTGGGGGCCCCCCGCAGAACAAAAACGACAAATAATTGTAACAATGGTATTATTTGTAGGTTAGGTTAGGGTTAGCTTGTGTCCCTTAGAGCGGAAATAGGCACACCGCGAAGCGGGGTGACGTCGACACGCTGGCGGTTAGGTTAGGTTTAGGTTAGGATAAAATAGGTAATTAACGTGTGTGAAAAACAAATTTATATCTTACAAAACATTATACCACTAATACTTATATCCAGTATACATTATATCCATTAAACGTTATATCAAAAATGTATTATACTATTTGAACATTATACGCCATGAAATTATACTGATTGTTGTTATACCAAAAGTTTATTATATCCCTTGAGTGATTATATCCAATGGAATTATATTAAATGTTGTTATATCCAGTGAAAATATATCAAAAGTTGTTATACCAATCATTACACACCCGGAGCAGCCGGCGTCGCGCGCAAAATTATGGCCAATTGGCGTTGAAGATTTTACCCGCGCAAACGCGCTGCCTTATGATTGGTTAAAATGTTTTCAAAAAATGCTTTCTGCGCAGGTAAATCGTTGTAACTTATACTTGCGGTACTACTGTGTAACTAATTTATGTATATGTACAGTCAAGTGCGAAAATATGTATTGAAACTTTTATTACATATTTTTTGAGCAGTAGTTGTAAAGTTGTATTTTTGCACTTAATGTACTATGTAGGCTGCCAGTTGTCAGGAGGCAACAGATCATTTAATCTACTAGGACGCGTCCCACTCCTTCTCATTGCATACTTGCTATGATTTCGTAAAGTGGGAGAGAGGAAAATCTTCGTGGACTAAATTATCTATGTTAATTGCTGTAACATTGCGTATGAAGCTTAAAAAAACGACTGATTTCAACCAAATACCTGTTTTTTTTATTCATGAATAAAAATAATATCAACAATAAAAATCGCTCGCAGTTTAGCATCTATGAGGTATAAAGTAAACTATCCAGCAATATTAAGTAAAAAAAATGTATTTTCGTAGTAAGCAAAGTTAGGCTTCATGGGCAATGTTGCATCAATTTACGGCACGACATACACATGAAACTCACCGTGAACACAACTGTCTTTTGTTCCTTTGCCGTCACGTCCCCCTCCCTGCACATATAAAAAAGACGAACACACTCTTTAACCCGTTTTCTGTCTTGCATTAGCGGTGCATGCCATTTTTTTAAAGCTACAATATAAAACAATCAAAATAATAATTCAATCAGTTCGTTCATATACAGTACTGTGTATCTGTTTGTGTCACTGCTATAGTTTTCTGTATTGTTTCGCTGTTCAGTGCTTTCTGCAGCTTCATTATGTTCGCTGTTCCCTTTCACTGTATTATACACCGTTTTTAAGAGTGTGTTTGTCTTTATATGTGCATGGATTACAAATAAGATTATTTATATATTTATCTGTTATAGTAACAAGGTCTTCAGCACAAAGGCGGTGGAGGTGCAGTCCTCGAAGAATCGCGTTATTTGTGTAGTGAGAAACTGTGAACATGACAAATTGGACTTTGATCTTACACAAAGCAATTTAAGGTACAATTCCAAAATGGGCCTCAGTTGACTGCAGTCACTACAAGCAGTATGCGCTTGCATATTGCGTTCGCCACGAGAATCACACCTGAAATAAATAATGCGACTTAAACCATCGTATGCGGACATTATGAAATCAAAAGAAGACATTGAGATTCAAAACTATAAGAAACGCTTCGCGCGGTTCCGTGTCTACGGTGCTTAAGGACGCATACGATGGTTTAAGGTGTAATTCCAAGGTAAACTACAGTCAACTTCTTTCGAAAATCTACTTCATGTGCAGTTTGCAGCTAGCTAAGATAAATCTTAACCTGCACGTTAGAAATGTCATGTTCAAATGTTTCTCACACAACATCAGGGATCAGGCAGGCATAACCGCTTCAGACATATTGAAGTCTATACTTGGATTTTTCATTAGTCGATTCTTGACAATATCAAATTTTATGTAACAAATAGTTAAGGCTAATCTGCCTTCTGACATGTGTATAAAAAAATCCAACTATAAAAGGTTCACCACGGTAGCTCCTGTGGTTATCGGTACCTTTAATGTCCGTGACGCGTATGGACTCGGTGGTCAACCTTGTCCTTCGTCGTGTACATCTGATATATGTCAATGGTAGCTGTAGTGGATAAGAGCTATGTAAAGTAATTTGTCGACCGAAATATCTCAATTTAATAAAATGGCGTGTTGGCCGTTTTCACAAATGTCCAATAAACCTATTTTAGGTAAAATGCCGTTAAACATCGTTTTACTTCATCTATCACTTTGACATTTGTATTTGTAAGCAAGGAACAGTACACAAACAGTACACGTTTGATTATCAGATGCCTTTTGAATTTTTATGAATAAATAATGGGCGTTTCCGTTTTATTTCATGAAATATATATATACTTTATGTAGGTACAATGTGGCCATCAAGCACAGTACACATGTTTTAGATTCTTAATTTGAATAGTAGAGATATATAGGTCGATGAAAGATATTTACGATAAACAGTTAAATATAAATAGCGTCGAGTGTAGTAAACATTGCTTATAATAAGAACATATGCGTTAAAATTTACACACTTTAGTTTGAAAGCCGATTCAATAATTCAAAATGGAGCTTAACCCGAGGTACATAAATTATTAAATGCCCAAACATTTGCCAGCATAATGAATTATTGAACCGATAAAAGTAACATGTTATAATACTATCAATAGCTAATAGAAAAAAAGATGAATAGTTATTATATATAACACGTTACAATCAAATAATAAAGCGTTGTCAATATTGGAAAGTTTAATTATAAAATAAATAAATAAATAATAAATAAATATTAGGGGACAATCTTACACAAATCAACCTAGTCCCATAGTAAGCTCATTAAGGCTTGTGTTATGCGTACTAGACGACGATATATATAATAGATATAAATACTTAAATACATAGAAAACATCCATGACTCAGAAACAAATATTCATGCTCATCACTCATCACACAAATTTTTGTCCTTACCGGGATTCGAACCCAGGACCTTCAGCTTCGTAGGCAGCGTCACTACCCATTAGGCTAATCGGTCGTCAATTGTGTTATGTATGATATGCGGAAATCAATTTATCTGTAATGTAGGTACAAAAAAATAATATGATTTAAATGTACTTTATTTTATACAAATATAGGATGCTCAAAATTGATATGTTGAAAAAATACGGTTCCTTCGTTTGCATATTGCAGTCTAAGATGGCAGTGCACCTTTGACAGTACATAGTTAATAGGGGCGTAGACATTAAATAAAATAATCAATAATGTCATATTTTCTCCAAAAAGGATAAAAAATTTAGTCTAATGGAGAAAAAAACAAAGCGAAAGGTTAAATAATCGCGAAGTTATAAGTGTCCAAAGTTTTAAGAAGGGGTATGTTCTGTCCCTTTTTCGCAAAACGCAACTTCATATGAAACGATGACGCTGGAAGAATGTGACGTCACAGAAGACGGCAACGTGCCGCACCGCATCGTGTTCGGCGCCGCCGTCGACGCGGCCCCCCGGCAGCATCCTGTAATGTGACGTCACACACCGTTTGCGTTTTCTCTCTCTAACAAGCAATATTAAAACGGTTGTAGCTTCGTAATTCTTTGAGATATTCGAATGGGATTTTCGTCACTAGGCATATTTTTTTGCCTACTTTATTTTGGAGTAATAATACTTTTCGAGTCTACACCCGTATTAGTTATATATATCAACATTTAAAATTAGAAACGATTTCCCCGTCTTTATGAAATTGGCATTTAGATTGAATTTCACCGATGAGGAGGTTTTTTTCAATATGTACAGTCACAGATCCTTACTCCCATTGTAATAAAGACGTGGTCCGATATATTTGGCTACCTTGGCTGCTACTACTACTATATGACGCTGACTGTACATGAGGGCAGGATGAAACTAGGGACCTAATTATTCTTGATTACATGCTCTCTTGCTTCAGCGGAAGCGTGTGAACGTGAAGCACTAAAAATCTCCTTCGATTATTGAATTACAAATTAAAGCCTAGATCGAGTTTTACATAGTTTTCATATAATTAATTCAATCGAATACCTTTAAATTTAACCATCCAAAATTTAAAAACTAAAATGTTACACAGATCCCAGCAGCTCCATCAAATCCCGCTCGAAACAAATGCAAACCGCCTTTACTCCGAGCTACGGGTTCATAAAACGCAAAAGTAACGGAACGCAGCTCGATGTCAGACCGAATCGCTTATCCGACAAAGGGGTCCGACACGGGATTCGATGGTTTATTAGTCGACGCCCGGTTTACTGTAAGTTACTTTCTGCGACTTGAAACGTGGATATGGAATAAAATATGATATTCATATGAAATTGATCGTAAGGGTTGAAGTGTGTTGTGGGCGATGGGCTAGCAACCTATCACTGCGATATCACATTTTGTCGATCTTTTATGCCCACATTTGTGCTAACAGTGGCACTGGACACAAGTTTCATGTGTTCTGCCTACCCCTTTTAGGGATAAAGGCGTGTATGTATGTATGTATGTATGTATGTTGATCGAAAATAGGCAAGCATGTATAAAACTTCTATTCTAAATGTAACTATTTTCGCTTTCCGATATTTTCCGGTATTTACTGGTATTTGAGTAAATCAGAATATTTTTACGCACAAAATACATAGGTACTGAAGGCATTAAACGAAAAATTTACCCAGAACGGGTAACAAAACTATAATAAGCGTAACCCAAGTTATAAACAAAAACAACTTGACAGGCGGAAAACACCCATGTTATTGATGCCCGATAACCCAATCAACGCCTACACCCCTATCCATCACTATCGGGCAATACCCTTCCAACCCTAAGAATCCACACGACTTGCCTTGTGCGAAACAGGCCAAGTCTGACCTCCGCCGCTACCCGCGTCTCTGCCCGCGTATTACGAAGACCGCAAGCGAATCCGCGGGAGAAGATATAGCTTGAGTCCATCCTGAAGGTTCATTCTATGTGGATGAATTTTTGACACACAAAAAAATCGGATGTCGAGGAAAACAAAGCTACTTCCGTATTACCTATAGAAATCTCACTCTCGAGATATGTCCATTCTGGAGTGGTCGTAGCGATCGAGATGGATGAACCGATTTTTTGACATTTAATCCTTCAGTGGTGGATACTATTGACAGCTTAGTATTCTTCGAATACGAAACTGTAAGCTTTGGTATCTGGCTTCGCTCCTTTTCACGTAAGTAACATACCTGATAAAAGACGCTTAAATACAAAAAAAATCAGCCTATATACGTCCCACTGCTGGGCACAGGCCTCTACTCATGGATGAGAGGGAACGGGCAGTAGTCCCCACGCTGGCTCAGTGCGGGTTGGGGACTTCACATACACCTTTGAATTTCTTCGCAAAAGATGCTTAAATATATTTAATGTTTTATCCAATGTTATACCATATCTAATTGTGAATGAAATTCTTGTAAATTCATTGGTACATACTTAACACTTTCACTGACAGGAACCCGTCTAGCGGGCGCCTACGCCGTAGTCGCTTTCCTCTACATACGAGAAAAACCACGGCATCGGCTACGAGCGTAGCGCGTAGGGATTCTTGGCAGTGAATGTGTTAATTTATTAACACTCGATTGTAAACTAACACCATCGAGAACAACGGAACGCGCATTGCAATAGACATTTAAATCTTAGTTCAACATAATCTCAATACCCCTGAATAAGAAACTTTGCTGACTGCAACATTTTGGTGACGCAAATGAAGTCATCTCGAATAGACATAACAACGAACAAACCGAGAATTGACCTCAAGGTTGTGAATAGTAACAGATCCCACCTCTGGGGCAGCTTAAACCATCGGCCGAGATACAAGCCGGCGACGGCAGCGATTGATGGCTCTCCTAGGGCTCTAATACAAATTGCCCCTCGGAATATGTATATAGAACCGGCCAATAATATATCACCTTTGGGTCATGCAGAGACAAAAACACAAAAGTCGACTTTCATGTGGTGAATGAGTCTTGCTTGCATAAGTTAAATGGGTTTTTCTGCGGCTTAGGTTTAGTTTAGTTTCCAAAACTATAGGCTTCATACTCTTCATAGCCCTTAACTTTGGCAATGCGTGCCTACAGGAAAAATGCAAACCTAAATGTCTGTATGACCCCTTTATGTGAATCCATGAATCTCCGAAATTGCCAGATTGGTAGTTGGTAGTTTTTCTTGTTATTCCGTCCACTAATCCAGCAACAAAGGAGTAATTGGAGTTGCACGGGTCCATAGGCTACGGTAATCGCTTATCAGGCGGTGCGCTTGTTTGCCACCGAAGTGGTATACAAAATAAAAAAATACCTTGCTAAACTGAAAACACAAGTATATGATCTAATTAGAAAAATCAAATTAATTTGACATATTAACTATTATAATTCATATTATTTTTGACATGTACAATTTTATATTTTATTTTTTATTAATAAATGAGTATGAGTATGAGTATGAGTATGTCGATTCTGTGTATGTATCCTTTAAAAAGCGACGTAAGAGAAGTAAAGACAGATTCATATTTGTCAGACGTGACTTGTCGTGACATGATAGATCGACATCTATTTCATGATATATTATGGTTATATTCACGACCGATACGCTGTGACGTGACATCTCATTGCCCACGTCAGATAAGTATGATTCCGTCGTATTTCTGACAATACGGAACCTAGTAACATTTTGACTTGTACAAGTGCCCCTGTGGCCTATTTGCAGAAACAGTGTCTCTGTGAGCTGTAGAACTCGCGAACACGAAATATGTTTACGAAAATGTTTCTTGACCAAAAAAACCTAGAAGAAGAATAGTTTATTTGCCAGAATACGTTTACAAGGATCTTACGTGCTACATAAATGCGTCTCAGTATTCAGTCGAACATCCGACATGCAAAGTTACGAGTGGAGGTGACTACTTACTTATGAGAAAGAAAGTCGGTTAAGAAATGTGACCTTCAGAGAGAACAGCCGGAAACCGGACGAATCCTGGCCCAAGCTGAAGCATTGATCTTCGTTCGCTTCGCTCGCTCGTTCGATAAATATTTTGATTTAGAAACAACAAACACTACCTATTTGTAACCTTACCATGTTTCTCACAGACATTTGAAAAACGCCAATCGGCATTCGCAAGACCCCTTACCCCATCCGTCACCGTAGTCAATTGTTGACCCGACGTGTACTTCGGATACACGCGCCGTGCCCACGTGATCGACGTGAATTTAGGTCTCGATGGACGTGAATTCACGTCATGATGTATCGTCGCTAGTTACCTCTGAATATTGATTAGGGCCACTGGACTCTCTCTGCCTATCTATTTACGTCTGTCTCGTCTTTTTGTTCTTCACTTCCGATCCGCCGAGCGGTAAGCAACGCGACTTTTAATCTAGAGGATGTGAGTTCGAACCCAGCTCCGTAATAAAGTAAGAAAAGGTGTAGCTTTTTTTGAAGTAGCTCGACTTGAGCACCTGGATCAGATGGCAGTCATTTCTTCATTCTCTCTACTAATCGATCAATAGTTATCCTTGTACGGTCAGCCTCATAGATAATAGATATGTTCACCAAAGTTCGTTCGTTCTAATAAACGCGAACAATGTATACAAATCTTTGACGTCCGTAAACAGTGATAAAACCAAAACGAGATTATATTCCGACACGATAATATTAACTTTGACATTATAATGATTGCCGTAAAAACAAATCCGCCTCGGAAATCACCCTCCACTGTTTATCCCATCGTCTAATACAAGACGCTAACAACCTCTCCTCAACGTCTCCACCCATTTTTTCTCGGTCTAATAAATCCCTTCAAGAAATCCAGTCAATTTTAAATCTATCCACACAAAAATGGCTCAACAACCCACACAAACGCACGGCATCAACACCCTTTTTAAAACAAAACCTACAGTTCATAAAGAGCATAATGGCATGGCAGTTCAGCGTCGCATAGGCTGCTTTTGTTTAAATTGTAAACCTATACTGACGAATCTGACAAATTTGTCGAGTCTCGATTGCGTTCCCAGATTGAGCGACGCCGTTGACTCCCAATTCAAAAAAGACGTATACGCATGTAACGCTAAAGGAACTTACGACTTTTTAAAATAGTCGTATAATACCGCCCGCGGTCGGGTTACTGCGTTTTATTAGATAGGCTGGATGAATGACATTGCTGTTATTGATGAGAAAAACACGATTGCACATATCGGGTTAGCGTAATGTGAACGCCATGAATTGGAGATACGCTGGGGTGAGAGATTTGACAATAAAAGGTGATTTAATATACAAAAGATATTACGCATATTGTCATAATAGAAAAACACGATTGCACATATCGGGTTAGCGTAATGTGAACGCCATGAATTGGAGATACGCTGGGGTGAGAGATTTGACAATAAAAGGTGATTTAATATACAAAAGATATTACGCATATTGTCATAATGCTTTGACGTTACTCGGCCAATATCTACTACGAGACTTAGCAGCTTCGATTTCTGATTTAGTCCTTCGCAATGCTTAGTAAGTAATCCGTCCTACGCAATAAAGATTACTTACTAAACAATAAAGTAGCAATAAAATAACCGTAACATAATGGGTACTTTAACGTCTACTGATTTATGAAATTTTTGGTTCAATAACAAACTATTGTTTTCATAGTTCGTCGAGGCTATGACACATGCGAAACCGGGTCAAGACACGGCACGTCACATCCGGACGTCCGGCGTGCCCGGAGGTCGAAACTGGGCCGGTACCCGGATATAAACACTAGCTCGACCCTTGCTCATGCACACCATGTATGTTTATTCCTGTAGCTCACCGATTGATTAATTTGGATTAGGAGAGTTTACATACAAATTGCGTATCTCAACATCATCATCTCAGACCACCGCATAAAGGGGTTTGGGTAAAAATGTTGTCATTTTTTTTTAGATGAGCGGCCATTTGTAAAACTGGTAGATTATGATAGATCTACTCAAAATAAACATATTTTATTATGAAAATACACTAAAATGCATCGGAGCCGAGATATTTGCAATATATATTTTCACAGGTCATATTGAAAAGTATAAACAAAACTTCAAACTTAAATGTCTCGGCTCCGATATTGTTTAACGAGTTTAATTTTATATATCTATGCGTATTAAGAGGTCCTCTAAACGATTATTAAAAAAATATCCTTGGCCGCTGCAAAAAAAAACGACATTTTTTCTCATACAAGGTTACCCAATGCCCTTTAAACCGTTTCTTTAGAAATAAAGGTGTCGATCGCACCATTTATAAATATCGCGTTAGACCCTTGTAAAGTAAACATTTAAATATGAGTACAGTCACCGGCATCAATATCTGCCGTAACAAAGCCGGCAAAAATATCTGACACCTCCTTATGGCATTAGACATAGAGTCGTGTCAGATATTTATGCGTGCTATGTTGTGGCAGATGTTATTGCTGGTGACTGTACAAGGCGCGTGAGTTTAAAGTGTTAGATTACGTAATTGTTCATGGATGCAATCGGCAAGTTAAAAGTATTTTTCTGTTCGTATATATTAAGTATCAAGTAAGTTGTCCATCAAAACAATATTTGCAAACCAATTTTGGCTATAAGTTCGGTGTCAATGTCAAAGCAATATTATGGCACCATGAGCTGATCTGATGATTGACCATAGCAACTCTTAACCTACACGAACGTTTCATAAAAAAAGACCGGGTTGCACTCCGAGAGTGCCGGTAAAAGTAAAAACTTGAATAATTTTCAATAAAAAAAAATAAAAAAAATGCCCCCCCCCCTCACTACCCGTCAACCACCCGCGAGTTTAACAATTTTTTCCCCATCCCAAAAAGTGCTCAGCGCCACTAAAGAAGTTTTTACTTCAAAAAATAAGTAGCTGATTGGACAGCGAACATCGCTATTGTAATAATTATTACTTTATGAGATTATTCACATAAGCACAATAGCTCCCGTCATCTAATATGACATAACTCAGCGTACTGGCCCCTGATTAATAGGATTATGTTGTACGGACGTCCTATTTTAGACGATTATCGGTATTCAGAATTCATGATCTAACTATATTTTATACCGTGTAAATGTAGACTACATTGGGATATAAAGTTATAGAATTGAGCTTGGCAGTTGTTTTTACAAGTTTTTATTTAACTACTTAACCGTATGTTTATTAGTAAGAAAGTAAAATGTAAGTACGAGAAAGTTGTCTTTCATAATTTGCTAATCATTTCTCAGCCACTTGACGGTTTGAACTGAAATTATTTGGTTTAAGTTCGGTGACAACTCTGAATATTAACGGCCGTATTCATAAACGTCCTACAAGCCTGTTTTAACTAAAATGGCGTTAAAATTAGTTTGTCCTTATCTGTCACTTTGACATTTGAGTTCGTAAGACAGGGACAAAGCACATTATATTTAGCAAAGGCATTTTAAGTTCTATGAATAAGGGGGTAAGGAACCACCGGCAACGTTCCGATCTGATGATGGATCCAGACAGTGGCCGTACCAACTCCTTAACTACACAAAATAAACGGGTCGTTTTGGGGCTCATTGAAACTATATGCAAAAAAATTGCCAATAAAAGCGTACTTATACCAAAAAGGTTTGTGATTGAAACTTATTGTTTTTATACAGGTCGTCTTAGCTTAAGTTAACACCTTGCTTATGGTCAGGCCACGATGTGTCACCAGCACCAATATCTGCCATAGCAAAGCGGGCATACATATCTCACACATCTTTACGGCCCTTGAAATAGAGTTCGTGTCAGGTATCTATGCGCGCTCTGTGGTGGCAGATGTTATTGCTGGTGACTGTACAGCGTCGTGTGTCGTGGACTGTCAAGCGTGCCTAAAAATGCGCGTATAGAAATGAATCACCACACTTCTTCGAATAGAATTTGAAAGAGCGCCAGAGATCATCCCCAAAATTATCCTTATGGCCAGCCAAGAATAAGTCGAATCTAGTCCCAGGATTCCCCGACGCAAATTCTTAGAAAAAAGACTCCTTTGAATATGCCAAAAGCTCTAACAAAATCGACGAATATGAAACGGACATATATTCCGCCAGTTCCCTCCAACAGCTTGCCAATAAAACATACAGAAGACATATAGAGAAGCGATATTCACACTGCAAGTGTTCACAGTAGATATATAACAGTGCAGTAAAATAGATCCGTACAAACGTCCGATTTGATGCGCCCACACAGACACGTGTAGCTACAGTAAAGGCCTGTGGGCACACTAAGATGCGTGTGCAGCACGTGAACCGCTGCGTTGTAAAGTATGAATCCACATAAGACATGTCACACCAGACGCGTATGCGTAGACGTGCACGTGCACGTAACGCGGTGTGACATGTCTTACGAGAATTCATACTTTACAACGCAGTGGTGCACGTGCTGCACAAGTGTTACGTATTACTTCTGCATACACGCATGCGGTGTGAATTGGCCTTTAATTTAACCAGAGTTCAGTGGACTCGGCGGTGCATTAGTCACGTGTGCCGCGTAGAACCGTTTTCAATGGAGCGCAGGTTTTAAGAGCATATGCGGGCTGGCTACTACCCTTACACAAAGTTGAATTTCAGGCCGCCCTTGTACCCTATTTCCTCCGCCAAATCTAAACCTATGCAAATCATTTTTGTAACATAAATCAACTAAGAGTTTCACTATGTTCCGTTTAATTTGATATCTGAGTTGTTAATGAACTAGAGACGCTTGTAAATCGCTTAACTAAAAAATACACTAACTTTACCATCACCTATAGATACCAAATGTAAGAAAGTTTAAATAACGAAATCCATACTTCCATACTAATATTATAAATGCGAAAGTGTGTCTGTCTGTTACCTCTTCACGCTTAAACCGCTGAACCGATTGCGATGAAATTTGGTATGGAGATAGTTTGAATGCCGGGGAAGGACATAGGAATAACAGGATAGTTTTCATCCTGGAAATCACCCCCTAAGGGGATAAAATGGGGGGTTGAAGTTTGTATGGAGCTGCGATATAAACGATTTCCACGCGGACGGAGTCGCGGGCAGGAGCTAGTATAATATAAGATCGTAGTCAAACTCTTCGTTAGTCTATGTTAGATATTTTGCCCTATTTACATAGCGACGAATTTGACGGAGAAAATAGGGGACTACGGCGGCTCTAAATGCATGTTTTTGTCCGCTTGCATTTCCTCTTAAGGGACTCCACGCGCTTTTTGACTAGTTTGACGAGGTTTGAGATGATATTCCTCCGTCATAACAATAGATTTATTTATGAAACAAACGCTTATCCGTTCTTCAATCCTTTATCTACATTTGCACAAGTTTTTTTTTTAATGATTTATTCAAACATGGTCCAAGCTCTGTTTTCCATAGTAGTATGTTGTTTATGCACTTTTATATATGAAATCTACATATAACTGTTCCTTATTGTCGTCTCTAACAACCCACGAGAGTTTTTTATTTTTAACTCGTTTTCACAAAAGTTACGCCCAAAAAACTGTTTTTTTGGCCTAAAATAAGTTTGATGCCTATATATCTCGAAAACTGTGGGTTTTGAAGTAACTATGGGATACTATTTCGGTAATCCACGTTGTTGGTAATACGACAAGCCATAAAAAAACCACGAAAAAAACGGACGGAGCTAGGAGCCCCTTAAGAAACTCTAGTTGAGATACTGCTGTGGCTAAATTTACTTTGGTTACTACCAACTACATATATATTGAATCCGACCCGTCTGTCGGTCGTGTCATGTCTCCTACGTGACTAGATTGATAGTGCTATTCTAAGTAGTTTATTTTCTTTCTATTGCAAACTCTTTTTATTTGGATTCCTTTAGCTCTAGGTAACCTACGTCCCTACTTCTGCCACGTCCGAAGGGTTCCACTTTGCAAATACATATATAATTCCAATTAAATTGAAATTCTTTGCAAGTACGTATTAAATTGTAATGAACCCGTAGAAGAAATATATTATTAACCGACTTCTTGTATTATTAAATTTTTCTCTGTAGGTAGATTATCTATTAACTTATTTGCCTCAAGCAATAAGGCCCATAACATGTTAAGATGGCAACACGCGCCGCATTTCCAGGAACCTATAACCGACCTCGTAATCGCCTGAAAAACACACCTTTCGGCCAGAACTCTTCCTTCACAAAGGTCGATATTAGTTGCATGGGCGCCATAAATGTATTTTCATGGATCACTCGAAGCTTAAGTTCAATGAAAAGCTGAAATTGTAATAATTCTCAAGTCATACAAAATGGTGACATGAAAACAGACAAACAAGATTCCTATTCAAGAGAGAGATGAAATAATAGCGTTATCCTACGGACGTCCCCTTCTATGCATAGTTTGTCTAAATATTGTAAATCTGAGTTTTCGTTTCTGCGAGAGCGATATGTTTTAATATTATTTGCTCCCTTTGATACGTCTCCCAAAACACTTGGTTGACAAAGAGCCTGACTGAGTTCATATAACATTTTTTGCATTTGGGTGAGGACCAAATTCTTGGCCAGCAGTTAGCGATTAACCAGGCGGTTAATGGGTAGTAGTTAAAAATCTCCGTTGTGACACAAAAATTAACCATAGAATAGTATGGCTAATTTTTGCGTCACAACGGAACTTTTTAATTAGTACCGATTAACCAGGCTAAATACTAGCCTATAATTTGGTCCTTACCCATTTATTGACCTAAGGAATGCGTGGTGAAAATCTTTCGGGTTCCTCGGGCCCACGGTGTAAACTTACACAGAAAACATTCATGCCTCAGGAACAATCGTGTCCATCACCATAAATGCCCTTACCGGGAGTCGAACCCGGGACCTTATCATCAACCACATTACGTATGACGATGAGTCAATAACAAAACATACTGCACACATATATGGCATAATATGAACGACGTGTCGCTTGGCTATTTGACGACCAATTAGTGGGTAGTGACGCTGCCTACGAAGCTGAAGGTCCTGGGTTCGAATCCGGCTTCGTAGAAAAGGTCACTACGAACTAGGCTACAGAGGTCATCAAAATGTTGATTGACCCATAATCTAGTAGTGTTATATTAGACAGGCACTTGTTGGGCAGCAAAAAATTAGCTAAATTACTATGCCCTGCCCTGTTTAGAACTTCACTAATGGTGATAATTGGTTGAACGAACGCCACAATTCGCTATGAAGAGAACTAATTGACTTTTTTCTTGTGCGAGGAATATAAGTTAGGGTTGTTGTGTGTTAGGGCAATATGCTCGCGGAAATACACATAGTCACAGCACTATCACATTAAGTTCTTGAAACCTACAATTGATAATAAGGGCAGTGATACATAATTTATGTTAATCAAAAAAACCGGCCAAGAGCGTGTCGGGCCACGCTCAGTGTAGAGTTCCGTAGTTTTTGTAATTTTATTCAAAAACTATTCAACCTATCAAGTTCAAAATAATTTTCCTAGGAAGTTTTTATAAAGTTCTACTTTTGAGATTTTTTTCATATTTTTAAAACTAATGGTTCAAAAGTTAGAGGGGGGGGGGCACATTTTTTTTTGCTTCTGGAGCGATTATCTCCGAAAATATTAACATTATCAAAAAAATATTTTAGCAAACCCCTATTCATTTTTCACCTATCCAACAATAATATCACACGTTAGGGTTGAAATGAAAAAAAAAAAACACTCCCCACGTTACATATAGGGGAGGTACCCAAATAAAACAAAAAAAAACACTTTTTATTTTACCACTTTGTCGGCGTGACTGATATACATATTAGTACCAAATTTTAGCTTTCTAGTGCTAACGGTTACTGAGATTATCCGCGGACGGACGGACAGACAAAGCGAAACTATAAGGGTTCCTAGTCGACTACGGAACCCTAAAAATGAGTTAAATTAATATGCCCTGCCCCCCTTAGAGTGATTGTATGTATAACTAATCACAATATTATAGGAGGTTTTAATGATTTCTACCATTTCTTCAGTACACAGCATTCCGCCGGTATTGCGCCCATATTGTGTTCAGTTTATTCATGAACACCGATTGCGTGGAGTAACCCGCATCCAATTTGTATTCATGGCTGTTACTAAAAAGCCTACGCTATTGTGGATTTTAGAATCGTTGATGCTTCTATAAATATTTGCCGTGCGAGTAATTTGTTCAGTTAGCCGGAATATTCGCTTATTTGCCGGTTAAATGTAAACTATATGAGCTAGGAATAAAAGTTAGGGTTGTAGTGTGTTGTGGGCTATATGCTAGGAAATACACATAATCACAGCACTATAACATTAAGATCTCGAAACCTACAATTGATAAAAAGGGCAGTGATAAATATTTTTTTCACACCTTTCATTCGAAAAATAAGATTTGCTCCACGACGAGAGGGATCAAGAGGGATTCTGTTCAAGTTACTTTTTTAATTAATTCATTGGCCTGTATCATTTACGCAATGTGACAATTGAACACGGATCTTAATAAAGTAATCGATTGTAATTTCATCGTAATCGATTAAAAACGAACATATTTCAAGTTTTAACTTTAACAACGTTATATGAAAATTTATGAATTTTTCGTAATATTTAAAAATCAGTTATAAAAGTTAAGATGTTAAAACTTGTTAAGTAATTTTAACAGCATCTTTTTAAATTTCTTCATAGTCGGTGTGAAAAATAGTATGTGTCACTCGGTGGCAAAATTATCTTCGTCTCGGGCGTTAACACTTGTATCCTTCACTACGCTCAGGATCCTATACACCGCCCTCGCCGTAAATATACTATTTTGCTCTCTTGCGACATAAATAACTAATGTATACTCCCCCTTTCAGGGATACAGGTGTGATTTTACGTACTTTTTTAAAGTTTGCATTTGTTATCGTCTCTCTTCACAAAGGGGGTCGTATCGTCGCCTTACATCACTAGCTGTTATTAAAACAAGTAGATAACAGTTGTGTAGAGTAGAACAGGGGCAGGCGACATAACTTACACCGGAAATAGTAAAAAAACATATCGTTTTCAATTCGTGGTACTTTTTGGTCGTTCATAATTTTATTTAGTTAATGAGGCCGATATATTTATTAGATGTCACTTAGAATACAAAAATATTAAATAACAAGCAACATTAGGGGTAGTCTAACGACGACACCTGGTCTGTGGCCTAGTTGGTAGTGACCCTGCCTACGAAGCTAAGATGTACCGGGTTCAAATCTCGGTAAGGGCATTTATTTGTGTGATGAGCACGATTATTTGTTCCTGAGTCATGGATGTTTTCTATGTATTTAGGTATTTAATTATCCATATAAGGTATGTATATTTTTTTATTTAGGTTGATTTGTGTACGATTGTCCGAAAGTATTATTATTATTATTATCTTTAATACCATTTTTAGTTGAGGTAGGGCACAGCGAAATGTCATCCCGCTCGAATGTGGAGCAGCCCAACTGGGGAAGTACCTCCGCCTTGCAGAAGACCACAGCCATAATAACACTACTACTTGCTCTGTAGTAGTGTTGTGTTCCTGGAGGTGAGCAAGGTCGCCAGAGCTCCCGAGGATGCGTTGTGTTGAGAGCGAGGGAATTTGTTCCTTGAGCTGTCAACACGGCGAATCCTCAAACATATCAAGGGTCGGCAACGCCCATGTTACTCCTTTGGAGTTGCATGCGTCTATAGGCTGCGGTGTCCGCTTACGATCAGGCGGGCCGTACGCTTGTTTGCCACCGTCGTTGTAATAAAAAAAAAAAAAACAGTATATTTGAATGTCAAGAATACCGGTAAACGGTTCCTAGTCCCTGGTAGCTCATTTAGCAACTCATTTCCATAAAAAACGGTCATTCAAAAAATATTTAACAGCCTTTGAAGTTTTTCGGCCAACATTAAAACCTCTGTCCACCGTCTCTTTCCAGCCTCCTTTGGAGTTACAAAGACGACTTCATGCTCTGGTTACTTAAAAAAACACTCGCATAAAGCCGAAAGGGGAGGTCAAAAAGTCAGGTTTATTTGGCGCCCGACGCAGTCACAGTATAGATATTACTAGAAGTACGATGTTCACTCAGTTTAATTAATCAATATTGAGTTAAAAAGTGTCTATCAACCTCGTGTGATCGGGCCTGCATTCTGTGATTTCGATCTAATTTATTTCGTATTATTCAGTCTGTTTATTCTCATTATATATCTATTGGGTCTTATTTTAATGTCAAGAAGACAGAAAATATGTATTTATTTTTTCTAATACTATAATTTCTACCTATTTCAATTCAATGATACTAGAAACACTGAATATCTAACGCGTTGACATTTTGGCTGCCGAAAATTCGCTAGTCGAGTTTTATGTTAGTAGCCAGATTTCGCTACCAATTTTTGAAAACCACGCTCCGGGCATAGCGCTACGAAAAGTTGGCATGTGTCAAAATCACTGACTCACATATGAGTCACTCCTCTATGAGCGATATCCGCTACAAAGAGTAAAAATGCTGCTGCTACGCGCTACGACACGCGTAGCGTTGCTAAGCGAGGCGATGGGTTAAAATACTGTTAAAATATTAGGATCGCGTCTCAAATTCGGCAGCATTACCTTGGCTCGGGAAAAAATGCCTCCGTTTATAATGAACAGCGCCTCATTAAAAGTTTTAATGAAACAACAACCGGCGGTGGTAACGGCCCGAACATTTCGGCTGCTCCGCGATTCGCTGTCAAAGTTCAAAGGGTGACACTTTCACTGCTAGGAACTTACCTAGCGCCTAAACTCGATATTTGACAGTTTAAGTTTGTATGCCTTATGGCCAAACATACATATACACTTATATAAATAATTGTAACACCTTTGAACCTGTGTTTACAAATAAACATGTTGTCTTTGTCTTTGAAAAGGCGAGGCCAAATAAGCAATTAGCAAGCAGCAGCTTTATACATTGGCATGAAAAAACTCTATTTGAGCCCATATTTTTACAGTCTACGAGTCAAAAGTAATCAAGCCACCCAAATGCCTTTTAAAAGGCAATCTTTCTCTTTATTGGATTTTGAAGAATCTTGCCCGCCTACCTGTTGAATGTAGACTACGCGAAAAAGCAATGTTGCGGACTACGGCGTAGTTCACCATCATATCAACCGAGAGACGGCTACTGCTGGGCATTAAGGCCACCCCAAGGATTGACACAATTAGCGCTTCTGCGCCAGCCGCATCCAGCGGGCTCCCTCGACCTTTACCAGGTCATCAGTGCATTAGTACCTACTCAGAGGCGTCTCTAGTCCATGTCGCGCCCGTGTGCAAACATTACTCTAGCGCCCCCTAGTAAGCGCGCGGTCAAAATGGAATGGTAGCGGGCGGCGCTCGGCGCCCGTGTGCAACGCACACCCTGCACCATATAGGCGCCTCCTGTATCTACTGTAATGCTGTGTAAGCGCGCGGTCAAAAAATCGAATGGTACAAAGTACGGCTCGGCGCCCCCTAGGACCGCTGCGCCCGTGTGCAACGCACACCCTGCACCATATAGGCGCCTCCTGTATCTACTGTACCTAATGCTGTGTAAGCGCGCGGTCAAAAAATCGAATGGTTACAAAGTACGGCTCGGCGCCCCCTAGGACCGCTGCGCCCGTGTGCAACGCACACCCTGCACCATATAGGCGCCTCCTGTACCAACTGTAATGCTGTGTAATTTCTTTTGAACCAATAAATAAATAAATCGGTCCACCTTGTGGGGGGGTCTACCCACGCGCTTTCCGATACGTGGTCAGATTTTAACAAAGTAACATCACAGGAGGTTAGGTTTGAAACGACCGACCCTAATATTCCTAACGTCCTACTTACACTTTACCCTTTTCGCAATAAGCGTTTTATTAATATGTGTTTCCTGTAGTATTACTATTATAGGGTCGGAACAAGACTGCCCGCTGTTTTTGTCGTGTTCCTTATTATATTTGTGGCGTAGCTTTTATGTTACATTAACGGTTACTCTGATATGAGTACAATCAGCAGCGTAATATATATATATATATTTTTTTTTAATTTTTTTCTCAAAAAGAGTATGGTACATTTTAGGCTTAAATTAGGTTCGCCAAACTTAAGTCTAACGGCGAAATGAGGCACTCATTTTCAACGTTAGTACCATGATCTAAATTACGTGATTAACTTATAATATTACTAAGGTTAATACATAATTATAATTATATTTATAAGTTTCTGTCAAGTTTCTTTCGAAAATTTCATTTTTGGTATAAGCTTTTATTGCCGACTTTTCTGTATACCATCATCAACTACTCATTGAGACGATTCGAACGAGCCCAAACTCAACGGGGTTACGTCGGTTAAGTACTGAATTCCCATGGCCACCTTCTATCTCCATCATCAGATCAGCTCGATGGTACCATAATATTGAATTGTCATCCAAACTATACTTATACCCAAAATTTCAGCTTAATCGGTCGCCGGGAAGTGGGTCAAATTTAACTTGCAAGATTTGATTACAGACAGACAACGGGACAGGTGAAAGTAAATAAAAGCTTGTAAAAAAAATAAGCATTTAAAGTATTTAAATATGGTGAGTCATGCTGCAATTGTATACGAATACCAACGTGTTACATTCACGTATTCATCGTCACTACGGGCGACATGTTTCGAACCCTTCGGGAGTTCTTATTCAGGATAGGGGTTCTGTGCCTGCTCGATAATGGTTCGAAACAATATACGTAAGTTTATTTTATAAAGAAAACTCCCATGAGAACGGCTCACTCAACTCAGTCGAAAATCGCTCGACATGTTTCGGACCCATTCGCGGTTTCTAGTCATGAGCACACGCTATACATAGGTTAATAATAAATAGTGAATTTATTGTATAATATTCAACATGACGCACTAAATTTCTAATTTAATTAATCATAAGTTCTAGCGATGTAACAGCTGTGAAAAATTAAAATTGCTCTAGTGAAGTCTTTAAAAAGTAGTTTTTGTTAACTCATTTGCTCAAAGGTTAGCGGGAAGAGATACCTTAAATGAATAAGCTCGCCTTTGTATTTCTTTTGTTGTTTGTTTTTTTTTTTTCATTTTATCTTGTTTTTTGTACCATAAAGCAATACATACAAACATACAAATATCCAAAAAAAGATTGCACAAATTGCAACTGCGTTCGTGTTTTTCAACACTCGGCAATATCGCGGGCGAGTGTACGGCGCGTATTGTGTTAACAGCAGGATAGGGTTAGGTACAAATAGAAATGTTATCCGTATATTGGGACGATACACAGGGTAACGTTATTTCGGTAACTTTTATATACTACGACGGTGGCAAACAAGCATACGGCCTGCCTGATGGTAGGCAGGCTTCGTAACCTCCTTAGGTTTCAACAGAAACCGGCTTGATGACGCTTGAGACTCGAGAAGAATCACAGCGCGTTGCCGACTCTATTGATTTGAGGATTTGTAGTGTTGAAAGCTAGAGACGAACGTGGGTGCCTCATTCTCAACAGCTATCGTGTTTTCCATTCAAACTAGGAGTAAGATTTGGGGTGCACAGCAAATGTCATCTCGCCCATATTTGAAACAGCACTGGGGAAGTACCTCCACTCCAGTTTTGTCACTGCAGCACTACTAGCTCTGTAGGCAGAGTTGTGACTTATTTGAAATACTTGTATATTTTTTTTCAAGTATTTTGTATTTTATTTGAAATACTTTTCGAAATGTATTTTATATTTGTCAAATATAAAATACATTTTTACTGCCAAGTTTCGAAAGTATTAATTACCTTTACCATTCAAATTTTCAAGGGAATGGGTCAGCGATTCCGCAAATGGCCACTAGAGGCGCTGCAACTTTGAAAGTCTATGTGCAAAATGACAGTTAAAATAAAATTAACGTTATTATCCGTGAAACATGTTATGCTTCGCTTTTTAACGAAATCGACTTCGATTTTGTTTCGATTACTTTTTGAAAGTATTTTATTTGAATGAAGTATTTTGAAAATACCTATTTTGCATTTAGTATTTAAATACAAAAAGCAAAAGTATTTCGTATTTTGCATTTGAAATATTAAATTAGAAAAGTATTTGCTTTTTGTATTTAATTACTTTTTTAAAAGTATTTGGACATCTCTGTCTGTAGGTATGTGTTGTTGTGTTCCTGAAGGTGAGTACAAGTAGAGGAATCGCTAGCGCGTTGTCGACTCTGCTAGAGATAAATGTCCCTCACTCTCAACACGACGCGGCTGGCGTCCATGTGCGCCAAAGTTCATATAAAATAGCAAATTAGTTTTTTTTTTTTTAATGATATATGAGGCAAACGAGCAGACGAATCACCTAATGGTAAGCGATTACCGCCGCCCATGGACACTTGCAACACCAGAGGTCTATAGGATTGTCAGATTTCCGAAAATTTATGTCATACAGTTGTATGTCATAACCAGAGATCGGAAAAATTTGCGACATTGTTTGTAATTATGTGGACATGACTCCAAAATTAATCAAAATGTTAATTAATTATTCATTGAAAGATAATTTGAATTATTGGAGATAATAGTTTATTTATAAAGTGCTTATAAGCACGTATATATACTATAATAACTTAAAAAAAATGACGTTACGACGACGATGAATTACATAAATAATTATTAGCAAAAGGTTCGTATTTAAAATGGGTATCGTTTCCGTAAATATTTATATATAATAAATAAATAACGATTTTAAACTGACACGATTACTTACACTAGAAAAAAAATTGGAAAAAATACTGATTTTTTTTTTAATAAACCTATACTTTAACAAACTTTTGTATTTATTGACTAGGAATCAAATTATATGTCAAGTAAAAAATTAATTAACTGAATAACATTTTGATTGATATTGGAGTCATGTCCACATAATTGCAAACAATGTCGCAAATTTTTCCGATCTCTGGTCATAACTATCGTAACTCCGAATGATCCATATTCATAATGTCATTCAACGTAACTATCTCTCTTACTACAATCTATGTTTTTAGCAACATAGTTTAATATCATATTTATTTTTATACTTACTAGTAAGTATAAGTAGTTAATGCTCAATTTTGTATTATTAAGAACAAGTGTTTATACACTTGTTCTTGATTCATATAATACAATATTCAATTCCATGTTTACACCATATTCGCATATGCCATAGCAAGGCAGATATTTACTTACTGCTTCGATTGATTAGAACCACTAGGAACACAACAGAAGACTTATCTAAAATCCCACGAACTGTAATTCAATCTATAGCAATACTCAACAATCGTGCACATCGGCCGACGCCAATGGAACGTTAAAACTATTCGAGACGACAAAGCTAACTAAATTCCTTATTCATAGAAAACTACAACGCCATTTGAAAATGCTAATCATCCGCGCTGGCGCTGTGTCTCGCTGTTAGCATTCATAGTGCCTCGGTATTGGACCCTATATTTATTCAATTATATGTAAAAAAAAAACCCTTTCTTTGTTATTTGAGAGCTTGTTTGCTACTCGACCTGGTTGGATTTTATTTTAAATGGAATTGTTTTTAGGTTGGTGGAGTTTTGATCGGAATTTTAAGGTTTTAGTGTAGAGATTTGGCACGACGATCGTGTTTTGAATGTATGTGGGCTGTTATGTATTTTGGAAGCTCAGCAGCGTAACTTTTCGGAAGAGCGTTAGGACATATAATATTAGAGTCCGCAGTAGGTAAGCTCGATTCTCCATACAAACGTAGTCAAGCTCTCATTTTAAAACTACGTGTTGGATTGTAACGAAACTTTGCATATACAATGACATGAGGTATATCTACGTCTGTAATTAGTTTATCAGATACCATAGTAAAAAAATACAGCGAATTTAAGATTTTGATACAATACTTGTTTTTGCTCTATTTCGTTTGTTTTATAAACTAGAACCATATAAACTAATTACAGACATAGATATACCTCATGTCATTGTATGTGCAAAGTTTCGTCATAATCCAACACGTAGTTTTACATTGAGAGCGTAACTACGTTTGTATGGGAAGGTGAAATTCGGCCGAGCTTACTGCGGACTCTTAAATTGCTCAATAAGTCTGTTCTTTTTGTTTCAGTTTCATTGTAAGTTTTGTTTTTATGACCAACATTTTTTTGTTTGTTTCTTTACAGCAATTGTAACGTTTTAAAGGCGGAAATGTCTTTGTACATGGTTAACTAATATTCACTTAAAATGGAAACTAACGAGAAACTTCACTTAAAAAGAAATACATTGTTAACGGAAGACAATAATAAATATTCCATTAAACAGTTATACACAGACTTCGAATTTGATTCTTACACGCGCTATTTTAAAGTCGATATTCTCTCTTTCAACCTTTCATAGCAGTTGGAACCGTTTCTCAGAAAAAAACATATTAAAAATACACCGCGCGGAAAGTAATAAAATTAGTGGCCCGTCTAGGAGTTACAACATGGATCTGTTTTAAACGTTAGATGGCTCTCTCTTTCACTCACCGCCAAAAAGAATACGAGTGAGAGAGACCTAGTTTAGAATTACACTCCGTAGTCGGGATAGCACTTCATTACAATTCATTTAATTTGTAATCGGATAAACTAGCCTTGCCGGACTATCCTCGTGAAGCGATCAAAGCAAAACCAACCGTAACAGATGTAAATAGATTTAAAAATCCTTTGGCAGCGCGCGTGACAACTCAACCTATTGTAACACAACCAAATTTGAACTTTAGGGATTTAAGAATAGAGATGACATTTGTTTGTTCGGCAAAAATAAGGGTTTATTTATGAATATTTCAGTGAGCCAGCGTCGTACCGAAGCGTTTTTTGTCGCGTTCCGCGCTCCGAACACGGAATTCACTTATTTTACAAATCCAATATCTCAACGGGTCACGTTGTTTAAAAAACAACCTTATTCCGTGCATCCAGGATTGAAATTCAAACGAACTCATAAGAGACTTACGAGTTTGCAATATTAACGTAACTAACCGTCACGGAACATACCTGGACAAGGATACAGTCAAAGCAACCTTCCAAATGAGCAACGCCAAGATAAAAAGCATGCTTTTAAGTCTTCTACCAATTGAAATAAAGGTCAATATTGCTTGATTTGTCAAGGTTATTATCGCGGTATTCTATAATGGAAATTAATAGGGCGTCTTTCTGTAGGTAGGTCTAGGTAGGCTGTTAGCGAAGCCAAAAAATGCTGGGAGGTACGTTACGATAATGTAGCTTTGCTAAAACGTGATTTATTCATTCTAATTTTGGGTTAATAGACTTGTTATTTTAGTTATTTTAAGATAATTAGTTAATTAGGTTAGAATTTCACAACCCCCTTTCTTCCTGTGGGTGTTGTAAAACTCGACTAAGGGAGCAGGGTTGAAGTGTGCTGTGGGCGATGGGCTAGCAACCTATCACTGCAATAATACTTTAATACCGACATTTATACTTAAAGTGGCGCTGGTTTCATGTGCTTTGCCTACCCCTTTTGGGAATAAAGGCGTAAATGTATGTAGATATATGTATGTATTTTCCTTAGAATGAATTAGGAACGTCATGACATCGTTCTTTCATAATCATGATATAATATCGAGGAAGTATAATTCTGATTATGATTCTTATATTGTAGCCCTGTTGCGTAGCCCTATTGCTACGTTGGCTACGCCGTAGCAGAGTGCTACGCGCTTATCACTAATGTATAGCTTTCTGTTTACTACAAACAGAAAGCCCTAATAAACAACTCACTATGTGCCACTTAACTGTGTAAAAAATAAGTTTTTTCTGTCGAAAGACTACGGGTTTAGGGTTGAAGTGTGTTGCGGGCTAGCAACCTATTACATCAATAACACATTTCTCCGTCTTTAACCTCACAATTATTAGACATGTCATTGAAAAATAATTTCATGTGCTCTGCTCGTTTTGTGATATCGGCGTGAGTTTATGTAATGCTATAACGTAGATTGTATCTTAGGATTTTTGTTTTGTCAGTGTGTCTCTTGCACCTACCATTCGCAAGTCTCTGTTTGGCTCCATGGTTGCCTGGTAGAGAATGCCTTGAAGCATTAGGTCCGCCATTTGTATGTGTTTTATGCAACAAAGTTTAAATAAATAAATTATAAAACCGTTGGTAAAAATAAACAAATCTCCAAGCGCAACAATACTCAAAAACGAGCCAATTTAGTGGCTTTTAAATACCTTTTGAGTCATTATGCGGATGTTTACCGTTTTTTGCGAAACATTCCGACTGTACTGGAAGCCCGTACGCCGCGGGCGTGATATCTGACGCCAGAGAGTACAGACCTTGCAATTGCTACATTATCTTAACCTTTTCACCGCTAGCTGACGAAGTGACTCGCCGTGCCACGGACGCCACCGACGTCAAATGACGACTGTCCAAAAACCAATAAAAACCACTTCTATAACTCTTTTATTATGTTTGGTACTATTATCTTTATTTTAAGGACACCGACGTCAAATGACGACCGTCCAAAAACCAATAAAACCACTTCTAGAACTCTTTTATAATGTTTGGTATGTTTATGGCTCTGGCGTCAGGGGCACGAATGTCACGATTCCGATGACGTGAATGGCCGTCTTTGGAGGTGAAAAGGTTACAAAACATGAATGATAACAAGGTCCGCCTTTCGACAAGTACACTCTTGAATTCTGCATTGACAGAAAAGGTCGTCACAGTTAATCCTTGTGAAAATCGCATTGTAATCTGTCCTTATGATATTTGAAGACAGACGTATGATAGTGGAGATATCCGTATGTATTTTTTATAAGAACACAGTGGCAAACATTCCTACGGGCAGCCTGACGGCATGCAGACACCGTAGCCTTTTGGATGCTAGCAACTTCAGAAAACTCACAAGCGCGTTGCTGATCTTTTTTTGATTTGAGGATTCGTTTTGTTAACAGCTAAAGATTCACCTAACTAGCAGCTTTGGCGCCCTAACTGATCACCAGGAAAACAATACCACATACCTACAGATCAAGCGGTGGTGTCATTATTGCTTGTCTGGATGGGGAGGTAGTATAAGGTGGAGGTACCACCCCAGTTGTCCTGCTCCAAATATGAGCGAGATGACCTTCCGCTGTGGCCAGGTTCTCACGTGTGTCACGAGTGACGTCACGACTCTTCGTTCGATAGCCCGTCACGTCGGCCTACGTCACACCACGTCATCGGCACACGTAGTGCATCGAAAGAGCGTCGTATGAAGTGATTGTGAAATACCTAATATCAGTGATCAATAAAAGCAGATCGCCGCGATGGCGCGGCCAATCGTTACTTCCAAATCAATTCGTTTGGACACTAAGAGTTGAGATTTAATTTCCACCATTATATTGACGACCGGTTAGTCTAGCTAGTGGGTAGTGACGCTGCCTACGAAGCTGAAGGTCCTGGGTCCGAATCCCGGTAAGGGCAAATATTTGTGTGATGAGCATGAATATTTGCTTCTGAGTGGATGGATCATGGATGTTTTCTATGTATTTAAGTATTTCTATCTATTAAATATATCGTCGTCTAGTACCTACCCATAACACAAGCCTTATTGAGCTAGGTCGATTTGTGTAAGATTGTCCCCTAATATTTATTTATTATTATATTCTGAAGTACAGACCTCTTATCATTTACCTCCTCCGCTGCTGCCACTCCCTACTTAAGATAATTCGTGCAAGGGACATGACCCAGAATCGGCTTTAAACGCGCATTCATTCTTGTATAATAAGACTGTGCCCTCTGTCAACCCAGCAACATACCGATACCGATGTATCGAACGCTTCCGATACGTACGGAAACAAGACTTTGTCATATTCCCCGCAGTTAATGCTCCCTCCGTGCGCTCCGAGGCATGGCGTTTTACACGCTTGTGATAAAAGTAGCTATTCAGTTACTTTCACATTCTGGTAAATAATGTCAAACCAAACGCCTCTTTACATACCTTTATTTAGATCACGTTCCTTTATTTCTCATGTTTCGACACAGTTTTCAAAGGCCGTGGTCTCAATAATAACATCAATATCGCGTAGTATTCATTACAAAGCACGAAAGTTTTAATTCTGACGATTGGCGGCCCAGTGGCCGAGACAGATTGGTCCGACAGCTCAGTTGGTTAATAGCGACGGGCCATGAATGCCTGTGGTCGCCGGTTCGAATCCGGCTCGGTGCATGAACATTTTTAATTTTTCCTTTAATTTAAAATTTCGTTAGCAGCGTTACTGCTTAATACAACATTAGTTCATTCTGACGTCGCCAAACCGCCCGCGACTTCAGTTGATTAATTGACAGAAACGGTCATCCCAAGTATTTCGCCTTGTTATCTTATCTCTCTTCTTATTCGAGCATTTAAATATAGAATTATCTAAAGATTACATTGATTATTCAGCAAGTTATGGCATTCAATCTCAAATTAAGTCACCGCAGTTGATACAATTAGGCCAATTAGGCTCGAGATCAATAATTTCGGGTCACCCTAAATTGAATAACCGCAGGTTTTTTTCTTCATATTTATATATTTACATAATATATATACTATTCTTTATAATACCCAACTGTACTAGCAATTTCCGGGATCCTATCATAAAAATAGCAATATCCAAAAATGACGATTATTGCGATATTTCGCTCCGTTAACGTTGTTTTTTTCATTGGTTTTTACGAGTCCGATTTTAGTGTTATGTTATAAAATTGCTGTAACATTAAATAAGATCATGAAAGGATTAAAAAAACTGTACAACCTTGCACTGTTCTAGGAAATATGACGGTATTTTACCGACCCGTATCCACTGTCCGCGAGTGTATTTGGCCATAGAATGTCAATCTAGGAATTAGGTCGTCAAGCGTCAATATCACAATTCCTCAGCGCCAATCACATTCCGCCAAAACACTGCAACCTCTGAAAAAAACCCCCCCTAATAGCCGGAACCCCCGGAGAAGGAAATTGCACAGGTTCGCCCCCTGGCTCTAGTTGTATGGAAATTGCCACCTCATTCTCGACGTCTGTCGTAATACTCGTAATGGCACCGAGGTCCGGGGTTCTAAAAACTTGTTTGAAATTGGTTTTAATGGCCGAGTGGAGTGCGGGGTGTGCTCGGGAATTTAGGTTTTTGATGTGGTTGTATGGAAAAATTAAATGTGCATAGGCAAGTATTTTTAGGTCCCTTTTTATAAAGTTCTGTCAGATCAGATAAATCGGAACATTTTTGAACGAGCGAGCAAAGCGAACGAATTTCTCCGATTCAGTAAATGTCAGTCTGTTCTCCTCTACAAGTCGAATATAGATTCTGTTGAAATTTTGTGAGCCGGTTCAATAATTATATCGTTTTTTTGTCGATTCAGTATTTCGTACTTTAGTATAATTTCTTAATCCTTTTATACTTTTATCTTTTTCCACTGTGCGAACGGAATGTTGTTTTTCAAAACCTGCAAACTGTTTTTCAGTCGCTTGTCGGTATAATCTTTGGACAGAAACTTAAAGGAAGTACAGTGTTTTATTTGATTTCTGGCTTTCTTATAAGCGTAGATCAGGCGGACCGTACGCTTGTTTGCCACCGTCGTTGTATTAAAAAAAAAAGATATTTATAAATTTGTTTTATTCTTACTTTAAGTCTCTTTCTATACTAATATTATAAAGTTCCTTTTTGTCTGCGAAATTGTAGCTTTGTAAGTTTATACGTTGGTAAATGTATAGGTAATCTCCAGAACCGCGTATCCGACTCCGAAAAGCCTTTATCTGTATCTCTTCTATTCCGCGGGTTAGCCTGGGTTCTTTGCAATACGCTAGCGGCAGCTTGTCTTATAAAAACCAACAGCGAAGTTACATCAAACCGCAATAATATAGGATGCAAAACAACTATGCAAATAAACATAAGCTCTAGAGAACCAGCCTAAACATTTACAAATAAAACTCCCGCATTCGAAATAGTGAATAAAAGAACAGAGTGGATAACAAATAACAAACACACTGTAGGCAGTTGTTTACAGTTGCTATTTCAAACAGAGATCACTCAAATATATAACTGTATTATTTGTTTAAATATTTGAACTTTTGTTGCCGAGCTACCTGCTCGCTATTGGGTAGACTAGACACGAACTCAGATAAATGTGTCGTCTCTGGCGACACAAAGGGACATCTCTACATTCATGTCTCTTTCTTTCAACATCAGAATGACAGAGATATGAAACAGAAGCGTTATCTTTGGTATGATAGTGATGTCACCGTTTATCAATAATTAAGGACAGAATCGCGGCACATTCAGTGCTGCGAACCCGACTATCGGGTGCCTAGGCCGTAGGCGCTTTCCGCTACATATGTAAAAAACACGGGATATGCTACGAGCGAAGCGCGTAGCGGTTCTTGGCACTGAGTTGACCCGTTCAAGGCTCACCTACATATGAGTCATGCTTCTACGAGCGATTTCCGTTACAAGGCGGAAAATTGCTGCTTCACGCTACGGCGCAGCAGACAAAGTGATGTTTGCCCTTGGTGGGTTAACCAGTGAATTGCCAGCATTATTACGAAATATCACAGAATTACTTTTTTGGGTCTATTTCAAAATATCAAACAATCACTTTATCCAGAATTTTGCTGATAAGACCACTCCCGAAGTTCGAAGAAAACCCATAACAATAACACATAACGGGTTATGGACTCAATAACGCCCGTATTACCTACTCGCGAGCTGCACAGTCTAAGTATCGCGACAGTTTCTAGACTTATCAACTTAATTATGAAAATAATAAAACTGTGCACGTGATATGTTAATTTTTATCATCTGAAACAATGAAATAATACTCCCTAGGGCTAAAGATTTAAAGCCACGAGCCACGTTTGACACATTTATATTTACGAATAAAAAATGAGAATATAAAGGTACTTTATGGGTAAACGGGTCACTCGAACAATAGACATAGAGTATTAATATAGCTGCGTCGCAAAGGTTTATTTTTCAGAACCGGTGGCAGTTTAATGGTATTCATAGGTGCATGTAAAATACAACTTCAATTTAGAAGAATAAATATCTTCGACGATGTAACATTTTATTTTTGCTTGTTTACGTTGCTAAAACATGGGCGTAATTATTACCCAAGAGTACAACACATTACGTACTAGTTTCAGTATACATTACTAGCACTTGTACGCGTGTTAAATTATAGCCCTGATGTAATTCTGATTTATTAATGAAAACTTACTAAAAAATCATTTCGTAGTGTCTGTGTGAAAGAGTAACAAACATCATCACAAACCGTCGCTTTTATAACACTAGTGGTTCTGTGAGGTGTAGAAACCAGGGATGCCGCGGATGCGGATTTTGTGGTCGAATACTCAAAAACGTACATAAACAACGTCCATTTTATGATATCAGGCAATCATCAAACACGTTGATACTAAATTACAATCGTTGCGAACAAATCAAAAACGCGTCTGCTCTTGGTCACAGAAACTACAAGAAGATTTCTTACTAATGGCGAAAATATCTAAAACTCGCGCAGTAAGCACCGTTTGGGCTTTTTTCTTGTAGTGAATTACACTACATCCGCATCCGCAAAAACTCCGCATCTATTTTGACGGATGCGGATGCTGATGTTGAAATTTGTGCGGAATTTCCGCGGTTGCGGATGCGGATGCGAATGTCTGCAACATCCCTGGTAGAAACAGCGAGCCTATCTGTTTTTCAATAACAATACTTTTACATTTTGAAAAATGAACTGACAAAAAATATTATATAATACTTAATTACTGAACCTGCCCTCCACTATCACGAAAATCGGTTGAGAAATGCTACTTGAACAGGAGAACAGCCGGACATCAGGACATACGATAATTTTTTGGCCCAAGCTGAAACGGGGAAGTACGTTCACTTCGCTCGCTCCTCCAATAAGTAGTAGAGTAGAGGCTGACAAGACCTAATTTGGTGAAATTGATGTTATTTAAGCAGTTTTTTAAGAAATCCTATTTGTTCTAGCACATCAAATAAAATATATGTTAATCCATACTAATATTATAAATGCGAAAATGTGTGTGTTTGTTTGTTTGTTTGTCCGTCTTTCACGGCAAAACGGAGCGACGAATTTACGTGATTTTTTAAGTGGAGATAGTTGAAGGGATGGAGAGTGACATAGGCTTCTTTTTGTCTCTTTCTAACCCCCCCACTTCCCTAAAATGCGGGGTGAAAGTTTGTATGGAGCTACGATATAAACGAGTTCCACGCGGACGGAGTCGCGGGCAGAAGCTAGTATTCACCAAATTTCAAAGACCGTGGACGGGCTCGATACATAATTGGACGAAATCGGCTCGATAGAAAATTATTGCAAAGATTGGTCTTTAAATCACATTAAACGGTTCTATGTCTTTATTTTTTAGACGTATGGGTTTGCAATTAAAAACACGAAGTCAACATATTCATGCCTAAACCGCTAGCGAATCACAATTTCATAAATAATCCACCCTATTTTTATTTCAATATTTATGTAATATTATCTTCAAAAACTCGGCCGCCCAGTAACACTGCTCTCGTTTACTCCGATACAAATAGACAGTGTGCGCGCTATCCAAAACCCTCAAGGGCATTTTGGTGTTGACAGCGTCTTACGAGGGCTGCCTTTTAAGTTGTGTCGTTTGGAAAAACTAAAGACAATTTAAGTGTTAAATGGTATTTATTGTTTTTCAAAGTAATCACCGTGATATGTAATACACTTTTTCATTCGATCGAACCAGTTTTCGAAACACTTATTCCAGTCCGAAGTCGGGGTCTCCAAAATGGCCGTTTTGTATGCCTCAACCGCTTCTTCAGGCGTCTGGTACCGTTGACCACGAAGTCGTTGCTTGATTTTTGGAAAAGTAAAAAAATCGTTAGGGCTTAAGTCTGGACTGTACGGCGGGTGTTCCAGAATTTCGACGTTTTGCTCTTTTAAAAACGCAATAGTTTGCCGGGCGGTGTGCGAGCTCGCATTATCGTGGTGCAGTCTTATACGACGTCTTGGGTTATTTTTTCGAAACTCGCCGATGACTTCTCGTAAACAGACAGTGGTATACCAGTCAGCATTAACCGTTTTACGATCCTCGAGCACGATGGTGGCAACGTGGCCACTTTTCGCCACAAACGTGGCGACCATTTTTTTGAAGTGCTCCGTGAGCGTATTACTTTGGTCGATTTTGGCTCATCTTGGAACACCCAAACAGTCGACTGCTGTTTAGAATCGGGATCGTAGGCATATATCCAAGATTCGTCACCACTGATAATGTCGTAAACATGTTTCGAGTTTCCTCGGTTGAATTGCCGCAGAGTTTTGCGACACCATCGAACGCGAGCCGTTTTTTGGTCTTCACTGAGTAAATGTGGTATCCAGCGTGAGATCAACTTTTTTACGCCTAAGTGATCATGCAAAATACTGTGAACACTGGTACCTGAAATACTTAAGGAAGCTTCTATCTCACGGTATGTCGCATGGCGATCTTCGATGATCAGTTGCCGTACAGCATCAATGTTCTCCTGGGTTACGGCTGTTTTTGGTCGACCTTCACGATGTCTATCACCAAGACTAGAGCAACCACGTTAAAATTCTAAATACCAGCGTTCCACAGTCCGAAGGCATGGTGCTTTATCATTGAAAACCGTAGTCAACTCTTCGAAGCACTGAAGTCGCGTTAAGCCCCTTTTGAAGTTGTAAAAAATTATCGCACGTAATTTTTCCTTCGAAATTTTTCATTTTCACAACTGACTTGTCAACTTTGAACGAACGCTGTACTAAAACGGTTGGGCCGATTTCGAGTCATTCTTTTGTTTTCGAATTCTAAATTCAAATATTTTAACGTGACACTAGTTCTTTTTTATGCAATCACGGGAGGTTTGCAAACGACAGAACTTAAAAGGCAGCCCTCGTAAACAGTGAGTGCGAATCTGTTAGACCTGTAAGATACTGCATACTCGTATTTTCACTGTGCACTTTGGAATAATTCCAGAAAGCTCTCACAATGGGCCTCGTGAATCCCCGAGGAGCTTTAAGCTTAAGACTTCCGTTGTCTAATGTTGCCAAATTATGTCCACGTGGACGCGTTATGAATTTGGAATTGTTTTAATTGTCCTACAGCGACGCATAGGAGGGTTATTATTTTAAGTGCTTATTTTACCTTTATTCGTTATTTACAACTCTAAGCATGCCTATCTCAGTCACATTTCAGCGGGATAGACTTGTCTATGGTAACCTCACTCTATGCAGGGCTAAATTTTTAATGGCATTGCGGATATCATTACTGTCTATTGTTGCTATTTAATTAATCAATTTGTGTTTCAACCCGTGTCACGGGGTCGCGTTTCCATTTGAAAAAGGTCACCACATTATATTTAATATGATACAAGAATTTCATGCCTGTCAAAGTCAAAATATTGTATTAATACTACGGGGGCGGCGCAATAATAAAGTTTGGAAAACACTGCATCAATGTATGCAAGTGCTATTGAAGACCTGTACCTGTATGATTTCTCCATGGGTTTCTAATAATAAAGTAAATTTCCCTAAACATACTTTATTTCCGTCAAGCATAACCATTCTAACGAAAATAGCTACATTACGGACCGAATATCACTATCTTCCAATGCTATTTCCTTAGCAATATACAATCCAATGCATGGAGCCAAACAAATGCAAACAATTGAACTCAATTTATTGAATGGGCCCATAAAATCGACTCGGCTATACACGAAAAAGAATATGTAGTAGTTTGCGTCTCGTAATGGGACATAGGAAGCAATATAGGAAAATTCACCTATTTTGAGTGGAAGAGACAATATTATGCATTAATACCTATCTTAACTTCCCCCGTGATGTAAAAAGAGCCACTAGATCTTGAACATCCATTCTATATACTGGTGAAATATTTTTTGAAATTGGATGACTAGTAATAAACAAACAGACATGACTAGTAGTAAACATATTGAAATATAATGAAAACGGGTCACTCGCGTATTTTATATCGAGGAACGCTCGACATGTTTCGAACCGACTCGCGGTTCCTAGTCATCAATCAGCACACGACATCATCGTCAATATCATCATCATCATTGTCGTCATGGTTTCTCGATATAAAATACGTGTTTTCATTTGATTTCATTATATTTCAATATGTCTGATTCTCACGGGAGTTTTTTTCTATATAAAGCTGTATAGTTTATTACGAGTATCAGTAATAATTACATGAATAATACTGTTCCTTAATTCGAATCACTACACCGTAGATTCTGAGAATGATTGCGGACAAGCCTGACTCTGCGAGTGACTACCGCGTTAGCCTAGTTGGTAGTGACCCTGCCTACGAAGCAAGAGGTTCTGGGTAAGGGCATTTATTTGTGTAATAGCACGAATATTTGTTCCTGAGGCAAGGATGTTTTCTACGTATTTATCTATCTATATAAGTATGTTTATCGTTGTCTAGTACCCATAGTACAAGCTTTGCTTAGTTTGGGACTAGGTCGATTTGTGTAAGATTGTCCGCAAATATTGATGTAATTAATATTTATTTTTCTCCCTCTAGCCCGCGTCTCCAGTAATTCAGTGGTAAATGTGAAAGTCGTTGTAGTTTTTAACTTGTAATTCGTTTTATTTTAAATGACATTCATTAGTTACACGAAATAAATGGTTTTGAATTTGAATAGTAATGTCATGTCTTAAAACGTATGTCATCATTACTAATGAAGCGAGAGGTGGAAGTATGAAAGGACCGTAATATTTGGTCTTGTTTGGCCCCTGCCTACATCATTGGGCTACGGGCGTTAGTATATGTTGGTTGGTATGTTAATTATAGTGTCCGCAATGAACAGCTTTGCAAGGTTTGGATTCAACTGATCCTTTTAGAAACGCGGCCGCGGCGATTTTGTATCGTCATTACTGGAGAGATCGACTCATTAGAGTTTGTCTTCCGGCAGTTTTGGGGTTTAGAGGGGTTGTAAAAGATGGCGCTGGTATCCGAAAGTGCAGTACTTTCCCGTAACAGCATGCACTAATATATCTACTGTGGTGATAGCTACCGTAGCCAAGTCCTGTTGGACGTCAGCCATCTTTTACGTCGACAGGTAAATCATAACTGGAGACACGGAGTCGTTTTTAAGCCGAGCTTAAGTTGACAAAGCGTTCGAAACAATTCGCGGGGGAAAAATAACAAGTTTGCGCTTGGAGACTGATTTCATGCCAAGTTTTTTTTAAACTTTAACATTTACAGAGCTAGAGGTAACATATATTGTTCGACTTGGTTTATTATACACTAACTTCCGCCCGCGACTTCGTCTGCGTGGAACCGGGATAAAAATTGTCCTACGAGTATATCCAGGCTATAAACTATCTTCGTGCTCAATTTCATCCAAATCGGTTGGGCCGTTTAAGCGTGATTGAGTAACAAACATCTAAACATCCAAACTTTCGCATTTATAATATTAGTGGGACTAACTGCCCGCGCAGTTCATTTCGCGTAAACGCAAGCGAAGCACGAATAAAATATAGCCTATGTTCATCCCGAAGCTCTATTTTATGTTCTGGTGATAGAAATGTTTAAATCGGAATAGGAGTTCCGAAAATTACCCCCCTACTAGCTGTAATTCAAATTAAGATTTGTACATATAGTTAAGGTCCAGATTAAGATGGGTTTAGTTAGTGTGTAAGTTTTCTTTCTGTTTCTTTTGAAGTGAAAACTTCTTTAGCGGCGCTGAGCACTTTTTGGGATGGGGAAAAATTGTTAAATACGCGACAGAGTTTTGTGACGTCAGATGTGAAGGAGGTCACTTTTTGCTGCTAGCCGATTCGACTTCATTCAAAACTGAACGCTATTCGTAAGAGTATAAAGCCGTTAAACACTTTTTGCAATAGCATATTCTGCAAATAAATTTGTAATAATACCAACGCGTCCTTCACCGTTTTGCTATTGAGAAAATTCGAATAGTTCGAATTTGGGCGTTATTTATAAAGAGATAAAGCTTAGAAAAATATTTACCAACGGCACAAACAAATAGATATTTTGGTCGCCACCGCCGTCTGCCGTTATTGCAAATTTAGACGTTATTCCTAAAGAGATAAAGCTTTGAAAAATACAAATACAATACATGTATTTGGCAATGGCAAAAACAAATTGGTATTGTGTTTGCCGCCGCCCGTCGGGAGCCGGCGGCCCGTCGCACCCAACGCACCCGCGGCCCGTCCGCCTAAATAAGTGATAATTGTTTATAAATTTGCGTCAAATTCATTTTTAGGGTGACACCGTAAGATGTCACGTGACCTGATCGAAAAACTGTTACAATGTTATTGAGTTTTCACTTCTGCCGGCACTCCCGGAGTGCAACCCGGTCTTTTTTTTTTACTACTGACGTTAATACGTTAAAGATATTAAGGACTCAGGAACACACATTAAGAGAGCATGCTCTTTGTTCATATCTCAAATTTAACGAGAAAATCTAAATCGAATAGCACCTATGAAACACTTCCAATCAGCGATAATCCATTCACGACCATCGGAATATTCAACGACAGATGCAAATGCACAAGACAGACCAGAAAACTAGATTCGTTCACTAGTAACCTAATTCTTTTCGAAAAATCCCGATGCATTCGGTATTCAAATGAATTATTACTTACTCCCAAGAATGCATATCTGCACCAGCGTAAACAGACCCAGGATATCCTAGTAATTTTCAAACTTGGAGCGGCTACCTGTGTATTGTGAAACGGGGAGAGGTCTAGGTAGAATGGTCGTTGGATAACTGATTTATATTCCATGTCCGGTGAGAAAAAGTGCAAATTTATGCAAAGTGCATCAACGTTTGGCACTTAGCTGGTTTATTCGGAATGCGACTGGTCGGCTCTTGGGTTTAATGATTCGGAAATGTCGGTTGTGGGAACGTTTTGAGGTTAAATTTTTGATTTTAAGCTTAATCTTTGAAGTTTTATCTTTTTTAAAGTTTTAATAGATAGGAAGCTTGCAACAGAGTTAGTCGTAAGTATATAATTTTATTTACATCTCCCCTAGCTGTAATGCAGCAATGAGGTACGAAAAATCCCACTTCCTGGCCAAGGGCAAACATACTTTTTGTTCACACCACGGATAAAGTCTATCAGTCTTATTTTGCATATTTATCTTCCTTATCTTTGGCTCAGGAAAAAATTACCAGTGATCTGTTTTTTGTTAGTTTTATTTCTGTAGTGTGAGATGTGGCATACATTATATATTATTTTGTCATTACTTATCGTCGACACGTGTATTGTATATGCAAATAAAAGTCCTCTTAACGTAGTGAAAACTTATGAGAACACAAAGTAAAAAATATAAACATTAAGTACCCTACAAATGACATCAATTTCAACCCGCCAAATTGGCCTCCTTAAAAATGTTGACCGAGTTTTTTCACTTTTAACAAGCGTCATCAAATATCACAAGCAACTTTGTAAATTGCCGGCCTAGTCCCGCAAACCTCGTTATGCGTATTCAGACCGCCATTAACTGCTCAAAGACAGGAGGCAATCTTGAGATTTGCAATTTCCGCGTTGCCGTCCCGGGATGAAAAGGGCGTTAGAGTTATCCGTATTTTTTAAACTGTCTTGGCTGGTTATAATATCTTTTTTAAATCTAGGGCATTACGTTTTCATAGTTTCTTTCAATTAAGACGGTAGAACAATTAGAAGTAGATAAGAAAAACTGTCATTAAAATACCACACATGTTTATTTACAAATAAAAAATCTAAAACCTCAATAAAATGTGTGCAATTGAAAATTGTGAACTTGATAAGTTTTGAAGTCAGTTAAAATTATTTAATTCAGGCTAAAAATATCTACTCTCTGTTACTTCAAATAACAAAAACGCGTAGCTAATACTTTTCAAAATATTTCGGTCTAAAAAAAATTTCATGTCGCTTCAAACGAGGCAGTCATAAGTAACAGTTATATTAAAATTCCAAAAGGAATGAAAATATTTCAAGTGCTTACAAAAAGCTTTCCGTGCTTTTGTCGGGTTGGAAAGCTCCGCGTCTGGGGCGGAAGTTTTTTGTCCCGCTTGTGGGGGCCAAATTGCTACCGATACTGGCAATTATACTATTATAAACTCTCAAGCAGAGGTCTTGGCCTTTTACAATAAAGCTTTTATATATATATATATATATATTTATATTTAAGTGTCAGGTTTTGTGACTAAATGGACATAGCGGTCCATTGCGTCACGCAGTGAATGTCCATGAAGTCACACAATTTAAACTAGACGCGAGTTCAACACTGCCAAGAATCGCTACGCTCGTAGCCTATCCTGCGGTTTCCCCGTATGTAGCGGAAAGCGACTACGGTGTAAGCACCCGTTAGGCAGCAGTGAAGGTATAAAGTATGTAGCTGACATTTATCTTAACCCATTCAGCGCTAATGACGATACATACGTGCCAGATCGCTCCGGGCGCTTCTCGCTACGGCGTAGCGCTACGCGTAGCGAGGCGAGGAATGGGTTAAATCAGCACTAACACAGTTAGTCATCATCGCAACTAGCGTTAGTCCCGGTTGTGCCCTATAGGGATTCCATAAGTAAGCAGCAATATATGTCGGCCTCCAGACGTAGGTAAAACCGAATATCAAAAAAGTAGATATACGATTAACTTAAATAATCTGATCAGATTTGCAAGTAAATATGAATGAATAAAGTGCTTGATGTCAATGTCAAAGTAAAAGTGTTGAACTCTGGAATAGTAAAATGACAATGTAATGTTTATTATGTTCCTAAAATTTAAATTAACTTATTTGGCATGCATTTGAATAAATATATCGTTACTTTTAAAACAAGAATGAATTACAAGAGCTTAAATAATAAAGACTTATAATTCATTCACTTAGTACCTAGTAATACAATAAATATAATAACACGTTACAATATACGTTACATTCGAATAATTATAGGAATAACAATCCGTTTATCGTCATCACATTGTAAATTCTATTAACAAACAATTACATTACGGCAACAATTTCATCAATATTATTGAAGATTCAAAATTTTGTTGATCATAAAATTCATAGATTTTATTATTGGAGAAAAACAACAAAAGGACTGTTTTCGGCTAATTGTTTTTTTGCGGAAAGTTGTAATAATTAATTTGAGCCAACATTGAAATCATCGTCAAAGATTATGTACGATGAAATTATTTTTATCATGAATATAAACCATAAAAGTATCTTTGGCATAATCTGTGGGTATTCTTTTTTGCATGGTTAAAAGAAAATTAAAACAAGCTAATATAGATATTTTTTTGATTATTTAAATATTTCGTTATTGACAGTGCAAACGAAACAACTTTTCGCAAAAATGATAGCAACATATATTTCATAAATAAAAACGAATAAACAACTCACATGTGTAATCCCAACTGTCTTGGTCATTTTTGAACACGTTCAATCTCTCGGGCTGCAACAAAAAAATCATAATTATTAGATAGTTATAACAAGTCACTAAAGAATAAAGTTTTTTTTTCAGTTTTACAAGTCTAAAACGGGAAGTGTTCCTTTAATGCTTGAGCCAAGTTTAAAACGCATTTGACTCAGCTTCAAACGGAGCGCCTCGCGCCGAGCTACTTATACATATTAATATACTATACGTATTTTCTTAGCTAGATCAGCCTTTGTCTCCATCTTACAAACACAAATGTAAAAGTGACAGACAAAGACAATTTTACTTTAAATAGCCTTGAGGAAGCATCAAGACACACGTTTATAATTATCAAAATCAAATCAAATCAAAACATTTATTCGTGACAACCACAACACACATAATAAAAGAAATAAAATAAAAAGCACATTTTTCTTTGCTTTGTATTATAGTTTATAAGTTTTCTTGCATATTTTTTTTACAACGATGGTGGCGAACAAATACTACCTCCCTGATGGTAAGCACTGTTGCCTAAGGACGCTTGTGACTCTAGAAGAATATATTATTTAAACCAGACAACAACACTCATCCACTTGCAATACATATCAAGGGTCGGCAACGCCCATGTTACTCCTTTGGAGTTGGATGCGTCTATAGGCTGCGGCGCGTGGTCCGCTGTTTGCCACCGTCATTGTATAAAAAAAAAAGTACCATTTAACAAATTCTACGCTCGTAGCCGATCCTCTGGTTTATCACTTTCACTACCAGGAACCCGCCTAGCGGGCGCCTACGCCGTAGTCGCTTTCCGCTACATATGAGGAAAACCACGGGATCGGCTACGAGCGTAGCGCGTAGCGATTCTTGGCAGTGAATGTGGTATGTAGCGGAAAGCGACTAGCGCGCGTAGGCGTAGGCGCCAGCTAGGCGGGTTCCTGGCAGTGAAAGTGTTAAAAATTGCAGGTCAAACAAAAGTAGCACTCTAAATGTTCCCATTAAACGTAAACAAGAACACTCCAAAACACATTTAAGTTCAAACTAACATCCGAAGTGATCGAAGTTTTACATTTAAAACTCCCTGACTCAAAGAAGGGGAATAAATATTTCAAAACTTTGAAATCCCTTATATTACGTAAGAAACTACTGCCAAAGCCTTTTAGTGTCACACTAGCATAGATTTAGAACTCTAGAGCCAGCATGTGTTTTTTTCGGGCGGCTTAAGAACTTTGCCCACTCACTTGACAAAGTGGGGACAACTGTTACTCGCGTCCGCAGGAGCTACCTACCACAACCCTGCACTTGTCCCCTGGGTGGTACTAAAGAGTGAAAAAGTTTAAAGGCCAAAATAATGTATGACATACGATTAAAAATAAATAAATATGTGTATTTTTTAAATAGGTTATACTAGCTGCTGCCCGCCTCTGATGTTTTAAGATGGAAAGTTTATTATTACAATTTCAATTTACTTGTTAGTATCGTGAAAATAAGTTCAGTATTTATTTTATGAAGAATATGTCAGCACGTTCGTATCTATTTTTCCATAGTACTGTGAAGGTATACCAAGTAGGCAACACTTAAGACAATAAACCAATAACCGGACTCATGCGTCGATGGACACAGCTCCATGTGCTCGCAACACTTAGTTAAGTTAGTCAACATTTATTTTATGTCGCTAACTATAGATTAAGATTTTATTGTATATTACTAACACTTATGGGTGCAAGCCTGAAATAAATTATTTGTATTTGAATTTGACTAACTGGCCAATCCAAAGTTCACAAAATGCGAGATCGTATTCTGTACACCATTGTACATTTGCGGCATCTATTCAATTTAAATCTTTGAAGCTGCCTTCGCGATTCTCTCCGAGTAGTGGGCCGAAAAACGTAAATATATTTTTATTCCCTCTACTCGAATACACCGGCTAATATCTTCTAGCTGACGTAGAAATTTGAACCTTAATGGTAAATACAATAAGCTTGGGTTTGAGTCACATTGAACCTAGGTAAGTTTTGGAAGAATTGATATTAACGGAGGCGTTTCTTGCTTTATATAACACTAGCTTCTGCCTGCGACTCCGTCCGCGTGGAACTCGTTTATATCGTAGCTCCATACAAACTTTCAACCCCCATTTTAGGGAAGTGGGAGGTTAGAAAGTGACAAAAAGTAGCCTATGTCACTCTCCATCTTTTCAACTATCTCCACTTAAAAAATCTTGTCAATTCGTCGCTCCGTTTTGCCGTGAAAGACGGACAAACAAACACACACATACACTTTCCCATTTATAATATTAAGTATGGATTGTACGGGCGCCGTTTTCCTTAAAATACTTAGCTTGACACATTCAGCACTAATCACGACACATATGCGTCAGAGTGCGACGGGGGTTTTCAGTTATATACGAACGTTGAGCTGCTATGGGCTACGGCGGAGCGCTGCGAGCGTAGCATAGCAGTGAATGAGTTGAGAAAGATTATTAGACTTGTAATCTTAAAATAGTGCAACCCAGTTTTTTTTCCCTTGTGTTGGAGACGAAATAAGTGCATATTTTGAAACAAAAAACTCTTGCTATGTTTTGTATTTACGAGGGCTGCCTTTTAAGTTCTGTCGTTTCCAAACCTCCCGTGATTGCATAAAAAAGAACTAGTGTCACGTTAAAATATTTGAATTTAGAATTCGAAAACAAAAGAATGACTCGAAATCGGCCCAACCGTTTTAGTACAGCGTTCGTTCAAAGTTGACAAGTCAGTTGTGAAAATGGAAATTTCGAAGGAAAATTTACGTGCGATATTTTTTTACAACTTCAAAAGGGGCTTAACGCGACTTCAGTGCTTCGAAGAGTTGACTACGGTTTTCAATGATAAAGCACCATGCCTTCGGACTGTGGAACGCTGGTATTTAGAATTTCAACGTGGTTGCTCTAGTCTTGGTGATAGACATCGTGAAGGTCGACCAAAAACAGCCGTAACCCAGGAGAACATTGATGCTGTACGGCAACTGATCATCGAAGATCGCCATGCGACATACCGTGAGATAGAAGCTTCCTTAAGTATTTCAGGGACCAGTGTTCACAGTATTTTGCATGATCACTTAGGCGTAAAAAAGTTGATCTCACGCTGGATAGCACATTTACTCAGTGAAGACCAAAAAACGGCTCGCGTTCGATGGTGTCGCAAAACTCTGCGGCAATTCAACCGAGGAAACTCGAAACATGTTTACGACATTATCAGTGGTGACGAATCTTGGATATATGCCTACGATCCCGATTCTAAACAGCAGTCGACTGTTTGGGTGTTGCAAGATGAGCCAAAACCGACCAAAGTAATACGCTCACGGAGCACTTCGAAAAAAATGGTCGCCACGTTTGTGGCGAAAAGTGGCCACGTTGCCACCATCGTGCTCGAGGATCGTAAAACGGTTAATGCTGACTGGTATACCACTGTCTGTTTACCAGAAGTCATCGGCGAGTTTCGAAAAAATAACCCAAGACGTCGTATAAGACTGCACCACGATAATGCGAGCTCGCACACCGCCCGGCAAACTATTGCGTTTTTAAAAGAGCAAAACGTCGAAATTCTGGAACACCCGCCGTACAGTCCAGACTTAAGCCGTAACGATTTTTTTACTTTTCCAAAAATCAAGCAACGACTTCGTGGTCAACGGTACCAGACGCCTGAAGAAGCGGTTGAGGCATACAAAACGGCCATTTTGGAGACCCCGACTTCGGACTGGAATAAGTGTTTCGAAAACTGGTTCGATCGAATGAAAAAGTGTATTACATATCACGGTGATTACTTTGAAAAACAATAAATACCATTTAATACTTAAATTGTCTTTAGTTTTTCCAAACGACACAACTTAAAAGGCAGCCCTCGTATAAACATTTAACACATTCACTGCCAAGAATCGCTACGCGCTACGCTCGCAGCCGATTCGGTGGTTTTCCTCGTATGTAGTGGAAAGCGACTACGGCGTAGGCGCCCGTTAGGCGGGTTCCTGGTAGTGAAAGTGATACGAGAGAAACCACGGGATCGGCTACGAGCGTAGCGATTGTTGTCTGTGAATGTGTTAAATGGTATATGTATTGCAAGTGGATGAGTGTTGTTGTAGGGTTTAAATAATCCATTCTTCTAGAGTCGCCCATGACTAAAATTTTAAAACTCACAGCATGCCTCATCCACTCAGCGAAATACGAACTCTATCCCCATAAAATAACGCGCATTTTCCAATATACTAGCGGTACGACCTTAGCAAAGCTACACTGTCGTTTAAAGCAATTTTACTCCCAAGCCATTACCGAGCCGTCAAATTTAACGTCCGGCCTGAGTTGTGACGTCACCGGTTTTAATACCTAAAGCTGACAACATCCGGAATTTTACCAGGACGGTGGCAAATAAGTGTACGACCTTATTATAAAGGGACACCGTAGCTTGTAACTCCACGCATGAAGATATGGAGCACCGGTGTGATCGCTCCCTAATGGTTTACGAGGATTCGCCCGAACGCTTCTAAGGCCGTGTTTATGGACAAGTGACGCGTGCGACGACGCGACACGGGTGCTGTCAAGCGAGTATGGAAACGCTCACCTCAATAAGCAACGCCATAGAGTTTGGACGACTTCTGCAGACAGAAATTTACTTATTTTTCCATGCACGGCTAGAACGGATATAAATTGTGACGTTATTATTCTTTGTGCGTGTCATTATTCTGCGTCAATTAGCATTGACCCGTTTTTTCGGTGGCTAACAGTGTCTGATGTCGTCTCTTAATTGTGTCTTTTGTTTCCTAATTATTGTTGGTGTCGTACAGACACTAGTCTCAGCTGAAGTTGGGAAGGTCATATTGCCAGGCAGCGTGGCGGTAGGCGGAACAAACCGTTAGCAGATTGGTGGTCAGCTACAGGCAGGTAGACGACATAGAAAGGCCGCGGGTCATTCCTGGATGAGACTAGCACGGGGCCGGGATAAGTGGCGTATTCGAAGAGAGGCTTATGCTCAGCAGTTGGCGATTACACACTCAGATAATGATGATCATCATCATCCTCCTAGCGTTATTCCCGGTAGTGCCCCTAAAGGAGCCCGGGGTCCGCTTTGACACCTAATCCCAATATTGCCAAATTCTCAAGGCACTTGTTTTACGAAAGCGACTGCCATCTGACCTTCCAACCCCGAGGGAAAACTAGACCTTACTGGGATTAAACCGGTTTCCTCACGATGTTTTCCTTCACCGAAAAGCTAACGGTAAATATTCCGTACATAAGTTCCGAAGAACTCATTGGTACGCGAGCCGGGATTCCTGAAACACTAGGCTACCGTAGTTTTTTTCTTTATAATGATGATGCTGATGTATAAACAAACTTCAAGACGCTGCACGGTGGTCTGGCTAGTATTCATAATTTAAAAAAATGCATGTGTCATTTTTAAATATCGAATGCTGTCATGTCATTGGTCGATAAATGTACTGTAATTAACTATAAATAGATTCCGGATAACTTATTGATTTCATTCCTTAAGGACACTCGAAAGTGAACACAACTTACATTTGCATGCGCATTCTTATCAGTGACTCATTAAGTGACCGCTCATTAGTTGCTATCTTTAGAAGTTTGCGATAAAAGTGACCATTTATTACAATGGAGCTTCAAGAATCAGGTATGTTGTTTTGTTTTATCCACTTATTTTGTCCATGTTTATTAAATATATAGATATAAAGAGGGGTCTACGCCACGACCTAATTTATTTAAAAATTCTTCAAAATTATAGTTTACTTAAACTTTTAACTATGTTCTTTATCAAACTTAATGATAATTTATTCTTAATTAATAAGACAAATGTGTCTAGACTGACGGCCATAAACCATTGTCTGCGGATATTTGCAGATTGTCTAGTTAGAAGCCTGCTACGCCTGCGTAGGCCGAAGTGTAGAAATGCTAAGCAAATTGGGTACTGGGGTCACTAGCGATGTTGAATTATTATTATATTTTTTGCCTTTTCTTGTGCTCCGATTATCGCTGGTACAGACATTGGACCCTTACTAAAAACTGGTTCGAATGGCATCACAAAAATAGGAAAGCAGCCAATTCAACTCTTAAAAGCCAAGTCATATCGCTAATACGGACACGATAGCTGTAAATCTCAACTCTGGCGCCGGCGGCGCGCTGCTAGTGCCAAACAGATGATTAACGGGGTCGAGGAAAAACAGACGTCTGATGCTTCGGTGCATTAACGATATAGTTGTGCAGCTAAAGATTAAGCGCCAATTTTCAAACAAGTAAGCCATTCAAGGCCCATGAGAGATCCTTAAGAGTCATGCTGTATGATGTCTGCAAACATTATATTAAGGGGATGCCTTGATTTGAGACGGCTTGACAGAGATACACGCTCATGCCTTCCGCACACGAGAAAAAGAGATGCAACACTCTTCAGGAACACTTTGGAAAAATTTCGATAAATACCTAACTTAGTGAACTTTTATTTATAGTTCATTAAGTGAGATTTTAGATGAGATATAATACTATAGTATTAACTTGATTCTGTCGTAAAATAATGTATTGTTTGAGCAGGCTGAGTAAAAAAAGGAAAATAAAGACCCAACTTTGGATGTTTCTTCTATCGAGGAAATTATAGGCAATCATGTATCGATTAGATCAGATATAAACAATCGTATAGTCAAGAATCATATATCTGAAAATCAGACCTTATTGTTTCTTTATCTAGTCAGAAAGGAGTTTGAAAGCACGCGATCATTTCTAATTCACCCCCTTAAAAGTCCAGTCCTGGACGCTCCACACAAGTCGGCTTTCCATACATACGTTGTTAAAACGGCGTGCAGAAATAACATAAAACTTTGTATACGCAATGGAATCCGCCATACAGTCGGCAACCAGTTTTTGTTCCTAGAAATCATAATAGAAAAAAATAGAGAGAAAACTAATGTACTATGAAAAACTTCTAGTCTTTTTTTCTATTGAGACCTAGATATTGCGGACCCCATTGTGTACCTAAAGTTCTATGTAATGCCAGCATGCCGTTTTAAAATGAGAACCAAGCTGCGTTTGTATGGAGAGCCGAGCGTCCTGGAGACTCTTAACCTAACCTAACCAAACCCAAAAAACAGTAAACACATACTTATAAGACATATTTAAACGCGTATTTATTTATAAAATCGATCAACTTCTTTCTGTTGTCGTCCTGTTCAGCAGGCGTAGCATGGTTAACAGTTCATCACTTATCGCTGTCGATAAGACATACGTCACGTTTGACAAGTATGCGAGAGTAAGGGATGTCTTATCCACAGCGATAAGTCATAAAATGCCAACCATCTTAGACCGGCGGTAAGTCAGGCAGTGCCGAGACAGTGAACGTTTTTAGAAAAGCCATTGTAATATGGATTCTAGCATTCTTTGTAAATGGAAACCCTACCTTAAAATGGATATACATACTTACCACTAACCACACGTTAAGTGGTTAAACCTTTTAAACACATAATTCTCTAGAAGTAACCATTACAACGAGCAAAAAAGAAATCGTTGACTTACTCACATATTAACCCTAAACTTCACAGTGTATCTTTAAACGCACAAATTTGTTTGTCACATTTTTGCATTTTGGTGGAACAATTTTTCGCGCCCTATACAGTAAGACAGAGGGTGGAACTTTTTTAATTTTTGCCAAGTTTAGGGCAAAAAAGTTTAAGTAAGTTTAGGGTTAAAGTTTTACCCCAAAAATTGCAAGAGACCGATGGACCTCCTTAAAAAGGTTAGTGTGTTGGAAACCCAACCATAAACTTGATATAAAAACAGCAGCATAAAAACCTCCATCAATATGTGTATCACACATACACATTTAAATCAATCGGCAATATACGAAGCGACATAAGTATAATACGTTACCGCGATTCCTTTCCATTTCAACATTCCCCTCACGACTTCAGCGAGGGGTTTCCATCAAAATCATAATTTTGGTATGTCAGTGTTCATGTTTTATTCATATATAAGGTATGTTGGGTGTCACTAAAAATTTCAGAGTCGAGAGCGTGAAACGGTGCTACGGGCTTGTATTTACAGTGATATGAATTTTAATTTCGCTTTTGAAATATACGTAATGACAACGAAGATAAATGTTATAAATAAATAAATATATATTAAGGGACAATCTTACACAAATCGACCTAGTCCCATAGTAAGCTCATTAAGGCTTGTGTTATGGGTACTAGACGACGATATATATAATAGATAGAAATACTTAAATACATAGAAAACATCCATGATTATATAACAGTTCTCTAACTCTTGGAAACTCTTGGAAATTAAAGAGATTCATGTTTTATACAACTATGTTCTTGAACGCAGTATTTCACTACTAAAACAGCAATTTAATTATATTTCCATACAGTGCTTAGGATGGAAAAATTGCTGAATAGAAATTGCTGGATATAAAGTTCTGACGTCATATGCCATATCTGTTATCTGTATGATCTGTATGACCCTTATTTATGCCTTTTGTTGAGCTAAAATTGTAGTAGGCTCCATCTCTCTAAAAACTGGAAAGAATGTCACCACAAAATAAAAAGACCGGGTTGCACTCAGGGAGTGCCGGCAGAAGTGAAAACTCAATGACATTGTAACAGTTTTTCGATCACAGCTCACGTGTCCGTCTTACGAATTTTCAATCTCTCGAATCTCACGGTCACGTGACATCTTACGGTCACGTGGCCTATGGCGAGTTTAACAATTTTCTCCCATCACAAAAAGTGCACAGCGCCGCTAAAGAAGTTTTCACTTCAAAAAAAACAAACACGGATTTTCAGTCGGCTTTATCGGTATATTTTGCATATATTTATTCTGGCCTCCGATATGGCGTACTTCTCTGGGGAGATAGCACAGACGCCAAAGAAATATTCGTTCTGCAAAAAGAGTGTATACGAATCTTAGCGAATTTACACATTCCTAACAGCTGCCGCCCTCATTTTATCAAATATAAACTGTTGACACTACCCTCAATATACATATTGGAGGCTGCACTTTTTGTCAGACAATATACAGAACTATTCCCACCGAAAATCGATACTTATAAAACTAGAAGTCAGTATAGAAATAAGCTGTTACTACCTAGATCTAACTTAGCTATGTATAAGAATGGACCACAGTATAAATGTATTCCAATTTTTAATAAAATCCCTAATGCTATCAAATACGAACGAAATGACAAAACCTTTAACTCAAAACTGAAAAGCCTATTAATAGAAAATTGTTATTACACAGTCAACTCATTTCTTGAAGATAATACGGTAGATGAATATGACACCGAATTAGTATAGGATCTTTAACTTGTAACTTGACATATCGCTGCCACCACTTTATTATTCATTAATTAACATTAAATAAATATTTACTATAATGAAATGAAATGAAAATAAATTAATCCAGAACTAGTCCATATTAGCAAATACATCAGAATAATTAAATGAAATACAAATGATGCGAAATAAATTAAATTATACTTAATTATTACTAACTGCTATTAATAATAATTATATATATTTGTTGATAATTAAACAAATTAACCCAATCGGCCATTATTATTGTAACGGTGTTTTGTTGAAGTTGCTATGTTGGAGTTCCTATATTAATTCATTAAGGTTATTAAACTACCTACTGATACGTCAATTTATTATATTATATTATATTAGAGTACCATTAATAGAATAGAACCGTATTATTGTGTGCCCTTCCAGGGTGTCATGAACTGGCCAATGATTTTAACACCTTATTATGTACATGACAATGAAATATTGAATAAATGAAAGAAATAAAGAAAATGAAAATTGCTACATAGACAATTTAGCTTGCTTTGTCGAGTAAGATTTTAAGAGGCACAGCGGAATGAAACTTCTCATATTTGAAGCTGTCAGTTGAGGAATTACCTCGACGCTACAGAAGATCGCAGCCATAATAACACCTCTACTTGAATTGATTGAATTGAATTGAATTGAATAAGATAAGATTAATTTATTGTCCAGGTCTGTGTACAAAAGATAATAAGGTGGTGGGTAAGGTCGCCTGAGCTCCGAAGGATGCGCTGTGTTGAGAGTGATGGACCTGCATTTGTCTCTAGCTGTCGGCACAACGAATCCTTAAATCAGTAAAGGGTTGGCAACGCGCTTGAGATTCTTCTGCAGTCGCAAAGCGTACGCTGAAATTATCACGTTAAGTCTCTAGGTGATGTAACTTGCATTAATATCTTTTACATATGCTACAGTCTCTGCTTACCATTAGACATAAGGCCGTGTGCATAATTGCTGTAGTATAAAAAAAACCAGCCAAGTGCGAGTCTGACTCGCGCACGATGGGTTCCGGAACATTATCTATAAAAACAGCAAAAAAAATTATCGCGTTTGTATGGGAGTCCCCCTTAAATATTAATTTAATTTTGTTTTTAGTATTTGTTGTTATAGTGGCAACAGAAATACATAATTTGTAAAAATGTCAACTGTCTAGCTATCGCGGTTCTTCAGATACAGCCTGGTGACAGACAGACGGACGGACGGACAAACAGCGAAGTCTTAGTAATAGGGTCCCGTTTTTACCCTTTGGGTACGGAACCCTAAAGACAAATTGAATAGAAAAACATTTATTCGTTACACACAACAAAACGACAAACAGTGAATAAAAATAAAACACGTCACAAGCATTATGGTGCTAAGGCAAGTTACATTGTCTAATCTAAGGACTGAACATGTTAATTTCGTATGATCCTAGTACAATGTCTCAAGGACATTTTCGTGCTAACCGGCAGTTGGCGGGGGGTTGAAGCCCTCTTAAGGGCGACGTTCGTGGTTCTTTATCTTCGTTCGTGTTACGCGCCATTTTAGCAACACGGGTATGTTACTCGTGAAATGGTAAGGATCATGCTTGTCATGCAAGTACAGTCTGCCATGGAAGTGGTCTACCGCTGGCCGCTTTAGCCTAGTTGGTAGTGACCCTGCCTACGAAGCAAGAGGTCCTGGGTTCGAATCCCGGTAAGGGCATTTTACTCTAGGCAAAATACGGTTTTGAAAAACATTAATTTATATTAGCGTTTTTTTTTTGTAGATTTCATTTTAAAATGTTATGCTGTATTCAAGAATCCGACAAACTTTCCACCCGGAAGTAATTATGTAGATTTAAATGAAGCATGCATTGTCTTTTTTTGAACGATTTAACTTGAATATTATAAAGCAAATGTAAATGAACCAAAATAAAGACAAAAATATTTATTAACATTTTTTCTGACTTTTTAGAAGCTAGTTAATTTATCATTTTTTTGATGTCGGAAATTTTGTCGGATTCTGTCGCTGGGTAACTATTTAATTAATAATATAACGGATATATTACACACAAAAGATAGCCTATTATAAATTATTTCCAAAATTGTTTTTTTTTTTCAATACAAGTTATCAGTTCATTGACTGGACTATTTATTTGTGTGATGAGCACGAATATTTGTTCCTGAGTCATGGATGTTTTCTATGTATTTAAGTATTTATTTATCTATATGAGTATGTTTATCGTCGTCTAGTACCCATAGTAAAAGCTTTGCTTAGTTTGGGACTAGGTCGATTTGTGTAAAATTGTCCCCTAATATATATATATATATATATTTTTTTTTTGACGCACACATAGAGTCGAAAAGTGGTAGACCAATTTCCTGACTTACTGTACAGTCTAATCCGTAAAAGGCTGTAATGGACAGCTCATATTTGAAATCCGCCTGTTCTTTAGATGTGGTAAAAATAAAACAGTTTTATGGTTAACCGGGTACGGTGATCTCCCAGAGTGAAGTGTTGAAAAGTTGTGCACAGCGTTATCCTACTAATATTATAAATGCGAAAGTTTGGATGTTTAGATGTTTATTACTCAATCACGCTTAAACGGCTTAACCGATTTGGATGAAATTTTGCACGAAGACAGTTTATACCCTGGATTAAAATATAGCATAGTTTTTATCCCGGGTCCACGCAGACGAAATCACGGGCAGTACCTAGTAGTATTGTTTTATAAGCTAGTTTTGGTACATTCTTTTATAATTTTAACTTTAGGACCCATAGATTCATGTCATAATTACATCCACAAATATATTTCAAAGACATTACTTACCAATTGCTTCTTACAATTACGATATTTTATATACGCTCGTTTGCAGCAAATAAACAATCAATTCATTAATTCATTATTCTTTGAGAAACTATATCATTTTAAATCCTATTAAAATCACAATATATAAGTGGGAAAAAACGCCACTATGGCACGCGCTGGCTTTTATTATTTGCAATGCAACGAACGGAGGGTCATTTTAAGACATATATTTTGAATTTCAATTTGATTTGTGGTTGTTACGTGCGCTCGCTATTACGAGTGATGAGAGCGCGAATGGTCCTGTGTCGGCACTTGACCTTAACGTACCTTCACGTACTAAATTAGTGACCTAGAAGACCACCACCATTCCATAATAAAGTGACTATCGACTTTAGTTGAAAGCATGAAGGTGACTCTGGGGACGTACAGTCAACATCAAAAGTAAATGCGCAAACGAAGACGTCAAAAGTCTTTATTAAAAGGGAGTAAGAGCTTTTGACGTCTCCGATTGCGCAGCTACTTTTGATGCTGTCCGTACGTCATAACAACCCAATTGGTTAGCTGTTAGAGAATGCCATTGCATGGCATTACGCTCGCCATTTGTTTATTTCGTCGTTTTACCGCCATGGGCACGACAACGCACAACACCTTAAGGGGGTGAATTGGAAATTACCGCGTGCTTTGAAACACCGTTCCGACTAGATTAAGAAACAATAAGGTCTGATTTTCAGATATATGATTCTTGATTATATGATTGTGTATTTGATTTAAGAGTCCGCAGTAAAAGCTCGGTCGAATTTCACCTTCCCATACAAACGGAGTTACGTTCTCATTTTAAAACTACGTGTTGGATTGTGACGAAACTTTGCATATACAATGACATGAAATATTACTATGTCTGTAATTAGTTTATATGGTTCCAGTTAATAAAACAAACGAAATATAGAAACAACAAGTTTTGTATGAAAATTTTTAAATACGCTGTATTTTTTTTTACTATGGTATCTGAAGCTACATAAACTAATTACATACCTGGATATACCTCATGTCATTGTAGATGCAAAGTTTCGTTACAATCCAACACGTAGTTTTAAAATGAGAGCGTAACTACTTTTGTATGGAGAATCGCTTAATCGATACATGATTGCCTAAAATTTCCTCGATAGAAAAAAAATCCAAAGTTGGGTCTTTATTTTCCTTTTTTACTCAGCCTACTCAAACAATACATTATTTTACGACATAATCAAGGTTATACTCATACTGTAGTATTTCATCTCATCTAAAATCTCACTTAATGAAATATAAATAAAACTTCACTAAGTTAGGTATCTATCGAAATATGTCCAAAAAACCCATTCCCGAAGAGTGTTGCATTTGTTTTTTCTCGTGCGCGGTATTAAGCGTGTCTTTGTCAAGGGGGCATGGTCGACTTGAATCAAGGCATCCACTTAAAGCCTTACTGGCGTTAAAGTCATACAGTCTCCATTCACATCTGTTGCTAGTCGCTTAGTAGACTAAACAGGGCAAAAATTGAATGCAAATTGCACGTCTCGATTCACCCCCTGCGTGTACTACCAACATAAACATGTGTGAATGCGACATCGGCCGACGCGAACGGTCGGCGCGGGCGACCGCAAGCGATATATTAGTCGCGCCGCGCGTTAATGGTCGGCCGGCTTGAAATGGCCGGCCGTATTCCATATTGTGACGATAAAAATACTGGAGTTGGTGGACCGGAGAAATAAAATGATACGTATGAAGTTATGCAGCTGGTTTTATGTAATGTTTTCATTAGCAGAAAAAATAATAAGCCTTTTGAGATTGCCGTGCTTGATAGCTGGACTTAATTACACCTTAAGGCCTTGCTTACATGGAGCAACTCAAGACAAACTAGTTTTCAACTGTGGCACGACCAAACAAGTTGGCACATATATTTAATAGTAACTAGCTAGACGAACACTAGGTATTTTTTCCAACAGAAATTCTGCATTAAAAGAAGCATCATATACAAACAGGAATTGAAACCGATCACAACTGTTAAATTAACCCGGCGAATGCGAGCTCCTTTCAAATTTCTACCCAAACACGTGCCTAAAACCTAGTATGCACATGTTCAAACCTAACGGTTGCCTGGGCTGTGTAATGTTTCGTATAAAAACAAATTGCATATTTTCATTTTTCATAACAACGTATTGCATAATTTCAGGTTGTATAAGTGGTTAGATTGCATAAAAATAAAATGAATAAAAACTATTTGCATAATTTCATCGATTATAATCATCAATGTTAATAAATTCCATTTATATGTATAATAAACAAACGCTATAATGGTCACTCTGTATAATATTGCATGCTCATTATGTTTTAATAGTTGTTCTTCACTTACTCACCTTCTGTGCCCTTCTTATATTTAAGCTAGATAGAATGACTGTCGATTGGACAGTGACAGGACTCCGCCTTAGCTTCCGCGCTGCGGGAAGAGCAGCCCTTTCGCCCTCGCGGTGATAAATGAGTGTTATGTTATTTAAATGTTATGACCACTAATAATATCCATTTTGATATTATGATAATACCTAGACCTGGCTCACGAGGTAACCGCCATGTGGGATGTTGATTCGACGATCATCGTCCCGATAGTCGTTTCGGCGAACGGTTTAATAGCGAAGAGTCTCGACCATCACCTCAAGAGACTCGCTAGGCGGATGGATCAAGGGTCAGATACAGAAGGCGGTACTCCTGGATACTGCGCGTATAGTCAGGAGGTTCCTGTCTCTGTCGCCCTGACCGCCGGTAGCTTAGGCCGCGCCTCGCTGCCGGCTGCACTCTAGGTTAGGTTTTTATAATGATTTTATGTTTTGTATGTATAGTTTTATATTTTACTTTTTAGATATAATTATTGTAAAAACCTAGTCTAAGACGAAATTAAAATAAAGAGAATAATAATAAATACTCTTTAATGCACCACTACAAGAGAGAAACATCTTACAAAAAAATTTGCTTAATAAATAATGGTAACAACAGGCGGTCTTATCGCTTAACTTTGATAATAGTTTGTTATGATTTCGGTACGTAAGCTACTTGAAATTATGCGTTTTGTTTTTATGGCGAATGAACGGTACCCTGCCTGGCATCGTTTTGACACCCAGCCCCGATCCCCGCATAATGGCAATGGCACTCATTCTGTGGGGCCATTTTGCGGCGCTACTTAGACTTCTATGATTTTTTCGTTTGCTGAATTAACCGGTATTTATGGTCAAGATAAAGCCAACTGCATGTGTTTTAGAAAATAACTCAAGAACTCTGATCTTCGTACTCGTCATACAGTAAGCATCAGTCAGCAGTCGCAGCCAAAGTAGTCAAATATATCCACGTTAAAGTTCGACGTGTCACCTTGTTTTGAGAGCACTCCCCTGACTGCCGCAGCCAGTATCGGAATCCTTGGCGTCGACATTTCGAGTGAAGTCCAGTTCCGCGGCCATTTAGAGGGTAAGGCCAAATTAGCCTCAAAAAAGCTCGGTGTGCTCAATAGATCGAGACAGTATTTCACACCGGCCCACCGCCTGCAGCTTTATAAGTCGCAGGTCCGCCCACACATGGAATACTGTTCTCATCTATGGGCAGGGGCACCCCAATACCAGCTTCTCCCTCTGGATCGCATCCAACGACGAGCAACTCGAATTGTCGACAGCGAGCATATTTCGGATCGGCTTGACCCCTTGGCGCTGCGTAGAGATGTGGCCTCTCTCTGCATTTTCTATCGCATGTATAACGGGGAGTGCTCCGAGGAATTGTTCGGATTAATCCCTGCCGCTTCTTTTCGCCATCGTCCAACGCGACAACATTACCATCCTCACCACTTAGATGGTTGGCAGTCCTCAACTGTGCGCTTCTCCAGAAACTTCCTGCCTCGCACAGCTAAACTGTGGAATGGATTGTCGCCTGCGGTATTTCCGGACCGATACGACCTTCAAACCTTCAAGAAAAGAGCGTACTCCCATCTTAAAGGCCGGCAACGCACTCACAACACCTCTGGTGTTGCAAGTGTCCATGGGCGGCGGTAATCGCTTACCATCAGGTGATCCGTCTGCTCGTTTGCCTCCTATATCATAAAAAAAAAAATAAAAAAAAAAAAAAAAAAAAACGTTATCCACGTTAATCCCCTAGCCTGATCCCCCAGGGGAATTAGCGGCAATTATTTTATATTCAACTAGGAAAAAATGATAATGTTCGGTTATGGCGCTTCGCCGGACGCTACCGCGTCACGCTCGCTTCGCTCGCTCGGCTCGCGCGCTGTAGGGTCGCAGTTCAACTAACAACCTAACCGTTTTTTTCCCCTGGGGGATCAGGCTAGGGGATTAACGTGGACAACAGCAATATATCGTAACACATCCTTATTCTTACGGTAATAAAGACGGGTACCGAAGTATTTGGCTACTTTAACTGCTACTAACTATACAGGATGTATCAAAAATGGGGTGCGAACCAAGCAAGGGCATATTCGGTAGCGCATTGCGATTCCAAATATGCATTTGTTACTTTTTTATTTTTTGTTTATTTATGTTTAGCTACATTGATATTTTTGTTTTTGTTTACCTACATTACAGTCTTTGTTTTTGAACGTTATCATATACCATGTTTTTGACGTGGCTAACATGCTATATGATAACGTTCCCCTTCGAGGGTTTATTTCATATTCAACCGCTGCGCGCACAGCCGTGTGTGTTTTTTTGTGTTTTTTTCATGTTTTTGATGTCATAAACAAGCAATGTGAACAAAAAGAAAGACTGTAATGTAATCAAAAACAAACATTTCAATGTTAACAAGATAAAATCAAAAATTAGAAAAAATAAACTAACGCATTTTTGGAATCGCAATAAGCTACCGAACATGAACTTGATCGGTTCACACCCCATTTTTGATACACCCTGTATGATGCTGACTGTACGTCGTTACAACTCATTATCTGATAAACTCGCTCGTAGCGCTACGCCGTAGCCGCGTAATCGGCACACTGAAATGATCGGGAATAGAAAAAACCGATCGAAGATGTAACTCAATTATGTTTTATTTTTAAATATATATTATTATAATATGAGCGCTTTTGTCTAACATAAGACATTTTATTATGACAATGAATCAATGCTCAAGATGAAATTGAAATGATAACACAAGCCTTATTGAGCTTACTATGGGACTAGGTCGATTTGTGTAAGATTGTCCCCTAATATGTATTTATTTATTTTATTTATTTTTATTAATGATGGAAAATTTTCGTGTTTTTCTGCCGTATTACAAAGTTCAGACCTCAATAAGCCCCTGATAACGTGATATTTCAGGCTTATAGTGATAGTTTCCACATTCATTGCCCAGAATCGCTACGCGCTACGCTCGTAGCCGATCCCGTGGTTTTCCTCGTATGTAGCGGAAAGCGACTACGGCGGTCTGACGCATATGTGTCGTCATGGGCCCTGAATGGGTTAATTTGCCACTAAAAATATATTATTAATGGCTTTTCACCTTTCTCACCAGAACTTTTGTAGAGTAGGTGAGCAAAAATCAACACAAGTCGCATTTCTTCTTCGTATACAATATGAGGGAACGCAAAAGGAAACTACATTTTATTTCGATAACGTAGCCATTCGAATACTTAGTTATAGATAACGAAATGTCGTGGTATACCACGTGTAGATTGTGCTTTTTTTTTCACTACCGGGATGTATTCAGTGATGATTCGAGTTACCACTGTTATAGTCGACCTATAGAAGATAGAGCTAGGGATGAGGATAGATCTGGAAATACTGAGATGTTAGCGAGATATTGTCGTTGGGCTGGATTAGATTAAATAGCATTGAAGTTATAATTATTTGAATGCCAATATGGTTTCAAAAGTCCAATGTTAAAGTCATAAAAGAAAAATGACAGGTAACTAATGACGACCGGTTAGTCTAGTGGGTAGTGACGCTGCCTACTAAGCTGAAGGTCCTGGGTTCGAATCCCGGTAAGGGCAAATATTTGTGTGATGAGCATGAATATTTGTTTCTGACTCATGGATGTATTCTATGTATTTAAGTATTAATATCTATTAAATATATCGTCGTCTAGTACCCATAACACAAGCCTTATTGAGCTTACTATGGGATTAGGTCGATTGGTGTAAGATTGTCCCCTAATATTTATTTATTTATTATTATGACCACCATGACCATTCTGGAACCCAGCAAATGCTGAGATTGGGACCCTTTGTACCGGCTAAATTAAATGAATGCATAATTTAATGAAATTAAAACAAAAATACGTCTAAGTTGTAAATTAAATTTAAGTAAAGTACATAACTACTTAGAACTTCTAGCGTATCGAGCATTTGTGTGTATTGTACATTCTCATGGTTTTCTTATTTTTGTTAACTTTTATCGTTACCTAAGTAATTCAATGGATGACTGTTATAGGCCTTATTTTATGTAAGCGGTAATATGTTTTAGTTATATTTACGGCTGTTGTTATCCTGAATACCAATAAAATAAAAATAAAAAATAAAAATAAACATTAATATTAAAGTTTAAGTTTAATTTTAAATATATCTAAAGTGTACTTTTTAGTTTTTAGTTTTTCATCCAGTAGTTCTTAAGTTTATATGCGGTGTACCTAAATTACTTTGTATTATGTTTAGTTTGTGGCAATAAATATCTTTATTATTATTATTATTATTATTTATTAACTATAAGTCCTAAGTTATCCATTCCCGATAATTTCGGTGTGCCCCTTTCACTGCCAAGAACCGCTACGGGCTACGCTCGTAGCCGATTCCGTGTTTTTCCCGCTAAGTAGCGCACAGCGTCTACGGCGTAGGCGGCAGTGAATGTGTTAATCGCATGTGTGTCGTGTTTAGCCCAGCGGGCGTAGCATGGCTGCCATTTCACTTATCGCTGTGGTTCAGACATCCGTCTCTCTCGGACTCGCATACTTGACGGATGTCTTGTCTACAACGATAAGTGATGAAATTGCAACCATGCTACGCCCGCTGCAAGGGACCCGCCTGGCGAGCGTCTACGCCGTAGTCGCTTTCCGCTACATACGAGAAAAACCACGGGATCGGCTACGAGCATAGCGCGCGTTATTCAGGAGATGGTACATTTTGGTCTTAATTCGATGAGTCATAATCCATACTAATATTACAAATGCAAAAGTGCATGTGTGCGTTTGTTTGTTTGATTGTCCGTCTTTCACGGCAAAACGGAGCGACGAATTGACGTGATTTTTTAAGTGGAGATAGTTCAAGGGATGGAGAGTAACATAGGATAGTTTTTATCCCCGTAATCATCCCCTAAGGGGGTGAAATGGGGGGGGGGGGGTAAAAGTTTGTAAGGAGCTGCTATATAAACGAGTGGCGGGCCGAAGCTAGTCTTCCATAAATTCCTTAAGAGTACAAAAGCATTTAGATATTTAAAAAATCTTTATCTTTTTGATAAATGCGTCGTACTTGCGTGGTGGTGATGAACCTAACTTAGCGACATCACAGAAACTACACAGGAAATATCACTATCACATAGCGAACACATACGGCCACTGAAACGTATAAATCACCGAAGCGAGGCGGTTTACTCGAGTGGCTAAATAGCTGCTAGCCGCGAAGCGCGAGACGACAAAGGGAGTTTTCGAGTACATAACGATCTGGCGGCCAACACGAGATACGCTGTCTTTTTAAGAGTTCCACTGCAACTGCAGAAAACTCTACGACCGTTAAGAAATTTATGAGAAGTTGTTCTTAGTTTTGGGTTAATTAGCATCATTAAATTCACACTTTTATAGCAGGGGCGGCACTCAAATCTTTATTAAACTTAATAAGCATGTCACCAATGATATTTTTAGGGTAAAAACGGGACCATATTACTAAGGCTCCGCTGTCCGTCCGTCCGTCTGTCAACAGACTGTATCTCATGAACCGTGATAGTTAGACAGTTGAAATTTTCACAGATGATGTATTTCTGTTGCCGCGTTAACAACGAATACTAAAAACAGAATAAAATAAATATTTAATAAATACATCAAACGTAATTTTTTTTGCACTTGGCCGATTTTTTTTAATGGTAAATTATCGTAAGTTAGCCACAAACGTGTCACAAAAAGCGACGTCAAATATAAAAGTAATTCGTCGTTTCTAATATGTATTACTAAGTATTTGCTGTAATGTAATATGTATGTATGTGATGTCGTTTTTAATATGTATGTATTATTTGTTTGTAAAAAAAAAAAGTGCATATTTAGTAAAAGGCGGGTTGCATCTACCGCAGTTGACGTACCGGTTAACGTTAAATATAGCGCCGGTGGCTGTCATACAATCAGATTTTAACAGACATAACTTACGAATACTCACGACTGCTGAAGGTTTAAAAGAACCGGTCCTTAAGGTCAATGCGATCCCCAAATCAGTCATACGAAAGACTATAATTATTGTCCACCCGTGTACAGATTAGTAGAAACGGATAAGCCTAGGGACAAAGGGAAGTAGAACATGTGTATGCTGCGACAGACGGACAGACGGACGGACAGTTTCATGCCTAAGTCCGGGCTTTAAGGGATAACACTCTGCTGGCATGACACAGTGGACGCAAAATTTAGTAGCCTTTTAACATGACCACTGTCACTTGATTTTGAATCCTCATCGTTAGTACACAAAGTTTATTCCCACTTGTATACAGTTGACGGGTTGGAATTTCAGTCGTCTGTGAAACGTTTCTATGTTCATTTTATCGCAAAATATCTTGTGAAAGATAGGAAAAATGTAAGGTCTTATTTTTGTAACAATGTTTAATAATACAAATATATCTGTCAACTAATTCTTCGCAATATAAAACTTAGCAATCGTTGACGATATGGCGTTTCATCACAGTTCATTGCTGTAAGTTTTTCAATGGAGTGCCCATGACCACGATGCATGGTACTGATTGGTTGGCAGCTTTGAGTATTTACTAGCTGAGAGCTCCGATCATTTAAAGGCACACAGAGCCGTTGATCACGGTTTTTGTCAATAACTGCAGTAGTTAACCCGAGTTGGAAGCCTTTCGACGGCTTGAAAACTTATAACAGCCAAGTTGCACTCACTTGACGAAGCTTAATCCCTACAAGGTCTAGTCTCCACAGTGGGTTCTAAGGCCATGTCAATTGGCAGACGCATCCGCAAAAAGTGCATAAGGCTAGCGTCATACTAATGGCTTCGAGCTGCAGCGGCAGCGGCAGCCTTCCGCCATACGCGGGAGCGAGTGGCCATGCTGATCTCCCACGTATGGCGCAAGTCGCGGCCGCGTCCTAAAGGACCTAAGGGTCTAAAGAAACTGGCGGATCAAGCGTCGAAGACGGAAACTGATATGACACTAGGCACTAGGCTATGCTAGGGTGAAAGGAAGGTCTAAACACTACAAACCAAGGTGGAATGCGACCAGTCAACAAAGGGTGGCCGGAGGCGGGGCGGGCGGTGCGAGCGTGCATTTCCTGTTTCCCGTGTTAGTTGGGTGTCGTGTTGCTGGGTCAACATGGTTGTCGGTTCGGAATCGCTCATAGCCTAGCGGCGCCTGCGAGTCGGAAACGATAACGCAGGTTAAGCAAAGATGGCAGCGGTCAGTCTTTGGATGGGTGACCGCCTGATGTTTGAGTGGTTAATATAAATGAGCGCTTCCGTGCTTTGGAAGGCACGCTAAGCAGTCGATGCCTGCTGCCGTCTATGACAGTAGACGTTAAGCCGAGTTAGAGGCCTTCGGGCGGCTTAAGAACTTCGAAACAGTCGAGTTGCCCACTTATTTGACAAAGGGGGGACAACTGTTACTCGCGGCCGCAGGAGCTACCTACCACAACCCTGCACGTGTCCCCTGTGTGGTACTAAAGAGTGGCAAACTTTAAAGGCCAAAATAATGTATGCCACACGATTAAATAAATAAACATGGTTGTCTGATCTCTCAACTTTGATCTCAAGAGTATCTAAGTTGACAGACATCCAGATGCGTAATGATTTCAAGGATAACAAATACACGTTAAAGGCTGAAATTGATATGACGCTAGGGTGAAGGAAGGTATAAACACTATAAGCCAACGTGGAATGAGCCCAGTTAACAAAGGGTGACCGATACTGCGGCAGGAGGCGGGCGGTGCGAGCGTGCATTTCCTGTTTCCCGTGTGAGTTGGGTGTCGTTGCTGGGTCAACTTAGTTTGTTAGTTCCTCTATTCGATACGAGCTTATTACTTAGTAGCTTTGTCCGCGTCGTTAATCGCTTTAAGGGATTAATTCTACGCCTATACAAAATCGAATAGCTAATAAGCTTCCCACAGGCGCTGCATCGATTATAGCACTCCCATGGAAACTTCCAACTACCCTTTCACTCATTTAAGGGACGATTTCGAGGACAAAAAATACCTTATGTCCTTAGGGCCCCACGCTATCTCCATTAAAAAAAGTTTAAGCGTGAAAAGGATACAGACAGAGTTCCTTTCGGATTTGTACTAATGTTGTGTTTCTGTTGGCAGGAAAGGTCCCCAGCAGAGTACCAACATTTGTGCCTTACTGTCAACAAAGAAACCTCACTCTAAATGTGTACATAACGGAAAAAGCCAACATTGTTAATGTTTATAAGTTTCATGACTCAACATAAACTATTGCCGACCGGATTACTCATTAAATAGATTCTAGCGAACCCAAACAACACGGTATGATTGAGTGTATTAAATTAGGAGTTCCTACGGCCTTCGGTCTCCATCGTCATATCCTAATATTGCTTTGTCAACAAACTTGCATAACTATAAAAAATCAGGATATTCGGATACCAGCAATTGAGTGAACATTTGTTTGCAAGTTGTAAACAGACCACTTACATACGAGTATATCTAGTTTCCTTCGTACCTACAAGTTAAATAAAAGCTTATATTAAATGCTCTTATACAAAATTACCCGGTTAACAGAAATACCAACTGCAAGTAGATACGAACTAACTTTTACCGGACGTCAAGTTAAACGCAATTGCCACAAAGGTAACGAAGAGCCATTATTGCGGACTCCGACTGCCCGCAAACTTGGGATGATTAATGGAAAGGCGCTGGCTGCGCTTCTTTGCGCTTGGGACTCGGTTGTAGTTGCAGATATTCAGCTGGTTAATTGCATTAATTTTATTTATTTATATATGTATAGAACAAACAGACTGGTGTACAGAAGACAAAAATACAGAGTATTTACGAGTATATACTACGAACATGCATCTAAGTCCTAAACAGTTCCTACTAGGACTTACATTGATTATGAAATGAACGTACCAAATAGATTTGGTTCGTGAACTATGGCTAGTGACGCGACAGTCGAATGTATACATTTTTATAATAAACTACCTAATGAAATTTTGGCTCTACCTTTTCCAGCTCTTAAAAATTACTTCAAAAAAACATTGATGTCAAAGGCTTATTATTACAGGGTTGAGAACTATCTCACTGACCAAATAGCTTAGCCCAAAATAGCTTAATCATTCATATAGCTTATTCGGACATGTGTTCTTGTAGAACAACGCATTATTATGTTTTTTTTCTTCCTTTTATTCATACTCAGTTTGACTTATTTTAAGTAGGTTAATAACTATCATTGCCATAAGCTTTTCATGGTAAAACAATACTAACTGTTGAGATTGTTTCGGCGGTTTCTTCTTAACAGTGGTCTTCTTTTTCAGAAACGCTGGTAGAATTTTGACTAGTAAAAGTGCCATTACGGCCTACTTCCAGAATAAAATTCATTTATTTCATTCGTGAAGCGTATGTTGGTAATTTGGTATCGATGGCTGCAAAACGTCGCCGGGTGTAACCACTTATACCATTTAATTTAAACAGATTAATCAAATTAATTGATTTTATAATTTCTCATTTATCCTAATAAGTATGCGTGTATAATTGTCCGCTGGATGAGGGTGGCGCAGGACCGGCCATTGTGTTTGGAGGAAACCGACGTCAAGCAGTGGACGGCTTCCGGCTGATATGATGGTGATATCATTATCTAATCCCAACGGAAAAAACTAGCCATAACTAGCCCAACTCAATAGGGGCGTAGACACTAAATAAAATAATCAATAATGTCATATTTTCTCGAAAAAGGATAAAAAATGTAGTGAAATGGAGAAAAAAACAACGCAAAAGGTTAAATAATAATTATAAGTGTCCAAAGTTAAGAAGGGGTATGTTCTGTCCCTTTTTCGCAAAACGCAACTTCATATGAAACGATGACGCTGGAAGAATGTGACGTCACAGAAGACGGCAACGTGCCGCGCCGCATCGTGGTCGGCGCCGTCGTCGACGCGGCCCCCCGGCAGCCTGTAATGTGACGTCACACACCGTCTTCTCTCTCAACAAGCAATATTAAAACGGTTGTAGCTTCGTAATTCTTTGAGATATCTGAATGGGATTTTCGTGATTAGGCATATTTTTTTGCCTTCTTTCTTTTGGAGTAATAATAATTTTCGGGTCTACACCCGTATTGGTGTAAGTGTATTTTAACTTATTTCCTTATTAAACGATCATATTCGTCTACATGGGCTACAGACGAAAATGGTTTATTTTTCCATTATATTCTTTTTCTCTGTATCATAATATCGTTTAAAAATGATCGGAGTAACTTCGTCGTTAAAAATAACACCAAAACAAAAATATTTTCACTAAAATTTGTTTCGTTATAAAGGTTATTTCCATATTATTTTTTGTCTCGGTCAAAATCATAAAAGAAAATAGGGTGCAGCCTCACCCTGCTTTTATTTTATCTCCGAAGACACGGAAAGCTTAAGAATATAAAATACGGAGTGCTTTTACAGATTAGAAGACCGCCATGGTTCGTTAAGCTCTCTACTAAGTATTCGGCATGAGACTTGTAATAAAAAAAGTGCTGTCACCATATATATAAATATGTTGTAGAAATCTGTTTGTATGAAAACCAAATACAATGTCTGTGCGACTTATGTTTGATCTATGCATTGAGTATATTAGAGTTTGAAATGTCTACTGCTGGACATTTTCCTCCCCCAAAGAGTGCCACAATGACCGGTAGTTTGTATACTTACCTACACGATATGAGGACTTCGGTCCAAATAGCTCTTAGGTAGTAAGGAAAATCCTTCGGTCCTAGTAATAAAAACGAAAAAGGTGCGCTTAATATTCGATACCAGTTGCTGCATTTGGCATATTTTTGAATGTTTGTATTCGGCCGAATTATTTAGTTCCACTGCCGAACTTTTATCGAATAACTTTAACAGTGTTCGCTTGCGAATAGTCCTTGCCATTGATATTCTTTTTTTAAACTGATTATTATTTTTATTTTACTTAGTTTCCATATTTCAGTTAAAATTAATTATGTATGATAGATACAAGTAATCTAATCAATAATGAGAACAGCTACCACAGCTATTGATAACTAAAATTCAAAGTCACTTCACAGTCCCAAGCGGAATTCATCCAAACATTACCTCACTCGACCAACTTTCGACAGAGGGCTATAACAATATCACTCACAAAACTCCCATCTATCACAACACTATTAAGTAAAATTCAATCCTATTTCAAGCGCTATAAAGAACGAATCCAAGGCAATTACTTAAGTAAATAGGAGTTGGTGAAAGTCACGCTGCTTATTATGGAGCGGCAATCGAACTTGAAGTCTCATTTCGACTTGGATGGTTCGAACGGGGGTTATTACGGCTCGACAAGTCGATGCCTGTTCCCGTCTCATTGTTAAGGGATTACATTGATTTGTGCTTTTGTTTGGAACTTGTCGACACAGGGTTTGTGGATTTGTCGTTGTGGATTTGTCGTTGTGAGAGACGATCGGCTGAATCGGTTTATCTGCGGATGACAAGGCGTAACCTTGAAAGTTTCAGATATATTTCGATACAGACAGCGGCTGAAGCATCTAGGGGTACGAAGAGGTCAAAATCCATACTCCATACTAATATTATAAATGCGAAAGTGTGTGTGTTTGTTTGTCCGTCGTTCACGGCAAAACGGAGCGACGAATTTACGTGATTTTTTAAGTGGAGATAGTTGAAGGGATGGAGAGTGACATAGGCTACTTTTTGTCTCTTTCTAACCCCCCACTTCCCTAAAATGGGGGGTGAAAGTTTGTATGGAGCTACGATATAAACGAGTTCCACGCGGACGGAGTCGCGGGCAGAAGCTAGTTATCTATAACTTTTTATAAGGACTCTATGGGAATAAAAACTTTTGTAGATGAGAATGGGCTATATCTCTCTCTCTGGTCTGTCCTTCATGTCTGAAGATGTCTGTCTGTAGGTAGGATGCAAGTCTGAAACGGACAAATTATCTTCATTGGCTCCATCTATATATCCGTATGTTAGCGACGGTGTACAATATTGGGGTGTCTGGATTTTTTTGTTGGCGGTGAGAATGAATGATACAGTCGCCATCAGATATATCGGAGCGGCCAAAGTGCTCACAAATATCTGAACACGTCTCTAATGCCTTGACAATAGAGACGTGTTCAGATATTTGTGAGCACCTTGGCCGCCCCGATATATCTGATGGCGACTGTACATGGACAAATACTACAAATAGTGTGAACTACATAGTTACGTTTAGGAATAAATGGCTACTTTGATCATTTAGAATGTAGTAGCAGAACTATTCGAAATTAAGAAGATTTAATCGAGTAAACATCAAGATATAATACATTCACTGCCACAGCTAACCCATATGTAAAAACAATGATTTCGGAGAAAAACCTATTTGGGAATTTTCAATAATTCGTGCGGCCTATTACCGTGAATTGTTAAATAAAAATTAACTCGGCGTCAGTTTTGTAACGGCAATTAAGCATTCAGTTTGAATAAAAACTAACTTTCTCTGTTTAATTTATGAATTATATGCCTATACACGTTAATTATATGTGAAAAAAGTTAATTTTTCACATGATTTGTATGCTTAATTTTCGTTACAAAACTGACACCGAGTTAAGTTTTGTTTAACACCTCACGCTAATTGGGTGCACGAATTATTGAAAATGCTCATTTGATCAAAGTCGCCCCGAATCAAAGTAGTAGTATTCCGTCGTACAGGAAATGCGACCAATTTTTTTGTTCATGACGTTTTTAAATTGAATAGATTTGATAGAAATGCCATTCATGACAATACCAGCCCGTACTGTCCCACTGTTGGGCAAAGCCTCTCATTCTTTATGTCTCTATCGACTGCTAAACTAGGCCTGATCTCCCGAAAACCGACGAAATTTGGGTCTGCGGCTATGCTTAATTCCAAATCGTAAATAAAGTAAATAATAGTACAAGTAGCGTCGATATGTATGTCTCCTAAACAGCCCCCTAACACAATAGAGACATTCAGTAAATTACTCGCAGCGCCAAAGCGGTGATTAAAGGGACGGTGAAAAATAGGATGGAAACGGAATTACCGCCGCGCGGTTAGCTTCCGATTAAGAGGAAATAAAACGTTTCGGCCGCGACGTGAGAGGGGGCCAGGTGAAGCGCGAGTGTGTTTAGCGATGAACGAGTCGAGCTTTAGTCTAAAGGAGAGGGGACAGGTAGAGAATGCCCGGAGCCACTATTAGGTCTGTAGGCGTTGTGTTCCTGGTGAAGGTTGCCAGGGCGCCCGAGGATGTATTTTGTTAGTGAGGGACCCGCGTTCATCTCCAGCTATAACATAACGAATATTCAAATCAATAAAGGGTCGCTTTGACTCGGAGAGCTCCCTCCCTATTTTTGTACTGTCACAATGCGTACCACCCTAGGTCAGTAATAGTACATTGTTTAACGAGGGGCGTAAGTGGAATATTGCGAACAAGAGCCTATCTATCAGGCTTTTGATGACTCGAGTTTGCAATATTCTTACGCCCGTGTTATACACAATGTTTTTCATCACATTTGCGAGGAAACAAATACATTTTAGATGAAATGAATACAAATCGCAATAATAACTACAACATGTCAGTCGTCCATTTTGTTGAATTTGACGTGAGGCGCGTATGGCAAAGACCCTTCGGTATACAGCCACGATTTGAAAACACTTAAAAACATTTTACATAGACACTAAATAACTACATATTAAATCTGTAAATAATTCAGTTAAACATGTTTAAGTAGTTTTTTAAGTTTAAATTTATTTATTAATACGTTTTCAGACATCGTATTTGATATAAAACCTCTTTGCTTTGTAACTGCCGCATGAGTGACAGATACAATTGAAGAAAAAAACCATTACGCCCTTGGGCGTAACACAAGCTATTACAGCTCTGTATGTCTGCGCATATGATCGCACGGAGCTAACGCCTATCCTAGGTACGAGTATGTAGCTAAGGTTTGTTCCTGAAACTTGACGCGTCGCGACAAGTTACAGCATATCCAAACTCGTCAATCGTTATGTATCTCCAATTATTATACCACTTTTTGATTGGCGATGTCGTGAACTAAGAAAGAACAAGATCGAATTGGCTACTTTCTTTTTTAGGGTTCCGTAGTCAACAAGGAACCCTTATTGTTTCGCAATGTGCGTCTTTCCGTCTGCCCATCAGCGGATTAGCTCAGTGATCCTTACCACTAAGTAGAAAGCTGTAATTCGGCACGGGTGTGTATATGAAATTGGCGCGTGCGTGTAGATGTAAAAAATACAGACAGGCTACTACGGAATGTAGGGCATTGCGCGTAGCCCGACACGCACTTGGCAGGTTTTTTTATGATGCCGTTCGAACCAGTTTTTAGAGAGGAATAAATATCTACGTGCCGGGACCAAATATAATAAGAGCACAACAATAGGCAAAGCGAGTCATCGCTAGCGATCACAAAAAGAGCTCATACAAATTGGTACACAATTATGAATTCACGACTTTATATTCGTACTAACCGTTGTGTATAAACTAGGTAAATTGCTGTTGTCATAATTATTTTAATTGAAACTTAATATTGGTAACTTTTAATTCACTCTTGAACGAGAAAAAAACATTTTACTTTTATAATGTTTTTTTGGAATTGTAATTTATTGCGATAAGTTGCTAGTTAACTAAAGTCGTCGGGTTATAAATGTTAACACGAGGAAAGTAGGTACCTATCTATCGATAATGTTTTGACTGTTTTTCTTTAATAAATTAAACATTATGTATCTATCGATGTCGCGAACTGTGAAAGAAACCATATCGAATTTTAGAACTATTCCCGTTTTTCCAGAGACCACACGGTACCCCAAAAACCCCGAAATGTGTTAACGAATGCATTTTAAAGTTAAATCCCTCCTTTATCCCGTAATTGGACGGTACGTGCTCGTAGTTTAGACTCGTGGAAAAATCGCGAATTTAAGCTCTAGTGAAAAAAATACAGTGTAATAATCTCATAAAAGTTGCCACAGCCGTTGGGCTTAACGGACAATTCGAACAGCCTTTCGTATTTTTTTTATTTTGCTTTTATAAAACATTTTATTTTGCTCTGTGTAAAAGATTTTCCATTTTGGTTTTGTTTTAAAATATATTCAATGGTATTTTTTAAAGTAGTGAGATTAAATGTAATGTATAACAGCGCAAATATAACCGTCGGTGGTAGTTGATATACATAGTTTAGTTTTAGCTGTAGGGGACTATGGAATTGTGGTGGGTGAGAGAGTTAAAAAAAACCAACAGCCTCCCACCTTTAAATGCATATACCTTTTCCGTTCCGTCTTGGGTTAAATTTGTCTTTTCTATGGCGAAAAACTAAGAAAAATATGACTGTTACGGGCTTTCAGTGCAGACGGGTCAATCAACCTACTTCTTGTTGTTATTCTGTACCAGCCTGCTATGCTATTCTGTAACTTGTTTAAACCTCACGTCAACAGTCACCCCTAATATATCTTGACACCGCGATTCGTAGTAACTAAGCGTAATCAGAGGTCTAGTTTCAGTAGAGATGACGGTGAGGGAAAGTTTATGAGCGGCTGGAGACAATATGAAAGTTTCCTGGAAAATTTGGCTTTACTTAGTATTACCGACGAACGCTTCAGCGAAGGCAATTTTCGCAGAATTTTAATTTCATCGCAAAACATTTTATTCAGAAACAGTAAGCTTTTGAGGATTGTTATAAAACTTAATTAACCAAATACAAAAATCGATGAAATGATAATTGTGCGAAACCACTACATTTAGTGGAACACTTTGACGACCGCTTTAGCCTACATGGTAGTGACGCTGCCTACGAAGCTGAAGGGCCTGGATTCGAATCCCGGTAAGGGCATTTAATTGTGTGATGAACACGAATATTTGTTCCTGAGTCATGGATGTTTTCTATGTATATATTTATTTATCTATATAAGTATGTATATCGTTGCCTAGTACCCATAGTACAAGGTTTGCTTAGTTTGCGACTAGGTCTGTATGTGTAAGATTATTTATTGTTTTATTTTGCTTTCCGGTGAAGTTAGGGGATCCCGAAAATTTCTCACAACACGGACTTCCAAAGACTAGCTTAGGTAGACACCCCACATAAGGTGAACATAATAAAACCGATGCTTTAAAAAGTGACCAAAACAACTAGTGAGAGTAAAAGTTGATTCACCCACAGAAACGCGAAAAATTATGCCAAATAAGTTTCTATCAAAAAAAAAATTTTTGGTACAAGCTTTTATTGCCAACTGTACAAATGTACAGTTGGCAATAAATCTGTATACCGTCATCAACTACTCGTTGAAACGATTCCAACGAGCCCAAACTCACCGGGGTTACGACGTTACGACGGGGACGACGTCTAAGTGCCGAGTTCCGATGGTCACCTTCTGTCTCCATCATCAGATCAGCTCGATTGTACCTTAATATTGAATTGTCATCCAAACTTTCAGCTCAATCGGTTGAAGATATCTGCTTCAAAATTAAGTTGCAAGATTCCATCCGAACAAAAATAGTTACATAAATTGCAAGTTAAATAAAAGCTTGTAAAATACGCTTATCTGAAACAGCCCTTTAGAACCCCCATGCGTTTTACCGCTTACTAGTCTACATAACCTCACCTATCCAATTTTTGAATACTGCCTGCCTACAAATTCCAGCCTTTTCATCCACCCATTGTGATGTTAACCGTCGCGGGTCGCCGGTTCGATCCTAAAGAGCCCTAACAAATGGGGGTCGGTGTCGGACAAGGGTGCGCTTTCCGACCAAATTGGAGCTGGACGGGGCAATAATGTTGCAGATTTGTTTTTGCAAATAAAATGGCCGGAAAAGGGAGTATTTGTATAGGGAAAGTGGCCATCAGATGCAAAGACTTACGGGGGTTTGCACCAACTTACGCTTCAATATGGCGGCGGCAGCTCTCGTTCCATAGAAACTTGCCAAACTTTCCGTGCATTCAGATTTTAAGGCGCCGTAGGTTCATGGTCTTCTCTCCCTCTCACTGAGCATAAGCGTGAGCGAGATGGAAGTGCGTGCTCGGAAGCGCGGATATCATGTTTTTTAATTTTAATTTTTTGGCCGTTTAAATAAATAAAATAGTAAACACTGATTTCCCTCAAACATGATATTGCCGATTTTTAGAAGCAATTTTAATATTTATAGCTTTTGTGCATAATTTGTTACGAATATTTTAAGTGTATTTTTGTGTGTTTTAGACCTTTGTTCGTGATTTTTTTCTATCGAGCGAAAGCTTAATCATGTTTCGAATGACTGATTTCCTTGCAGAAAAGCCTCAAGATTACTATTCGGTATTTTTTTAAACCATATTATTATAAACAGACGCATTATATTGTTTCAAAAACTCTGTTCGCTTAACTTCGCTGAACCTACGGCGCCTTAACGAACACCGCTTACAGACGGTTTGGTGGAACCCTCCCTAAAAGACAAACGGAGTGTTAGGCACATCTCTGAGCTGAGAGCCATTTAAATTACAAACAAGCACACGGCCTCATGGTAAGCAGACACCGTGGCCTAAGGACGCTTGGACTTTATTGACTTGAAAACTCAGACGCTTTAGCTTTACATACCTGCAGAGCAATTATGTGGCGTTATTGTGGCTGCGGTCTTGTGTAAGGGGGTACTTCGCGAGTTGGGGTGCTCAAAATATGAGGGACACACGAAATTCCCTACCTCTTTAAAAAAAATAAGCATAAAAAAATATCAAAGCGACAACGACCAACGAATTTAAGCGGCGGTTTAAGTTGAATTACCGTTTACTCGTATTTAACGAGATGGGTATTTATAATTCCTCCGTAAACATAAAAGCTATTGACCAAACATGATTGATGCTAAAAACCGTGACGCCATTGTTACCTTTTCTAATGGCGACAAAAGCACCGTTTGTGAGCTTCTAAAAAGCTCCCAAATACATTGTGCTTACACGTTGTTAGACCGGATGCTGTGACTTTGCGAGGTTGTTGTTGAAAGGTAAAATATGAGGAAAGTATCAAATGATACAAAATATAAAATAAAAGAATTTCCAGTAAAGCTTCAAAAGATATTGTTGAAGATTTTTTTGGCTTCCATTAGAGCAAAGATGAGTATGTGAATTGAATACGTATATGTGTGAGCGAAACTAAATCGGATTGAAATGAAATAGAAAACGAATTCAATTTCAATTTTAATAAAACGCACTCAGCAATTGCCGAATGGGGACAAGCATCTAACGGCCTACAATTTAAGCTATACTAATATTGTAAAGAGATAAAGTCTCTGAGATTGTAGCTTTGTAAGTTTGTATGTAATGAGTAATCCCCTAAACCACTTATCAGATTTCTTTCACCTGCGTGTAGAATGAACTTTCTAGATGGTTATAAGGCTGCGTTTTGGGTTTGCCTGCTTTATATGCCATTCGCGGGCGAAGCCGCGCGGGCAGCTTGTCTAATATACATCTATTAATGAATAAATGCATTAAAACATAACGTTTTAAAAAAATGCACGCCATTTTCAATACTAATAATACACCGAACTTTCTCTTTGTGCTACGACGGCGATGATACGAACTCGGGGGCGTAGACGCCTACGCCGTAGCCGTAGCAAAGGGCCCGTAGCAAAGGGCTTGTTCAAAAATAGGTTTTTATCAGCAAAAATTTCTATTATTTGGTGCGACACGTAAGGTAATTTAAAATAAAATATATCATTGGGGATCGAAAGTTGCACCACGTCCGTAGGAATTACCCACCGCTACCCTACACGTGACCCCTGGGCGGTGCTAAAAGTGAATCAACCTGGCAACCGAACTGTCTATATTCGGAGGTCTCACGGTTCTAAATACACTGATTTGCCATACAATACATCCATACTACTTCCATACTAATATTATAAATGCGATAGTGTGTCTGTCTGTATATTTGTCTGTCTGTCTGTCTGTCTGTCTGTCTGTCTGTCTGTCTGTCTGTCTATCTGTCTGTATGTATGTCTGTCTGCCTGTTACGTTTTCAAGCTTAAACCGCTGAACCGATTTAGATGAATTTTGGTATAGAGATAGTTTGAGTCCCGGGGAAGGACATAGGATAGTTTTTATCCCGGAAATCATCCCCTAAGGGGTTGAAATGGGGGGTGAAATATTGTATGGAGCTGCGATATAAACGAGTTCCACGCGGACGGAGCCGCGGGCAGAAGCTAGTAATAAATAAATATAGCATATAACGCTCACTACCGAACTTTTCAATGCGGTGGCCCAGACCTGCCTTTTATTACTATTTGAATGATAAGCTATTCATAATGAATTCACTTGAGGCCGCATTCGAGGAGATTAGGACCAAGTTTAGAGAAGTAATTACGTATTCTTTCGATGTATGAAAACACTTCATCACACACAGCTCCGGTGGATATTCACCCTAAGCTACAGACATCCTATAACTAAATCCAATTGACATACAAAATGAGCTACCAATTTCCAACAATTCACAGCTCATTTCCACTGAACACGGCTAGCTATTTGACTCGAGCTTATTTTGAAAATCAACCAAATCCACCGTAATACGCGACGCGAGCAAAATGACAATTACCAAACTACCGCGCGAATCTACCCACAACTCCCATTATGTCATTTCACATTTCGTACCTCGAAAACTGAACTGCACGATGTTACATTATTAACGCATTCAAAATTAAATCTTAACACGACGCATCTAAGCCCATTTTCATTGTTTCTTGTACCCACGTTCGATCACTATTCTTTTGTTTTATATTCGTGGCATCTAAAACTAAACTGCTTAATGTTACGTAAGAAACGCATTCAAAACTACACCTTAACAGAGGGTTTCAAAGTCCATTGTCAATAGTGCTTATATCTACGTTTGATCGTTTTTCTTTCTTCATATTCAAAGAGCGTGAAGCGTTACAGGCAGCTTACAGGCGTGCTGTGGTCTCGCTTGTGAAAAATAATGCACGTTTGAAATTGGAAGCCTTTGTTATTTGGTCACGGCACGTCATGGAGGATGGACGTGAATCGGGGAATATTGTGGTTTATTTGAATACATGTCCTTCAGTAATAGGACCCCGTTGTTATGAGATTTGCAATGTTACAAACGAAGTATTTAACAAACAATATCCCTCTGCATGATATTAGTTTGCATGCTTCTTATATTAGATATTAATAGTATTGCATAGATTTTTATTTACATTGCACCTATTATTATAGTGCAAATAAAACATACATCCATTTTCAACACGTTTAACTAAGGATCACAGACTCACAGTGCTCCCGAGGAAGCACTGTGTTGAGAGTGAGGGCTGAGGGACCTCCATTTGCCTTTACCTTTCGACACAACGTAATAAAGGGTCGACAACGCGTTTATGCTTCATCAGTAAATTAGGCAATGAACACGCTTATGACTCTTCTGGAGTCTCAAGCGTCCATACACTATGGGGTCTGCTTTCCATTAGGCCGTAAGCATGCTGGTCACCAACGTGGTCTAAAAAACCATAACACAATGTCCATTTTGACAGTAAACTGATGGATGTTACATGGATGTAATAAATACTGCAAAATGTTTGTCCATTGGTCACGTTAAGTGAGGGCTTTCGCCATCTTTGCACAGTGTCCCGTTACAGCGGCAACCCTTGGCTTGGGGGTGGCTTGGAGGTGAAACGTCATACCATTAGATTTGCTGTTCGAAATAGCTTCGTATTGAAAGTGAATAGGGCGTAATTGAGAATGGTAAGAATCCGATGTGCATATAAGTAATATAAGTATACGTATTAAGTTGTATGGGTGTAAACAAAATGTTCCTTTTATTAAATAGTGTCTGCACCACCGACATTATATTCTTCTGAAATGTAGTTTAAATAGCATAAAAAAAACAATTGAATAACATAAATACGATTATACAAGGTGTTACAAAAATTCCCCAAAAGCGAAATCGGGAATAGTTATAGTAAGTGCAAGGCCTGACTGGACGCCCCGCTCAGAGCGGGGCGTCGAGCGTCCATATAAATGGCATTTGTTTTATATGGACGCTGAACTCCCCGCTCTGAGCGGGGCGTGCACTCAGGCCTTGCACTAAGGTTTTCAAATTGTCAAGACTATTTTAGGGCCGGTATCATAAAAAACCATTTTACAGGCCAGTCAACGTTAAATATGGTGCCAGCAACTGTCATGCCATAGAAAACTGTTAAAGTTTCCATACAATCACACTTTCACGAACGAATTACCAAGCGTCAGCATCCCTTTCTTTATAAATGGTATTTTTGTAACACTTTTTTCATTAACAAAATATTCGTATCGTTCCCAAGCAAAATTTACCACTTTGTCGCTTGTCAATAAAGATTATTTTTATTGCAGCTAGTCACTGAAATAGCGAGCGCCTTATTGACCAATGAGCGACAAAGGGATACCTACCAATGCCTGCGAACGACATAATACTAGTAGTATATTCGCATACGGATTCGTCACACCAGAGGCCCTAGCACGATAGATTTTATCGTTACAATTTACGAGACGTTCCAGTAAATTTTCGCCGTAAAACGTGACGATAAAACCTATCTTGCTATCTCGGCAGATGGCTTACATACTACACACGCGATATGGACTGCGTGCCTTTTGTCTCGAACACGTCCAGTGTGACAAAGCCCCTTATAGTACGTACCTTGGCATATTCAATTTTGAGAGTGCAGCATCCGGAGTATATGTCGCAGCCATGTAGCGCCTCTTTTGCTCGTGTCGCTGACTCCACACTTTCAAACGTATGGTAATGGGTTAAGGTTCATATTTGAATGCATGGAAAAACAATTGGAAAATTACAGCCACATAATTGGTGCCGTGACCAGGATTTTCGAAATTGAAGTCATTGGGGATCCATATTTTGAGTATACAAAAGAGACCTGGCATACGAGTGGTTCACGGCACTTTTAAGTTCATACGTCACATAAGTTAGAATATAATATATAGTTGTACATATGGCAAACAAACGTTGTCATCACAATGGATACACGTAATATTCTCTCATGTTTGTTACAATAGACAAACATACATCTTCGCCAAACTGCAAGCCACTTTGTTGGCGAATAAAACTCTTCTTAATATATTGATTTATTGATTATACGCGATTAAGTCCCGTTTAGTATAAATAATGCACTCTTTAATATACTATAACTTAATTTGAAATGTGCTGGTAACAACATACATACCTACGAGTACAGTATATACTTGAAACAATGGTTGGCTTCCATTATATAAGTATACTAGATAACTGTATCATGAGAGACGGTTCTTGAGGAATTTATACTAAAATATTCCAAATCATTTCTCCAAAAGAGGTTGCCAGCAATCAAAATAAGAAGCCACTCTTCCGAACAATGTAGCAAAAACCAAATCTTATCTCAATAAGATTACTTACTCAAACATAAAACTGATATAAAAGCAAGTTGGAACATTGATATTATTCAAATCGCTGGCACTTGGACTAACAAAGACGGAGGCGTGGCAATTTAAACCATAATTCCAGGGATCAGGGTATAGAATTAGCTGTGATGACGGGAGCAGTGACGAACGTCATTTAGTAAAATTGAGGTAAAGGTGTGGCAGTAGTGTGAGCGACGACGATTTCGAATTATAATACTCCTCGATCCTGCACGATAGTGTTCGATAGTGTCTTACTATGATCTACGTTGAGACACGTAGAAACGCAACGAAAATATATGTAGTAGGCATAAACGTTCTTATATCTCGCAGCAGCGAGCGTGCGTCACTTTTTTTTCATAAACACATGACCATGTATTGTCCCTAGCCTTACGTGATGAAAAGTGACAATAAGGCCAAAGAAAGCACACTGGTTCTATTCACACCCTGGCATATTATCTCTTTTATTATTGTCAGAGATAGTACTGACTTAGTATAAAATTCGATTCCTTAGCAGTTCGCACGAGAAAAGTAGAGCCAAATCGCTTTGCTCGAATAAACGGTAAATTGACAACAATGGACGGGTAAATCCTACGTACCCTTCTCTATTTATAAAAAATAAAAGGTGTCTTTGACGTCACGCCTTTTTCAATTTAGTATTAATTTGCATTAGTGTACATCTAACTCGTAGTTAGCCGCTGCAACTGTAGGCATACCCTCCGCAGCCGACGCCGCATCTACTCCAGTCAAAACTTCCACTCATTTGAATAAATCCACCACCAAAGAATATTCTAAATGATTTCACCGAAATCCCCTGTTTTACATATTGTATTACCGTTTAACTTTTCATTTTTACGGTCGCCAAGTTTGTTATTGAAAATCTATAAGGTAAATACCTTATTAGACGGGGAGTTGTATTTGTTATAATCTTGTCTTGCAATCATTACTCAAGTTAGTCCAGCTAGACAGGACCCTATATTGCACACCTATGAAACGAATACAGAACATAAGTCTTCCTCATACCTTTACGTCATTCTAGAAAACAGACAAAGTAGTGATTTTTTATTCTGCACTGAAGACTTCTTTCGGCCATACGGAAATGAAAAGAAATCCAGGAAATGAGGTTGAGACTAGAGTTTTGTAAAAGCTGAGCAAAAATTGTTATTTCTTACGTACGGTCAAAGTCAACGATATGTGTACACTGTTACACCTTATTGCTGTGTAATAAGGCGCCTTAAAAATTGTAAAATGTATACATGTGTTTGACGTCGACTGTACATGATGATTTCGGTGTTTCCCAAGTCAATTAAATATATATATATATATCGGAATCCTGTACGGTTACACTGTTCATGCTTGACCGGGTTTTGGCTCGCAATGAGTTTAAGACGGACACCAGATGGCTCCAATATGTTCAAGCGAATGATCAGTATTTCCAGACAAATGGATAAATCTGGGGATCGATTCGAGATACGTTACGAATTCCATTATTTTGATTTTAATGTGATATTATTTTATAACACATTTACCTTAGCACGCGTGCAGGCGGGCACGCAAATCAAAATTTGTGAAGTGCCATTGACAACTAGAATTGGTAATTCGGTTATTTGGAATTATTTATTATTTATTTGCAATGAAAATGCTAAAATAATTTCTTGTGAAAAGATAAATTTTGTGATAGGTATGTATAATACTCGTATTAGTCAATTAAATTTCAAGAACGAAGTTTATTTCTGTATGGATACACAATTTAATTTACTAATGTCACAATATAATCTAATAACACACGAAAATCAAAAAAATATGAAAATACAAATACACTCTTACTTAGTATTTCTGACTAGATCAAAATATGTTTAATTAGTGATTTTATTAGAGATTTTATTTAATCATCCAAGCGAATGAAGAAAATGCTATAAAATGTACATAATTAATTCACAACGTGTTTGCTCAAACGACTAGCTATACAGTGAAGTTTCCGAAGAAAACTTTTTTTTATTACCCGTTTTTTTTATTATACGAAAATACAGTGTTATTACTTTATTGTTAAGAGTAATAAGTAGGTAAACCTTTCTACGAACGTCATTCTAAATAAACCTATGGGAGCGATTAACATATTATTTACTAGCAACCCTCTTAGCATTATACCTATCTGTTTCCTGTTGTTGTTATGTTCATTGAACTTCCTTTTTCTCGAAGTTTAACAAACTCCTCATTAGTTTTCTTCTCCTTCCAACTCACAACAATCTAAATATATATAGCTCACTGGCTCAAAATGCCTGTAGGCTATTCACTTTTCCCAAAAAGTCTATAACATATTAAAATAGCACAAAAACTAAAATGCAAAACTGCCAAGCCAATTTAAAAACGCTTCAAAGCATAATAAAATTAACTTTCAACAGGCTATAAATTGCGAATGAGCCATCACTCTTCAAAAAGCAAATCACGATGTTTTTTTTATATTTAATTATTTGCCGTCATTTCACACGGTGGTTGATATAAATTCGCAGTTTGAACCAATGCGATCCATCATAAAACATTTAAGATTAATGTCCGAGAGAACATAAAATTCGGAATTGAATTTTGAGTACCGATTAACTAAATATTTTGGTGTATGTATTAATAACTGAGAACGTGTGTCAGTCTGTTAAAGATATATTTTGCCTTATGAAACGAATGAGTAGAAAATAACTAAAGATTGTTTACCAATGAGGCAGTATTTGTATGTATGTATGCATGTAAATACTTTATTGTACACAAGACACAGGTAAAAATACAGACAAAAAAAAGTTAATTCGGTACAAAGGCGAACTTATCCCTGTAAGGGATCTCTTCCAGTTAACCTTTGAGCAATTGAGTTGAGATCAGGAACAACAAGATAGACAAACTAACACGTGTACAGACGTATTTACCTAGACGCTACAGTAAATTAATCTTAATACATATATATACTACATATAAGTACAAATAAAAATAAATAGTATACACATACTATAACTATATATATATAAATATATATATACCTATATATACAAATAAACATTTTTACACAATATACAAACAGTATCCTATTAAATCACAAGTCGTTGGAGAGCCACAACTTTTTCAACTTTTCTTTGAGTAATGCCACAGACTGGGACTGTCTAAAGGACAACGGCAAGCCATTCCACAACTTCACAGCACGCACCGTGAAAGACTTAGAATAAGCGCGCGTCTTATTAGACGGTAATGCAAGGGTGAGGTTAGCGTGAGACCGCAGGCGGTGATTACTGCCATCAGCCATATAAGTAAAACGTTCAGACAAATAATGTGGAGAAGCAGGATTGAAGAGTACGTTAAAAAGCAAGGAGAGGATGTGCACGTCTCTGCGCCGACGGATCGGTAACCAGCCGAGCTGAGAACGAGATTCAGAGATGTGGTCGTATTTGCGCAGGCCAAATATATATCTTACACAGACATTTTGTAATCGCTCAAGTTTTCCAAGCAGTTCCTCCTTGAGATCTAAAAATGCTATGTCACCATAGTCTAAGAGAGGAAGTAAAAGAGATTGGGCAAGGGTCATCTTAGTATGGAAAGGGAGAAAATTCTGCAAACGCCTTAGGGAGTTTGTCTTTAAGTAATATACATGTATGTACATATTTATACAGCGTGGAACGGAACGATGGACTTTCCCGCAAGAGGAGGGTAGTTTAGCGTTAGTGCTTACAATTTTCCAGATAACTATTTCTGACCGTTTCCAAGTTAGAGTTCATCAAACCTTTGTGCAATAATTTTTGGTTTTCAGGATTTGTGTAATCGTTACTATTCGATTCTACTGCCCTTATGTGACAATATATTTTCTTTAAGGTTCATGGGAAACAGCCACCCTGTAAATACAAACTATAATACGTAAATAAATATATTTTTTGGCACAGCCGCCTGATTAGGAATAAATTGTAGGAATATTTACGATCCAAGGTAATTTGACTTCATTCTAAAACGGGACGGCGCTCAAAAAACACTGACATCATGATATATCAATCCTAAATTACCACAAATACTCTACTGTCACTGGCAGTGATCATAATACTAATTCACTTCATTACATTGCACTGCATTAGCTCTCAAAACAAACAACTGCTATATTTTACGCCTCATTTCAGATTTACAGACACGCGATTTAGAATTCTAGACTTCTTAGACAGCGTGATAAATAACTCTAACATCCGTGAAGTTTGCCGCGTGTTGCCAATTAAATATATACAAAAAAATACTTTGCCTCATACTTTATAAAGTCCAGAATCGAATAGAAAAATTAATGGTAAGACGCATTCATGATTGCGATGGGTATACTGAACAAAGTAGTCCAGATTATAAGCTCTGTGTTTTACAACCTCAATGTCCGATAATTCAATAGTTAGGTTTCTAAAATGTTAGCGAAAAAACTAACTTATTGCAGAATGGCTTAAATATTTGTGAGTATTGCGGGTATTTCTATAGCACATATCTGTCGGTCAGCAGGGTTGATGGCACGACCTTCATTTATAGTCTACTGATCACACCGAAACGAACCTAAATTATGCCAACATGAAATGTTAGATGGATTGAAATATTAATTTATTGAAGACAAACACGCGAACACATCGAAAATCGTATAATTATCTCGAAATTATACGCAATTAAGGATAAATTAGTAAAAATAAACACAATAAAAAGCTAAATGAATCGTTAGTTAAGTAATACACCCCTATTTGAAGAAAGTTTGAAAACGAAATCGTTCAAATATCACGCTCCTACACACTTCATGTGGCGGAGGATTACTGGGAGACCAGACCCCAAATTAACTGGAGCAATAGCCAGGAGAATTAACAAAAATTTAATTAGTTTATCATATACCTTATACCTTACCTTACCAATATACCTTTTACCTAATTATCATCATTATCATCATTGGCCTGTCACATCAGCAAGCAGTGCATTATGCCTATGTGCATTATTAATGTCAACTTACTAATGTGACTTTAAAATATTATACTTTGACATGTAAACTTTAAGCATTAGGTGCATACAATTATAAAGTAGTACTGAATTTTATTAATAAATATCTGAATCAAGCGGGATGAGTTTTGTATATGGGTAAGTACCAAATTCTTGGTCAGCTTAACTCACTCAATTAAATTTTCTATGGAAGTTTTCCATTGTGAGACGAAAATTAACCATACAATTACATGGTAAATTTTTGTGTCACAACGGAACTTTGTCGACTTCTTCAGTTTTGTATGGCTAACTACCGACTAACTGGCTAATTTACTGACCAAGAATTTGGTCCTCACCCATTTGCGTTTAAGCTTTTGGCTCACAAGTTTGAAAACGCTGAATCTGGGGTTCCACAAGGATCGCACTTGGGCCCAGTGCTCTTCTTAATGTTTATTGATGACATTACGAACCACATTAAGCATTCAAAGTATTCGCTCTATGCAGATGACTTGAAAATTTACAAGTCTGTGGCCTGTGAATCAGATGCAAGAATGATCCAGAACGATTTAAACAATATAGTGTCCTGGTGCTATATTAATAAGTAATATGACTCTCAACCCGAATAAGTGCTTTTTCATAAAATACAGCCGTAAGAAAAAACCACTTGTGACAAAATACGAGATAGGCGGTGTTGAGCTATCAGAAGTGACTGAAATCAGAGATCTAGGTGTAATACTTGATAGTCAACTTAAATTTTATGCTCACGTAGACTCAATAGTAAAAAAGGCCGCACAGATGCTCGGTTTCCTGAGAAGAAACTCCAGGGAATTTAAACAGCAGAAAACTAAAATTATCCTGTATAACACTGGTACGCAGCCATCTCGAAACCGCCTCGATTGTTTGGAGTCCTTTCTACCAGGTTCACTCGCAGCGGGTTGAGAGCATACAAAGGGCGTTCACAAGATACCTTGCATTTGGTACTCCTGGCTTTTCACACAGAAATACCTACAACAGTCGTCTTGCTAAGTTTAACATGGACAGCTTGCGAGATCGGCGGCGAATGTTGGATTTTTGTTTCCTGCACAAGGTAGTTAATGGGCAAATAAAATGTAGCAATCTGTTAGAAAGCGTCTCGTTAACAGTTCCTCGCAATTACCCTCGGCGCCCTATACCAAAACCTTTCGCTACACCGATCACCAGGACAAACCTTGGATTGCAGTCTCCCATGGTAAGAATTTGCTCGAGTTTTAACAACTTTGTCAGCCAAAATAAATTCATCGACATCTTCCACGACCGCCTACCCAAGTTTAAAACGACATTATTGCCAAAAGTAATATAATTCTGTCACTGTTATTAATTCCATAGATATTTACATATAAATTCTGTTATTATTATTATTGTCTTTATTTTAATTTCGTCTTAGATTTATTATTGTTATTATTAGTTTAGCTGTTTAGGTCATATTTTGTATTGTATATAGCTATAACTTTTGTTGATCTCACTGCAACATGCGTAGCCAATGTTATGTACTTCCGTAATTGTTGTATATATCAGAAATAAATACCTCCTAATATACTAGCTTTAAGTGAAATGTAATATATATGATGTGGTTGTACTTAATAAATAAATAAAATAAAAAATAAAAGCGTTAGCGATATGATCGAGTGCGTGACAATACAATACAAATACTCTTCATTGCACACCTTAGCATATTAACAAATATAGAATTTAGTCTTAAAAGTGAAGTTAAACCACGCAGTCCTATCGCTAAAGAGAAAAGAGCAATCTCTTCCAGACAACTTTTAGCGCTTAGCGATAGAAACGCTGCTAACGGTTTTGTTACGCTACGGTGCAACAGGCGGCCGCCGCTCGCGTTGTTCCACCGCCTGTTGCGATAAATCGTCCGCGACTCTCGTTTATTTATTTCTGCCCGTACCTACGTACATTTGCATGAATCGCCGACTCGCGCGTCTGTTTTGTTTATTTTTAGCAGACGTGACTCACGCGCGTTTTATTTGAGGGATTCTTGTTCGATGCTGTGATTTTATCACCAGCAAAGTCCAGTGCTCCCGCAATGCCACACACCGCCTGAAGTGGCGCGTCATAGTTAAAGTGGCGACCTCTGGCAAAAGGCACAACACCGATGGAGACCGGACACAATAAATGCGACGACGACCACTCTGACAAGAGTGTCCTATATACTGAGAAGAGAAGAGTGATTAGGGAAAAACGTCTTTAAGTTAAGGAAGATAGAGCTGGTTGTTGTATTATTGCTGATTAAAAACGCATATCATGGGAAAAAATCCGTTAGGTTAAACTTAAATCATACTGTAGTGTTGTCTAACTAAACATTCCATAACCGCCCATCAAAGATTGATACAGAGTTGTTAACAACATTATAGTGAAAATAAATGAACTAAATTGTGAACAAAGTAAGAAAAATAAGCAATATAGATTTGTGATTAGAAATGTACAGACAGTTATATTGGTCGAGCGCTCAAAAAGACTTTGCTTTCTAAATAATTACCTATTATAAAAACCTAGTCTAAGTAATAAAATAAATAAATAGAAAAATAAAAATACTAGTACCTCTTAGAGCGTTCAGACTGGCGGGAACCGCGCGGTTCCAAAATCGCGCGATTTCCGCCAGTCTGAACTCGGGCTTAGTCATACCCTATTTCCGTAGTAATTGTCATCCAACCTTTCCTCTAACGAACACTTTGCAAACTTGGTACCACAAAGTCCCATCTAGCTGTGAGTGTCACTGTCAGTTACAACTTTGTTTCACCAAATCTATGAAACTATACTTGAAACCATAATTAGATTCCAAAAAAATAACCTCAAAATTTAGAATAGAATAGAATAGAATAGAAATAGTTTATTGCCACAATAAAAGAAAAAAATAACATAATTAGAACTTAAACTTAACAATCAATTTAATTAAATTAAAAGGCAAAGGGTTCCAGTCTCAGCGTGTGCTGGGCAGAGACGCCCAGCGCTGGTTTTCAGACTGGACCGAAAAGAAAAACTTAATTGCCATTAAAATGAAAAAATATCCGACCCTGGTAAACTTACACTCTTCCAAATGATGGACGTAGCTAAAAACCAGCTACTTCCATCATTTGGATGAGTGTAAGTTTGCCAGTGCCGGTTATTTTTTCATTTTAATGGCAAATTTGAGGTTTATTTTTTTGGAATCTAATTATGGTTTCAAGTATATATAAAATTAGAAGACTTCGCAATTTGGTACCACAAAGTCCCATCTGGCTATGGGTGTCACTGTTAGTTACAACCTTATTCCATTAATTGTAATCTGTAGAATTATATAAAACCGGGCTGTTAGCAATAAACTAGTGTAAATAATGCGATACACCGACAAGAGCTTAGCTCTTAAGTAAGAAGACGAAGAGAAATAATGCCAGAGCGCGACTAATCCTGTCTGAATAGACAGATAATACTTTATTCATCACTCAAGGTATGCATTGTTATGTATGTACATACAACAACAATAATATTACAGCAAGTGTGACTATTCAAACCAAGTATTTATGCTACGTCATATCAAATTTAAATAAGGACATACAATTTTAACTAGTCATATTTTAAAATATTGTTTACAATTCCATATTTAAAAAAAACCGGCAAGTGCGAGTCGGACTCGCGCACCGAGAGTTCCGTACAAACCTGTAGGAATACAATATTTTTATTATATCATGTAACTAAAAATATACCGTTTTCGCAATTGTTCCTTTATCTGTGCTGTAAGACATTGCTTCGTAACAAATTTCAAGATTCTGAGTTCACGGGAAGTACCCTGTAGGTTTTGATTCCCTTGCGAGTTTCGAAAATTTGCGGAAATTGCGGAATAAACGGCTGTATCTTTTGATTGCGTTGGCTTAGAAGTTTGATTTTTTCACAGCTCCAAGGGACAGTAGACCTGAGTATTTGGTATAAATTTCAGCTTGATACCTACACGCGTTTCTGAGAAAAAGAGTCTTGACAGACGGACGGACGGACGGACGGACAACAAAGTGATCCTATAAGGGTTCCGTTTTTTCCTTTTCAGGTACGGAACCCTAAAAATCGTTTAAACTATATAAAGTCTTGTTAATTAGTTACTCTTTCACTCGAGCACTGAACACTGTGAGTAGAGTCTAGTTTGATGCAGTTAGGTAGATGGTTATATAATTTTCTGCCAATGACTCTTGGTCAAGACCGACTTTCTGCAAAAGAGTAAACAATATAACCTCAATAAACCAAACAATAAGCTCTGTGCCAAACACCTTGGTTTCACCAGGAACGAGTCCTCTCCAGTGTACGTCTCGGAGCAGCTCACTGCTAAAGCGGCCCGCCTTCGATTCTTAGCACGGGACCTGGCAAAATCGAACAACTACAAGTATTGCTGGACAACGTTTGGAAAAGTTTTTGTCCGGAAAAATGATTCCTCGAGGATAATACACATAAATAGTGAGTCAACGGTATATAGATTATTGCAAGAATCCTGACTATTGATATCTCTTACGATTGGGAACCAACTTTACTGCTACCTTATGCTAGTTACTAAACTGTGTAATCGACTTTGTTTTTATAGCTGTATATTGACCTCTCTCAATAGTTCACTTACTGTAATGATTAACACTAAATCTCATACTCTAAACACTCTGCACTCACACATAAATAAAAAATCAGACAACTCATACTTCAATACAATCCCAACACACACACACTCAAATACTATAACTATAGAAAATACAAAAAACATATTTATGCATTTATTATGGTCGGCATACCATCTGGTAACTAATCACTTCCGACTACAACTGAGTTCTACCCATCACTGTTTGTCACTCTTATATAATGGATAGCACTATTACCAGTCTAAACCAATTAGACGACCTAAACATTGCCGAGTCCTCAAGTTGCAAAATTGAAGAACTTTCACTTTATACTAACTTTCAGCACACTGACTTTACAATTGTCTCTCAAAATATTAGAAGCGTATATAGCAACATGGGCGACCTCCTCTCAACCCTTACCCAATTCAAATTTAATCCTGATGTAATTATACTAAGCGAATGTAGACTACACTCTGGTAAAACTATACCCTATTTAGATAATTATGTTACCTTTAGTACTACCCGTCACCTTAATCAAAATGATGGGGTGGTAGCTTATATCAAAAACACACACAAAACCAAAGTTCGCGAAATAAATCTGGTTCATGCCTCCTGCCTGGAAATTACGGTTTTGAACGTGAAAATTCTAGGTATTTACCGCTCGCCATCTAATAAAAACGCTGACAACTTTATTGACTCCTTAAGCGCACATTTAGATACCATTAAAACATTTAGAACTATTATCTTAACAGGTGATATTAACATTAACATTGCACAAAAAAACATTGAACATTCATTAGAAATGGCGAATAGACTTAATTACCTAAACATGCTAGCGACACACGGCCTACTTCCTGGACACCTATTACCTACAAGAGACAAAACTTGCCTTGACCACTTCATGATTAAGACTAATAAAATCAGATCGGAGGTATGTATCTTTATTCTAGACACAACAATTACCGACCATGCGATGGTATTACTAAAGCTAGGCAGTACTAAAATATCAAAATCATTGCAAAAAACTAGATTAAAAATCGATTTTGGGAAAGCTCTAAGTGACCTGTCAAATGATAATATCTCCGAACTTTACACTATCCCAGATCCCAATATATTAACAGAAGTCCTAATAAGAAAAATAAGAAAATGCCTAATAGAAAACACTATACACATCTCGATACCAAGGAATGAACGTATCATTAAACCATGGATAACCATAGGTATACTCCGATGTATAAGAAATAGAAATGACATGCAGAAAAAACTACGATCCGACCCTGATAATCTGACATTACGTATAACATATAGAAGGTACAGAAACTATTGTAATGGGCTAATAAAAAAGCTTAAACGCAAATATGATAAGCAACAGCTAGAAATAGCAAGTAAAAACCCAAGAAAATTATGGAAAACTATCAACAAAATAACATTTCGCAAAGTAAACAATAATGTCAATAGGGAGCTATTAGATATCAAAAGCTCACCGCTTGACTCTGTTGATGCGGTAAATGAGTACTTTTGTCATGTTGGTAAATCGTTAGCGGAAACTATTTTAGCTAGCAATGATCCTCCTCGCTTACACCCTCGAAACTGTTCGAACTCCGCTGCGTCATCTTTTGTTCTCTTTGAGGTAGATACCCATGAGGTTTTTATTATCTTGGCTAACTTAAAATCTAGCAGCGCCCCGGGATGGGACAACATACCAACAGCATTTCTAAAACTTGCCAGTGGAATAATTGTCCCCATACTAACATACCTAGCTAATTTATGTTTTAACGTTGGGATCTTTCCTAATGTTCTAAAACAAGCTATCATTACACCGGTGTACAAGGGAGGGAATAGAGACAACATATCTGACTACAGACCTATATCCGTACTGCCAGTAATAGCTAAAATCTTAGAAAAACTAATAAACTCTAGATTGACAAACTACTTAAATAAATTTAAAATTATATCTACAGGCCAATACGGGTTTAGGCAGGGTCGATCTACTGAAGATGCTGTCGAAGCCCTCTCTTCCTTTATAGTTAACAATATAGATTCAAATAAAAAATGCCTGACATTATTCCTCGATCTTAAAAAAGCCTTCGACACTGTCTCTGTTCCAACCCTTGTACAAACATTGGAGAGGGTGGGTATTAGAGGAGTACCCCTTCAATTGCTTAAAAATTATCTCTCTGAAAGGAAACAGAAAGTCAAAATAGGGGAATACATAAGTGGCCTGTGCGATATTACTTATGGTGTCCCCCAAGGGAGTGTCCTTGGACCCACCCTGTTTATCATATATATCAATAGCCTGTGCAACATGGAATTAGAGGGGGGAAGCATATTTACGTATGCTGATGATACAGCTGTTGTATTCTCTGGTGACACTTGGGAGGAGGTTCGTAAACATGCAGAATTGGGACTAGTTGAGATTGCCCATTGGTTAAAATCTAATCTACTGACATTAAATATAAGTAAAACAAACTACATCTGCTTTACAAATAATATAACCACTCAGCCAGATGATAGCTTTAATATTAAGATCCATACCTGTCAGGACCCTTTGCAGCATAACTGTTTATGTACAGTCATAGATAAAGTTAACTGTACGAAATATCTTGGGATGATGGTAGATCAACGACTCACCTGGCACGTCCACACAGAATTGGCCATGTCCAGAGTACGTAAGTTGATCTGGATTTTTAAAAACTTAAGACATGTGGCTCCTAAAAAACTATTGAACCAGATCTACACATCTCTTGCCCAGTCTGTATTGGTATATTGCATACCGATATGGGGTGGAGCCACAAAAACCAAGTTTATTCAATTAGAAAGGGCTCAGCGGGCTCTTATTAAAGTTATGTATTTCAAGCCACGTAGGTTCCCGACTTCTGACTTATATGTACTGAGTGACCTGTTGTCTGTGCGCAAACTGTATGTACTGAATGCGGTCTTGAGAAGACATAAAACTACCAAATACGTACCAATAGACAAACTGAAAAGGAGGAAAAGGACTTATGTCATCTCAATACCGACAGTGAAAACTGCTTTTGCGCGGAGACAAAATGCCATCCTATCTGGCAGGCTCTACAACCTAATAAATAAAGAAACTGATATCTACCCTACCACAGTACATACGTGCAGAACTAAAGTGATTGCCTGGCTGAAAACGCAAACCTACAGCGACCTGGAAAACCTTATACTTAACACTTACAAACACCTATAAATGCGTAATCAAATAAACCAATGTAAACACACTCATTCACACACACACACACACACACACACACACACACACACACACACACACACACACAACTACAGACTCCCTCAATTGTGTTTGATTCTTACTTTCATATAAGTTGTATATTCCTAGAACTTATCTAGAACTTAATTAAGTAATAATTAGTATTAACTAATAACTTACCTTTGTAACCTACCACTACCGTACTACTCGATACCTGCGTATGAAAGAGCGGTGCCCCCTTAGCACAGGTATTACTTTTACTTAAAAAGGGGACACCAGCACATGTCAAAATTAGTACTTAAGAAAACAAATAAATCATTTTCATTTTCATTCATTTTCATTTTCATTCATTTTCATTCATTTTCATGACTGTCTTTTTTTCGACATAGCAAGTTTGTGGGGACTTAAACAAAGGTCGTTTGGATAACGACTTGGATGCTTAAAGGTTGCTTTTTTGCGAAAAACATGGAAGTTTTGACGAACGAACAAGATAGTTTCGAAAATATATAGTGCTACTGATGTCATTATCTAAAGTGATTTGAAGTATTCGCGGTGGAATAGTGGAAGTTAAAGATAGCTCTAATGACGTGGGAGTCAATTTGACTTGTTAATTGACATTTAATTAAATTGGTATCTAGCGCGCGCTTCTTAAAATGTTATTGTATTGATTTGTGATGAAACAGAAGCGAATTGTAGTTTTTCAGGTGGTGGACGGAGGTGAGAAATAATGAAGAAGTTCTTGAATTTAGACTTTTACATGAGTATATAACGTATGCGTTCGGTAGATGTAGAAATGAGAGTGGGGTGCGGTCCCGTCCGCACTGGCTGGTTGCAGACGCGTGTGTCTGTGTGTGTCTGTGCTTGCATAGCACACATACGGTGGGCGTTAACAATTTGAAACTTATAGAGTTAGTTAATGTTATCTGCAACAACCGGTCACACTTCAAAAAACGTGCTGAAATCATGCACAGGCCGACCAGACAAACAAATATGAATCTGTTGCATAAACCTCGTGCTCGTAAGGTGATTTAGGGCAAAAATGTGTTTAACATGTGTACAAAACTGTTTAATATCTTACCTGACGAAATAAAGTTACTACGGGGTAATAGTTTTAAACACAAGTTATCCACTTGGTCTGGACAAGTTCTTCTATAGCGTAAAAAGTTATCTGAATCAAAGGTGACATATAGAATTTGTAATTTTGACTCCGTGCTTATTTTGACATTTATTTTATAATTAGTTATTACTAACTTTGTGAACTCTATTATTTTGTTATTGTATTCTTTGTCTATTTATTAAAGCTGACATATTGTTATAAATATAAATGATGTAACCGTAACGTACCTAGCACTCGGAAATGTTTGCATGCCTGCATGCAGGCTAAATACATGGAACTGTATTTTAATTTATAAGACCTATTTTTATATACTGTATTCCAGCAAATAAACGATTTGATTGATTGATTGATTGATTGTTATGTACTTAGTACGGAAGCAGGGAATGGCACTATTGACATGACTTACGAATGTACCGACCGTTTCCGGTGAAGAGGAAGGTTACTGAGCCATGGTCGATTGCTGGGAGTGAATATGACATATAATTTAGTAAATTATCATAATGCATAATATAACCAATTACATGTACAGTCGAATACAAAGAGTTCGGATACGGGCACAATTACAAAAATATATATAAGTACACGACCTTAACGTTAATAAAGCCTACATATTTTTGGGACTTTGGTCGTATCGATCTCTTAGCAGTCGACTGTACAGCCTAGGAAACGGTCTATTACTTTTCGACTATAATTAATTTATTTAATCTTTATTGCACATAAGAACTTATAGTACAAAAGGCGAACTTAAGGCTATAAAGAGTTCCCTATCAGTCAACCTTAAGGCACGCAAAGCAGATAAATTGATAATTATGGTGTGGAACGGTTCAAAAGTCGTAGACGACTTTCTGGGCTGATAGTATCAATGCAAAATTTCAGCTCAGTCGAATATAGGAAAAGGGGTGCGCTTAACAGTTATATCGCATTTTACGCGCACAGTTTTTTTTTTTTTTTTTTTTATGATATAGGAGGCAAACGAGCAGACGGATCACCTGATGGTAAGCGATTACCGCCGCCCATGGACACTTGCAACACCAGTGGTGTTGTGAGTGCGTTGCCGGCCTTTAAGATGGGAGTACGCTCTTTTCCTGAAGGTTTATACATAATGCATTACAAGTGCGTGCTGCGTGCCGTACGAAATAACTCATGTGCGTCGGTTTCTGTTGCTAAAAATCTATTGTTTTTGGGTAAGGACCAAATTTTTGGCCAGCTTTATTCACTCAATTAATTTTGCTGTGAAAGTTTTCCGTTGTGACACGAAAATTAACCATACAATTCTATGGTTAATTTTTGTGTCACAACGGAGCTTTTTTCACTCCATCGGTTTGTATGGCTAACTAGCGACTAACCAGGTTAACTCTAAACGATATGATACAGAGACAGAATATAATGGAAAAATAAACCATCTTCGTCTGTAGCCCCCGACAGGATTCGAACCTGCGACCTTAACAAGTCTATAACTCGATACAGAGAGGGCGCTAGTCTTAGCGGGAATATAGTGGAAAAATATACAACTTGCGTCACTGTCCTCGTAGCTCAGTTGGTAGAGCAGTCTAGCGTTAATAGAAAGGTCGCAGGTTCGAATCCTGTCGGGGGCTACAGACGAAGATGGTTTATTTTTCCATTATATTCTGTCTCTGTATCATATCGTTTATAAAATGATCGGGGTAACTTCCTCGTTAAAAAATAACACGAAACAAAAATATTTAATTAAATAATTTGTTTCGTGAAAAGGGCAGGTTAACTCTAGCCAAGAATTTGGTCCTTAGTCTTTTCCAATTTTAATTTCTAGCAACGGAAACTAATTTCCAACCTAGATATGGCGGATTCCTTTGTGAATAAAAAGTTTCATTCTATTCGAGCACACCGTATTAAAATGAACACCAAACTAAGTATGTATGGAGAGTCGATTTGAGTCGACCGTGCTGAACCTTTTCAGAAATCTTTCAAACAAAACACGAGGATACTATGTCGAAACAGAATCAAATTTAAAATGACTTCAGTACAAACATTTAACTCCTTCCGAGACGAGTTTCATTCCAAACTTCGTTAGCGCACACGCTCAGTACCAAATGGTACTAACTGCATATTCCTTTCATAGTGTTTTAGAACCCTGGCACTTTAAACTGGAGCGCGTCACCGGATCCAATCGAGTAACCTCGTTACAGGAGACTCCTTTGAGGGAAACCCTCGAGTAGCATGTGTTCCAGGCTGGCTTGGCTTCTTAAAAGGATTATGAAAAGTATTGGGTACTGTTGAAAACATTTAAATCTATATAACCCGGGTCGATAATACTTAAACATCATTATCACTAGACCGATGGCCGACCATGTACCGGAAGGCGCAGCGTGGGTAGACAAGGCGGACTGATGACCTGGTAAAGGTCGCGGGAGTCCGCTGGACGCGGGTGGCACAGGACCGGTCATTGTGGCACACTTTGGGGGAGGCCTATGTCCAGCAGTGGACGTCTTTCGGCTGATATGATGATGAGGCTCTGTGAGCCGTCGAACTCGCGGGCCAGATCTTAATTGCAAATCTGACACTCGATAAAATAAAGACAGACCACCGACAAGGTTGTTAACCAAAACAGTGCAGCCCAATTAACACTTGACATCGTGAATGAAAAGGAAACTAACCATTCAGTAATCAGATCTCGTTTACCTGTCATCGCCATCTTCTTTTTTACAGTTTTTTACGTTTTCACCCGTTCAAAGTTTGAGAATAGCTCGCAAGACAAACGCTCGTTACGTAAGGTGTTAAAAGTTTTACACCTTTATAGACTGTATACTATAGTGACGTCGCGTCGCTATATCGATATAAGATGTATTTAAATTTCTGCTTTCTTCTTCCATCTTTTTTACCAATAAAAAAAATACCCGAAATTCTTCTTAGACGCCTCTTAGAGCCTGATATGGGCTGCACATTGTTAATTATTATGCATTATTTACATCGTTGTAAAACAATCAATATACGAGTAGTAAATTAAATGTATTGTGTTCTAAGAAATTTCAGGTGGCGATAGTCCGCTGGAGGCGGGTGGCGCAGGACCGGTCATTGTGGCACTCTTTGGGGAAGGCCCATGTGCAGCAGTGGACCTCTTTTAGCTGATATGATGATGATGATGATATGTAATTTGTATACCTACTAACATAAACTAAGCTAAACTAGGCTGCATTTCATTGACACAATATAGAAGAGCTTGTCTCAATACCATTTTTCTGACAGAACCTAGTAAATAATTTTGAAACGTTTTCAAAATGGGAGGAGTCGTCGGTATCTTATATATTTTTTTATGTTCCCCGATTACTCAAATACACCTGAGGCTCTAGTATAAGTTTTACCGAAACAAAACTTTACGATCGCGTTTGCGTTTTACCCTCAATTTGTATGGGATTTGACAGCTAAACGCAAACGCGGTCGTAACGTTTTGTTTCGGTAAAACTTATACTAGAGCCTCGGGACCGATTTGGAAAATTATTTTTTTGTTTGAGGATACCCCTTACCAGGTGGTCCCATGGCCATCAGGTCAGGTTCTGATGATAAGATCTTTTGAGAAATCGGGGGAGCTCTTCAAATGATAGACATACTTGAAGCGATTTGGATAATTATTTGAAGTAAATTATATCGATAATTAACTTTTTCCATCCCAACACCTATGCGTGCGCCCCGATAGTCACATTTACGAGCCGCTCGTAAAAATACAGTCTAATTTACGGTCTTATTAATAGAGAGTGACTTTAAGTGATTTTCATAATATTTATAATTTTATTGTGTTTACGACTCCGTTTTAACGTTGCGGAAGTATAAGTGGGTAGTGATGTTGATGATTCTCAAAAGCATTTTTTACTTTAACCGATTTTCCGATTCAAATTATACCTTAAAAAGTATCCACGTAATTCCTGACTAAATATTAAAGCGTACAACTCACGCTGGCGCGGTGGGAGCTAACTCTTCCGGCTTCTACCAATTAATCCACAAAGTTGGATCTCCAAGTAATTACCTAACCACTGAAATATGTGTTCATTTTTTATCTCTTTGCGATCGTGGAATGAGGGCACCACTGCTGGGTAATGCGGGGTCCCACTATTAGCGATATATCAGGCCCTTGTCACACCGCTACGCTACCGCTACTCGCTCAAGCGAGTAAAAGCGAGTAAATATTACTATGAGAGTACTCGCTACTCGCCAGCGGTGGGACAAGTGCCATCATCAGGGATCGGACAAACGGATAGATGATACATACCTATACTTGGCGGCGGCGTTGAAGGACATGAAGGCGTACCATAGTAAGGATACGGACTAAAATGCCATTCTCAAGTCAAATAAGTAGTCCAAAAACATTTAACATTTCAGGAACCCGCCAGGTGCGCTCTCTGCTGGTAGGCGCTTGCCTCTAAAAACGGTCACATGTTATCGGCTATGAGCGCAGCGCTACGACATCGTTCGTTGGCACAGAATGTGTTAAGAAGTTGCAACTTTTTCCCGTCTCCCGCTAAAACTGCGGCCCGGCCTTTAACCGCGAAAAAATACACAACTTTTAGTTTTACGAGCGGTCCGTTTTCAATAAAACTTTAATCCGATAACGCGCCCGACTGCTTCTAAAACGGCATATACGTTTCTAAACAATGTATCACATATATGTACTACGTTTGCGAATTCAATTGATTAAGATTCGAATTGACGGAATGTTATACAGCTATCTGTAGGAGGCACAATATTGTAGAACTATTGATTTATCTATTCTATTATTTTGAAGAGATAACAAAGTTTTTGAGTATGTAGCCTTATACTAATTGTAAGTGGACCCACTGGTCGATTGTGAACCATTTTTTACGTACGTCAGGTAGATCTGAATGTAATTTTTTGTTTGGGAAAATAACATTTTGACTTGTCCTTGAGCTCAAAGCAAAGAGTTACGTAATCACCCCTCCGTATTACAATACAATCTCACCATAAAACAACCTAACCCGTTAAATCCCGTTAAATTGTTGTCGCTCACAACTCATAATAACACACTACCTTCTTTAATTATCAGTCACAACACCGCTCACCAATACAAGCTAATTTAGTTCAAAATGTCTTAGTACTAAACGATATATTCCTGAAAAGATTTGGCGCCTCCCTTTGTATTGCACCAAGAATATATCACAAATTCATTTCCACCGAGTCAAGCTGTTTAAAACTCACCCTTATCTGTCTTAAAGTTCATATTCTATTGAAATTCGCCAAGCAGTAAACAAACTTTGACAACTCAATATAGACTCAAAATCCATAAGTTTAAGGCGCATAACAACTCTGGAATTCATTGTAGCTGTTACTTGCGATTTCAACACGGGAATCTCGACTTAACACAGCTTAGTTTAAGGTGTATATTCTATTGAAAAGGATATTCAACCATGGCTTGCACTCCATTTTTCTTGAACACGACGATCCTTTGCACCTGGCCGTGTGGCGTGCTTATTGTGTGTATCACGTCCTGTAACAAAGAAAACCGTGTTGTTAATAATAATAGGGCACGGGTACAATAAGTTAGTGAGCTCGTGATAATATATGAAGATCTTTCAAAGGACCCTCTTCCAATTCCAGTAGGTCAAGAATAACGTGGGAATAACTAAATAATAATTATACTACATAACGTCATCTTTACGTGTTCTTATACACACACACACATACACTTCTCGAAGACATTATTTCACTTTTCTCTGGGATTACACAATAATCATCACTTAAAATGTTGTTGTATAGAAACTTACAAAGTATGGAATCAACCAAGTACCACCGAAAATATAATTTCTAATAATGTTTTATCTACGCATATCATTAGTGCTCTAAAATGCGTTCAGAGACCGTAGGCAATGACCAGCATTATTACAACCGATTTGACTAAGAGAACTTTCTTGTTTGTGGTAGTAGGTAAAATCTGTACTCTAATGTTATAACAGTACATATTTTTGTAACGTTATGAGTTTAAATTTGGGGCAGCCGTCAAAACTCAAGAGGGTCTCTATTCTAGTATCCATAGATATTAAAACAGTTATCGATACGAAACGTCAATTCAGTATATTTTTTAACATTCACGCTCGACATTTGAGCTCGAGTGACATGAGTATAGGGACCTCATTCGTTTGTCTATGATTTTAAAAAACCATTCATCTTGACGGAGGATCGATTTCCCGCCATTGCTGCTGTAATTTTTTTTTTGTTGGTTTTTTGCTGTGAACCCATCTTAGAGTACTTATGATATGTGTGTAGATAAAGTGGTGTATGCAACTGTACATAATTAGGCCTTAGATTAGATTAGACACCCGTTTGATCCTATTATGAAACTCGCTGGCGATCGTATCATAAAACCACACTCATATTATATTAAGGCCTCTCATTATGGAACAGTTGCATAAACTACTATTCTACAACAATCGAAGTAACGAACGAATGACCTCAAAAATATGTGACATAACGATGTGTAGATTGATTATGACTATTCATGTATATTTTATCGTCATTTCCAATCACTATAGTCATTGTTTATGATCATCTTTGACGTCATGTTTGTTTACATGATTGGACAAGATAGACTTGACAAAGTTGTCCACGCCGTACAAGTCATTGATACTCGTAGCAAGAATTGCACTATTTATAATAGGTGTTATTGTTATTTCTTTTTTTAGAAGACACTCTTTTTATTACAAGTGACAAGATTAGTTAACAAAACACATTACGAGTAGTTAAAAAAAAAACCGACTCCAGCATTTTCTTTGCAGTGTAGATACGCCTATTGATGTTAACCTTTTTAGTAGCTTGTGTGGTTTCCTGTCAACTGTCAGGCTTTGACTCCGAATACAAACATACTTAGTTAGCTTTTAGTGTTTTGTTATAGCTACTTCTTGTATCTATACCAGTATACCTACTTATGTTGTGGTTTGCTAAATAAGAGTACAAAATAGAAGATATTAATTCATAAAAGGCAATGTTTTACAACTCAGTAATACATAATGTACTACCATAAAAAGTAGTATTATCAATTAATTATATCATATGTAAATAAGATCGCGTATAGCTTTACATGTCCGAACCTTAAAGGAGATTTAAACGTAATCGTTTTAGTTACTAATTTGTGATGCTGTAGCCTAGTGGTTCAGGCATGCGGCTGTCAAGCGGCGGTCGTGGGTTCGAATCCCGGCTCGTACCAATGAGTTTTTCGGAACTTATGTACTGAATATTTATCGTCAGCTTTTAGTTGAAGGAAAACATCGCGCGGAAACCGGTCTAATCCCAATAAGGCCTAGTCTTCCTGCTGGGTTGGAAGGTCAGATGGCAGTCGCTTTCGTAAAACTAGAGCCTATGCCAATTCTTGGGATTAGGTGTCAAAGCGGACCCTAGGCTCCTTTAGGACACAACCTGGAATAACGCTAGGAGGATGATGAGTTACTAATTTGTGATATATAGAGTGCAGGTGTAGTGTGCGTATGCAAATCTTTACGCACCTTTGTAGTAGCTGGAGTAGTACGCTATCAGCTATCAGGTTTTGACTCCGAATACAAACTTTATCATAAATCGAGTTTTATTTCCTACATAGCCCTACTCTACATCCCACTTTTCAAGACATTTTATTTTATAAACACGTTCAGCGGGGGCATAATTGGTTGTAATTTTATCACTTATCGATAAGACGTCCATCTCGTTCTGACAAGTGAGCGAGTGCGAGAGTGACGGATGGCTAATCCACAACGAGAAGTGCTAAATTGGAACTATGTTAGTCCCGCATGAATACGCTGGTAAAATTGAATTCCTCCCGAGCACCTTGAAGCCCCCTTTAATTTAGCCTATATAAACTCAACACTGTCGAAGTAAGCTCGGCCGAATTTCACCTTGTATGGGAATACAAACGAAGTTTCGTTCTCATTTTAAAACTACGTGTTGGATTGTGACGTAACTTTGCATATACAATGACATGAGGTATTCTGTAATTAGTTTATATGGTTCCAGTTTATAAAACCAACAAAATACAGCAAAAACAAGTTTTGTATAAAAAACTTAAATTCTTTATTTTTTTACTATGGTATCTGACGCTAAATAAACACGACGACGATTACAGACCTGGATATACCTCATGTCGTACACGCAAAGTTTCGTTACAATCCAACACGTAGTTTTAAAATGAGAACGTTTGTATGGAGAATCGAGCTTACTGCGGACTCTTAAGAGTCCCGTCAGTAATTTTCAATCCCACTAACTCGACCGCGAAGCCTGTCTTTATCGTAGCAGGAGTAACTGCAACAAGGAAAATTAGCTCAACTGCGCGTAAACTAGTCGGCCGACTCAAACCAGCTACAGACGTTCTGAATATGCAGATTGTTCCGACAACTCGGTTACCCGGCTTTCAATGACAAATTAATTTAGTATGCTTCTTACAAATGTTATTTCATTGTTCTTTATTGATTGTTACAGTACAGTCAAGAGTATAACTGACGATGACGAACCGTGTGGTGCGAGCGGTTTGAAAATCTTGGCAAGTGTGAGGATCTCTGATCGCAGCCTACTCTTCTAGGAAATCCAAAACTTGCACATTCGCTAAGTCCAATGACAAGGCTAATATGCAGCCATTTGAGCGTCTTTGCAACGTCAGATAATGTTATATCTTATCTTCTCTCCGTCACGCACTAAGCGTGACCTCAAATTTACGTCCCGGCCTTACTAACTTATAAAAAACACGTTCAAAAATTGAAAAAAGAATGTCCCGTCGCGTATCCTAAAATGGCGTGCCAAACCCACAGGCAGCAAGAACTTCCAGCACGGCAGCTAGGGCTGCTAGGCTACACGGTTATCAAAATACTATTCTAATTAGAACACAGACAGACACGGGTAGTCTATCTCGCCGGCGACACAGCCGAGCTGTTCAGCACGGTAAGGTATATCACAAGACGGCTCTTGTGATATACCGTGCTGAACATATCAACAGATCAAATCTACTGACTGCTTGATGAACCTTCTTCTTTTCGGTCGTTTCCTCATTCCTGAGGGTGGTGACTACATCTTGCACCACCTTCCTCCAAGCACTTCTATTTTGCATCATCCGCAGGCAAGCCTGATGAGCGCTGGTTCCTGCAGATGCTTTTACGGAGTCTATCCACTTGATAGGCGCTCTTCCTCTGCCTCTCTTTCCTTCCACATGACCGACCAGTATCTGGGGGCACGGCCACCATTCTTTTCTCGAAGCAGTTCAGGCCATTTTCGACCCCCCTATAACTTCGTTGTGGATAAAACTAGAAGCCTGAATTTTCAGTCACCAAGCACGCATTGTATAAACACGATATATTTCAAATTTAATTTGACTTGACTGACTCACTGATCATCAAAAGTCTAAGGCACTTCTAGCAGACATAGAAGCTTCAAATTTAGAATACAATTAGTGTTTAATGTATAAATCAAGGTAAAACTAAAAAAATGCAATTTCAGTCCAGTTTTCTAGATACACCAACTGCATAAATTATCACATAGGATTATATATAAACACAATACTACATAGATTTAGGTATGCAGAAATCCATAAATGCAGGAAAGTCGTGTTATTGCCAAGTTACAGAATTTTATTTGGCAAGCAAATAAAGATTAATAAGAATGCCTGAGACTTGGCTCTACGAAATATCTCACAACTTTTTACGGTGGAAGAGTTTCGAGACTTGGCCTCTTTTTTACATGGAATCTTTTTTATGTGATCAATTTCTCTAGACGGTCCTCCTGTCTAGCCACCTGTCCGAAAAATCGAAGTGCGCGTTGAGTACATATGAATTAAAATGAATACTATGAATTACAATGTTTACTCATACTCATACTCATTTATTTATAATGCACAACGAACGAGGCCAAACATTTTTGGCTTATCACCGTAAAACACTGAGCCGATTTGTTCAACCAGAAGGATGATTGCCATTAATAAACCATAACCAATCGCTACTATAACTTGTCAAGTTCATACCGATCACAACAAGTTAAAGTTGCTAACTCGTGCCCGTTGACTCGGCAACTGCATCGAACAGTTAGCTCAATAGTGCATACACCCTTCCGCCAAGTTTCGCTTTGAATATTCTGATTGTTTCGACGTCTTACTAATCGTGTCAGTGAAATCTAGTCGCATTGGGATATCTTTATATTGAATACGTTTTAGTAATAAACAGTCGAATAATATCGAGCCATGAGTTTAAGAGAGAGAGAGAGGAATTTCACCTGCCCATACAAACGGAGTTTCGTTCTCATTTTAAAACTACGTGTTGGATGGTGACCAAACTTTCCATATATGTCTGTAATTCGTTTATATGGTTCCAATAAATAAAACATGCGAAATACAGCGAAAACAAGTTTTATATAAAAAATTCGCTGTATTTTTTTTACTATGGTATCTGAAGCTACACAAACTAACCACAGACCTGGATATACCTCATGTCGTTGTACATGCAAAGTTTCGTTACAATCAAACACGTAGTTTTAAAATGAGAGCGTAACTACGTTTGTATGGACAATCGAGCTTACTGCGGACTCTTAACAGTGGGCCCTTTGAATAACAACTTGAAACTTGTCTTACTAGTACTAGCGGAGACCTATTTTCGACTTCTTTCATTATATGAATTATATGATACTTCCGCTTGTAATATAAGTTGTAAAAGTTACTTATAGTGAATTTCTATTTTCTAGGGATTACTTGCTTGTGACGTCACATTCAAACAACGTCCTTAATGTTAGTTTTTAGGGTTCCGTAGTCAACAAGGAACCCTTAAAGTTTCGCCATGTCTGTCCGTCTGTTTATGAATTAAAAAATCTATAGCAGCCTTAAACGAAAGATTGTTACTTTTCGAGTATTTTCGTAATGTTTATCTATTCCTATTGAAACACGTAGCTTTTTAACCCCCGACGCAAAGAGAGGGGTGTTATGAGTTTAACATGTCTGTGTATCTGTGTATCTGTCTGTGGTATCGTAGCTCTTAAACGGATGGGCGGATTTGAATGCGTTTTTTTTATTCGAAAGCTGATGTGATGTGATGTGAACTTTTTTAAGTTGTAGTTATTGAATGGACTACTTTGATGCAATTCGGTCAACGTACATACATTTTATAATCTCAGCTATACTTCACATCACAACATCCTTAAGACATAACTCTTCAAAATGGGTTTAGAAATAATCACAAAACATGTACAACACCCACAAACTACAAAAATAAGTAAAATGGCCTCCAGTCAAAAACTGTGCCAGTTACGAGTACCGTACTAAATTATAACTACAACTTAGAAAAGTTGACAAACCCCCGACATTTTCATTTCAAAGTCCAATATCTCAAAAACGGCTGAACAGATTTTCATGAAACATAGCTAAGAACACTCGGGATAAAATTATCTATGACACAAAAAAAAACCGCATTCAAATCGGTCCATCCGTTTGGGAGCTACGATACCACAGACAGATACACAGATAGACACGTTAAACTTATAACACCCCTCTTTGCGTCGGGGGTTAAAAAGTCCCAAGACAACTTTTCCAATCGCCGAACCCTGGCACAAAATTCTTTTTATTTACTCAACCTGCTTGCAACGCAACAAGATTGCACCCTTTTCGGCTCCATTCGGTCCAATTCGGTTTCATTCGGGCCCTTTCGGCCTCATTCGGGCCCATCTGGCTCAACTGCTCTCGGCTTCAAACAAGGACTACAGGCGAAACAATTAATTCGTTTGAAGCGAATTTCCACTTCATACGTGGAACGTTAAGGTAAAATTTCGTGTGTAAATTGGAATCTGTTTTATTTGGAGAGTTGTAGATACTTTGCAGCGTAGAATATTGGTAATTAAACTAGTTTTGTTAGAAAATAAATCTAGTATCTAAAGCTCTTTATTTAATTATATGTAGACGACTTTTTCAAAATAATACTGAAGTCCACACATACAAAATGCGTACTTTATTCAATTGTCCAATACCAAATATTTAAGTAGTTAATAATAATAATGCAAAAGTGCTAATAATTATTATGCAAAAGTGAATTAGGCAGTCACAAACACAACACTTTTATTTAACTTGCAAAGTATGTAACTATGTTTGTTCAGGTGGATGTTGTCTCAATTCGTTTACTTAAGCTAATAGAAACAGTAAGACAAACACAGCATGATAGTGGTATTTAAGTGATCAATGTAAAGTGAAGATCTGGGGGCACGCCCCCGCCAAGTCGAGCGCGATATAAATTGTCACTTTTACATTTTACATCCTAACTTCACTAACTCGACAAGCATAATCCAATTAAAGCTGCCATGCCAACCTCATATATTCACTCGAGCGGAAAAAAAGCAAAACCCAATAAAACCGAGCAATGTCAGAAGCAAACGCCCGCTCAAGTGCACGCCAGTGTACGTACGATAGGATTCCAATTCCAACAAGTGGCTCGGCGATATTGCCGTGCGAATGTACACTGCGTGGTGGGAAAAGTGTACGTTTTTTATTAAAACAGCGGTCATGGAATTGCACAATGTTTTCATGTAAAATATTGAACCGCAAATGAAAATATGGATGTTTTATTCCGCTTAACATATCGGCCATCTCTCTGAGTAGGTAAAAGATATTAGAAAATCATGTAACTAAATCAAACTGAGGCGTTTTAGTTTTTTTGATTTTATCGATTTCATATAACATTTATTTATGCATTTCGAACCAGGGATCGTACGTTATACCGGTATCGATAGTAAGTAAGTACAGTACTTTTTTTTAATGGTATTTTTTTTTCACGAACAAAAATATCTGTTTTCTATTTCAGTATCTCGTAAAATTTCAAGTTTTTGTGTTATAAAAAAATACAAATTAATAAATATTAAGGGACAATCTTACACAAATCGACCTAGTCCCAAACTAAGCAAAGCTTGTATGGGTACTAGACGACGATAAACATACTTATATAGATAAATAAATACTTATATACATAGAAAACATCCATGACTCAAGGTTCCGTGTTCATCACACAATTAAATGCCCTTACCGGGATTCGAACCCAGGACCTTCAGCTTCGTAGGCAGGGTTCACTACCATCTCGGCTAAAGCGGTCGTCATTACCTACTTATCTACTTAATATTTCAGCATCTTTTACTTATACAATTTAAAAACTCCGAAAAAGTATCGGGGATTGAGAAATATTGTTCATTTTATATGAATACCGATATAGGTACCTACGTCACTCTTTCGAACAGAAAAAAAAAACAAGTCGCGTGGCTACATAACTAATATTTCCATAGGCTTTACGGTGACCATGTAAGGAACAGTCATTATACCATGGCAAATTGCCCTGAAGTACTGTTTTTAATCTGCAAACTGTTAACTTTTTTTTCAAACTGTTTTTGCTCATAATTTGATGAACCGCTATTATACACATTTCTCTGTCCCCGACTGCAGACGACACCTCACCTAAATGCATGTCATTTGAACCTCGGCGGAACGTATATGTGGCTTATTGAAGTCACATATGCAAGCTTATTATAGAGGCACACATTTGTACTACATATATTATGTACTTACATGTAATATTGTATGTGAGTAGGTGTTCTGATACGTCCTAATAGTCCTAGGAATAGAGTTATGGCAGATATGAATGCCGGTGAGTTTAAGACGGAAAACATCCGAATTCCGATTAGTCCGAAACCATCATATTTCCGAAGTTTCAAAACTACGAACGCCATTTTCAGCTAAACGAAAATTTGGACGTACATGATTCTTAGGAATATCTTTTATCCATACTAATATCCATACTAATATTATAAATGCGAAAGTGTGTCTGTCTGTCTGTCTGTCTGTCTGTCTGTTACCTCTTCACGCTTAAACCGCTGAACCGATTGCGATGAAATTTGGTATGGAGATAGTTTGAATCCCGGGGAAGGACATAGGATAGTTTTCATCCTGGAAATCACCCCTTAAGGGGATGAAATGGGGGGTTGAAGTTTGTATGGAGCTGCGATATAAACGATTTCCACGCGGACGGAGTCGCGGGCAGAAGCTAGTATATATATATAAATAAGTTAGGTTAGGTTAGTATTATATCCTAAGCTACGGTAGCCTAATAGTGGTTCAGACATGCGGCTGTCATGCGGCGGTCGTGGGTTCGAATCCCGGTTCGTACAAATGAGTTTTTCGGAACTTATGTACGGAATATTTACCGTTAGCTTTACGGTGAAGGCACACATCGTGAGGAAACCGGTCTAATCCCAATAAGGTCTAAAGTTTCCTCTGAGTTGGAAGGTCAGATGGCAGTCACTCACGTAAAACTAGTGCCAATGCCAAATCATGGGATTAGGTGTCAAAGCGGACTCCGGGCTCCTTTAGGGGCACAACCGGGAATAACGCTAAGAGGATGAGGTTAGTATTATATCCTGAAACATCATAAATTCCTTCAGCGGAACATGGTTTGCGGAATTACATAACATATCCTGTCGGACAAAAGACTCTTCGGAACTATTTTGTGTACCCCGGTGACTTTACCTGAGAAATGTCGCCGGCGCTCCCGAGCACGTGCGGTGTTGAGAGCGAGGAGCTCGCATTTGTTTTTAGCGGTCGACACAACGAATCTTCATATCAAGAAAGGGTCACACACTAGTGATTCTTCCAGTCGCAAGCGTCCATATGCAACAGTGTCTACTTACGTTCAGGCAGATCGTATGCTAGTTTGCTACTCCTATTATAAATCCGAAAGTTTGGATGTTTAGATGTTTGTTAGGTACTCAATCACGCTTATACGGCTCAAGCGATTTGGATGAGATAAGGCACGAAGATAGTTTATAGCATGGATTAAAATATGGAAAAGTTTTTATCCCGGGTCCGCGCAGACGGAGACGCGGGCGGAAGCTAGTTATAAATAAAGTGTATTACAAAAGTCGCGTCTCTGCCCGGATCGAACGTTAAAGAGTTATTGAAATCATTATAATAATTTTTCGTTAACTTAGTGACCTTATTCAATAAATCATACTTGAGATTTATTTAATCGTATGGCATACATTATTTTGCCCTTTTTAAATTTGACAATCTTTAGTACAACCCAGGGGACACGTGCAGGGTTGTGGTAAGTAGCTCCCGCAGTTGTCCCCCCTTTGTCAAGTGAGTGGGCAACTCGACTGTTAGAAGTTCTTAAGCCGCCCGAAGGCTTCTAACTCGGCTTAACGACTAATACTGTCATAGACAGCAGCCGGGATCAACTGCTTAGCGTCCCTTCCAAAGCACCGAAGCGCTCATTTATATTAACCACTCAAATTTATATTATCATTTATATTAACCGCTGCTATCTTTGCTTAACCTGCGTTATCGTTTCCGACTCGCAGGCGCCGCTAGGCTATGAGCGCTTTATACTTGAGATTATTTGAGTTGACGGAATTGCTTTAAACTAGTCCATTCCATTCAAAAAGCTACTCTTTTTCATCAAAGGTAGGATTCTAATTCCAATGAGGTTTTATAAAAAGTCGGACACATTTCATTAAGTAAATAATCTAAACCATATGTCTATAAGACGAACTGCCTAATATGTGTAATTGATAGCTGAGTCACCCCCGCTGAATTAAGATCATGATAAAACCCGTTCCGGTTTAGCTATGGGGAAATGATCTGCCATTACATTTGAATTGGATTTTTCTAATATCGAGTCGAATGAATTGCCTACTGTTAAAGAGACAAAAAGGCGGCAAAGCGTCCACTACGGTATCTTAATTTAATACGCGATTAAGGGGCTCCTAGCTCCCAATGGCCTTCGATCTGTAACTGTCGGTTTTTTCGCGTTTTTTATGGCTTATCTTATTAACAACGTGGTTTACCGAAATAATATGCCATATCTACATCAAAACACAGGTTTCGGGATATATGGCACCAAAATTTGGCAATTTCAGCTCTCGTGGGTTTTAGAAGACGTCAATAAGGAACAGTTATATGTAGATTTCATATATAAAAGTGCATAAACAACATACTAATATCGAAAACACAGCTTTTCTGGATCACGTGTGAATAAATCATAAAAAAATAAATATTGATTATTATCAAAAAAACTCTCGTGCAAATGTCTATATTGATTGAAGAACCGATAAGTGTTTATGCCATAAATATATCTATAGTTTTAACGGAGGAATATCGACTCAAAACTCGTCAAAACTAGCCAAAAAGCGCGTGGAGCCCCTTAAGTCCCGTTTAGTAAAAACTAATATAATTATTGTCTACACATCCACCACATCAACTTCACATTGCAACATCATACGTAAATAAATGCATACATTTTCATTTTCCATTATACCATTTTCATTCCCCGAACAACCTTAAGCCTTACAAAGAGATGTTAGTATAATAAGGGTGTATTACCCGTCCTTGTGCACTAAATAGATACCAAACCTAAGCACATCAAAAGTCGGTAATCCATTGTGGGCTGGTTTAATAAAAGATTGTATATCGTTGGGAATTTCGTGTGAGTTGATACCTTCCATAATTGAAGTCGGGTTGCACTGAACAGGCTTTGTACTAGTGTGGGGTAATCTGAGGCAAACTTTTCGAATTGTAATTTTATTTTATTGTCTTGTGCGCTCTTTCTATCGCATTAGCACGTGAGGGCGCGAACAAACACAACACAACAACAATACACACAACAATATCTTCAGATAATTAATGTTATAAATGCGATAGTGTCTCTGTCTGTCTGTCTTCACGCTTAAACCGCGGTAATAGTAGCGCGTCCATAGGCTACGGTAACCGCTTAAGGAGGACGCTTGGTACTGATTTGGTCTATAAAAAAACAAATATATATCCATACCGGGATCAGAACCCAGGACTGTGAGCTTCGAAGGTAGAGTCACTAGGTTAAACCCGTGGTCGACATAAACCAAATTGGAATGCGAAATTTACGTGTCAAATTACCCCTCGGCTTTGTGCTGCATTGTGCATGTTAAGAATATAAGAAGATTGCGGTCTGTTTGAACGAACTAAGGTACGTTTACTTTGCAACAGACAATTATTTCAGGGATTCCAAGGACGACGCGGACGAACGAGCGGAAAATATGACATTACCTACTGCCCATTTCTGTAAAATAATTGATCCTTTTTAGGCCGGGGAAACAAGACCCTGTAACGTAAAACGAGGTATAATGTTTTTGTTTTTAAAATCAACACATTCACTGCCAAGAATCGCTACGGGGTCGTAGCCGATCCCGTCGTTTCCCGCTAAGTACGGAAAGCGACTACAGCGTACGCCCCCGCTAGATGGCTTCCTGGCAGTGAAAGTGTTAAAATTTTACTTACGTTCCATTAAACCATTTCGTATTTTCTATAGGAACCCGGGACTCAGGAGGATATTAATTAAACAATCATAAATTATTGCATTGCATCAAACTTATATTAGATCGGACGACTTAAGGACGTTTCACAAGGCCCGATTTGAATAACCGTTCCCTAGGGAGCGAATTAAACGCGAAACGCGACAAATATAACTGGTTCATTAATTACCCACATAAATTACCTTTTTGTTTTATGCGAGTATTTTAGACGGAAAAGTACCGGAACAGGGATAAATATCCATCAGGGACATATATATATATATATTACTAAAATACCGGTTTGGTAAGAAGTATTAGTTACTCAGTGGTAATCTGATAAAGGGGGCCTTATTCTTACGGTTTTATTTAACTGAATGACAGTCTGTCAAATGTGCACTGTCCCTTTTTTACAACAAATGACAAAATTTCAGATAGATAAGACCATTTTTTTATAGCATTGTAATTAAAATAGAATCCGCGGACGTTCACAATTATTATACAAATCGCCAGCGTAGTATACCGTGTCAGCTTAGCGTTAGGCTGGCTGTATGCTTGTTTGCCTGATGGCAGCAGCGCAGCGCAGCTGTGTCTTTATGAACGCTTTGAAATATGAGGTTGCAAGAAAGAGCCAAAACAATGAGATTTTATTATTATTGTTATTAATTATAATACGGTGATCCGTATTATAATAACAATAATAATAAAATCTCATTGTTTTGGCTCTTTCTTGCAATCTCATATTTCAAAGCGTTCATAAAGACAAACGTTTTTTAAGGCCATTTTACCAAAATTTGATGGACGTTATGAGTAAAGGCATACGATTTATAATATACCATCCTAAAATTAAACAAGTCGAAAATGAATCCTCAGGTACTTGGTAATAATACCAGGTATAAATACTCCCCTCGATAACAGCTAGGGAAATAAATAAAAAATAGCAATCAAAGTGATTTATGACGTCTGCGCCGGGTGCAGCGATGCTTCTAAAAAGGCGTAACTCTTCATCAACTGAAGTTCAACTTATGCCTTTTTAAAAGTAACATGACGCTAGTCACGGTAATTATAATAGGGCGAAACTGTGTATTCGTTGAAATTAACGTACGCCTTTTTGAAAGTAACGCGACGTCAGCCGCTACTGTTCATTTGCTTATTAGTTTATTACCTACAGCTTATACAAATAGACTTATTATCAAATTGACTTTTAGAAAGTTCTCGGTGGGGCTTTTGCGTTTGCGAGATAATTTCAAGTATGATCGAGCCTGAGTTTACGATATACAGGGTGGAATTTCATAAACTGTACATAATAAAAGGAGAAAAATATCAGCCAATTTCATCGGTGAAACGGTGTTTTTTTTTTTTTTCTAGTCATTAGTTTTTTTTTTACAGAATTTTTAATTTTTTTGTAAAAACTCGGGTAATACACCTAATTCAGACGGTATAACTTTTGATCCAATGGTCCTAAAATGAAAATAAAAAATGCAGAGTATTACCAAGGGACAGGTTAATAATTCTTAATAACAATAAAAAACCAACAAGAAGAGAAAATCCGCAAAAAAAATTATTGTCTTTGAAAAATGTAAGTAAATTTTTTATTTTCATTTTAGGACCATTGGATCAAAAGTTATACCGTCTGAATTAGGTGTATTACCCGAGTTTTTACAGAAATTTTCAAAATTCTGTAAAAAAAAACTAATGACTAGAAAAAAAAAAAAACACCGTTTCACCGATGAAATTGGCTGAAATTTTTCTCCTTTTATTATGTACAGTTTATGAAATTCCACCCTGTATATGTAATTACTAACTCCAGAATACAGTAGAGTATTCCGGATTTAGTAACACGAATATTTTTTTATTTATATGATTGAAGTATTGATTATTCTTCAATTGTAGTGGCCAATTAATATACCAGGGTAGTGTATATAAAACGAGGAGGAAGAAAGTCGGGAACAGTAAATCAATTAAATTATGTCCTAATAATTGTACCTTATTTTATAACAATAAAAAAAAGTTGAATGTATAATCTCTATACCGTGCAATACGCAACACACTAAATATTTCCGCAGATTTTCATATAATAGATAGAATGTGTCTTATCTTATAGATATTGTAAATATCTCACATGTTATACTATTAGAAACATAAATCTCATTGGTTTTTTTGTATAATGCCAAACGAAAACAGCCCTAACATAACACTAATGACTTTAAAAGCAGATTCCATGACTAATGTGAACAGTTTTTGACCAGCTGAACTTTTAGTTGAACTTTTTCCAAAAAAATGACACTTTGTTAAGAGCTTTCATTATCGAAATTGAATTCGTTCCAGTAAGGCGCGAAAGTTACCCATAAATTGTGTATGGCTAATGTTCGTGACGAAGCTCATAGTGCAACGAATTAGGTACATTTCACAAATAAAAGTATTTAACGTGTCATTTTTTGAAAAAAGTTCAGTTCCAGTCCCAACATCGTGAAACAGTGAAAAGAAAAGAAAAGTGAATTTCCCATAGCACGCGTATTTGTCAGCGTCCGAGAAAAGATCAAAGGGGACGTGTTTACCGCACAGGAATGCGGGAAACTTGGCAGAACTAACCTAGTTATAGCTAATAATTAGTACGTTAGGCATGGTACAGTCAGTGCAGTCACTAGCATTAATACACCGTGTGGGCCCGAACGACCCGACAGACTTTAACCACCGATTCATGTGCTTACTTATTAGATAACAAAAGTTTTCAATTTATTAATTTATTTTCTATAATTCACGCGTTGCAAAATGTCCCTGTAAAATAACCCATTAAACTGTCATACGTCACTCGCTGCCAATTGTCTTACGTCAGCTCGACTTCAGAGGTTTTTTACACGAAAAAAAAACAAATTAATTGAATAAATATGATCTGAAAAATAATAGTTTTAAAATGACATAATCGGACCGATGTTGATATAACATTATTTGCTCATAATATCGTCAGGTTTCAATCGATTGATTATTAAAATTGGTGGTAAAGCGCGTTATACCTACTACTTTTCTCCTAGAGCCGTTTGGACGTGTCAGATATTGATGCTGGTGACTGTACTATAAAGCACAAAACAAGCCGGTATTGTTATACAAGCCTACTTATTTTGTGCATCACATCATAGTACAGACTAGTGCATACCTGCACTAGCATGTAACCTGTCTGTCTGTAAAATATACCTATTTTTATTCGTGGCTTCCAATCTCAATTTCACGCGCTCGCTTGCTGTCATTCGCGCCGAGTAGTGTCACAATCAGCACACAACAATTTGAAATGGGATAGGCCTACAATAAATACGTTTCAAAACATTTATCTACATTTGAGGACACGTATACATACCTCACCTCTTCTTAAATTAACCGTGTCGATCCATATATTATATATCTGGTTTTAATATTAATTAATGTTATCAGACGTTGTTATATATATTGTGTACATTGCTTACAGATGATGATTACATACGCTAACTAAAGAGGCCTTATCCGCAACTGCGGTGGGTTATATTCAGTACCATCCCCATCCCGTCCCACAAAATACCCTCTTAAAACTATCCTTAATTAGTTGCAAATGTTGCAATATTCACTGACTGTCAATGTAAGTATCATTGGTTACTGATAACTTTAATGGACGATGACATCATCAAACTGACAAACGAGTGTATGTGTTACGAGTAAACAGTTTACACCTGCTAATTATCATTTGAATACCTACCCAATTAATCCAATAGATAACAGCTAAGTTCGCAACACGCGACCCACTACATGTATCTACATTGTTGTACAATATAACCGATAATTTCGAACTCTCTACCACGCGGCGCCGTGGCTTAGTTGGTTAAAGCGCCTGTCTAGTAAACAGGAGATCACGAGTTCGAATCTCGTCGGGGCCTGATGTGGAACTTTCTTTTTATTTTTTTCTTGTGATATGCATTGTATGACCCACTACACGTATCTACATTGTTGTACAGTATAACCGATAATTTCGAGCTCTCTACCACGCGGCGCCGTGGCTTAGTTGGTTAAAGCGCCTGTCTAGTAAACAGGAGATCACGAGTTCGAATCTCGTCGGGGCCTGATGTGGAACATTATTTTTCTTTTTTTCTTGTGATATACATTGTATGACCCACGACACGTATCTTCATTGTTGTACAGTATAACCGATAATTTCGAACTCTCTACCACGCGGCGCCGTGGCTTAGTTGGTTAAAGCGCCTGTCTAGTAAACAGGAGATCACGAGTTCGAATCTCGTCGGGGCCTGATGTGGAACATTATTTTTCTTTTTTTCTTGTGATATACATTGTATGACCCACGACACGTATCTTCATTGTTGTACAGTATAACCGATAATTTCGAACTCTACCACGCGGCGCCGTGGCTTAGTCGGTTAAAGCGCCTGTCTAGTAAACAGGAGATCACGAGTTCGAATCTCGTCGGGCCCTGATGTGGAACTTTCTTTTTCTTTTATTCTTGTGATATGCATTGTATGACCCACTACACGTATCTACATTGTTGTACAGTATAACCGATAATTTCGAGCTCTCTACCACGCGGCGCCGTGGCTTAGTTGGTTAAAGCGCCTGTCTAGTAAACAGGAGATCACGAGTTCGAATCTCGTCGGGGCCTGATGTGGAACTTTCTTTTTGTATTTTTCTTGTGATATGCATTGTATTGTTACACACAAACAAATTGCTTCAACAGTATTACAAAAGTAAAGAACACAACTACAATAACACAACAGTATAAGCAGAGGCAAACAAAATGCAGTCTTGCCGCTAAAGCGATCTCTTCCAGCCAACTTTTGGGTGGCGGAGAGAAAATAAACAATCGGTAGGTACCTACAGCAAAAAACTACCAGAATACCAAAACATTAAGCATACATATGTATTTTATTTATTTATCGTATGGCATAAAATGTATCTACTATTACTTATTATTCTTTACTTTGTATTTGTACAGACTGACATTCCACTCAATCAAAATTAAATTAAAACGCGAGTAAGCGAGTAACTCATGGCAAGATTATGGAAGAGTTGGCAGTATTTTTTTTAGGTAGAACCATTACTTACTGCCATTGTATTTACAACTTATTATACAAAGCGGAAGTCCATTTCTAATGCAAGTAGTTGAAAAAACGTTTTCGCTTATGATACAGTGACAAGATGTTTTGCAATGCTCTCTAATGAAACTCTTCCGCCTGATGAATTATGAAACTCATTATTACACAAAGCTGACTGAAACTTCATGCCTGCAACGTTAAAAGTCTAAGAAAATGAGTTACTAATATTGCCACTATATTTTGTCGTGACTTCGCGTGGCATTTCCTATGAATATAAAAAAAAAACCGGCCAAGTGCGAGTCGGACTCGCGCACCGAGGGTTCCGTAAAAACCTGCAGGTATATAAGTAATAACTTTAAAATTATTTTAATTATATGATGTAACTAATTTACGGTTTTCGGATTTTTTTCCTTTATCTGTACTATAAGACGTTGCTTCGTACCAAATTTCAAGATTCTGAGTTCACGGGAAGTAGGTACCCTGTAGGTTTTGATTCCCTTGCGAGTTTCGAAAATTTGCGGCATAAACGGTTGTATCTTTGGATTGCGTTGGCTTAGAAGTTTGATTTTTTTCACAGCTCCAAGGGAGAGTAGACCTGAGTATTTGGTATAAATTTTAGCTTGATATCTACCTCCACGCGTTCCTGAGAAAAAGGGTCTTGACAGACGGACGGACGGACGGACGGACAACAATGTACGGAACCCTAAAAAGGTAAAAATATCGAAATTAATATAGCTTTATCAAATCGCCATGTCCCGCGGGATATTATTAAGTGTTTTGCGGTTAGAATGATTGATCCCACTTACAGTATTCCAACGGCGGAGGTTTGAAAGTTCATTATGAGAATATTTACCTGTAAAGAAAGAGACGCACATTAGTACGTATTATTTATTATTATATTAGTACTATAAATAACGGAAGACGGGCTACTCGCTGAGGGTTTTCCAGCTGCGTTCGCGCCACTATGTGCACTTCAGCTCGTTTGTGGTGCACGTGCCGCGGCCGCTGCAGGAGACCATCGCGTGTTCTGACTTCTGGCCGAAGGGTGTCGTGTTTCGGCGGTTCCGGGGCAACCTACCGAATTCTACACCCGACTTGACGCAACGGAGCTACGCTGTTTCGTCGCCTAAATAATAATTAGTTTTTTAATATTATATTGTATGTATGTTAGTCTGTGGTATTTGTAACTATGGGCCTTAGTTGCCTGAAATAAATGTTTTATTATTAGTCTTATTAATAACACAACTGGTATGGCTCTATTCATTTATTACTTAAGATGATTTGGTGGGAGGGGGTCCGAATATGTCTTACTTTATACACTCAGAAAGTGGTAAACGAATACAAATTATTCGTTTGTTTTCGTTTGTAAAATTGCTACTTGCAGTGACGGATTATTCCTAGAGTCATTGTTCGTGAGCTGGAGTATCCAATATGTGATGAAATAATGTACGTACCTAATGCTAATATATACGTAATGCTTGAAATAAATGATTTTTATTTTATTTTAAATATATGATAACATAGCTTAGCACATCTCTAAGAGGCTAGTTATGTTATAAACTATCATTTGCTCTATCAAACCTGTTAAAAAATGCGAAATCGAGAGATTATTAACTGTCTGCGCAGAATAATACTAGCTTTAAGATCACTTTGTAACCGTCTAATCAAAATCTGTTCCAAATCAAAATATTCTCCGATAATGTAATATCGCCAAATTATTATAATTATAGTATCACCGATTACATTTAATCCCCATACATTTAACGTACAATTCTGAATGTCATCTTGTTTGATAAGTGCATTCTTATGTTTGTTTATCAAATACAATGTGTCTACGATCATTGTAATGATTGAATACTAGCGTTAAACTTAGAATTATATCGCACACACAAACAATTGCATTTAAAATTGAATCTTACCACAAGTTCTTTAGGTTGAATATTGGTACCCATTTGGAGTCAGAGAGTCTTTTGTTTTCTTCTTCGTGACATACGTAAGAAGTAGCCATACCCATAATTACGATTATGAACTCCAATACATGGTATTACGGTTCAAATTGCAACGTACTTGGCTTGTTACTTATGTTATTTCGGTTGTGATGTTGCGGTTTGTTGTGACACGCGCGTGACACGTGGATGCGGTTCGTAGCAATTTGTTAGTTTTGATTTTTTGTTGAGTTGTAGGTTGATTTGTGGGAACCCATTTGTGTAACATGGATTACGTTTTTTCCATTTTTTTTAGGTTTAGAGTTTTTAATCGCATTAAGTTTTTATATTCATCTATGAAAATTATGATACGTTTTGAACGCTTACACTTTCAAATATTACTAACATTATAGCAACAGTGCAAGGCAACATGATGACATTGAGGTCATGCGATTAAGTACTGGAAGCGACGCCCATAGCAAATAATTAGGCCCCTTTCTCTTACCTAACGTAGATAATTGGTTACAAAATACCATGTTAAGTAATAATACAATATGACAAGGAACAGAGGCATAATACAGTATAAAAATAACGAATCATTATAAAATTAAAAATTATCTTTTAATAAGCCAGGGGCAGTTCAAATAACATTTTCCGGGTAAAAAAAACGGCCCGCTTGTTACGGAAGTTCGCATCTGCGTGTCGCCAGATGTTATTTTTAATCGACATTTAATTAAATAATTTCGCCGTCCAATATTTTTTTGTTTACTTGCTATGGATTTAAGATACCTACAGACAATCAAATACAAAGATTTCATGATGTATACCCGGGTGAGTATGTAGCGTTTATATGGCGTATTTAGACATTATCTCAAATATTGTCAAAATGAATGATGATCCGATTTTTTTTTGGAATACGGACGTTGAGTTTTATTTCATTAAAATTCTGGCGTTCCACTAGTATGGCGATAATCGAGAGGTGATAGTGATAATTAATGACTTTAGTTCGGAGCGTTTCATACCACCGGAAATTCACCCACCCACATTTTATTTTACCGTAGAACGTAAGAATATTTTCTAGAGACTTCCAAAAGGAGAAAATTTAGAGTACTTATAGTTTCTTTAACGTAAAATCAGGTCAAAAATATACCCCTTTGTACAGTCACCAGCATTTATTTTAAAGTAAAGGTACCAAAACAAATAAATTTCAATAAATATTTTCCATTGTTTGTGACACTCTTTGGGGGAGGGATGTCCAGCAGAGGACGTATTTCGGCTGATATGATGACGATGAATTTTCCGTTGATGTATTGAGCATTAATATAAATCACATAAATCACCTCCAATTCTTCTCCGCCAACATACATTCAGCTAGGAGTAAACGTTGCCACCAATTCAGTATTCAGTCAGCAGATGAATTCAATCGGAATCCACTTTGTAGCGTCGGCGGCGCCCCGCGGGACCGCGCCGACTGTACCTCGCGATTTCATTACTTTTAATATGTTTCTGGATAGACGTGGAACTTAGGGCGTAGGTATGTATGTCACTCTGGGGGAAATCTCCGATTTTTTAAAAATTACTTATGATGCTTTGTTGACTGAATAAATGTTATTATATTCTATTCTATTTGAGTCATTAACCATGCAAAAATAAAAAGTGGCCAAGTGCGTGTCGGACCACGCACAACGAGGGTTCCGTGCCTATTAAAAAGGTCGTATCGTTACTGAAATCTTATGGCACTTACGTCCTTTTCTTTAAGGAAGGCAGTTTTTTAGAAATATCTCAAAAACCTTTGAACCGATCTTGTTCAAAACAATTTTCGCTGAGAGAATTTAATAAGCCCTATGAGCATGATTTTTTTTCTTTTGAGGAGATTATCTCCGACTCTATTCACTTAATCAAAAAAAATGCTGAGAAACCTTATATTTATTTTGAAAGGCCTATCGATTGATGTGCCACACGTGGGCTTGCAATGAAAAAAAATTTTTGACTTTTAGTTTTATGTATGGAGTGCACAAAAAAGGAGTGAGGAGTGTATAAAATTTTTTTTTTAATAATTTAATTACAAAACTATGTAGCGGTTAACAAAATACACCTATCCTGAAAATTTTATTCAAATACACCTTATAGTTTTCGAGTAAAATGCCTGTGACATACGGACGGACAGACAGACAGACAGACATGACGAATCTATAAGGGTTCCGTTTTTTGCCATTTGGCTACGGAACCCTAAAAATGTACACTGTATATTATTTAATAATTAATTTTATTGTTTGTAATTTAAATGAATGGTGGTCAACTACCGTATTGTACTCTATTCCATCGAAATAGGTAACAAAACGCATGCTTACATACAAACACGGTATAAAACTTACTGACTTAAACGCCGCCAGTTTTACATGGAAATGCGCCACTTTGTGTTTCGGGAAAAAATAAGCGCTAAGTTAATTATTTACTGTGTAGTCCGTCGCGGCCCGCCCGGACCGTAATTCTAGAGCTCCGAGTATTATGTACAGTGATAATAATGTGGCCAGTATTTTAAGTCAGTACAAGACGCCACGTTTTCAAGTATAAGAGGAGAGGTTATCTACCCGAAACAGGCAAACAACGGATTCTTGGTGATCACTTGATAAGATATGATTGAATCAATGATGTAACTTTTTTGTGATAAAATAATACAATACGTGCCCAAGTTGTAGTTAATGCTAAGTAGACATTATTTATTTATTTTAAACTTTATTGCACAGTAACAAGATAGTACAAAAGACGAACTTAATGCCATAAGGCATTCTCTACCAGTCAACCTTTAGGCCAAACAGAAAATAAGCATAGCTGGTGCGGGGTATGACAGCAACACAGAAATAAAGTAAGAGGAAAAATTACTAGTATGTTATACGGATAATTCCAATAAATATAATAAAATACACATCCTTACTATAATTTTATATTACATAAATATCATATAAAACAAATACAATAAATACAATAAAATATAATACAATATTTATAATACCTGCTACTAAAAACTACCAAGTCTTAATCTCGAAAGTTTTCAAGTAGATGCTTGCGCAACTTGCGCTTGAATGAAAATACACAATAATTGACATATGTCAGATAATGCATTTAAACCCGACAGTTATTCTAAAAAAACATTTGTTAACTCGATTAAAACTGAATAAAACTAAATTACATTCAAGAGCAGTAAATGCGAGCCAATTGGTTCGAAAATTTGAATAAAGTTTTATATTTATTTTGGTCTGTAGCCTCACAAGCGCAGTAACGTCTACTATTATTAGGTAAACACAATTATTGTAGGTTTTTAAGATACCTGTTACACGCATATTTCTGAATCAATAGAAAAAAAATCATTTTGGTACTTACAAGCTTTTATTGCCGACTGTACTTTCTGAATACCGTTATCAACTACTCATTGAGATGATTCTAACGAGCCCAAACTCAACGGGGTTACGTCAGTACTGAATTCCCATGGCCTCCTTCTGTCTCCATCATCAGATCAGCTCGATGTTACCATAAAATTGAATTGTCATCCAAACTATACTTTTACCCATAATTTCAGCTCAATCGGATGACGGGAAGTGACTGAAAAATAGATTGCAAATTTTGGCGAACAACTTACTTATGTACATACCTACATACGGAAATACATATGAACAGTGCAAGTTAATTAAAAGCTTGTAAAATTGTCTTAATTATCAATTGTGTTGCACTGACAGTTATATACACACGCTAAATATCTATTGATATTGAACATCACTTTAATAACAAATTAAGGTACAAATGCACAATACATTAATCTCGTTCCACCATCTATCTAGTTTTATCAATTCACACTACGTATCATCCTAACGTTTTAAAGGAGATAAAATACTGACCACAATTCAAATATATTCACCGGGCTTAGGTAGCTATATCATCGGCCTGTCATTATTTATTAATGAAATGGCAGCCCAGGTGTATCAAGGGCGTGTCCATATGTCATATATGTAAAGTATACGTATATATATGGCTACAACTGGAACTTTGTGCCGTTACAAAGTGAAATTGATGAAGTGTTCGGCTGATATTACGATGAATAATCGATGGACTTAAAATCTATATTAAAGCAGCATATTGGGTATTAAGTGTATTTACCAGACGTATGAAAATGACAGTTGGTGTCTACATAATCTATAGTACTACTATCTACTAAAATTATAAAAATGGAAAGTCTGTGAGGTTGTATGCGAGTTGTAAGTTTTTGTGTTATCTCCGGAAATACTAATCCAATATCAAAAACTATTTCACCAATATATAGAATGAACCTTCAGGATGGATATAGGCTATATTTGACCCCGCGGCTCCGCCTGGGTTATCTGTAATACGCGGGCGAAACCGCGCGGGCGGCTAGTGTGAAATAATAGGCGACGCACGATGCAAACAGGAGGTGAGAACCAGAGTTCCAACATCCGTAGGCAACAGCAATCGCCCACTGCTCTTTGGCAACTCGTATAAAAACCGACAGAGCTGCTAGAAAAACATAATCACCCTTTAAATTAGCACAGTTTAAATATTTACCTCGCAGAGAAAGCTCGCTTGAACTCGAAGATTAATTAGGTATTTACTGGGCACGGGAAGTGATAAATCTTGCAGTAGTTGCGAGCTGCAGCCGTTGCGAGGTGAATGAAAAAACGGGCAAGCGTGACTCGGGCGGGGTTTAGGTTCAGTGGTACCCAACTAAAAGTTGTGAACTAGTAGATTAATTTAAACTATCGTACTTTGGTGAATAGAACTTTGAACTAGGTATAGTGTGACAGTCTCGGACCGTGATTCTTACAGGTAAATGTTTGCAGAAGCCTGCCTTTTAAAACCTACGGCAGCTTAGTAAATCTCTCGAGAGCTTTTCATAATTTTCAGCAGCAGGTAATATATAGTATTTATCAGCGGCGGCCCGTGAAAATTTTCGATGGGCAACCCGGAACAAAAAACTTTATGAAAGAGTTTAGAATGTATAACTATAGGAATCGGCGCTCCGCCATTGGTATGTATGTTATATAATATTTATAGTGTAATTGTTATGCCTACCTACCATATTACGAGTAGATTACATTGCGTAAAACATATCATATTATGTAACAATTTGATATATTTTTTTCGTTGGCTCCGATGCTTGACACTGCTTTATAGTCTGTAATAGAATTAACATTAATGACGATGATGAATATATTTTTGCAAAGACGAGTAATTAGTCAGTTTACTTTATTTCTGTGTTGTACACATATCCCGCACAAGCAATGACAATTCAGTTTTACGTTAGCTAACGGTTGACTGTTATACTTATACATGTATATTATTATTATTATTTAATAATTTATTCATATAAACAATTACAAAACAGTACAATAAATGCGCCAAACTGGAGTGACCAGTTTGTTGGCGCGTCGCGCTCAACTTACATATATTCTATATAATTGTTTACAGGTGTGAGTTATTTCCTATGATTACTAGTGAACTTTATTTAACTAGGGCATGCATATTTAACATTATGATGTGGTTAAGTATTTTCGTTACTATATAATTCTAATAGTGTATTTTTTAGCTTATTTTTAAAGGCTGCTTTGCTAATAATATCGTTTTCCCGTAGAAAGGGTATGTTGTTAAAGATTCGAGGAGTTAAATAGTGCAATGTTCTCTCACCATAATAATTACAACTTTTTGGTTCGACATAATGGGCTCTTTTATCAAGTCTAAGTGATCTATTGTTTACGTGTCTAGGCATTTTATAGTCGTTGCAGTCGTATTGATCCACGGCTATAAGATACCTAAACTTTTCTTGCACGGGGGGTTGTAACTTTTTACTGTGCAATTAAATTTAAAATACGAGAGATTTTCCGCCATTAAGACGCTGTCAACACCAAAATGCCCTTGAGGATTCGGGATACGGCGCACCCTGTCTATTTGTATCGGAGTAAACGAGAGCGAGTGTTACTGGGCGATGGGCGGCCAGGTCTTAGAAGATAATAATAAACAAATATTGAAATAACAAAAAAAGTGGATTATTTGTGAAATATGACTCGTTAGCGGTTTAGTTATGAATATGTTGACATCATATTTTTAATTGCAGACCCATACGTCAAAAAAATAAAGACATAGATACGTTTAATGATGATTTTAAGACCAATCTTTGCAATTATTTTCTATCGAGCCGATTTCGTCCAATTATGTATAGAGTCCGTCCACGGTCTTTGAAATATGATGAATACTAACATTTTTTTTTGATGTGCTAGAACAAATAGTTTTACTTAAATACCATCAATTTTAACAAAATTTGGTCTTTTCAGCCTCTTATTAACTTAAGATTTCTGCGGAAAATACGATCAACATCATCGTTCTCCTGAACTACTTCGTACCCACAGGAAAACTATTCGAAGTTTCCATCCAAAAACGATTACGGGATTAAATGCTATGGTTAATTCCACCCAAACAATATTTACGGTACCCTAACCTGAAAACCGGCCTGCACCGCGTCCGAACCGGATAATCCGGCGATCCCACGCCGGACGGATTAAGGCTTCAAAGGTTTTAACATGTTCGCGATCCCTATTAAAAGGTGAGTAATTTACTTAACCCTCGCTGTTTATATTGGCTCGCTTTAGTTTATTTTCGTGCCATTTTGAGTTATTACGTAAGCCAATCGGCAGTTTGTTTAACACATTCAGTACCTATGATTTCGTAGCGTTACGCTCTTAGAAATCATATTTGAAATCTGATTAGTATACGTAGTTCCGGAGAAAATCCCCTACATAAAGGCTAAAATCTCACAGACTTCATCTTGCTTTTATTTAAACTATTTATGGACAAGACAAAAAGAACTACAATTGGCGGTCTTAATGACATAAGGCATTCTCTACCAGTCAACCACTGGGCTAAGCATATGGTGCAGCATATTAGTGCAGATACGTGACACGGCTAAGGCAGTTTATATTTTTTTTTGTCTTTTCCATATGTATTAGTGTGTATTAGCTATCACGAATAAATGATTGAATTTGAATTTAGATAGGAGATTTCACACTACACTGCGTCTACTATCGCAATAATATATAACAAATACGAAACCCACGTAGCACGTTCACCTCAACACATAAATCGTGTAGAACGAGACAACAAGGTGATTCGCATACCTAGGCACAGCAGCTAAGTGTTACATTTTCATTTTATTACCTACTCACAGTTGATAAATTCGCTAGCGTTATCGTTTGTAGACAAATTATAACACAACAGCACGTCTATCATGAGACGGCCGCGACATAACTCCCGATTTTTCTCGCACTATACCTCTTGTTCTAGTGCGAGAAAAATCGAGAGAGCTCGTGGGCTGTCTCATGATAGCCGTGCAGTGATGTATTTATGACTTCTAGGACGCGATTGACAGTCGTTGGCGCGAGAAATAACTGTTTTATAATGTTTTATTGCTAGTACAGATTTTAGAAACATGATGTCTATAGTAAATTGGTTATTATTTGTGATATTGTAGTGGGAGCCACTGTAGCCGAGCGGTGCACGAGACTTTCAATCGTTCCACGGGTTTTTCAAAAACTTATGTACGAAATAAGTATGTCATTTGATATTTAACCGTGGCTTTTCGGTGAAGGAAAACATCGTGAGGAAACCGGTCTAATCCCAATAAGGTCTAGTTTTCCCTCTGGGTTGGAAGGTCAGACGGCAGTCCCTTTAAATTTTGGAATTAGGTGCCAAAGCGGACCCGGGGCTCCTTTAGGGCAAAAATAGGAATAACGCTAGGAGGCTGATGATTTGTGACAATGTCGAACGAGCGAGCGAAGCGAACGAAGTTCTATGCTTCAGCTTGGGCCGAAAATCGTTCAATTCATTGTTCATTCAAAGTTCAAAGTTCATTGTTTTCGAGGTATTTGGCATCAAAGTTGAACAATTTAAGACCAATAAACTGGTTTTCTGGCCATAACTTTTGTGTTAATTGGTTTAAAATGAAAACCCTGGACCAGTTTTTAGAGACGTCTCAGACGAACCCAAATATGTAGATTTCGTATATGTTAGATCTTTCACGTCAATAATCACGAAATAAGTGTTTTTTAGACAATGTTTAAAAAAAACCTTACAAAATTAAGTATTTGTTTGTTTCAAAATCCGGTGGACCGAAATGGAGATAATAAAAGATTGAACAACCGATAGCCGCTTGCTTTATAATTCTATCTGTAGTGCAAAAGTAGGAGAAACGATTTAAAACATGTCAAAAATCGATGAAAACCACGGGTAGCCCCTTAACCCGCTGACTTAAGTGCGATGGGGCAATATTTATGAGTAGGTGGTGTGGACCCATATTTTTACACTTGACTGTAGGTAAGTACCTAATCTAAGTAAACGCTCAGACAGCGGACGAAAAAACATAGAAGTGAAGAAGGGCCCAAAATGGCCTCACAGAATGGGTGCCATTGTCATTTTGCGGGGTGTCAAAACGATGCCAGGCAGCCGTTTAGTCCGAACATGCGCATACCGGGTTTTAGGCACGTGTTTGGATATAAATTAGTAAGGAGCTCGCATTCCACGGTTTTTTCATTGGCTGCGCTCAGAGTGGCGCCCACAATAGCATCGATTGCGTTAGTCCTCAAAGGTGATCGCATAGAGTGGTTACTAATTGAGCTCTTCCGTGCTGTGAAATGCGCGTTAAGCTATCGATCCCAGTTCTTATCTACGACGATAATAGTTAACGAGTTTGACAAAGCTTTGTCTGTTTGTATTTGTGGTGCATATATAACAGAATCATGCAATGCACTATTTCTAAAATTAAAGCTGCTTACTCTGCCTGTATATTAAACAATTAGCAATATTTGTGAAAGTAAATCCAGAATTATTTAATAAAGTTAGAGACAATAGGACGGAACGAACAGTTAACGAAGGTAAATTAGTCTTACCAAAAACTAAACTGTATTACTGTAGAAGAAATGCTTATGTTACAAAGAAAGAAAGAAAGAAAGAAAGAAAATAAGTTTATTTCGCAAAAATACAGAATACAACAATATTATTAAGTATACATTTTGACATGATTAATTGATTGATTGTTATGGCCATCAGTTTTTAATATACTACCTACAAATCTACGTAACTGCCCATAAAAATATTTAAAACTGAACTCCATAAAAGGCTCACTCATACAGTATTTTATTCGGTTAATGAATTAAGAAAGAATGAATTAAAGAATTAACTTACTAAGAAGATATTGTGTTACAGTCGAGTTCTCTAATATCTACACAGACAACCTTTCAAAAATATCTATACAGAGACTTAATTGTTACTGACATAAGACACATGTGTTCCATGTGAACTATTCCTTGGGCCAAGTCAGCAAGCTGACCTCGGGATCCTGGCAACTCACTTCCTTAGGGCAACCACAGACTGATTGTGGCAATTGTGGTTGCTAATAAGCATGCTTTAAAGCAAGCGTGGTTAATACTACGTCGGTGACAAACAAGCGTACATCCCTCCTGATGGTAGGTGGTCACGGCAGCCTATGGATATTGTTGAGTCCAACAAAAACGTCACCATGTCTTATTAATCATGTTTCACAGCAAGCGTGATGCCTGGCGCGAAGGGCGGCCCGCGCCGGAATCGATCAGTTATATTAATAACCCGTCTAGACAGACAGCGGGACGTGGGACTGACATTTGTGTACGTTATAAGTGTTTGTTGTAAATTGTAAGTACGAACAGTAGGTCTATTTGCCTTGATGGAATAACAATATCAAGTATAAATAGTTTTATTCGACGCCTGGATATCTCTTACACTTCCAAAGATATATATAACGTTTGTTAAAATAAATTTGGAAATATTTTCCTATTATATTTGATTAAGAATGAAGTCTCAGGGTTAATAGACCTGCTCGTTTTATAGCGGAATAGCAAAGGACCTAAAGCGCAATTTACACATGCAAGTTTCATTACATTGCGGGTTACCGAGTTACTTATACTGAGTTTTATCTATCAAACCCCGCAATGTAGTTAAACTTGCATGCAATTTCTTGCATGTGTAATTTGCGCTTAAGATGACGGGGCCTAAGATGAACTCACTCTCAGTAATATCCTATTGACTCCTGTTGAACCTACTTGTGTGACCAAGGAGACTCATAGATTTCTAAGCTATTATCATCATTATCATATCAGCCGAAAGACGTCTCATGCTGTGTCAATGGCCTAAACTATAGGTTAAGTTAATTGTATCACAATACGCGAGACCCGGAGACTCTATTATATATCTCCCGGCAAATGTGTGCAGGTAGTTGCCTATTGTATATTGTTTCAGTGCCGGGCGTAGATAAGAGTATTTTACCAAGTTTGTTCCGTGTGTAGTTACCCTAAACAACGTTCCCACAGATTACGAAAACTATTCTAAGGGCGGGTTGCATCAAACTGTCTGGCGGTGTTCGTTAAAACCTGAATGTATAAAGTTTGACAACGTTCCAAGGAATGACAGCTGCCTGCGCAATGATTAGTCTATAATCGTAATTTTGTCAACCCGCCCTAAATGAGATCGAATCCTCCGGCATCCCACCTCTTAGTTGTAAACGATGACTATACATCAACTCAGACAGCCAAGCTACTCTGCTCGCACTAGAATCCCTAGAGTTCAAGATGAACATAAACATAGGCACCACACCCAGCCAGGAAGCAAGCCTGACCCGGACCAGCTGGATATACCAGGGAGCGCAAATTTATGGGGAGTAACACGCTCTGGGATGGGAAGGGAAGACCGACCAGCAGCAACCAGTCGGTCACAATCGACCAGCCGCAACCAGTCGGTCACAATCGACCGGCTATGCAGCCTTTAGCGATCGGTCTTCCTAGGGAGAAGTCTTCGTCATGTGGAACAAAAGCATAACTCGTATTTTTTCTTAAGGTTCGTCAGTCTTCTAAGGCTTGCATAACAATTGAACGCTTTTTTCTCCTCGCTTAAGCTCTAGGTATTTTTTTGCATCCAGTTTCATTGGAGTTTGGTTTTCTTTTCGTTCTGGTGTTTTAAGTATTTATTACAAGATTATGAACCTAGCATGTTTACGAGGGCTGCCTTTTAAGTTCTGTCGTTTGCAAACCTCCCGTGATTGCATAAAGAAGAACTAGTGTCACGTTAAAATATTTGAATTTAGAATTCGAAAACAAAAGAATGACTCGAAATCGGCCCAACCGTTTTAGTACAGCGTTCGTTCAAAGTTGACAAGTCAGTTGTGAAAATGGAAATTTCGAAGGAAAATTTACGTGCGATAATTTTTCACAACTTCAAAAGGGGCTTAACGCGACTTCAGTGCTTCGAAGAGTTGACTACGGTTTTCAATGATAAAGCACCATGCCTTCGGACTGTGGAACGCTGGTATTTAGAATTTCAACGTGGTTGCTCTAGTCTTGGTGATAGACATCGTGAAGGTCGACCAAAAACAGCCGTAACCCAGGAGAACATTGATGCTGTACGGCAACTGATCATCGAAGATCGCCATGCGACATACCGTGAGATAGAAGCTTCCTTAAGTATTTCAGGGACCAGTGTTCACAGTATTTTGCATGATCACTAAGGCGTAAAAAAGTTGATCTCACGCTGGATACCACATTTACTCAGTGAAGACCAAAAAACGGCTCGCGTTCGATGGTGTCGCAAAACTCTGCGGCAATTCAACCGAGGAAACTCGAAACATGTTTACGACATTATCAGTGGTGACGAATCTTGGATATATGCCTACGATCCCGATTCTAAACAGCAGTCGACTGTTTGGGTGTTCCAAGATGAGCCAAAACCGACCAAAGTAATACGCTCACGGAGCACTTCGAAAAAAATGGTCGCCACGTTTGTGGCAAAAAGTGGCCACGTTGCCACCATCGTGCTCGAGGATCGTAAAACGGTTAATGCTGACTGGTATACCACTGTCTGTTTACCAGAAGTCATCGGCGAGTTTCGAAAAAATAACCCAAGACGTCGTATAAGACTGCACCACGATAATGCGAGCTCGCACACCGCCCGGCAAACTATTGCGCTTTTAAAAGAGCAAAACGTCGAAATTCTGAAACACCCGCCGTACAGTCCAGACTTAAGCCCTAACGATTTTTTTACTTTTCCAAAAATCAAGCAACGACTTCGTGGTCAACGGTACCAGACGCCTGAAGAAGCGGTTAAGGCATACAAAACGGCCATTTTGGAGACCCCGACTTCGGACTGGAATAAGTGTTTCGAAAACTGGTTCGATCGAATGAAAAAGTGTATTACATATCACGGTGATTACTTTGAAAAACAATAAATACCATTTAACACTTAAATTGTCTTTAGTTTTTCCAAACGACACAACTTAAAAGGCAGCCCTCGTATCCTCTATGTTTTTAATATCGCTCGCCTATTCAAGCACATCTGGCGTGGCGTGGGTCCATAAAGTCATAAAATCTGGACATTTCAAGAAAGTGCATTCACGCGCAGTAGGTAGAAACGGATCTTTTTTGCGTTCCTTTGTTTTGGGTTATAGGCAGATATATCGCTATTCATTGCTCGTCCCCGGCGCTATTTCTTTTAGAAATCGGATGTTGCTTATTACATCATGGGTTAAGTTTCCTTAGTTTTAATTGCCGCTAATTGTTGATTCTACCGTGGCGTTGCTTCTGTGTTGCACTGACACGAACTGATTTTACGTACCTAATACCTAGATGGACTGAACCCTCGTAATAGCCGCGTAATACACTACACGTTTCTATAACCCGGAACTTATTCGAGATCTCAAGAAGACATGCAAGACGGGGTAAATCGCTCAGACTACGGGGTGCGGCGCTCGCACATCTGTTGGGCTATTGGCTATTGTTTTGTTTAATTTTATGGCGTAATGAGACATCGGAGAACGTTCTCAAAACCGCGTCCGCTCGCAACGGCTATCCCAACAGAACTCTCTGGCACTAGAATCCCTAGAGTCCTACTCTAAACTAGTCCAGAATTGTAAAAACAATTTAAATACCCTGGATATTCCAAAGTCATACTTAGATGGGTACCAGGACATTCCGACATAGTAGGAAATGAAAAAGCTGATGAACTTGCAAGGAAGGGCGCAGACACAACCCTGGTCGACCCAGAACCGTTCTGTGGTATCACAAAACGGAAATCATATCTCTGCTAAACAACAGAGAAATCAGAGGCAATAAAGCTGTGGAAGTTCGCCAAAGGACAAAAACATGCTAAAGCCTTGATCAAAGGATACAATAATAAACTGTCTAAAGAGCTATTACAACTCAGAAGGCACAAAACCTGCGCAGTGACGAGAATTCTGACAGGATATTGCAAATTAAATAAGCACCTGTTTCAAATAGGTGTGAAACAGGACGCAACTTGGAGGTTCTACCAGGAGACAAAGGAAACAGCAATGCCAATTCTCTGCTCCTGTGGAACAATCATGCATAAAAAAAGTATCTATCTAGGGCGGCACATCGTGCACCCAGAAGAGGTACAACATATCACCCGCAAAGGGCTGCCACAATAGGCATATAAAGGCCCACAATACCACACAATAATAAAACGATGACTACAAGAAGATCATAAACACATAACCATTTCTGAAAACTAAGATAAATATACGTATTGTCTACGTCTCCGGCCAATGACATCGATTTAATAATACCAGCTCTACTGAAAGATGTGATCTGCATATATTTAGCAAACCAACTTATCACTGACACGAATCGTGCAATAATAGACCTAATATCAACTCCAATAAGAGTCATGCCATGTCGTCTATGTGTTGGTGGCAATCATGTGACAGCGGGCGCGGCTGGGTGATGGAATGTCGCCGACTGACTTAATTACTCAACGTCGTATGTTATATAATAATATTAGGTGACTTACGACATTGTGTTAGAGTCTGATACCACACTCACTAACTAGTTGGGTTCCGTGTCGACTGAGGTCAGTTCAAACGTCTAACTAAACGTCTAAACGTAGTAAAAAAGGACCTAAGAGCAAGATGCACTAAGATCCCTTATTCCAGAAATACAAAACTAATAATTAATTTTAATCGTCCAATCTCAAACAAATTGCTACTTAAAGTATTTTTGATAACCAATTCAACAAAGCTACTAACTCGAGGCTAACCCACAAAGCAAGCAAATCAAAATTTCTCCACTAAAACCTCTTTCTGAAACTATGAAACAATGAAAAACTCTTGCAAGTTCGTAACGAGATACAATCGTAGTCAGAAGTGTTATCTCGACGTCTCCAACTTGGTCGGCCGGGTTGCAATAAAAACTAACTGCTTTAGATTCCAATTGTGGAATGTTCTTTTGTTCTTGCGGTACTTGTGAATATTACCAATGGTAATTGTTCTGTAAGTCTGTTAAAGTTTGTAATAGAATATGCATAATTTTATTAGTTCTGTTATGAAGCTATTTAATTAGTTTCAAAGGGAAGCGAGAGCAGCTTAAACTGCGGTTACTGACAATAAATAAACTAGTGGCTCTGTTGTAGAGCTTCTTTAGAACTCGCAAGCCAGACATAAATTATAATTAAAAACCGGCCAAGTGCGAGTCGGACTCGCGCACGAAGGGTTCCGTACCATTATATATAATAATAAGTTACAATAGAATTTGTACGAAACTATTACTTCTTGAAGTACATTTTATAAGTTGGTCGACTATTACTCGTAAACGTGTAAAGCCTACTTAGCTGTGATAGTTTTCCTTTTAACTTCGTTATATGTACTACTACCATGAATTTTTTCACATATCCCAAAACAACCATTTAGCTAGCAGGGGGTGGGGACACTGGAGTCTAACAAAAATTAGCACTTTAAGGCTTAATATTTCACAAACGGATCGTTTAATCGAATAATTGTTTTCACAAACCCCCAATATTTTCAAAAGACCTATCCAACGACACCCCACACTATGGGGTAGACGACAATAAAAAAAATCATCCCCACTTTACATGGTACCCTAAAAAAAAATGTTTTTCAAGATTTTATTTTACCACTTTGTCGGCATGACTAATATGTATATTCATGCCAAGTTACAGCTTTCTAGTACCAAGAGCCTCTGAGCTAAGCTGCGGACAGACGGACGGACGGACGGACATAGCGAAACTATAAGGGTTCCGTTTTTGCCATTCTGGCTCCGGAACCCTAAAAAACAAAAAAAATTGGAAAACTGTATCCACAATTTTTTTTTATATAATTGGCTACTTTCCTAACAAATATATTCAGTCTAGTCAAGATAATCTAACTGATGGACTAAATAGAATTAAAAAAAAAAGAAATAATTCTGGCCCAAGCTGAAGCAGAGATCTTCGATCACTTCGCTCGCTCGTTTTATAAAATCACGCGACGATCTTACACAAAACAGAACTAGCCCCATAGTACAGTCAGCATCAAAAGTAACTGGGCAAACGAAGACGTCAAGTATTTATTAAAAGGGAATAATCAGAGCTTTTGAAGTCGTCAATTGCGCAGTTACTTTTGATGCTGACTGTACGCCTGAGACAGGTGAAAAAGGTTATCCCTGCCTAATTTTCAACTGACCTACATTTTAAAAGCGAGTTCGTTAATGTATCAGTTAAAATGATTAGCCCCAAGGCGGCCGATACATCAAGACGGAATTTAATATCCCAGACGGCGACTTAAAATAACTTCAGCGCGGAAGATCGCTCCTTATAGTCCAAGAGCCAGGACACATAAAGGTTTTTGTATTTTAACCAAATAAATATAAGTAAGTACGAGTAATACCAACGCAACCATAATCCTGACTTTGACGGTATGCTCGTACTGCTTGTTCTGGCAATACTAATGAAAAAAAATATGGCCGTTATGTCAACTAAGCTGTAAATGTTTTTTTTTATATCTTGTTTTTAATTAATCAAGAACATAATATGAGCGACATTGTCGTTTAACGACCAAGCTCCTTAAAATAAGCTAAAAAAAGAACATAATATGGACTTTCATTAGAACATTATAAAATGGTAAACACCAATACTTACTCAAATGAGATGCCGTAATAAGACGAGAGACAGGCTATTGTCGGTAGAAAAGAAGACGGACCCAAATGTCAATCTATACTATCTACACTTCTATCACACACACAAAGAGGAAATATATTATAAAGAGGAAAGATTTGATTGTTTGTTTGTTTGTTTATTTGTATTGAATAGGCTCCGAAACTACTGAACCGATTTAAAAATATCTTTAATACCATTAGAAGCCGACATTATCTCTGATGAACATAGGCTACTTTTTAACGCGGGAAAATGCTTCATTCCTACGGGAAAACGGGTAATCCGTGCGAAGCCGGGCGGGGCAGCTAGTGTCTTATAAAATTATAACAAGTTCGTTACCAATGCCAAGGAAACGTATGTTCTGGCGAATGTCGACCTACAGATTCAGGTGGTAATGATTAAGCTTTGTCGAATGTATGTGCCTTTACGCGACACTGGCTCTTGTATAATTGCAGCCTTCCCTGCATGACGGATCGCCTCGCAAGTTAAAAAGCAATCTGCCCCCCGAACGAGTTAGTCTTTACACGGACGAACAGCTGTTCGCTGCAAGGCGCTTCGAAATTAAGTTTTGCCTAGAAAACTAAAATTATAAAAAAATAATGCTTTGAACATTTCGGCAAAGTAGAAAGTGTAATTATATCCTCTACTAAAGAAATGAATCAATATATTTATTTACAGAAGTATATACAAGTTATTTTTTTTTATTTACAAAGATAGAGCCCGCTTATTAAGAGGTAAGAACTTTGCAGCAGCTAGCCGCCTCGCGACGGAGAATAGGTACTTTTTTGTTGAAATTTCCATTTCGGGAGAAAACGGATTCCACTAACTAAATCTTAAATTACTTTGTTTTTGATGTCGTTCGTTTCAGCATAATTAATAGATTTATAGGTTTAGCTTATAAAAATAAAATAAAAATTAGGTGTCTGAATATATTGGAAATTTTGAAAAAAGTAAAACTTTTTAAACCTAGTCTTTCATTGTGTCAATAACGTTTTAAACTCATTGAGATTGGAAAATATTAAGAAGTGGAAAAACGTTCTCTCTTTTTTTATGGACAAGTACGCGTATTCTTCCCTCTTAAATTATCAATTCGTGCCTCTCGCATTTACATACTTGCAAGTAAGAGACGAATGCTATACTAGGTAACTAAAGGTTATTTAACTCAAGGCCTAAAGGTTGATTTGAAATAATGACGACCGGGTAGCCTAGTGACGATGCCTTCCTGGGTTCGAATCCCGGTAAGGGCTAATGTTTGTGATGAGCATGAATATTCGTTTCTGAGTCTTGGATGTTTTCTATGTATTTAAGTACTTATATCTATTAAATATTCCGTCGTCTAGTAACCATAACACAAGCCTTATTGAGCTTACTATGGGACTAGGTCGATTTGTGTAAGAGTCTCCCTTACTATTTATTTATTTAATGAAGACTTCCATTAGATCTATACTTATCGTCCAAACACTAAATTCCATGAACACTAAATACACATGCAAAGTCCAGTGACCAACACAGTTAAACTTTGTCATTGCAGGATTAGACTGTAACACAAGTTACACACAACAAAGCACACCACAAACACAACTGGACCCCACAAGTGCTGTGTAACTTTCCCTGCTTTATTATCATCGGAAAGCAGTCAATAGGGCGGGCACATATTTTCCACAACGAACAACTTTGAGGGGAAACGTCGACGCAAGTTGCGCAGTTGGCGCGTTGGGTACAAAGTATCTTCAGTTATTAGAGAGTTATTTCAGTTTTTTAATGTAGGGAAAACTGACGGTTTATAAAGTATCTTTTAAACGGTTTTCCCTACTTGTCAGCTTGTCATATTGCAGATAAGCGCAGGTATACGCTATTATTGACATAATTAAATTAGTAGGTACGACGATTAATGATAATAAATCAGTTTATATTATATACGTCCCACTGCTGGGCACAGGCCTCCTCCCATGGATGAGAGGGATGATTAAATTCAATAGTTTCAAACACAGTCTTTAAAAAAATCTACATGGATGATCTACATAGACTATGTATTTATATCTATTAAGTACTAGCTTCTGCCCGCGACTCCGTCCGCGTGGAACTCATTTATATCGTAGCTCCATACAAACTTTCACCCCCCCCTTCATCCCCTTGGGGGATGATTTTCGGGATAAAAACTATCCTATGTCCTTCCCCAGGACTCAAACTATCTCTATACCAAATTTCATCCAAATCGGTTAAGCGGTTTAAGCGTGAAGACGTAACAGACAGACAGACACACTTTCGCATTTATAATATTAAGTATGGATATCGTCGTCTTGAGCGCCACACGCCATATTGAGCTTACTAGTTCGATTTGTGTTCTTGTTCTATTACATTTATTCATTCCAAAACCAATAATGCTAACTGCATTTTCTAAAAGAAGCGTACTAAAGTAACCCCATTATTTTCCTAATTTATTTAATCGTATGGCATACATTATTTAGGCGTTAGTTGGTCACTCTTTAGTACCACCCAGGGGACACGTGCAGGGTTGTGGTGGGTAGCTCCTGCGGACGCGAGTAACAGTTGTCCCCCCTATGTCAAGTGAGTGGGCAACTCGACTGTTAGAAGTTCTTAAGCCGCCCGAAGGCATCTGAATCGGCTTAACGACTACTGTCATAGACAGCAGCCGGGATCAACTGCTTAGCGTGCCTTGCAAAGCACGGAAGCGCTCATTTATATTAACCACTCAAACCGCGCTAGGCTTCTTATTTTCCTAAAGTCACCCCAATCCACATATAGTACATACCATAGACTATAATGAATTGTTCATTACCGATATCGCTTTGCCCTATCAAATCCGTTCAACACAACTCTAATTCCCTTTGCGGCAGTCCGTTTGTGTTTCAAGTTTGGTTATAATTGAGAGGTTTCAAACGGATAGCACTAATTAGATTCTATGGTCGCAGGGTATTTGGTAAACATCTATAGCTGAATTTAGTTTGCCTTTGAGTTGATTTCATACTATATTTTATCGCTAGTAAAAATAAGTTTATAGTCCGCGAATGTTACACATTAAATAAAATGATTGGAACGGATTTCATCGAGTATATTGTGTATTAAATATATCCCGACTTTAGAGCATAGATTTCTACGCAGGAGCTATGGTAATAATAACAACAGGACTAGCAGTATACAAATCTCAATAAGTGTGACAGAAAAGGATATATCATTCGTAATCCCTATCATAGTTCCACTTTTATTAACTGCCGCAACTGAGGTATGAGGTTGCGACAAATAAACCATTACCCCCGCCGGTCATTTTAAGTCCAGGGGACCGATTTTTGACTTTCGAGCGCTCGAAAATTAAATAAAAGTAAATGCTATTGTAGTGTCATAATCACAGGCACTTACTTTCTACTGATAGAATTGAATACGAATGGTACATACCGCTCGTTAAAATTTTCTATCGTCATTTCAAAATTGCATTTCATCATTTTTGGCAGTTTTCGAGTGAAAGAGTCGACCGCTCGGAAGTCAAAAATCGGTCCCCAGTTCTTAACTTACCCGCTCGCGGTGACCTACAATAAACAACATCCCCCCGCACAGTGTTGCAAAGAACTCGAAACGTCACGATAAATTTAAAGCACAATTAATGAAATAAATGAGTTTTTTTCTGCAAATAGGCCGTAATGGAACTTTTACAAGTCAAAATTCTACCAGCGTCTCTGAAAAAGAAGACCACTGTCAAGAAGAAACGCCTAAACAAACTCAACAATCAGTATTTTTTTGCCAAAAAAAAGCTTATTCATAGTAATAAGCTTCTTGCTAGTTCTTAACCTACTTAAAATAAGGCAAACTAAATATGAATACAAAGAAAAACAAAACTTCATAAAAAATAAATAAATAAATATTAAGGGACAATCTTACACAAGTCGGCCTAGTACCACAGTAAGCTCAGTAAGCCTTGTGTTATGGGTACTAGACGACGATATATATAATAGATATAATTACTTAAATACATAGAAAAACTTCCATGACTCAGAAACAAATATTCATGCTCATCACACAAATATATAACCTGTTAGAATGATTAAGCTATTTGGGGTTCTGGTTTGGGCCACGCATTTCTGTCAGTGAGATAGTCCTCAACCCTGTAATAAGCCTTTGACTCCAATTTTTTTTTCAAGTAATTTTTAAAATATACACTGTAAGCTACGGGAGCCTAGTGGTTCAGGCATGCGGCTGTCAAGCGGCGGTCGTGTGTTCGAATCCCGGCTCGTACCAATGAGTTTTTCGCAACTTATGTACGGAATATTACCGTTAACTTTTCGGTGAAGGAAAACATCGTAAGGAAACCGGTACACCCAATAAGGGCTAGTTTTCCCTCTGACTTCTTTACGAGTGACTGTCTCGATAAACAAGTGCCTATGCCAAATCTTTGGATTAGGTGTCGAAGTGGACCCCGGGCTCATTTAGGGGCACAACCGGGAATAACGCTAGGAGGATGACGATGCATGCGCTATAAAATCCGTTAATTTAATCACTAATTCTTTGTTAAATTTCGAAGTATAAACATTGCACGTAGAACCGATGGCCGCGCGTTGGGGCAGAAAGGTGACCACGTACCGGCAGGCGCAGCGTGGGTAGAGTAGGTGCACTGATGACCTGGTAAAGGTCGTGGGAGTCCGATGGATGCAGGTGGCGCAGGACCGGTCATTATGGCATTGTGGTCTTTGGGGGAGGGCATGTTCAGCATCGACATCTTTTGGGTAATATAATGATGATGACAAAAAAACACAGCAAAGAACCATCTTGACGGACAAGACTTTTCATTTTTTAAACACAATATCGTAGCTCCCATCATCGTTTTATTATCAACTATTGAAATTTGCAGCCAATTTCACGTGATACATATTAAGTAATACAATTAGTTATCACAAGTTATTGTTTGGAGTAGTTAAAGTGGAAGATAGTGAATTTCAAAGAACATTAGCTGAAAACAATAAGCGAGTACCCCTTCGTACAGACAAAGAAGCTTGTGAAGTCATTATAATAATATTTAAATAGCGTCTCGCTCGAAATAACTTCCGGGCAAGTATCGCGAAATAAAAACTACGGCTACATAAACTGTAGTTTTTGTACAGAAACACAAAATAAACTGCAAGGGTTGGCCGAGCCCATGAATAATCGTATTAATTTTCAATGCCACTTCTAGCAATTGTGTCTGTTTGCGATTACAGACAGGCGTGATAGAATTATCTTCCCAAAACAAATAAAAAAAAAAGTATAGTAAACTCTCACGAGTCTCTTTCGGTTAAGGATCGCGGATCGAATCGAAACAAGTCAAAGGTTATTCGACTTTTACGACGCCAGAGACCGTTATAAGTAATGTAAAAACAAACTATTATTTTGATAGAAGACTAGGTGTCCCGTTCCCTATCCTCCTATAGCGTTTCCTGCTCTAAAGGAGCCTAGGATCCGCTTTGGCACCTAATCCCTTGAGATAGTGCGTACGGTACGTACTATTTTTACGAAGCGACTGCCATCTGACCTTCCAACCCAGGGAAAACTAGACCTTAATGGGATTAGAAGGGTTTCCTCACGATGTTTTCCTTCACCGAAAATTACATACAATATACACTAAGCGGCGGGCGAGATAATTGCGAAATAGGTATTTGTAAAATGTATTGCTGTCGCGCCAACCTCAAGCCTTCCCCCGACAGAGCGCGATAGAGACAATGCAGCCTAGACCGTAAATACCTATTAAAAGTACATAAAATCAACGTTTCGTAGTCCCCTGATTTCTTCTCCAAAACTTGACCTATTTGACTATTTTTTTTATTTAAAATCAAAGAAAGGCTTTGGCCGTGTGTCTATGTTTTCTTTTTTTTAAATAATCTAGTCAGAATTGTTTTCTGGATGTTTGAACACAGCGGAAAATCTGGCATTTTTTTAGATTTTTGAAGGTTAATATCTCTCTTAAGAATAAATTTGTGAAAAAAAGAAAACATAGGAACATGTTAATAGTAGCCACAGTTTTATGGAAACAAAATGCTCTACTGCCATTATCAGAGAAAACAGGGGACTACGTTTCTATGGAAAAACGGCCCTTGTGTTTCCTCTTAAGTATCAAATGATAGTGGTGCGAGCCGCGGTTTGAACTCACGACCCCCAGATTGAAGCCTACCGCTAGGCTACAGTGGCTATTGTGATTTCAACTAACGTTTAAATAAAAGATACGGAATAGAACGCCACCGGCCCTCGGTAAATTTAAATTGCTGTCTTGACGCAACTCCCGAGACTCATGCACCGGCGAAATGCAAAGAGGTTTATTTGCAATGCAACGCGTTGCACCTTTCAGATTTAAATATATAAAGGTCTGTTTGTTGTTACAGTTTTTACTGTAGCATTTTTCACAGACAGTATTACACAATATGTTGATATAGGGCAGTTTTGTTTGTCTTAGCTAGAACATACATACATAGATTCACGCCTTTATTTCCAAAAGGGGTAGGCAGAGCACATAAAACTTATGTGCCAGTGCCACTTTTAGCATAAATTTGGGTATAAAAGATCGACAAAATTTGATATCGCAGTGACAGGTGCCCCAGGTTAGCCCAACGCCCACAACACATTTCAACCCTGCTCCCTTAGACGACTTTTACGACACCCCTAACCCGACACCACACGTTCTTAGGTAGTCTCACACAATAAATAATATTACCTACAAACTAAAGGACCTCTGCCTAGTAAAATCAATATTCAAGAACTAGAAAACCCACAGAAATAAATTATAAACCAAAAAATAAATTAATAAGATCATGAACCACTTGAAAAAAAAAGACATCATCTTGAATTGAAGCCGAGATCTGACAAGTTGCAAGTGTCCATGGGCGGCGGTAATCGCTTACCATCAGGTGATCCGTCTGCTCGTTTGCCTCCTATACCATAAAAAAAAAAAAAAAAAAAAAAAGCGTTTTCGACAGCACAGTACTCCTAAAGACTCAATTTTCTCCACCCAAGATTATCTCAAGACATAAATTGCCAGCACTACCAAGAATATAGTCCCAAAAGACTGGACAGAGAACAATATTAACTGTAATATTAACCTTACACTCAGGTCGTTTACAAACCGTGCCCACGACCAGGATACATGGCGATGTCCATTACTGGGCCATCCAAAATTCACAAGGGACCGGAAAAATTGTACGGTGGACGAGGTCCGAGTAATTTAGATGAGCGCGGAACTCCGAGATCGCGTTTTGAATTTTTAACACAAAGTGGGAAGTTACAGTGAAGATGGTTCACTTTTAATGGAACTATTGAGACGTAAGAGTTATAAATCTAAATTGGAGACTGCTGTTATAGAAGAAAAGGTCAGTTAAGAGTATGTTGTACTATAGTAGAGTTGCCGACTACATAGTAGAGTTGGTAGTGTTGGTACTATTAGTTACACTTACATTGCATCTGTAGAAGTCAGTTATGGGGAAAACGTATGAAGTCTCCCTAGATATAATAGACAAAACAATATTACTAAAAGGCGGACTAAACTAAACGAACTAAATTCTCTTCTGTACAAGCACCAAATGCCGCAGCCAAATTGCACACAAAAAAACATCGGAGAGTAAAAGCAATATTCCAATTAATACCAACTGACGCATTTTAATATCGTTTCCGCAAAAGCTTTCCGGAAGCTCACAAAGGCGGCTTTCATCGCGCGGGAAAGCTCCATTGCCACACAATGGCAGAAACGCAGTTACAAACATATGAAATCTATATTTACGTGTTACATTTCGCGCATGGACTGTGCAATAAGCTGGTTTGAAAATCAACGGTCACTTGAGCGAAATTTTCGCTCGCACGCTTCTAAAGCTCAGTAAAAGCTCGATGGGCTTTAAGAGCTTTTTGAATAACCTTAACATAATATAAAAAGTACTGCCTGTCGCTGTCGTTTTAAGTGGCGAAGCAATGGATTGAAAATATATATCGACTTTGGCTTTTTACTTTTAAAAAGTATATTCTAGAAAGTACGTCACGCAAAAAGGAGTAATACATAAATAAATAAATAAATATTTGGGGACAATCTTACACAAATCTACCTAGTCCCAAACTAAGCAAAACTTGTACATATATAGATAAATAAATATCTACTTAAATACATAGAAAACATCCATGACTGAGAAACAAATATTCATGCTCATCACACAAATAAATGCCCTTACCGGGATTCAAACCCGAGACCTCCGGCTTCGTAGGCAGGGTCACTACCAACTAGGCTACAGAGGTCGTCATAAATCGATTGGAATACCAAAAAAATTGAATATCGATTCTCGAGGATCCCAAGATCCTGACCCGATGAACATGGGACTATTTGAAAAGGATACCCTTTCAAACAAATTTTCCAAATCGGTCTAGGCGTCTTAGTAAGAAACATACATAAAATAAAAGATTCCGACGAATTGAGAACCTCCTCCTTTTTTGGAGTCGGTTAAAGAACAGCTTATGTTTAAATTTTCTATACTAATAAAAATTAGTAGGCAAATTGCGCGCTGCTCCAAACACAAAAGACTCGCTCACAATGCAGCAAAAGTATAAAATAAGCATGCAATAACTGGGCGCGCGGTAAATCTGCCCCGGCCCTTCGGCCCTGTGGGGGCTATTTCGAGTACGAAACAATTCAGAGGAGCAATCATTATCATTATTTCTTAATACCACGACGGTGGTAAAGAAGCATTCGGCCTGCCTGAAACAGACACCGTCGACGCTTGCGCTGCCAGCACTCAATTGATAAAATAATGAGATAAATACATATTATGGGACAATGTTATACACAAATAGAATTAGCCACATGCTTAGTAGGCTAGGCGACATATTATATACTCGTAATAGATAGTAGTATCTACTTAAATACAGTTGAAAACTTCCGAGACTCAGAATAACTATTGTTTTACATGTCAGTCAGAATTGGATTGTACTATTTTAATATCCGCATACGCGCGGTTAAGACTTATGACTATAGTAGGATCGGTACATTGATAATCATATGTCCTTAAACCATTAACTATTGTGTACAAATTCACCAAACAGTTTTTGTTAAATGATTGAATGAATGAATGTAGTATATTCACTATAAACATATGGTACAGGTACAGTTGTTGCATTGCTGTTCGTCGTTTTGACCCTGAAATGTGATCGGTAGACACGTAAAAATAGACCTCCCGAAGTCCTCAACTAAATACACACGTTATTGTCTAAACTGTGCAACGTGCGATAATGAATGCAATCGTACACCGTAGTTTATTATCCCAGCCTTACCCGAAGTCGGTCAGTCGGGTAACGAAGCCTGCATATTTGATGCCCCGCTTGATTACCAGCAGCCTTCCCGCTGCCTTTCTTAAGAATTTAACTGAAATACTACTGCTAGTGGCAACTGTATAAACATTCTTTTTACCTACTTCTTTTTGCGTGAATGTCTAGTAGTGCACGGCCAGCGTCATCAATTTCGTGGCATAATAATAATAATAACATTATTTATTGCAGCGAAACAAACAAATGCAGAACGATATAAAATATAAGGAGGTATAACAGGTAGCAACAGGCGGTCTTATCGCTAAAGAGCGACCTCTTCTAGCAGAAAATGACGAATAAAAATTAGGAACAGGTAGTGCAAGAATAAAGAAATCAAATCAAATCTTACTCCTCTAAGATAACACATAATCAAATTGGATATGACTAGTAGTCAAATTACATAAGCATACATTTATATTTCTAGTAGTCTGCGTAGCGCAATGGGTATGTGGACAACGAAAGTCGGATCGTCTTATACACATTACGAGCGACATAATTCTACATATTTACACTTTCATTATCACTACAGACTAGAATCTTTGACCAGTGTGTGTTGCCAACCTGCCACCGATAACATGTGGCACAGAAACGTGGTTGCTTAGTATGGGCCAATTAAGAAGGCTCAAAGTCAATGGAGAGGGCTATGCCGGGAGTTTCTCTGCGTGATCGCATCAGAAATGAGGCTATCGCAGCAGAATCAATGTAACCGATATAGCCCTCCGAATTGCTAAACTAATATGGCAGTTGGCGGGGCACATAGCACGTAGAACCTATAGCCATTGGGGCGGAAAGTTTCTCGAGTGGCGGCCACGTACTGGAACGCGGCGTGGGTAGGCTGAGACAAGCGGTGCTGGCAAGGTGGACTAATGACCTGGTAAAGGCCGCGGGATTCCGCTGGATGCGGGTGGCGCAGGACCGGTCACTTTGGCACTCTTTGAGGGAAGGCCTATGTCCAGCAGTGGACGTCTTTCGGCTGCTATGATGATGATAATAATGACACTTTCATTACCGACAAAACACTAACTGGTTCTCTGCACAGCACATGGTCAAGAGTGTTGGCAGTCAGTGTGCTAAACAAGCACTTAATTTTGTTTTTTCTCTCTGAAAAATATAAGCTTTCTCTTGTTCTACGGCCTTCGAAGCTGTGTTCAAATTCCGGTAAGGGCAAGTATTTTCGTGATGGTCGATTAAAATTTGTGATTCTTGGGTGTTTTCTATGTATTTAAATATGTGAATCTATTAAATATCTCGTCGTCTAGTATCCAGGCCCCGTAGCATGGATGGCGTTATCACGCGATAAGTGACAGGATAGAGCTTCCGTCCCTGGCTGGCACCGTTCGATAGAACGAGACGACGCGCCTATCCTGTCACTTATCGCGTGATAACGCCATCCATGCTACGGGGCCTGAGCACATTGCTTGTCAAGCTTTATTGAGCTTACTATGAACCTAGTGACTTGTGTGTGACCCTAGTCATTTTTTGTCCCACTGCAAAGGCCTCCCCTTTTTTCCGCCATTCGTCTCGGTTCTGTGCCAGTGTTTGCCAATCTGTACATACCGTATCAAGGTCAATTCGCTATCTACTTTTCGGAAGCCATCTTGTGGGGTCCATTGGAGGCTAATTTAACTCACCGCTCGCAGCAATATTTATCACTATTTATTTCGTTTTCAAACTCCTCGCATCCTATTCGGATTCGCTCACTACTTTTAATACTGCAGCTACATTAACTAAACCAAACACAGTGCGTTTCTAGTCTGTAATTATCTCCGATACAGTATTTGCCGGCCCGCATCGAACAGTCCCGCTGAATAATGAAAGCCTTATCCTGCTGGAAGATTGTTCGCGAATAATGCACGGGATGGGCGCTCAGATTACACCTTGCAAGGGAAATAAGTAAAGAGGTAGTTTTTATTTAAACATTGATATGTAAATCAAAGCTACGGTAGCCTAGAGGTTCAGGCATGCGGCTGTCAACCGTCGGTCGTGGGTTCGAATCCCGGCTCGTACCAATTAGTTTTTAGGAACTTATGTACGGAATATATTTACCGTTAGCTTTTCGATGACGGAAAACATCGTGGGAAACCGGTCTAATAAGTTCTAGTTTTCCCTCTGGGTTGGAAGGTCAAATGGCTATCGCTTTCGTAAAACTATAGTGGCTATGCCACATCTTGGGATAAGGTGTCAAAGCGGAACGGAATCTTGGGATTATGTGTCAAAGCGGACCCCGGGCTCCTTTAGGGACACGACCGGGAATAACGCTATTGATATGTAAATTAGATTTTTATTTTCTCGGTTAGCCGTAGGTAGTTTCGAATGAGATAAACGCACACGTCTTCCCTGGTACGGGCACTTCGTTCGCACATAGTGACGCGGCCGCGGGTAATTTATTATCTAATCCGCGGGCGTTCAAGGTGCATGGCATAAAGTCTAGTTTGTCCAACAGGTTGGAAAGTCAGAGATGGCATCCACTTTGTTTTCGCAAAACGTACACACAAAAACAAAATGTGGTGTGTGGTGTGGTGGAATAATATCTACAAATAACATTGCCGGCCTGACTCAAGTATCTCTCACTACTCCTGTTTGTTTTCCTCGCACACCGCCCCGCTACCTGCAAAGCTCTGATGGATATCATCCCAAGGGGCATAATATAAACATAAACACTATCCAGTAGTGAGTAATAATTTGTTGTAGCCACCTGTAACGCAACTTTTACGAACAAACACTAAATAAAACAACGCACAAAGCCCCGAACGAAACCGCGTAACTTCGTTAAATAAACGAGCCCCCTCACCCCTCTCACCCCCCTTCGACCCCTAACCACGAGGGAGGGATGAATTTTTAATACCGGATGCGTTCCTGTAGGTACTATTGTTGCCCAGGTACGAGGGGTTGTTGAATTTTTGACAGCGTACAACCCATTATGAAAGAATGCTACAGGTTTGGGAATACAGTAGGCCAGCAAGGTAATTATCATTTGGTAACATCTTCGGTGCAGCGTAGAGTAATTACGTACATATTTAGTACTAGCTTCTGCCCGCGACTCCGTCCGCGTGGAACTCGTTAATATCGTAGCTCCATACAAACTTTCACCCCCCACTTCATCCCCTTGGGGGATGATTTCCGGAATACAAACTGTCTTATGTCCTTCCCCAGGACTCAAACTATCTCTATACCAAATTTCATCCAAATCGGTTCAGCGGTTTAAGCGTGAAGAGGTAACAGACAGACAGACGGACACACTTTCGCATTTATAATAGTATATATAGATATGGATATGGATGGATGGATGGATATGGATGGATGGATGGATGGATATGGATAGTATGGATTAGTATTACGTTTGAAATTGTTTATACCAAATCCGTTAAGGGTGGATTGAAAAAAAATAGTACATACTCGTAGTTCAGCGTCTTAAATGGCCCTTAACTATGTATATTTTTTTGCAATCCACCATTAACGGAGTTGATATATATACAATTTCAATGGTAATACATTACAAATTAATAATAACGTTAATACTAACCTTTGTTAATAAGTTTGGTTGATTGATACTGGGTCGTGATAAGCATATTGTATTCTTTTTTTGTCTAATAAACTATTTTCATTTTTTTTCCATTTTTTTTCACTGTCCAACCCAATCAAGTCCGTTAACACTTTACGATGTTTCGTGTTAGGGACACCAAATAAAATTACAAATAATGTTGAATTTTCCCGAAAAAGGATTAAAAATATTGTCAAATGGAGAAAAAGTAAAGAAGGGGATTAAATAATCACAAAGTTATAAGTGTCCAATGTTTTTTTTTTCTGTCCCTTTTTTGCATAATGCAACGATTGTCATTTACTATGACGCTTGAGCGTTTTCTCTGTCAAACAAGCAATGTCAAAACTACTGTAGCTTCGTAATTCTTTGAGATATCTGAAGGGGATTTTGAACCTTGAGGGGAATCTTGACAAAATGACAACCCAAAACAGAAATGTCTGGCGCACGCGATTAAGGAGACCCGACCCCAAGTGGATGGGATAAGGGAACGAAAAAGAAGGTGAATCTGGAGGGGATTTTTGTCACTAGGGATATTTTTTTGCCTTCTTTCTTTTGGAGTGATAATACATTTTGAGTCTACAACCGTATTTCTGTAAGTTGACTAAGGCGTATTGCAAGTACGGAGCTAGGCAATTCGTATTTTATTTAGCCGTTACCCATTAATTACAAAGACCCTGAAGTCTCTATAGCTAATGAATTGAAAATGCCTAAAAAGAAGAGTTATGATATCGATAGTACATAGGTGGCACCAATAGTACTCGTTGAGCAGAATCTGAATCAGCTAACATTATTACTTGCTTTGCAAATAATAATATTTGCGGTCTTCTGTGAGGTGGAAAAACCTGGCTGGAGTCGGGGTGCTCCAAATGTGAGCTCTAAAAATAAATACCTAAATATAATATAGAAACGCACGACCTACTGTAAGAATCATAATGCATTATGGCATGATCCGCTGTTCCCATCTAACGAATCAAGTGTTTTCCGGATTTCGTCCACTTACCTGAAACAAGGAAATAAATCGTTAACATCTTCAACACATTATATACCTTTTAGGGGTTCCGTAGCCCCTTAGCATAGCCATAAATAGCAAAACCGGAACCCTCATAAAATAATGAGACAGATTAGGACTACAAAAACTTTGAGGTGTACAAGAATTAAATTAGGAATATATGTAAGCCAGCTACTACTACATCGTTGTGTATAATGTCTAGTGAACTTGCTTATAATTAAATTCGTTAACTTCCAAGGATCCCTTGGTCGGTTTCATAAATTTCTGCAGTACAAGGTAGTGGAATGCAGCAGATGGCGTGTTTCGAGCGCTCTACCAATTAATGTTTGACACGCTGTAACGATTCCCCCCCCCGCTGACAGCTTCTTACCCTTAAAATCTAAAACTACCTAAAACTAAGCAGCTACTCACCCACGCTTGAGAACGCGGGATAAATTGTCATAAGCTCTAACACGACTACTGTAATTTGCATTCTATCGACCTATTTATTAAACCTACTTTTAATGCGTGTTTTATTACTAATACCTGTAGTTTGGCCAATACGTGATCGAATAGTGGTAGGACCCCATAAAATGTTGTGTACCGTAATAATCCAGGTCCTTTTATGAAAGCTAGGTAGGTTTTGGACTCTTCATTAACATAATTAAGGCTAGCCTATTAGTACATAAATTGACTTAACTATACCCTAGCTTCAACCACTAATCTTCTAATTATAATAAAGTCCTAAGTACGAAAGTATAAGTTCATTCAATGAAGAATTATTGTAAAATCATTCTGTTTGTCGTTCATTATTGGTAATTACATTATGGATGATAATTCTATGTCACTCATTATATTATTAGTATAAATATTTTTATTTTTGGGTAGAAAATCCCCTACCTCCTATTATCCGTCCGGTTGAACGAGAGAGCAGCTTTTTAGAATTCATAGCAAGTAGATTATTTATTTAAACCTATTACGAGCTAGTTGTCTACCCTAAGTAATTGTATTTTAAACCAAAGTTCTAAACGACGGTTTGTGTGGTAATTCTTTTACTCACACATAGCTACTCACTCGTTTGGATGAGGACTGGACGGCCTAACAATTTACCTGCCTGGTTACCTAAGAGTTTAAGACCCAAAGAACGAATCTACCAGCGTTTCCAACCTAACGGTCTGTCTAGAGAGAAACACCGAAACTATCTCAACAGACATCTTTTAACGTTAATAAATGTTGTATTTACAACTTATGTGGCCAATATATACCTAAGACCATTCTTTACCGATGTCATTGGTGTAGTGTCAATGTAAACCGTACCCTACATGTGAAATATTCTTCCTAAATCGTACTTTGAATGAATAATGTCCACTCAAGACAGTAATTTGCCTTAAATGGAGAATAACTAGTCCTGATAGTATAATGCCTAGAATGAAGGATATCCATTCATAACAATAAGATACTTTAGGTGGATTTGATGAACTGCTCCGCCTGTCATCAATTCCCAGACTTATTCCATCTTTCTGGAACAATTCTGATATCTCATCGTCATAAATAGAATAGTTACCTTTCTTTGATGTCTATTAATTGTCACACCGTATGATATTTCACATGTATCCCACGGCAACTTGACACTCCTTTGACCACTTAATACACTTAACTTAATCTTAGTTTCATTTATAAAATATACCTTTTTTTTGACCCTATTGGAATAGTAACCTTAAGTCAAACAAGTTCTAGAAATATTTTTAATTACAGGAGACATAGTTATAAGCCTATCACCCCATAACGCGTGAATTTAGCCCTACATCTACCCCAGTCCCTATTCTGCTCACCTCTAGAACCATACCTTAGTTTAGAGGCAAGAATGTATCCCTAGGTAAACTGTAAGTAGTTCAGTCGGCAAAACTGAGGTATCAAAACCTAGCGGCCTGTGTATTTGCTTCCCCACGCCGCGACCGCAGTCAAAAGGGAATACGGCGTGTAAAGCGACCTATCTGGAAATAAGTCTAGTATATTTACATATATATAATGCTGAACGACCCCTCAGGCATCCGATCGATTTCAACGAGCGGAGTATCCTCCTGTGCTTATCACATGAATGACCAAGCCACGTCTACGTCGTCAGATGTGCTGAGAGACGTGAGGGCCCCAATTAAGGGGTTTCGTCTCCTGTGTTGGTAAAAAGGTAGACGCCAGACCACACCTCAAATCTGGTAACTACGGACACGGAGTCATCCCGGGTTGGCACCGGTAGGTGGCGATGACTCCGCAGATATACTGATCTTGGCCGCGATCTGACTGATTTAGGCGATTAGAATGAAACCCAACTACATTTCGGAAGCAATCGCTCAAACATAACTAATACCTAGGAGTAGCCCAGGCTTATTAGCTATATTTGATTAACCATAAAAGCCCCCGGATGTCCGTAGTGACTAATATAATCCCGACTGTTTTCCGAAATCATTAAACCCTCGCTTAGTCCCAAAACCAATCACTCAAACATAACCGATCTCTCGGTATCCTAGATAATCAGCTATGTTTGATTAACCATAAAAGCCCCCGGATGTCCGTAGTGACAAATATGGTCTAGACTGTATTTCGAAACACTAACCCTAACTTAGTCCCAAAACCAATCACTCAAACATAACCGATCTCTCGGAATCCTAGATAATCAGCTATGTTTGATTAACCATAAAAGCCCCCGGATGTCCGTAGTGACAAATATGGTCTAGACTGTATTTCGAAACACTAACCCTAACTTAGTCCCAAAACCAATCACTCAAACATAACCGATCTCTCGGAATCCTAGATAATCAGCTATGTTTGATTAACCATAAAAGCCCCCGGATGTCCGTAGTGACAAATATGGTCTAGACTGTATTTCGAAACACTAACCCTAACTTAGTCCCAAAACCAATCACTCAAACATAACCGATCTCTCGGAATCCTAGATAATCAGCTATGTTTGATTAACCATAAAAGCCCCCGGATGTCCGTAGTGACAAATATGGTCTAGACTGTATTTCGAAACACTAACCAAACATACCGCATTCCAGAGAGTAGCTCTGGCAAATAAGGTATGTTTGATTTAGCCATATAAACCTTATAGAATATATTCAATAAGTTAAATATAACTTGGCCCTAATTCCCACTTTAAATTCACAAATGACTATAAAATCGTAAAATAGTAAATGACTCATAATTACGAGGAGAGTTTCCCCATAACGACAAGCCATCCACCATAATCAGGATAACACACCAATAATTTCACAACCTAACAGTCAGGGACGCTATGCCAGTCCGGGTGCCGAGAATTGAATGCCGCAGCCATCCCCGTTTTCTCCTTTTAAACCCCTCATACTATTCCGACATCTTCCTATCCCCGCCGTTCCGAGACACCACCGTTCCTATTATCCGTTTATATCGGTCCTTATCTGAAAACTTAAATTATTTTGCAAGATTATCATGATATTAATTAATTTTATCATTTGACATGCAAAATTGCCCCTGCGACCCATTCGTAGAATAAATAATTGCTCTATTGATTGATTTACAATAGTATCATCATTAGCTTTGAAACACCTAACCTATCTGATAATAAGGTTGAAAATCCATTGTACGTATTCACGCGCCAACTCTGGTATGCAATAAACACGTGATATTATTCGCACCTTCCCCCGCCACTGGTCGTATCGCCCATTTAATTAAGCTCCCAATGCTCTAGCTATTAAGATGGAAATTCGTATGGTCGCCCTACGCCTCCTGTCATGACGCGATTGCCAGGGTAGAAATATTACTTTGGTATCCATTTTGTAAAGGATTGTTATAAGCCTAGTTCATATCGCACTATTACAAACCCTTGTACCCATTATCATGAAATAAACTCATACAATATTCTTAAATGAAATAAGTTTCCGATACTGAATATTTACACGTTTGAATGCTAGCTTAATTGATTCCTACCTTCCTTTTAACTATTAAGTAAATTTCCCAACTTTGGGTAAGAAATAAAAATACACACCGACGAGTATGCCCATTCCGTTACAGTCGCCCCGGTGAACGATACGCAATGCATGACCTAAGAGGTTATGCATGTAGTATCTTCATCTCTTATCCCTAGATTTGTCAGTGACAATCCTCCCTTGATTAAACTCGTGGTGTGTTTTTAACCATTACTAATTGACTGTTAGTGACTTGGTACAGAAACTCAGTCCTTTGAAATTCAATAATGAGCCATGAATACCCTTACCCAGTACTTCCCCATTTGCATGAAATACCAGGTTGTGAGGCTGATAGAACCTAATGTTCCGAGTTTGCAGTATCAAACTGAATCTTTGGATCTGGCTGGGCATCCTCCAATTCTGATCCACATTGTCCGGATATGAATGATACCCCAAAAACTTTCCACGCAAACTGGAAAAACCCTTTATGTAAGACTCAGATGCTCACTACCCATTAATTGAAATTCGAACCAAATCTCATTACGTCATCACTTTTCCAGTCAAGTTTTCATGGAGTGTGTCACATGTCTTATAAAATAAGCCAATTCCCATTATGACTTGTTCTTAAATAAAACTCATGAATATCCTTCACCCATTTCTCCCATTTGCACGAGATACCAGGTTGTGAGGCTGATAGAACCTATGGTTCCGAGTTTGTAGTATCAAACTGAATCTTTGGATCTGGCTGGGCATCCTCCAATTCTTATCCACATTGTCCGGATATGAATGATACCACAAAAACTTCCCGCGCAAACCAGAGAAACCCCTGTGTAGGGATCCAGATATCCACTATTCCTTAATTAAAATATGAACCAGTCAACTAAAATTGTACGTTCGTTATGATTTATTATACCCTCTTGCGTAGTTCTATTGATTCAATGGCGATTGCCTCGCAATTTTTGACTTATTTTAATCGACACGTGATGTGTATACCTTCGCAAAATACATCGTGTATAGTATAAGTCCCCAAACAATACTCCAGATGCTAAGAGTCGAATCGATTCCTCGATTTTAACCTAATGATAAGAGTCTAGGGACTTATTGTTCCTTTTTTTTTTTTTTTTTTTTTGTTCCCCAACAAAACCAACAAATCTAGGTTATTTGATCACACTCCAGCTATTGTCTAACTGTAGCAATCCATGTTTATATAAAAAACTTCCTTCAAATCTTCACACACATTTCACTCGTCATCTACCATTCATCTCTTTTTGGATTATAATTCAGTATATAGGCACCCTTCCTCATTCGCTAGTTCGCTCAATTGCTACAGATAGCCAAAGCTTACGACGTGTAATCACATGATAAACAGATTAAAAACCTTACTGAACTTTAATTTGCTCAATATATTATTACCCCATAAGGACGTTCATACTCGCCAGCGATTCATCTACTATAAGTAAAAATAAGATAAAATAAATAACTACCCCTCTTAACCTCATCTTCCGTAATAGATATATCATAACCATTATACATGACTTTACCGTAAGTCAGTTCCGTCATCTCTAATCTCAATATTGAGCTAAAACTTCAATTGTAGTAACCGTACATTAGTTGAATTCGATATACATAACGACCTTTTCTAATAAGTCAGGTCCGCCATCTTAAATTTCAAAATTAACCCAAAATTTGAAATTAGCAACCGTAAATTAGTTGAATTTGATATACATATCGACCTTCTCCAAAAGGTCATGGTCTGCCATCTGGAATTCCAAAATTAACCCAAAATTTGGAATTAGCATTAACAAATTAGTTGAATTTGATATACATATCCGACTTCTATTTTCCTGAATATATAGGGAAGATACTAAAAGCGAAATTCAATATTTCCCGCCAATTCGAATCTACTAAAATTTGTATTACCACGCAATACATCATTTTCCCATTATCCGGCTATTCCGCAACCCACTTCTTGCTCACCCCACCGCCCACACAAAAATGCATCTTGACCCCGCGATGCATAGCAACCAAACGCAGGCAGAGGCCCAACCTCGCGACGTGTAAACAAGGTACCAAGGCGGCCATGGTGTTTCAACTGAAAAACAACCCTACTCCATAAAAATAACCAGACTCCTAAGCTCCCTATGTCAATACTCAGATGGAGATCAACTAACTGTGATACCCTCGTGCAGTAATTTTTAGGGTACTTTAAAAGAGATGCCCTGACTTGTGTCGCACACGCCCCCCCAGACAGGGACACGCTGATGCCCTTCGCACACGAGGAAACACGAGATATAACACTCTTCGGGAATCGCTGCCCTGGGCAAACTTCGACAAATACCCATCCCAGTGACGGTTTATTAAAAGGCTCATAAAATGAGATTCCAGGTGAAACATAACACTACAGCATCCCCTTGACTGTGTCGCAAAACTATGTATCGCTTGAGTAGGCTGAGCAAACAGGAAATACAGACCCAAGTTTGCCTTCTTTCTATCGAGGGAACCTTAAGCAATGTATCTATAAAATCAGTCGAACAATCATACCGTCGAGATGTATGGTACATCCGAAAATCAGACCCCATTGTTTCTTAGTCTAATCAGGACGGCGCCTCAACAGCACGTGATAATTTCCAATGCACCGCCTTAAAGGTTCTTACGCCCAATCCGAGCGAACCCTGCAAAACTGCACTGCTGCTATGTCGCTCAATTTAGAGTCAAGTAGATATAAGTACGTGTCTATGCACACGCTATGAATATTGTAATAATCTGAAATAAAATTTATTTATTATTTCCATTATTAAAACATCCGCTCTCCCATCCAAGACCATGACACCACCATTAGTATCTATTCAAAACCAACAACGCACTCAAATAATCAGCTCTTAAATTTAGGCTAACATCATAACATGATTCTAATCTTCCCCTTTTATTTCTTGATCTAAAATAAATAAGTTCTGTTGGCAGTCCTATTCAAACTTGACAGAGAGAAGTGTCGCTTCGGTTCTCAATTTTGCAGTAAACAAGAATCATTAGATACATGAATGATTGCACTTCATATCTCCAAACCTTCTACGGGGCTGACATGACTGAAAGTCAAGATTTATTTTAAAAACTGAGAAAACACCTTCAGTTTTCTTAAAATTCCTTTTGTGAAAACAGGATTACATTCTATTTTTTTTTCTGTAAATTGTACTTTTATTTTACTGTAAAATGAATATGATATCAAATTATAACTTTAAGTTATCCCATAAAATAAATAAACATAACTATAGGACTTACGACGCCGTAAATGTATATATATTTTGTTTTTGCAAGAGACGTATAAATCACGCTGCACAGCGCGTCGCAATTTTTTATTTAGAAAGAATATTAAGAGGTTAAGAAATCATTACCAACTACCCTATCGGATCTCGAACAAACACCGATAGTTATGTCGTAATCCCGAATCAAAAAGGAAGCATCCCTCAATACACGCTACCGCTTCCGCTTATGTGGGCGTAATAACTCTTAATATGTTCCCATAGCTATGTACTTCGTTAATGAAGTCCTTTCAGGTATATAAAAGTTTTACATTAAGAGCCTAGACTCAAATGTTTTTAAGCTACGCTACTCAACAGCCAGTATATGACGCAAGTTTCATGTTTAGAGCACCTTTGCAACAACAATTACAATCTATCTCGTAACCGTATTTCATCGCTGCACGTGAATTTTAAAACACCCAAACAAACTTAAATTATCATGCACATAAAAAGGAAAAAATATAAAAATAAAAGTTTCACTGCCGGGAATCGAACCCAGCCCCACGTCTTGGAGAGCCAGCGTTCTCCGCCCGCGCCACTATGTTATTACGAATGTTGCCCAAAATTATGCACCGCATTCGTTAGTTAAAATAAAAATGCCAAATATGTATTGATATTACTATGTTTACGAGCCCACGACACGAAAAGAAAACGCCTCCACTGGCTATAGACAAAGTTAGGCGTTCGAATTAAGTTAACTCGATGACCTTAATCGTTTGGCATAAATACGTAACTTCTTCACTCAAATCTAATTACAGCACTCACCCCGTGTCTTGAATAATCGCGCATAAATATACCATATTTACTTCCAGCCGATGCCCGTGATTCCGCCCACGTGACTACAGGAACAATGCTTCACATTCCCCAGTAGGGACCAAGGTGTCTTCTGCGCTGGAAATTCAGCCCTTTCCACTCTCCAGTCTCCAAACCATTTCCATACGTAAAATCACATCCATACGACACTCCGCTGTGCCGCGAAAGAAAAGCAACAAAACACACACACTCGCGCATGTATAATATTAGTAAGAATCGTTTGTTATTACCGTAGTTACCGGAAACTTTTCACGCACTGATTCAATGAATACACTTAACTCTAATTACTTATTCCTTGTTTTAAACAAACTTCATTTTTTTTCAAACCAATTGTGAAAATCAACTGTCAGTCCCAAAATTTTTTTATTTTGACACAAGTCAGTAACAACTTGTTCAGAAATCATAACCTTCCCTGGCTGCAGTAATTTTATTAATCAGTATCCACACGGTCGTTCGAGCCGCAGCACTCACAAATATTAATTTAAATAATTAATTCTTTAGGATCGCTATTCCTATCTTCGGAATACAAAATCTATACCGTCTGTCATAACTACCTACTAAATAAATACTACATTACTCCGCCATCCGAACGAAGTATTTCTGTTCATAGCACAGCTTGCTGTTAAGGGGACACCCCACGGTTCGATAATATTGAGCTTCCTTGCACATAGCGTTGTCAACTTCAGTAACGAGCTATTTTTGATCATAATGCCGCCGTCATATTTTTACGTTTGTGTATCTAATAAATATAAACATACAATAATTACTGAATAATGTAAAAGTAGTATTCCACACTGACAACACACGCGGATTTTTATTCTATGATCTTTTTTCCCTGTCGTACTTTAGTGAAGCGTACAAAAATAAAACGCGCGACTCGCCTATTCGATTAATCGGCGATGTCCGTTTTTGACTTAGAATTTATTTGAACACCCATGTTTTGACGACAATTAAATAGCAATACTTAATACTACTGTCTCTTGACAGTGTCGCTACTAGATCTGAGCACATTAATTAGGTTGGTTCATTAGTTTTGGATGATTTTCGAATTAATCGGCTTAGTCGATAGATCATAATAATCGACTAAAAGAGTCAGTAGTTTAATCGAAGCGGCGTATCACTAAATCTCTCTGCTGCGTCAAGTGTCAAATTGAGACCCACGCGCCTTGATCTTGTTTTCGATTTCCGATCGAATCAATACGAAACCTCTAATCTACCGAAATATAAGCATATGTGACGTTATTTGTATATTATATGGATGTGCATTCGAAGGTATGTATTGCCTTATATATGTATCCCCTTTAATTCCGTTTTTTCGACAAATTTCCCCTCGCCTGGTATATATTTTTTTTTTTTTTTTTTTTTTAGTTTGAAGCGCCACATTAAGTACCCTGACGGTACATAGTGCCATGGAGCCCGTAATACTTGGCAATGTCCCGGCCAACAATAACTCATCAGTGTTTACAAATGTGCATCCATTTGCATATGATCGAAAAATATTCTCGTTATATTAGATGGCCTAGTTTTCTTTCAATATAACCTTAGCCTAGTTTTTAGAACCACATTTCACCTAATTATTTCTTGATGCAATCCGCCTCTCAAAATAACTAAATGTCCATTTTTCTGTTATTATGTTAATCTTATAACTTCTTGCCACGGTGTTTCCAGAAATACAAAGGCGCCCCCCGCTTCCGCATACGTTGGTTTGCCAATGCAACAAGCGATCCCAATCAAAATTGCACCAGCGGCCCCATCGAAAACTGATTTGTCACGGTTCTATCAGAATATTGGAGCGCTCTTAATTTGTAAGTACATACAATTCTCCTATAAATGTATATATCCCTGAAACCATTGTATAATTTCTCCTCTATTTCTGTGTGTACAATTGGTTGTCAGAATATCTTCCCATTTCACTTCTATTTACAAAAATAACATCTTACATCACTGATCATAAATGAGTACTAACATTTGTGATGTCCCTGCTGATATAAAATATTAATTTGCTCACTTACAGTGATTTGATCCCTCGCGAGACCCCGCCTCCACGGCTTGTCAGAACACTCCCTCCACCATGCCATCCTCCTGTGGTGATTTCATCTAAAAGGTAACTATATTCAATATTTTATTATATTATCTTCCGTATTCCTATCAATGATACATTTACACAGCCCTGTGTGCGCTTGGCAACATGAACAAGAACCTGCGTCCGCCTGTCATTCTTTACATAATATCTGAAAATTTTTGTTTGTTTCCATTAGGATATTTCCAAATCCGTGGTTTCTCATATGTCTATCAAATTCCGGGTTATCATAATTCTGTAATTAATTCAGAAACCGAAATATAAATATGTTTCTTTTAATAAATTATACCAATAATTGCCACAGACTTAGCAAGTTAATTTAACCCCCGCTCTGAATAATTAAATATTCACTTATTTCGAACCCTTTCAGTCCATGTCATTTCACTACTATTAGAACAAATATTACAAACATTAAGTACATAAGAATAAAATTTAATGGGGCGTAATCAGGATGAAAATGCCACGGCGCTTAATCAGGAAATCTTTGTTAGACATTATAATGATATTGTTTTCCTGTTTACTTTATTTCCCTTTTTAAGGTACATAATTAAAACTATATTTAAAAAAAACTACCCATTCTTATTATACATTGATGTGCCCATATTGGCACCGGAACTCAAATTTCACGTGCCCTGTCCACCCCTTTAGCAAATGCTCGTTTTTCTCTTATGGAGTTTATCCTATTACATGAACGTGATTTTCACATTTATGATTTATAATTACAGGTCTGCCTACACAATGCCGCGACAGAATCTGATCCTATGCCCGTGAAGTCCCCGGAACAGTACAAGAAAACATCTATTCCTGAACCAATGAGACAATGGTCACCTACCCCTACGGCATCTTCCAAGAAAACCCCTACCTCCTGGTGCATGGTTTATCTTCCTTCCCTTTTCCTCTGCGAAGCGATGTTAAATCTTTTATGACTTCATCTAATATTTTGTCATACTTGTACTTAAGCTCCAAGCAGACCGATGACGGAAAGTCGAATTGCTTGGCTAATTAATGGTTGGAACTGTCAATAAAACAAAAAGGCGGACAATGACCTTAGCGATGTCCTAAAATGATGTTCGATGTATCTTTAATTCCAACCGAATTTTTTTTATGATTTTGTTTAATAAAATTATTATTTTGACTCCAAAATAATAATTATTCCATTCCATTTTGTTTTCCAGGGGAACTTGAATTTATATGTTAAACCGATTATGTAAAAGAAATCATTCTTTCCCGTTTTGATCTTTATGTTCAGCTTTCTGTCATTATTTTGTATGGCGCGCTCGTATGCAGTAATTGCTTATTTTCTTCAACCAAGCAATATTTTGTACTAGCTGTCATTACCCAATTAAAGTTTGTAATGCAAATAATAAAATAGTGCACATTTTAAGTACGACTTGTGGCATCTTTCCTATTGTTATATGTCCTTCTTTTTTGTTATTCTAGCGCGTAAGCGATTTGGTGTTTATACTGTAAGCTTGTATGGTATCCTTATGAATAAATAAATAAATAAACAATGAATGGATGTGACGTTTGTATATGTTCAGCGATTTCAATAAGATTAGAGTCTGTAGACAAAACTATGTTCTATGCTTGCTGTTTGACTTTTGTATTTTCTCATCCTGTCATCTCTGAGCCTTATTTTGCCCAGGTTTAATCCAGATTACACAATGCTCTGTATAACTAAATCTATTCATTATTTCATTCCCTCTTTAACCCTTCCTGACATAACTAAAACCTTCTCCCGGGTAACGCTTTGCTCCCTTCTCATCAGTGCCGACCGTTGTACGTCATTATAACATATCGAAGTTAAACGACATTGGTGTCATAGCCTCTATGAACCGAAATCTAGCTAACAACTTGATCCAGACATTCATGGTGCATCATCGTAAGTATAGAAGCGTCCCAAAAGAACCCTTGATTGCTATCAGAATCCTGATTTGCAAATCAATGAAGTTTTCGATACGTCGCTATAGGTGTCGCTACTGAATAGCTTGTGGCTTAAAATTTATTGAGCATAGAATAATCAGCCACCTTACATAAAATCTAATGCTTCCACGTATTATTTAAACTCTGTTTCTAAATCGGCGTACCTACAAATCATGTAACCTGTGCTTCAATCGGTATGTCCAATCTACCTATTTGCCATACCAATAAATTGATAAATACGTGTCCGGTATCACTCATTTGATCACAACCCGTCACTGCAACATGTTATCGGTCATGTAAAAATTACTTCATGCCTTTGAAACTCTGCCTAATGTTTTTCGCTGGTCTTGACTAATTGTTGCGACAAATTGCCTAAAGGCGCAGGTTCGAGCAACATTATGATTCATTTGACCATATAATTTCCCATGGCTGCATATCTTAAACTGAATCGCACATGTGTGGTTGTTTAATCTATTTATTCCTAGCCGCTTCTTAATTATTTATATCGATAACTTCCTACTAAGTTAAAATATACCACAATATTATTATTTTTTCTTGCTAAAATCCGTCATGTAAAAACACTAAATCTCCGCCATAATAATAAACTAGCCTTGCCTACATCTAGCCTATAAATATATATCTCCGGGCCATATAATAATATGATGTGTATAAAAATATACAATAAATCACCACGTTCTGTTTCACGCATTATTTTTACAATTTCTGTATATACATACAATAGTTTCGGTTTGACTAACGTCAATGAACTTTAGGTGACGTGCCTAATTGTCTCGACTGTACCTATCTATCAAATTTATTAGTACTTGATAGCAGATCTAGTTCAAGGTAGTACCAGTAGTATCCAGATCCTGTAGCCTAGATGTAACATAGTTATGCCTCTTTCCTACGCCCTTACAGGATCCATTCTGTTTTATTCGTAACATAATGAGTGCAATATTTTTTTTTTTTTTGAGTCTGAGTAAGTGTCTGCTTATGTTTATTTTCTTCAATAAAAATGAGCATGTAAAATAAATGTACCTATACACTACGCACGTCGCCTCATTAGTATGATAATATAAAATACGGAGCCCTTGACTTGCTGCATTTTCCTGGCTCTGTCATTGTTAAGCCTTGGTTGGTCTGGACTCGAACCAGGACATATAATATTGCCTCGCATAAATAAGTCTGTTCCTTTTTTCGCCCTCTCAATCTTTCCTGACTATAATAAGTGTCCCTAACTATCTCTTTTATTCGAGAACCTAATACATCATTAAAACATCTAAAATCTTCTCACAAAATCTCATGATTGAGAAACGCGCCCTGCAGAGGACAACAGCTGGACGGGCGAATACCCAAAGTATCCTATCACACGATATAATCTTTGACCAAGTCAAGCCAGAGAACTTCGTTGGCTTCGCTCTTTGTTCCATTTGGTCGTGGACGGACGGACGGATACACGATATAATCTATAGCTAAGCTAAGTCAGAGAACTTCGTTCGCTTTGCTCGCTTGTTCAATTTGGTTGTAAGGACGGACGGACGGATACACGATATAATCTATAGCTAAGCTAAGTCAGAGAACTTCGTTCGCTTTGCTCGCTTGTTAAATTTGGTTGTAAGGACGGACGGACGGATACACGATATAATCTATAGCTAAGCTAAGTCAGAGAACTTCGTTCGCTGTGCTCGCTTGTTCAATTTGGTTGTAAGGACGGACGGACGGATACACGATATAATCTATAGCTAAGCTAAGTCAGAGAACTTCGTTCGCTCCGCTCGTTTGTTCAATTTGGTTGTAAGGACGGACGGACGGATACACCGATATAATCTATAGCTAAGCTAAGCCAGAGAACTTCGTTCGCTTTGCTCGCTTGTTCAATTTGGTTGTAAGGACGGACGGACGGATACACCGATATAATCTTTAGCTAAGCTAAGTCAGAGAACTTCGTTCGCTTTGCTCGTTTGTCTAATCAGTTGGGCGGACAGACGGATATACAATATAATCCTTGGTTAAGCCAAAGTTAGAGAACTTCGTTCGCTCCGCTCGCTTGTCTAATTAGTCCCTTGTATTATAAATCCTACATAAACTAAACTAATTCTAAAATAGGCTACTGCGCGTGGCCCGACACGCACTTGGCCGATTTGTTTAAAGTATAAACCTACCTGAACCAAAATGTTCATTGAACCAAATTCTTAAACTTATATGCAACCCAACTTTACCACAATGGTGGCAAACAACCAATCGGCCTGCCTAGCCCGTCATTTACTAACAAGTGTTATTGACTGTGTCAATTTTTAGATAACTACCGGTATTTACACGTGCCCTACAAGCTGTATGTTTACAATAGTACTCCCTATGTTTAAAACATTGATGTGAAATTCGGTCCAAAATGCGGAAAAGCAACGCAAATAACTATGCTGGAAACCTGGAATGACGTGACTTCCATACGCCTCAACTAAACACATTACTTACATAAACCGTTCTCAATACATTAAAATACGCAATAGTCCTTTTCATTCATAATTATTGCACGACAATGGCAAGAAAATAGCGAATACCTACCTACATAAATAAACAGATATTAACCTACCAAGTTTATACATCCGTACTTGGCGCCACCCTGTCTGGGTTTATCAACACGTCACTCGCTATAATTCAATTTTTGAAATTATTTACGTCGGCCGGATCTAATCATAATTTGCTATTCAAAAGCAACTTTATCTCTCAAATCACAAGATTCAAAATCATGTAACAGTTCTACAACAGCCACAGACCACACCAAATATTTCTACCATATCTCTAATTACCTAAAAATATCGAACACACATACCTACATACTTAACTACCGATACTTGTTTCTAATCAAGTCATTATGAATAAGTACCTATGTAAGGGAGAAGGTATATAAGATTTTATGATTTTAATAACACTACGGACATGGTCCGAAATAAATAATTTGAATTGAATTGAATAAAACTATGTTCCCTCTTTAACCCTTACACTCCCGTGTTCTGAATGTGAAAATCTTCCTTCTCTTTCTGTCTACCTTCTACTTGTTGTTCATTCTTATTACATAATGAAATAAGTAATCTAGGCATCATAGATACGACTTAATCCACAAATGCTCGTCTGAATATCAGAATAAAGCACAGATATACATGGACCACGCAAGTGGTACTTCACGTGTCTGAATTCAGACTCTAAGTTGGTACTCCGACTTATATTCCGCGCGCGTCTGTTGTGGTAGCGGGTTGTCCGTGAATATTAAGAACATTCCTGATTGCAGAATCGATTTTGCGCGGGCAACGGGGAATTTAGACCACTAACTCGCCCGTGCGACGTCAAAGCAGGCAGAAAAAGGTGCCACGGTGGGTTTTCATACAGATTGCGATGCTTAAGTCATCTAGCGTATATCTATATCTATCGGATAAGGAATCCCAAAAGCAACTTGAATAATCTTTGCATCCGATCTATAAATCAATAATTCCTACAATGTTACCATAAGCATTGCTATTTGCTACCGATACCGTAGGAATCCAATTATTCTCCCACGTTAGTATAATAACTTAAATTCAATAAGATATTATTACGTCCCTGTTTCATTTAAGTCCTAAATTATAACCACGAACTTTGAAAATCGAAATCCAGGTATACCCATCTCTATCGCTCATGATACCCGAGTGACAGGGACGCCTGTACACGAACCTCGAGATTCGATTCTTGTGGCAGCGCCGCTGTTACCCATAGTCAAGGAAAACGTACTAACGCGCGCTCTGTCTCGTTCTATCAACATGCCATGCTAGACAGAGAAGTAATTTGGATATCTTATTTTTATATACAACATATCACTGCAAAAAGTTGTCAGATGTCTGACGTCTGTTTCCCTGCCATTAAAGTCCTTCCTGTGTGTGATATGAAACAAATTGTCGCGACAAATTGTCTATATCCACGAAATTTTGTGCAGCGTTTAGGATTTGTAATATCGTATACAACTTGTCATACCTAAATGATTTTAAAACTACGTCGTTCTATTCAAACTATAAAATAATACTAAGGAAAAACATCGCGTCGCGTAAAATTAATAAATATTACGATAATTGATATTATCTGTGCACATCTGTTCTATGTAAGTACCCCGTGAAGTGTAGTATCAAAACGTAATGACACTAACAGAGACTCGATTGACGGAAAAGAAAACCATTTAGCGTTTTGAAGTTTGTTGTACTACCGCGATTTCCATAACAAGACTTTTAAGAATATAATTTCTATAAATTGAGACAGTGAACGAACATAGTCATTTATATTTTACATTCACGGCTTATTAATGTATGTGCATTCCTACAATTTGTGTTTACAACGCCTTATAAATGACGCATCGGATCGGCTACCTATGGAAGAAGTCTGGAATTCCTATAATTACTACAAATATAACAGGAATTTCCTTATTAAGAGGTGCCTGTTTGTGTCTACATAAAACATACGCCCGTTCCTTTATTAGGAATTTCCTATACCTGCCGACTTCGATTGACTACTCCGGTAAGGAAAACTTTTGGTTTTATTATGCATGAAAAACACCTCTAGTTATGCTAACATTCCCTACTTACAATGACTAGAAAATCAAGCATCCGATTGCCTTTGCCATATTATCTTAGTAAACTTGCTAAACTCTCATCCTAGAACTTAAAACTCAGAAAGTTTTGGCAACGAAACATTGTTAATCTTAACTTCCCTGCCTACCCACTGGTCATACTTATAAGTTGCTCGGAGGTTTATTGATTTAAATAGAACCAATTGAGGATATATATATCGTCCCTATATCATGTATCATAGTATCATGGTTTGTACAAGTGCAAAATTATTTCATATTAATGATTTTTATTTCAGGTGACACAAGAAGCACCAATAAGTAAACCTATCTATGAATACCACTCCGGAAAACCAAAAGATGTACTGTTCCATCATTGAAAATAATCAATAATTAAGAAATTTAATTTTCTGTATCCGTCTTCACCCGAAGAAGCACTCACAAATTTTTCAAACATATCAAGGTATGTTTCAATATGTATTTTATATACTAGCAGTATTTTGTGTCAATATCTACTACTCAATCAGTTAACCTAATATATATAATGCCTATCATTTGTAATAACGCTTAAACCTGATTTTACGAGAATAAAAACTAGTTTTACTTAGCGACACACCGAAATACCGTAGATATTTTCACATAAAATCTTATTCAACAGAATAAAATCGCACCTAAATCTCCTTTTAAAACATTCAATGCAAAGAAATGTTATATTATAAGTCTACATGTCTGTCCGTGCATCTGTCTGAGGCATCGCAGCTCCCAAACCGACGAACCGAATTTCCGATAATTTTTCTTTTGGGTCATTGATAACTTCATTCCGAACATTCCCTGCCATGTTCCACGAAAATCTGTTTAGCCGCTTTTGAGAGACTTCAAATGTCGGGGAATTTTCCATCTTTTCAAAATTTTTTTTATAATTTATTTTTATGATTTAAGAAAACGAAACGAAAACAGACACTTGTTTTGAACGGAAATATGAATGTAGGTCAACGTTTAAGGCAGGGGTACGCAACCTTCGTTTATGAATCAGTGACGACCGTGAATTTGAACGGAAATATGAATGTAGGTTAACGTTTAAGGCAGGGGTACGCAACCTTCGTTCATGAATCATTGTCGCGCGATAGTCAAATGTTTATTTATAAAAATATTGATGTTTTTTTTATTCGTCTTTAACGTTAATGATGACTCCCTAATCCCATATTTTATATGTGAATCGCTATCTTTACTATGTAGACGGAGGCGAGTCCTACTAAACATTACGACAAATTGTTATATGTTTGTTTCATTCGAACTTTAAAATCTAGTAATTTGCACAATTTCTAAGAAAGTACTTCCTATCCATTTACCTAAGGCCTAGATATTATCTCGTATCGTATCATATCATATCGTTTATTCAGTAATATTCTTACATTATGATCGTCCTTACCTACCTAATTAATACCTAGCGTATTAGACCATAGTGTAGATTACTGTCCCAATTTCCTAAAATTTCGACATAGAGGAACGAAATGTATAAACAAGTGAAACATAGCGTTAGTTCAAAACCCTGATTCTAAATTAAGATTTAAATAGATTCTAGATAAAATATCTTAAAGTTTATGATATCTACTACTAAATTCCGAACAATAAGACTGGACCTTAATGAAATTGTTGAGGACCCCTGATTCAAATGGTAAACGCCTTACATTCTTTGAATGAAACAAATAAATTGACTGAATGTTAACGTTAAAAATATTATTTGTTCAATGTAAACAACCTATGCCTACCCACAATTGTAAATTCGCACGCTGGCGCCGGCGCGACGGAGCGAGCGCGGTGCGGCCTACCGTCCGTGTACGGATTAATCTCACCTACTCCTTGGCTTCATATAATTTACGTAGGCACTAAACTCTCCCTATTATCACCGCAATTATGCACGCAGCCGCGAACGATGAATAAACTTTGTTTTGTTTTTACGTATTATTGATGAGGGGCTCGCCCCCAAATAAGAAAAATCCATAATTATTGCCGGCGTTCCTAGTACATTGTTTACTTATTGCAAAATGCAATTCTTCTCTTAATTATACTAAAGCCTCCATTCCTTTCTCCTTGGCATATCAAGCTTACAATAACAATACTAGGCTTGAGCTACTACTATTTTTATCATTAGGAATACTGAATACGCCCCCGCGTATACATAATTTTAATTGTTTACATTTAAAGACGCCCCCCAGAGTCTATGATTTTAATTATTTATACATTCTCGCCCTACTGATTATGCTATTATATCTTAAAAAATACCGAAAACGTGTGATATACCGAAATATTTTTTCTTTTCAGGTGAGTACTGAATTAGAAGCTGACCTAGCGAAGTCCCTACCTGATGATTTAAAGAAAATAATGAAGAGTCCAATTCCTGCCAAGCTAACCTCCAACTTCACGAGAACAAAATGTGGCCTAATGGCCACTGAAGATATTACAGAGCAAGCTGTGAATAAGAAGTTGAATTTAAGCCCAAATTCACCAATCCTGAGTCACGGCTTCACCAAAATGTAACGATTCTCCCCCCACGAACAGCTTCTCCCCCTTAAATCTAAAACTACCTAAAACTAAGCAGCTACTCACCCACGCTTGAGAACGCGGGATAAATTGTCATAAGCTCTAACACGACTACTGTAATTTGCATTCTATCGACCTATTTATTAAACCTACTTTTAATGCGTGTTTTATTACTAATACCTGTAGTTTGGCCAATACGTGATCGAATAGTGGTAGGACCCCATAAAATGTTGTGTACCGTAATAATCCAGGTCCTTTTATGAAAGCTAGGTAGGTTTTGGACTCTTCATTAACATAATTAAGGCTAGCCTATTAGTACATAAATTGACTTAACTATACCCTAGCTTCAACCACTAATCTTCTAATTATAATAAAGTCCTAAGTACGAAAGTATAAGTTCATTCAATGAAGAATTATTGTAAAATCATTCTGTTTGTCGTTCATTATTGGTAATTACATTATGGATGATAATTCTATGTCACTCATTATATTATTAGTATAAATATTTTTATTTTTGGGTAGAAAATCCCCTACCTCCTATTATCCGTCCGGTTGAACGAGAGAGCAGCTTTTTAGAATTCATAGCAAGTAGATTATTTATTTAAACCTATTACGAGCTAGTTGTCTACCCTAAGTAATTGTATTTTAAACCAAAGTTCTAAACGACGGTTTGTGTGGTAATTCTTTTACTCACACATAGCTACTCACTCGTTTGGATGAGGACTGGACGGCCTAACAATTTACCTGCCTGGTTACCTAAGAGTTTAAGACCCAAAGAACGAATCTACCAGCGTTTCCAACCTAACGGTCTGTCTAGAGAGAAACACCGAAACTATCTCAACAGACATCTTTTAACGTTAATAAATGTTGTATTTACAACTTATGTGGCCAATATATACCTAAGACCATTCTTTACCGATGTCATTGGTGTAGTGTCAATGTAAACCGTACCCTACATGTGAAATATTCTTCCTAAATCGTACTTTGAATGAATAATGTCCACTCAAGACAGTAATTTGCCTTAAATGGAGAATAACTAGTCCTGATAGTATAATGCCTAGAATGAAGGATATCCATTCATAACAATAAGATACTTTAGGTGGATTTGATGAACTGCTCCGCCTGTCATCAATTCCCAGACTTATTCCATCTTTCTGGAACAATTCTGATATCTCATCGTCATAAATAGAATAGTTACCTTTCTTTGATGTCTATTAATTGTCACACCGTATGATATTTCACATGTATCCCACGGCAACTTGACACTCCTTTGACCACTTAATACACTTAACTTAATCTTAGTTTCATTTATAAAATATACCTTTTTTTTGACCCTATTGGAATAGTAACCTTAAGTCAAACAAGTTCTAGAAATATTTTTAATTACAGGAGACATAGTTATAAGCCTATCACCCCATAACGCGTGAATTTAGCCCTACATCTACCCCAGTCCCTATTCTGCTCACCTCTAGAACCATACCTTAGTTTAGAGGCAAGAATGTATCCCTAGGTAAACTGTAAGTAGTTCAGTCGGCAAAACTGAGGTATCAAAACCTAGCGGCCTGTGTATTTGCTTCCCCACGCCGCGACCGCAGTCAAAAGGGAATACGGCGTGTAAAGCGACCTATCTGGAAATAAGTCTAGTATATTTACATATATATAATGCTGAACGACCCCTCAGGCATCCGATCGATTTCAACGAGCGGAGTATCCTCCTGTGCTTATCACATGAATGACCAAGCCACGTCTACGTCGTCAGATGTGCTGAGAGACGTGAGGGCCCCAATTAAGGGGTTTCGTCTCCTGTGTTGGTAAAAAGGTAGACGCCAGACCACACCTCAAATCTGGTAACTACGGACACGGAGTCATCCCGGGTTGGCACCGGTAGGTGGCGATGACTCCGCAGATATACTGATCTTGGCCGCGATCTGACTGATTTAGGCGATTAGAATGAAACCCAACTACATTTCGGAAGCAATCGCTCAAACATAACTAATACCTAGGAGTAGCCCAGGCTTATTAGCTATATTTGATTAACCATAAAAGCCCCCGGATGTCCGTAGTGACTAATATAATCCCGACTGTTTTCCGAAATCATTAAACCCTCGCTTAGTCCCAAAACCAATCACTCAAACATAACCGATCTCTCGGTATCCTAGATAATCAGCTATGTTTGATTAACCATAAAAGCCCCCGGATGTCCGTAGTGACAAATATGGTCTAGACTGTATTTCGAAACACTAACCCTAACTTAGTCCCAAAACCAATCACTCAAACATAACCGATCTCTCGGAATCCTAGATAATCAGCTATGTTTGATTAACCATAAAAGCCCCCGGATGTCCGTAGTGACAAATATGGTCTAGACTGTATTTCGAAACACTAACCCTAACTTAGTCCCAAAACCAATCACTCAAACATAACCGATCTCTCGGAATCCTAGATAATCAGCTATGTTTGATTAACCATAAAAGCCCCCGGATGTCCGTAGTGACAAATATGGTCTAGACTGTATTTCGAAACACTAACCCTAACTTAGTCCCAAAACCAATCACTCAAACATAACCGATCTCTCGGAATCCTAGATAATCAGCTATGTTTGATTAACCATAAAAGCCCCCGGATGTCCGTAGTGACAAATATGGTCTAGACTGTATTTCGAAACACTAACCAAACATACCGCATTCCAGAGAGTAGCTCTGGCAAATAAGGTATGTTTGATTTAGCCATATAAACCTTATAGAATATATTCAATAAGTTAAATATAACTTGGCCCTAATTCCCACTTTAAATTCACAAATGACTATAAAATCGTAAAATAGTAAATGACTCATAATTACGAGGAGAGTTTCCCCATAACGACAAGCCATCCACCATAATCAGGATAACACACCAATAATTTCACAACCTAACAGTCAGGGACGCTATGCCAGTCCGGGTGCCGAGAATTGAATGCCGCAGCCATCCCCGTTTTCTCCTTTTAAACCCCTCATACTATTCCGACATCTTCCTATCCCCGCCGTTCCGAGACACCACCGTTCCTATTATCCGTTTATATCGGTCCTTATCTGAAAACTTAAATTATTTTGCAAGATTATCATGATATTAATTAATTTTATCATTTGACATGCAAAATTGCCCCTGCGACCCATTCGTAGAATAAATAATTGCTCTATTGATTGATTTACAATAGTATCATCATTAGCTTTGAAACACCTAACCTATCTGATAATAAGGTTGAAAATCCATTGTACGTATTCACGCGCCAACTCTGGTATGCAATAAACACGTGATATTATTCGCACCTTCCCCCGCCACTGGTCGTATCGCCCATTTAATTAAGCTCCCAATGCTCTAGCTATTAAGATGGAAATTCGTATGGTCGCCCTACGCCTCCTGTCATGACGCGATTGCCAGGGTAGAAATATTACTTTGGTATCCATTTTGTAAAGGATTGTTATAAGCCTAGTTCATATCGCACTATTACAAACCCTTGTACCCATTATCATGAAATAAACTCATACAATATTCTTAAATGAAATAAGTTTCCGATACTGAATATTTACACGTTTGAATGCTAGCTTAATTGATTCCTACCTTCCTTTTAACTATTAAGTAAATTTCCCAACTTTGGGTAAGAAATAAAAATACACACCGACGAGTATGCCCATTCCGTTACAACGCTGTTGGACACTATACCGAGAGTGCGATGCAATGTACAATGCGGTCGGTATCTCCTTAACATTAGCGGCAATATGTTTCGTGCATTGTTTGAAACAATTCAGCAATAATGATATCCCAGAAAAAACATTCCATGTAAAAAAGAGGCCAAGTCTTGAAACTCTTCCACCATAAAAACCTCCTCCTACGTGGTCTACCAAGACGCCGTGTTCGGTTCTGTGGGACCCACTTGGTGGTAATGGTAGCCCGCAACGCTTCTTGCATGCGGCAGACGTGCCCGGTCCAGTCCCATTTCAGTTTTGCGGCTGTGTGGGCTACGTCAGCTATCTGAGTTTTGGAACGCAGTATTGTATTTTTAATGCGATCCGTTAATTTCACGCCCAAAATAGTGCGTTCCATGGCTCTTTGGCAAACCTTGAGGGCAGATTTCTGAACTTTTGTCAAAGCAAGTTTGTGCTCCGCAGGTAAGGATTGGAAGAATGCACATGTCCATGAGTTTGCGTTTTAATGATATCGGAAGGTTTCCTTTCATGTACCCCTTCATAGCCCAATAGCCCCTCCAGGCAGTTATTAATCTTTATCTACGCACATATCATTAGTGCTCTAAAATGCGTTCAGAAAACGTAGGAAATGACCAGCATTATTACAACCAATTTTACTATGAGAACTTTCTTGTCTGTGGTAGTAGGTAAAATCTGTACTGTAATGTTATTACAGTACAGATTTTTGTAAGGTTATGAGTTTAAATTTGGAACAGCTGTCAAAACTCAAGTGGGTCTCTATTCTAGTATCCATAGATATTAAAACAGTTATCGATGCGAAACGTCAATTCAGTATGTTTTTTAATATAAACCGCACGACATTTGATCAAGAGTGACATGAGAATAGGGACATCATTCGTTTGTCTATGATTTAAAAAAAACATTCGTCATGACGTAGGATTAAATTGCCGCCATTACTTTTGTCATTTCTTTGTTAGTTTTTGCTGTTACGAAAGTAGAATTGTGAAAAGTTGTTTGTAATTCACATTTTAGTTGAAAATATGAGTAGTAGTGACTCCGAGAACGATATGCACACTCCGCCGGATATCGTAAATACAGCCACGATTGCAACAAAGATAATTTACAGGTAGCACTATAGTAGCAATGCAGGTCATTTTCCTACGGCTTCTGAACAGATCTTAGAGTACTTATGATATGTGTGTAGATAAAGTAGTGTATGCAACTGTACATAATTTAGCCTTAAAACACTCGTGTGATCCTATTATGAAACTCGCTAGCGCTCGTTTCATAAAACCACACTCTTATTTTTAGGCCTCTGATTATGTATCAGTTGCATAAACTACTATTATTTGCTTGCTAAATAAAATTCTGCATCTTGGCAATCACACGACTTTACTGCATTTGCATTATGATTTTGCATACCTAAAACTATGTAGTTATTGAGTGATTGCCAAGTCAAGCCAAGCCAAGTCGCAATCGACCATTGACGTAATACAAACTAAAAATTCTTCATAATTATTTGATAGAAACCACGAAATTTCTTTTAGCAAATATAAATTTAAAAGAAGAACCGATCATGATTGCCAAGCCAAGCCAAGCCAAGTCGCAATCGACGTGATACAAACTAAAAATTCCTCCATAAATATTTGATAGAAACCACGAAATTGATTTTAGCAAATATAAATTTAAAAGAAGAACCGATCAACGCATCACAACGTTGTATTTCCTATGCATTCAGCCAATCAGCTCAGCGGTGCGGCTGTTAACTTCTCGCAACAATACCATTCTGCACAATGCAACGTAATCCGCGAAATCGCCGTTAAAATATACAACAGCCGGTGTTCTGTGACGCAGTTCAACGTGAAACAGTATGGTAATACTATTTAACCCGTCGAGCGCGCTAGTAACACACGTGTGTTACTAACGGAAAATAGAAAAGGGCTCATGGACCCTTACCTGAATTTAGCATCCTAATTAGGGAGCGGAGTTGGGTCCTAAGCCCTTTACGCATTGTTCTACAGACGACGCGCGCTCGACGGGTTAATAATTGCACGCTCGCATAAAATAAATTAGGTGCTTGTAGTAGGCACGCAAAGGGGAATATCAGTTCGCTCATATTTTGACACTTTCAGGGGCTGGAACCGGCTTGGTTGACGCGTCGCTCTTGTCGTAGGCGCTTTCCTCTTCAAACGGTTTTTCTCATGTTATCTGCTAAGAGCGTAGCGCTAAGAGATTGTTGGCAGTTAATGTGTTGAGCAGTTCTACTGGGAAAGTACTAACACTACTAACGTAGACACCATACCAAAAGACCATATAATAAAATAACACTGTCGCTAGAAATATAGAGGTGTCAGATAAGTATGCTCACTTTGTTGTGGTAAATATTAAATGCTGGCGACTGTACATTGTATAGCCTAGTTTAAAAACACAAATAGTAACGATATCAGAACGTTGTTCCATGTTTCAGGATTTTGAGTATTGCCATAATTTCAGTATTCCGAACCAAAAAAGTAAAAATGAAAGCCATATTACTACTTAAACACTCACTTGGCCCGCGTTTTTTGCACTACACACTACTAGTGTTACTGTAGTGTCCATACTGTTCGCACCTACGCGGTGTTTCAGTGGAATTGCCTACAGGGATGGATCGCGGCCATTTTGATTTTTTATTCATATCACCTGTCGATCGTTCGCGCGCGAGGCATTCAGACGGACATAAATAAAATAGAGCAGCCGGATTCGACGGATTGCCCAATAAATAGTGTAGCAACACTGGTTTTGGCTGTACCTACCTAACCTAGTCCCTTGTACGTTAAAGAGAAAAGAATTTCAGTCTTAGGGATTTAAACATTTTCTATCTACTTGAAAATTGCATCTCGTCGTTTTCGACAGTTTTTGAGTGAAAGAATAGAGCGGTCGAAAGTCAAAAATCGAAACCTGTGCGGTGCACAGCCGTGAAAACATGAATCTGGCTAAGGACTACTTTCAGATCACTACCCTACCAGATAGATCAACTGCATCATAACATCGCAAAACGTCACAAACAACCGAATGAAACACCTCTCTCCTAGTGATACTCCCAAGAACTTCCTTACAGTAAATAATGTCTTAAAGCGAGGATATCCCTCAACATAATTAACCCCCAGAAAGAGCGATTGTCGTTAGACCCGACTAGCCAATATATCTCCCTAACGATAGTCTTGAGCATCCAAAGAAGGGTTGATTGAAAGTTTAACCACTTCATTTTTTCTGAAGCCTTTCGTCTTTTGTTTTTATTGATGGGGCAGGGGTGTTGAGTTAGCGCTTGTTGGGGCGAGATTAATGTTGTCATTGATCAAGTTCTAAGTGACTTTTAGGATGTTGGTGTGTAATTTGCAAATTTTATTGGACACTGTGCTATTATGTTTACATCATAGAAGTCGGTCAGGTTTCGCAATGTGATATTATATGATATGTTCTGGGAGCTCGATTCTACGTGCCCTAAGCTAACGTGGCATAACGAGATCCAAACATATTTCATCAAGTTAATATACAAAATTATGATTATTTATAATTAGGTACATAATGGCATGATCTTACGGCGTGGCCCGAAGGTCCTGGTGGAAAGTAATCTAGGTACTAACTTTACTATAATCGTGATGAGCTTAGTTAACGATAAGGATCATGCATTTAGTCCATGACATACATTTATACATATTCCTAAAACGCCTGTATTCCATATTTCGTCCATTAAACTGTCAACATTTAGATTCCTCATTAACCATTAATGATATCGAACATTAATTGCATTTATTTCGAATGCAACTAGAATTCCGCCGGCCTAATTAGCGGCCGCATATTAACAACACTTTCCGATAACTACGAGCCTTATACAACCAATTTAAACCTGGTCTTCGGTTACACGCAGTTGTTCCGAACCTCAGGTTCAATATAAACTAGTGGTTAGTTGTGAGGAGTGTCAAACGAGTTGTAAATCGAGCAGTAGGCGTGTCCGGAAGCATCTCAGTGATCGATACTTGGCATTTGGCATCGATTGAAGCCCGAGTATGCGACTAATGCGGTGCGCTTGTTTGGCGTCCTGCGCACGCGACGACACACGAGCGATGATACATCCATGTCTATAAACACGTATCTAGATAATGGGGACTTTATTGCCATCTTCGGAGATATGCTTCCTCTCTTTTCCTCTACGCCTTTAGATCCATTGTCATCATCCAATTCCTGGAAGCAATGCCGTCCATCCCTGGTCTGTAGGTGAACCACTCATACGACCACCATAGACCACTGTCATGGGTAGATCTGCCGTCCACCTCTACTTTGGGTATTCACGCGTGGTCTCCACTCGAGAGTTCATCTTACCCACCGATTATATTTTAATTAGTATACGTCTGTCGCAGATGAAAGTTTTGCCTTAATTAAATGGTGTTGAACTCTATATCGATTTAAATCGATTAGATCTTAAAACTGACATTTAGATTTCTAGAATAAGCGGTCAGCTGTTTACTTCACGCTAAACTGTTTAATTAATACTTTGTCAGGCAATTACAGCGCGACGTTTCAAATAGTATTCACTTGTCTGGTCGTTTTTCTAAATGACTATTTTCTTTCACGTGTGGAGCTTCTTTATATACTATCCTCAATCACTACGTCTCTATGTTTGCGGGTTGCTTTATAATTATGATACACCCCGCCTACCACTCGGTCTCTTACATCGATAAAAGATGATAAACGGCTCCCATAAAGGTGGGACCGAAAGTGTAGGGATGACCCTATAGCCCTTCATATCTTCACCGATTTACGCTACAATACGACCGGTTAGCCTAGTGGGTAGTGACGCTGCCTACGAAGCTGAAGGTCCTGGGTTCGAATCCCGGTAAGGGCCAATATTTGTTTGATGAGCATGAATATTTGTTTCTAAGTCATGGAAGTTTTCTATGTATTTAAGTATTTATATATTTTATATATATCGTCGTCTAGTACCCATAACACAAGCCTTAATGAGCTTACTATGGGACTAGGTGGATTTGTGTAAGATTGTCCCCTAATATTAATTGATTTATTTATTTAATACGTGTAGGCAATACGGCCTGTGCCCAGCAGTGGGACGTACATAGCTGATTTATAATTATTATTAAGTATCATGTGTATAGAATGCTTGATCGACCAATTGTTTAGCAACACAGTTTAGCAATAAATGATAACAAAAAGAAGGTTAAGAAATCGTTTACATATTTCGAAGTCTTAAAAGAATCTTAGAATCATTCGCACACGGTGATATTTTGCAAGGATTGAGTTACATAGTTTAAATCTCCTTTTTTTTGTTTTAGATAAAGTATCACTTATATCCCCGTTGGTGTGGACTTAGAATAGCATCACCCCCTTCCTGCCTATAGGTGTCACAAGGGTCGACTATAGGTATAGGGTGTTGCGGACGATGGACTAGCAACCTGTCCCGGCAAAAAGCCTTTTCACACCTGCTATTCAGAAACCAGCGCAGCGGTCATTAAGGCACTCTTTGGGGGAGGCATATGTCCAGCAGTGGACGTCTTTCGGCTGATATGATGATGATTTAGAAAAAATCATTGGTGCCCTTGGATGAGGGATTTCACTTTTCTTCATACAAGGTGTGAAAAGCAGTATGTGCCAATCCGAAGCAAAATCATTTCCATCTTAAGATTCAATATACCGCCCTCGCTGTAAATATATCATTTTGCTCCCATGACACACAAGCTATTACTATTTTCTTCATCTTAAAAACTACAATGGCTACCTGGCACATCAGCCAGCCTGGTATCAACCTAACTGAATTAAACGCGGTCTCTGTAGCACTTCGGAATACAAAAATCAAAAAACTACAACTTAGAAAAGTTGAAAAACCCCGGCATTTTCATTTCAAAGTCCAATATCGCAAAAATGGCTGAACAAATTTTCATGAAACATATATAGATAATTTTATCCCGAGTGTTGTTTGGCTAACAACACTGACATGACACAACGTCGTCGTTTTTTTTATAAAAAAAGTAAACGAAAATCGGTGCATCCGTTTGGGAGCTACGATACCACAGACAGATACACAGACAGACACGTTACACTTGCCTCTCTTGCGTCGGGGGTTAAAAACGGAGTAGAGGCAGACCGCCGATGAGACCATGGACGGACGACATATTCTATCACGATATAAATTGTTGAGTATTGATGATACAGTCGTCGTCGCTGACTGACGATGGAGGAGGCCTGTACCTTCGCAGGAGGAGTTCTTGATAGAAATAAATAATTGAGATTATGATACGTCAAAGTTCAATTTCAATAATATACAATAAATTATAATTTATAAATCATTATCTGGACATTTGATACCATTACATTAAAAGTTAAATTATAGTTATGTTTATATTTTATTAATCGGCAAAAAATATAGAGGTTTAATTATTTAATTATGTTCATTTATTTATTATCGTCGGCGCTCTAAATTAGCTTTGCAGCAGTTTGCATAGCGCAGAAGCGATATCTTGAAGTCCTCTGTTTTGCTGCAAATGTTTAATAGAATAATTAATTAATAAACAACTTCCGACCCCGACAGAACACAAGACCTTGTTGGGATTAGGCCCGTTTCCTCACCATGATTTTATTCATCGAAAAGTACAAGTTTTTTTAAACCCAGTGGTACGAGCCGGGGTTCGAACCCACGATTGTAAGTCGCGTTCTTACCGCTCGGGTACAGTGGTTCTTTGATTGATTTATAGTAGTTTATGCAACTGATCCATAATGAGAGGTCTTAAATTATGAGTGTGGTTTTCATAATAGGATCACACGAGTGTTTTAAGGCCTAATTATGTACAGTTGCATACACTACTTTATCTACACACATATCATAAGTACTCTAAGATGGGTTCACAATTCTACTTTCGTAACAGCAAAAAACCAACAGCAATGGCGGCAATTCGATCCTTCGTAAGACGGATGGTTTTTATTAAATCATAGACAAACGAATGGAGTCCCTATACTCATGTCACTCGAGATCAAATGTCGTGCGTAAATATTGAAAAAACAGACTAAAGTACAGTTTTTACCTACTACAACAAGAAAGACAAGAAAGTTCTCAGAGTAAAATCGGTTGTAATAATGCTGGTCATTTCCTACGGTTTCTGAAAGCATTTTAGAGCACTAATGATATGTTTGTAGATAAAATCCAATACACCCCGATCAGTAATCAAACCCTACACTTGCACAATCAGCGTCAGGCGTCTGCTTATCGTCCAGAATAGAGTTTTAATTGTGCGCTATTTCGGTCGCTTTGAGCGCTCAAGAGACGTCTGTTTACTGTTCGGTGTTTAGGTTATTCGGGGTCAATGACCTTTTGATTGTGATCGTTAAAATCTTCAAAGATACTTAAATCTGTGTTCAAGTCAACAACAATACCAAGGAGGCCCGACACAATTTTTTTTGAAGTATGGAAATTATCTGTGAATCGTCTTGGTTCATGCATTTTCTTTTACACAGTCATAGTAAAACAAGTCTCTGTCATTGATTTAATTTTTGGTACAAGCTTTTATTGCCGACTGTACTTTTCTGTATACCATCATCAACTACTCATTGAGACGATTCTAAAGAGCCCAAATTCAACGGGGTTACGTCGGTTAAGTACTGAATTCCCATGGCCACCTTCTGTCTCCATCATCAGATCAGCTCGATGGTACAGTAAACAACACAGCTAACTGACCATCGGAAATCTAATCTGACCTTAAGTGCATTGTAATAAGGTTCTAGGTTTTCACGGTATGGTCAGTTAGCTGTGTTGTCGACTGTACCATAATATTGAATTGTCATCTAAACTATACTTATACCCAAAATTTCAGCTCAATCGGTCACCGGGAAGTGGGTCAAATTTAACTTGCAAGATTTGACATTGTTTTTCTAAAGAAATAAACAGTTCAAAAATGTTTTTTTTTGATGACAAACTGGTAAAACGAAATAAAAGCTTGTAATGTATGTGCCATCAGCGTTCTAATATCGCAGGTTGGTTTCAAAATGAATTGCATTTGTAACCAACTCAAGGTCCTGTGTATGTAGTCCATGACATGAAGTTTACAACACAATCACTTCCCTTTTTTTTTTTTTTTTTCGTGGGGAAATGCCTTTACGCATCCGGTCTGGTTGGGGAACCAGAACGGTATGACAGGCTCCCGGGAACCGCCCGGACTACCGTCTAAAACCCCACGGTGCTCTGCGCGCTGCTTTTTGGCGGAGCCACGGGAACGCTCGCGCACACTTCCGCGGCTCCACCAGCAGCTGTCCCTATATGAGACCCATCGCTGGAGGGGAGGAGACGTTTACTAGTCTCCAGAATAACATTTTTTTTTGTTTTTTTTTTTCTTCATGGGCGTGTCCGAACACCCGATACGCCCTCCAACTCGAGGACCTCTTCCCTATGGGTGGCAGTCGCCCCCGTGACTGCCACCCCGAGGTCTTCGTTAGGGCGGCAAGCGCCGGTTGTGCGCTGCATGCCTGCGCCCAGTTCTGCGGCGGCGCATTGGATCAGCCTCAGCCCGGGCTTCCCGCTCTCGCTCTGCCATATTCTCCTCTCCTCACACGAATGTGTTTCCCAGGTATGCAAGAATACGAGTTTAAAACTGCGAGCCCGTGCCAAACACAAAAAATTCAATCCAAAACTGCAGCGAGCATAATTTTTTTGTTTAAATCCTAAAAGCATGAATGAGCACGAGAACTATTCCACTCGAGCCATCAAAAGCCACTTATTCATTTCATGCCCGTCATGTTGTACAAATTGCTTTTTTTCACAAACATAAACAAAGTCGGGCGTAAATCAAGCGTGACGTCATTCAAAATAAGAGCTACCGGTGTTCCAGCGCAGAGTACAGTTGTGTAACACTAATGCAACGAGGAAATAGCTTGTTTCTGATCTTCTTATCTTATCATTCTAACAAGCCGAATGGAAAGTAGGGTGAATATTTATCTTCTTCTGTGAATCTTTCTATTGATGACCAATAATAATAGCGCGGCGCGGCACTGCGTCGGTGAATAGCTTTACAACGCATGAGCCTTTAAATAGAATAATAATCATTAATCACGCTTCGCTCCGGTACTCGAGTCTTGAGTTCTTGTCATACTTTTCAACAACATCCTGCTACGCGATTGATAGGTACCTACTCTAACTGAGTATGTATAAACTAACGAACAATTTGAAAGATTTCCCGACTCGCTTGGAGACTTGATTCCCAGTGTTCGACTGTGAAAAATATGCACATTGAAATAACATACTGTTATCGCTCTGTGTCCTGCGACACCCATATATCCGGTACGTTTGTTTTGACTGCTGGCTGCAGTGATTTGTAAAACAACTTCTGTTAGGAGCTCCGAGTATATACGCTCCACGCCTGAGAATACGGGCAGAAGTTTAATTGGATAGATATAAGATGATTACGTCAGAGGTAAATATTGAGGTAAAGTGAGATACGTGACAGAGCATGACAAAAATAATAATAATACAGAATCAAACATTTATTCGTGACACACAACAATACAAAAACGAAAATAGAAGTAAATCTTTGCCGTGTCACGAAATGAGTTTTGGATGATAATTTAACTTATTTAAGTTGGTAAAACTTCAACGGCGAGAAACAAATTGCCAAATATGAACCTCGAAAGCCTCAAAGTAAAAATAATCAAATAACAAATACTTTTGAACTGAGTTAAAAACTTTTTTAACCAACTTCAGATTCCGTTGTTTGACGTAACTGACTATGAAGCATTTGAAATATATTTATTTCTAAACTGATAATACTTGGATTGTCTGGAGCATGCCAGCAATAGGGCCGAGTGGAGGAAAATGGAAGGCCTTTGCCCAGCAGTGCCCTAACAAGCAGTGTAGCAGCGTGCGTGTGTGCGTGCAGTTACCTAAACAGGCTAGGAAAAAAATTAAAAACTTATTTTAGCTAGGGCAAAAACGACATTAAAAACGCTAGAAGTGAAGTCTATAATTTTACAGACACTCGGGATATAAAATATGTTCTCTATTCATATTCGCATTGCAAATGAAGACGGGCAATAATAATTAAAATTACGTTATAAAATTCAAACGGAAATGACAGAGATTATCGCCAACATTGATATTATTAAACCGACATTATTTCCCACTTAACTTGCAGTCATTACAAAATCGAACTTAATACAATCAGACTAAGATTCAGTAATACTATACCGACTTGCCAATTCCCGCTACTAATATAACTTAGAGTCATTGTAAAATGGAACTTATAACAATAACACTTAGGAATAGTGAATTGAGATCTTATGCCTTTTCTCGTTTAGGTGCAAAGGGAACGTGATCACAGAACGCATCGCTTTGAGGACTTAATACGATTTATAGTAACATTGCAAATTTAAACTGTCATCGTTTGTCAGCGTGCAGTAAAGCCATGCTTAGTCCAGTCAACGGGAGCAAGAGAACAGGTCTCTTGTACCGCTATGGTAACAAATACGCATACAACGTGAACACAGTACAGAAGGTCCTGTATGTAACAAAACTGATGTTTAACGCTCAACCACAAATAATAAATATGTTCTCTAAGCTTTCGTTCCTACGTTAGCCGTTAAGCAGATCAGCTGGTAGATCACGTAACGCATTGTAAGCGCGTCAGGTAGATCTAAACGTCGCTATTTGAAAATTACAGTTAAATTGTCCTAACGTGCGTTCGAAACGTTACGAGATCAACCCGCAAGTGGCTGCTCTGAGAAAAGGCTAGGACGGATGTGGTGGAAGAGGTGTGGGTTAGAAGCACCTATTACCAGAAGTTGCTTAAAAGGCTCAAGCCGGACACAAACTTCAGCAAACAACCATTGACGATTTGAAAGGCTGTTGCGTCTTTGATCGGAGTAACTTATGAGTCTCGCAGATATGATATAAATAAAGAACATAAGCTCATAACAGTAAATATGGCTCAACAATCGCAGAGAAAAGACAATGTACAGCGAAACATGCACGCGTATTAAATTGTTGATAATTTATCAAAATAATAAGGATTATATTAACATAAACATTATTAGAATAGGCTTATAAACAAATCCAATAATACTACTCACTGAACATTGCTTCAAAATCACTAGGTAATCAGCAAAACACAATTTGCACTATTTTATAGTTCTAGGGTTTTGAAACATCAGTGTAAGTACCTATAGGTATGCATTTGACCTCTATCTCACCTGATGGTAAGTGATGATGAAGTCGAGAGTGTTACATGCATACTTAAAAAACAACAAAAAAAGGCTGCTTTTTTAATTATAAAAGGTTACTAATCTCAAATTGACATAATTGTAAACCTAAACCTAGTTATAAGACATATTCTAGTGCATATTGTATGTCAATGGAATAAATGATTTTGACTTTGACTTTGACTTGGATAGCGCCTATTTCCTCTCGTCTTAAAAAGATCCAAGCTAAAAGTAGCTGGGAAAAGGGTTTGCCGGAAGTGAGTTCGACTCTTCAGCTGTCCTCGCGAGAAAACTGGAAGCAAAGCGCTTCGTGCGAATCAGTAGTATATCAACAACATAAGGGTTGAACCCACGTCCGCGCCTAGTCCCAAGATGGCGTAATGGTGAGGGAGATTTTGTTCGTGTAATCCCAGCGCACACTCTCCGAAATGTATCCTGTAGAACACCTATAAGCAGGCAACTTTTCAACGATGTTCCAGTCTTTGCATTTTAGCCTCAGGCAGATCTAAGCTCATATAACCCTATCATGACGTCATATCGGACGCATTAACTGGTTAAGGGACCATTAAGTGTTTCAAACCCAATAAATAAATTGTAGCAAGCTATCACTTTCATTGCCAGGAACCAGCCTCGCGTAAACCACGGGATAAGCTACGAGCGTAGCTAATGTGCTATAGGACCAATAGTTGCAAGACTTGCTGAATTATACTGCCCTCATAAGCCAAATAGGGGTATCTCAAAATTAAATGTCATTGGAACATGCAATTTAAAATCTACGTCTAATGAAATAACTTACAATGTCATTTAATTCTGAGATACCGCTATTTGGCTTATGAGGGCAGTATATAATTCCAAAGCACAAGTTTTCTGTGAAAATTCGGCTAGACTATGAATATTAGGAAATTTCCAATTCAAATATAATGGCAGATATTTTTTCCGTAGCTAAACCGGAATGGGTTTCATCGTGATAATAATGCAGCGAGGGGTAGCTTGGCTATCAATTACGCATATTAGGCGCTCCGTCTTATACAAGAAGAAGAAGTGGTTCATCGATTCAGGTAGCGATTTTTTTATGATTACTCGTATTTGAGTTGAGAGTGAGTAAAACAAAAGATTGAGTAAAACAAAGTCGTCTTTCCTGTGGTCAATGGTTAAAGTCTAGCGCACATATAAAATGTGTTTTGATTACATGAAATCATGTAAGAGGAGAAACCGTTTTATGAGAACTAAGAGACCAACAAAAAAATTGGCTCTAGCCCTTAACTTAACCCAAAGGTTGTCTGGAACAGATAGCTTTTTAGCGATAAGACCGCCTGTTGTCTACCATTGTTTATGTTTAATTTACTTCTATTTTTATGTCTGGTGAGCAATAAAGAAATTTGTATTTTTTTTTTATACCACGTCGGTGGCAAACAAGCTTACGGCCCACCTGATGGTAAGTGTTTACCGTAGCCTATGGACGCTTGCAACTCCAGGGGTGTTACATGCGCGTTGCCGACCCTTTAAGAATTTATACACTCCTTTTTTGAAGAACCCCATACTGTAGTCCCTCGGGAAAACCTCGGCAGGGAGCTCGTTCCACAACCGGAGCGTCCGAGGGAGGAAATTTCTCTGAAACCGTACGGTACGCGACCATTATTGTATTGTATTGTTATGTCGCCAATACATACCTATGCCTACTTTTTAAGCGTAAAATAAAATCCCGAGCACCTCCACCAAGTGGCAATCTCGGGCGCTTATTCTAAACACCTGTATGACGCGGCACGTTCGGAATGAGATACGTGATGCCCGAATACGTCCCCGTTGCGTAAACCATTTATATTATATTAGCATGGCTCTCTGTGCGATGAAGAATTCGCAAGTTTATATTTAAATAAAAACGAAAAAGTGTCTTGACAAGAAAATTAACGAACCGGCTCACAAATGTTCACAAGAATCGGTTTAGAAATGCGACCTGTAGATGAGAAGAACAAACGATTTTCGGCCCAAGCTGAAGCATAGAATTTCGTTCGCTTCGCTCGCTCGTTCGATTAAACACGATGCATTACTAGGTCACTTTCCATATGAAAATTTAGTAAAATATTATCACATTCACTGCCAAAAACTTCGTTTTGCAAGTTATCGAGCGAGTTATAGAACGAGCGAGCGAAGCGAACGAAGTACTCCGTTTCAGCTTGGGCTAAAATTCTTTCGTACAACTTGTCGGAAATATCTGCGAACCTCGTTACCTGCGAACATCTTATTAGCCAGGTTCGCAGATATTTCCGACGGGTTCTATGTCCGCCTGTTTCCTTTTACAGGTCGCACTTCAAAAAATCTCGTGAAATTATGTGAGCAGGGTCAATAATTATTTAATTATCAATCTGTCAAGAATCGCTACGCTTGTAGCCGATCACGTGGTTTTCCTCGCACGAGGGGCGTTCAATAAGTTAACGGTATCGGCATTAAAAACAGAAGTTATTCGTATCGTATAATTTTTAATGATTAAATACACTCTTTCTTGTTTTACGCGTATATTACGTTTATTTATGCATATATAAAGTGTTTAAATTAATTTAATTTTACATCATTAAAAAATAAAAACTTTTATTCGACGAAATGAGGCTCATTTTTTAAATCAACGCAATTGCACACATTTAATTGAGGATTTTTTAGTAACAAAGAATAAGAAGTAAAAGTATACGACTTGGTCTAGGTGATAGGGTAGACAGTTAATTGTATAGATTTTACGTCCCTAAATAGGACCCCCTGGTAATCTGCAATCTCTTCCAAACAGAAACGTCATAAAATTGGCATTTATTTTTTAATTTTTTTTCTTAGTCTAGAGGTACCTCCTTTAATTGCTATACGATTATCAATATTAAAATCAATATTCTGGATTAGTACAGTCAGCGTCACACAGTTAGTAGCAGCCAGAGTAGCCAAATATTTCGTAACACACCCTTATTCTTACAGTAATAAAGACGTGTACCGAAATATTTGGCTACCTTGGCTGCTACTAACTATATGACGCTGACTGTACACCAGAATTTTACCAAATCACCCCTAAACTTTAAAAAAAAATCCTTCAATTTTACTCACGGAATATTTGCTTAAAGCTGCTTGCTGTCTTTGTTTAAAGTTGTTAAAGCAAACAAATGAATCATGTATATTTTTACTTATTTAGTGTATTCATGAATAGTGATACAGCATGAAAAATAATATAAAATTATTATCATAAGACGTCATCATGCCGATACCGAGAACTTATTGAACGCCCCTAAGCGCGGCTAAGTTGAAGTGGGACTGGGCTGGTCATGTCTGCCGCATGCCAAGTGAGCTGTGGGCCAAGACCGCCACTGAATTGCAGCCCGACAACTCAAAACGGAGAGGCGGCAGACCTCGCCGGCGATGGCGAGACGAGATGGACTCCTTTTTAAAGGATTGGCCAGAGGCTGCTCGGGATCGGGATGCCTGGAAACGGAGGGGGGAGGCCTTTGCCCAGCAGTGGGACACCATAGGCTCCAAATAATAATAATTCTCCAGCCGTCTATTAAAGGGAACCCTCTTCTCCAAAAGCAATGAAAGCGAGTCAATTTGTTAATAAATTGTATACAAAGCGTACCATTTGACCCTTCTTGCTTGACTATACATGAATTACCACACGCGTCAGTTGAGTTGAGGTCATTTTATGCCACCTAATTCCATACGATAGAACTGGTAAAACGTTTTATTTACACAACACTGGCGAAGACACAGACAGTGCAAAACAATTTGCCCCTGTACAGTATTACATATTTACAGTATAGCATCTTATTGCATTGAAATAAGGAGGAAAATGTACACATATATTTGGCTCCGCTGTACGCCAACAAGCAACTAAATTGGCCAGCTGCTTTTGAAGACGCCAACACGATATCACAGAAAATTGAAGCGAAGTAAGCTCCGCTCGCTCGTATTTTGACAATATTGCCAATATAGTAGTGTTGTATCCCGATAAGTTTATTTTGAAAGGATTTGGAGACAGAATAAATCAGGATAATAATAGTAGATAGTGTCACAAGGGAGCAAAGTCATAGATTTACGGCGAGGGTGGTATATTGCACCTTGAGTGCTATGCCGTGTTTATGCCGAAAACGTAAATCATTTTGATAACGAGTGACTCATACCTACTGCTACATTGTACCCAAGAGAAAATAATAGTGTTATGGCTATTCCTATAAAATAATGATATATTTAAAATAAAATAAAATCACCCACAGTAACCGATTTTTTTCCACATAATCAGTAATATTTAATTCTTAATAGAGATTGTTTTAATGGGCACTACTGACGATAGGCCATACGTAATGATAAGCACACTAGCATTTGTCCGCGTGGAACCTCTTTTGCATCGTGCCTCGATACAAACGTCTGCCCTCATTTAACCCCAAGGGAGATAATTTCCGGGATAAAGATAACCTAACATAACCTATGCCCTTCCCAGGGCCTCAAACTGTCTCCATACCCAATTTCATCTAAGTCGGTTCAGCGGTTTAAGCGTGAAAAGGTAACAGACAGAGTTACTTTCGCATTTATAATATAAAGTATGGATACTGGTATATATATATAGTATAATACCTCTATATAGCATTATATGGTATACTTAGTATGGATAAATACGTCAACACACAGAAAACATCTAATAGGTATTCGTTTTTTTTCTCATCCCTCAATTCTTCCAAAAATCCTATGCCAGGATTTGAACCAAGAACTGCAAGTTTTGCAAGCCGTAGCGTCCCAATAGCGTCCCAACAACGCTAACCGAAACATACCACACCGTAGGTTCGAGATTCCAATTTGATTTCAACGTGTTGTAACTCACTCACTGGTAACACTTTTACTGCCAGTAATCCCCCTAGCGGGCGCCTACGCCTTAACCGATTTCCGCTACTTAACGGTAAAATCACGGGATCAGCTACGAGCGTAGCGCGCAGCGATGCCTGGCAGTGAATGTACTAGCTACGCTCGTAGCGCTACGCCGTAGGCCGTCTCGATATGTAGCGATGGTCGTCCGAAGCCCGCTGACGCATGCGTATTACCGTTCATACGGCTATTAGATTGTAAGGTGTAATGTATGTCTGGAATGGACCCGGCCGTAAGAAGGTGACATATACTAACTTTTCTAGACATATATTATATCATGACTCATGATCTTCCTAGTAGGCCCAGGGTGACTATGGCTGTTGAACATATTATAGACCGAATACCATCGATAACTATCCGAAATTTAACTTGCCATAAAAGTGATTTTCTGTGAAACATTATCGGGACAAATTTTATAAACTATGTATGAAACCTATAGGTTAGGTGAGGGTTGTTTTATGAAGATCCTGGAAAGATGACAGTTAAAAACTTATTAAGGCAAATTATGATCATGGCAAATTACATTATGGATTTCATTAGAACCCATTCTAGACTTATTTTATGCCACACAGCCACTCCATTCTCACTAATCATCCTACATTGCTAGATCCAAAGCGAAATTCAACCGGGAAAATTCGTATTAATAGTCAGTGTTAAGAATATGGTGAGAGTGCGGAATCCGGGTCGGAATCCCCGGGCGATTCCCGCGCGAAACCGATTAGAGGGCAACATTAACAACTCGGCGATTTGTATTTTTCTCCCGACGGACGCTTAGGGTTGCCAGGCAATATTTATACCATTATTCATAAACATAACACGACCATTTGACGACCGGTTAGCCTAGTGGGTAGTGACGCTGCCTACGAAGCTGAAGGTCCTGGGTTCGAATCCCAGTAAGGGCAAATATTTGTGTGATGAGCATGAATATTTGTTTCTGAGTCATGGAAGTTTTCTATGTATTTAAGTATTTATATATATTATATATATCGTCGTCTAGTACCCATAACACAAGCCTTAATGAGCTTACTATGGGACTAGGTCGATTTGTGCAAGATTGTCCCCTAATATTTATTATTTATTTATTATTTATTATAACTCACCCAAGTAACTTAAATGTGTTCTGCCCTCTCAAAATTAATGACAAAGTGACAGATAAGGCGAAACTTTAATGGCAACTTTAAATGAAATAGGTGTTATCGACGTTTATGAATAAAAACATTACTTTTCTACCTTTTTTAACTTCTCCCAATTACAATATTTAGTGTGTTTTTTCCATCCATATGAGAAGCATCAAAGTATTATGAAGGAAATCCGTTGGAAATGTTGAATTGATGAATTCCTTGGACTGTTCGCTATCGAACAATTTAACATTGAAAATAACCTGTAATTTGTCTTCTTAATTCATCATATTCATAATAGTAATACAAATAATCAAGTACTTAAGTTTTCGGTTTACTTAAATCTAGAATTAATATTGTAATTTTATGTATGCACTTACAGGATGTCATGAATTAACTTATAACTAAAAAATGTAACAGCTTATTATGTATGCATGACATAATGACATAACAATGAAAAAATGAATATGAATATGAATAATCAAATTATTGAACAATGTGTTGTGACTTTACTTGCACTGGTTTTTCTACAGGTATATTTTAGTAAGTGTCTATGATTTATAAATATGTGACGCCTAGCAAGATTGTCCTTTTATTTATTTTTAATTATTTAATAATTTCAAACCATCAAGGTGCGGAATCCGAGGTGCATTATATACTATCTACGACAAAATGCCTTTCGAACAGTGTTTTTTTTCAGATCGCCACTTTTACCTATGATGTACTACATTAAGAAATTCTTAATTCTCTGAGGTAGCAAGTATCAACCCTAGCCACTTTTCCCCCGGTCAGCACCGGGCATCAATCTCTAGTCGACTCGCCCCCTATCGCCGCCATTGTGAGCTACCATTTATCTACCGTTAATTATCAGCTCGTTATAAACTGTAGACTTCACTCAATGCCAGTGCAATATAATTATTATATAATTATCTATAAAAAAAATGCTTTTCCAATAGCAATTACACCGCCACTTCTGCCTGCTGTTATAATAGTCATTAAGAACTTATTATTTCTCTCAGGTAGCATCCCCTAGCCACTTTTCTCCCGGTCAGCACCGGGCATCAATCTCTTGTCGACTCGCCCCTGATCGCTGCCTTTGTGAGCGAACATTAATCTGCCGTTCATTATCAGCTCGTTATAAACTTTGCAGACTCCGATTAATGCCAGAGCATTCCCTATAACATAGCACAATATTTGCAACATTGTTGTATCAATTCTCAAAAGAAAAGAACTACAAACTCGGTAGAAACCGGAATTACCTAACTGTTCTCTTGGCAGCCAGCAGCCACCACCGTTCCGCGCCTCGACAATAATCTAATATTACGCAATACCGGTCCATAAAGTGACAATTATCGCCCGTTATGCGCGTACGGAAAATCCCACTTCCTGACCAAAGGGAGAGAAGAAAGCCTCAGATCGCATATTATTGCTTACCCAAGACAAACCCAAGCTCGGGCGTCAAATCCCTGCTTTCTGAGACATTTTATGTTTCACAACCCTTGGTGACTAACGGCCGTATTCATAAACGTTCTACAAGCCTATTTTAACTAAAATGGCGTTAAAATTCGTTTGTCTTTATCTGTCACTTTAACATTTGTGTTCGTCAGAAAGGGACAAAGCACATTTTATTTAGCAGAGGCATTTTAAGTTTTATGAACAAGGGGGTAATAGTTTGGAAGATTATAAACTAACATCTCTCACATTTGCGGTGACATATAATTATGGAAAATATCTAGTTAAACCTGATGCCTAATTGAATCTCAGCTATTTCTTGTATAAGACGCGAAAACACAATCTGCATTACGAGTAGTAATTCTAAGCACAGTGGTTGCATGAAGCATAATCCCGCTCTCAAGACAGAACAACAGACATCTTGGAATGTGGTGCAAGACAAGAGTGATAACACACTAACAACTACAACTTGAAAGTTGTGACGAGTTTGGAACAGTTTTGAACTGCGCTAAGCAGAATTAATAATAGCACTCATGTACAGAATGTCGTCTTAACAAAACCTATGTTTGACAGCTAGAAAACTCAAATCTGCCATCCCGATCTACTGCTCTTTTGTTTAGGTTGTCCACATATAAGAGACCCATATATAAAATATATGACTAATTGTATGTACGAGTATGTAATAGTTAGTTAAAGCAATGACTCGTAGTTTCAGTGTCGGAGAGGCAACCGGATGGCTCGCGGTATTTGAACTCCTGAAGCGTTGTGGAATCTCCTTGTGCAACCCGAACTGAGCCAATTTGGACTACAATAAAGCGCTTACATATAGCGCTTTATTGACTTTATTGTAGACAATCACAAGTCAAAACATATACATGCCATATAAGATTAAAGTGCAAAAGTGAACTTATAATTATGACTATAAGGGATCCCTTTCAGCTAACCTTTGAGCAATTGAGTGGAAGGCAGGTAGAACTGTCGTTACACAATGGAAATAAATGAAAGCTTAAATGATATCAAGACCTTAACTCATCTATAAACAATACAATGTACCTATCAGATCTGTCGAGTCAAAAACCGTTGTCACCTAATATAATTTCATACCATGACCCGACCCGGCAGTCTTGAATCATCGTGCTCGATCGGTACATACCTGAAATACAAATAAAAATGTTAATATATCAAACGAGAGTCTGTCGTTATGAACGATTAAATGAATCATCATCATCATCATCATTTTCAGCCCGTAATAAGATTAATTCATTATTCTCTTTATTAAATTTTCTTCTTAAGCTAGGTTTTTACAATAATTATATAAAAATTAAAATATAAAACTATACATACAAGACATAAAATCATTATAAAAACCTAACCTAGGGTACCGCCGACAGCGGGGCGGGGCCTAAGCTTAGGTTTTTACAATAATTATATAAAAATTAAAATATAAAACTATACATACAAGACATAAAATCATTATAAAAACCTAACCTAGGGTACCGCCGACAGCGGGGCGGGGCCTAAGCTGCCGGTGGTCAGGGCAACAGAGACAGGAACCTCCTGACTATCCGCGCAGTATCCAGGAGTACCGCCTTCTGTATCTGACCCTTGATCCAGCCATCTAGCGAGAGTCTCTTGAGGTGATGGTCGAGACTCTTCGCTATTAAACCGTTCGCCGAAACGACTATCGGGACGATGATCGTCGAATCAACATCCCACATGGCGGTTACCTCGTGAGCCAGGTCTAGGTACTTGCTGGCTTTGTCCTTCTCGGCCTTCAAATTCTTCAATCATTCAATTCATTATTATTATTAGTTCCTGCTCCTAATCGCCCGCTGCTAAGCCTAAGTGTTCGGGCCGAGTGCCCGCGTTGCTGTGAGCGGGGCGTTCAGCGTCCATATAAAACAAAGGCAATTTATATGGACGCTCCACGCCCCGATCGTAGCGGAGCGTGCACTCAGGACGTACCACTAAGGCCTCTCTTCGAGTACGCCACTCATCCCGGTCCCGTGCTGCCCCCCCGATTCTTTAACTTGTTTTAAGGTCGCCTCAACGCTCACCCACAAATATATCTTGACACCGCGATGCGTAGTAACTAAGCGTAGGTAGAGGTCTAGTTTCGTGACGAGTGAGCCGCATTAGCGCGTAGCGAATAACAGCCCTGTACGTCTAGCACAACTTACTGCTCAATCGCTTCGCGCCCGACTAAGCATCTCCTGTCTCACCCGCACCGTGCAAATTAGAAAGAGGAGGGTAGATCTTACTCGACTCGCGTCGCGGCGCGGCGTCAGTTGTGCTAGCCCCCCAGGTGTCATCCAGTGTCCACGCCCGCGATCTTTCTAATGTGGTTCATTCATCGAGTCGGGACGACGCAGTTGGCTCTTGTCGAGCGGTGCTAACACATCCGACGCCGCGCCGCGACGCGAGTCGAGTAAGATCTACCTTCCTCTTACAAATTTGCATGGTGCGACTGAGATAAGAGACGCTCAGTTGCGCGCTACCTATAACTAAGTAAAAAAATTACGTATCTTTTCCTGTAAGAGTCTTAAGAGGCTAGAATACTACCATCCATGGAGCTCAAAGAGCTATTTTTCCATGGATTCCAAAACACAAAACACACATTTATTTCTTAATGTTTATTCCACTTCCAAATATTTTCCAATCTCAAAGATTTTTTTGTAGGTTATCGGCACAATGAAAGACTAGGTTTTCCTTTTTTTTAAATTTGCAGTAAATTCAAACTTATAGGCAGCTCAAAAACTTTTTTTTAAAAGTGTAACCTATAAACGTAGAATACATTATGCTGAAGCGATCGACATCAACATCAAAGTGATTTGTTAAGATCTACTTAGTGGAAACCGTTTTCTCCCGAAATGGAAATTTCATCAAAAATGTACCTATTGTCAGTCGCAAGCTGCTAGCTGCTGCAAAGCCATACTTCCTTCTTAAGAACTGTGTTGGAATCACAAACACTTGTAATACTCTCTCTCGCTTATAATAATACTACATAGTATAAAACTAAATCGCTTCCCGCTGTCTGTCCCTATGTCGACGACCACTTTAGCCTAGTTGGTAGTGACCCTGCCTACGAAGCGAGAGGACCTGGGTTTCAATCCCGGTAAGGGCATTTATTTGTGTGATGAGCACAAATATTTGTTCCCGAGTCATGGATGTTTTCTATGTATTTAAGTATTTATTTATCTATATAAGTATGTTTATCGTCGTCTAGTACCCATAGTACAAGCTTTGCTTAGGTCGATTTGTGTAAGATCGTCCCTTTATTTATTGTTTTTTTTATTTATTTTTTATTGCCCCCTAATATTTATTTATTTAGTAATATTTATTTATCTATTTATGTATGCTTAGCTCTTTAAAACTACGCAACGGATTTTGATGCGATTTTTAATAGATAGAGTGATTCGAGAGGAAGGTTTATATGTATAAAATAGTACCCGTGCGAAGCCGGGGCGGGTCGCTAGTAATAAAATAAATTCAAATTGAAGTATCTCCGAGCCAAAACTCTAGTGACTCAAACGTTGCACAGCATCAAACCGCAGCCGGCGTCTTGGCGCATAATCTGCGTGCTGCTGCGGAATGCAACACGTCTCGGGTCTGAGGGGAATTGTGGCAAGCAACCGAATAACCACTCTTGTTCTAGACTAGTTTCTTTAGGTCGGATTTGGAAAATGTCCACTTTTCAGGCGAACAAAAAATCGGATTTAATAATTTATTATTTTAGATTATTTATACTACAATGACCAAAACCCTAATATTTACCGGATCCGGATAACTATAATGGTTATTACCGGTTCATGTTATACAAAAAAGTGGATATTAAATTAATAATTCGTTATATTAGACTAACTCACGGAGAATATCGGTCGATTCTATTATTTTTAACGAGTGTGCTAAAATTAAAATTTAGTCCTAGCCAACGATATTGAACTGTAGTGGAGATATGTAAAGTATTGTTTCGGTACTTGGATATTCTGGACTTCAACTACTAGAACAATCCTCAAATCAATAAAGGGTCAGTAACCCGCTTGTGGTTCTACTAGAGTCGTAAGCGTCCATAGGCTATGGTATCTGCTTACTATCAGACAGACCAAATGCTTAAAAAAATCGTTAACATTTTCAAAGCCAGGGACCCACTAGGTGGGCACTGGGCGCCCTTTCCTCTCCAAGCCAGCTAGGTTTTTCATTTTTTTCATACAAATTTAGTGATGTTGCAGGGTAAGTATATTATAAGCCTGAAAGTGAATCCAAGTCACCTTCATCTACGTACAATACCTTCACAAACGCTGACTTAAGTACATGTAATCGCCGACCAGTACAATCGTGCACATAAATAAAACAGCGGTTGTTAACCCCTTACGTGATAAAGAATTAACGCGACACGCCGCCCTGTGCCATTTGTGCGCTTTACTAATTCAAAAAATTCTGAAGCAAATCGTTCAGTTTAGTGGTGTAGGTAGATGAATTATTCAGATGTCTAGAGTTCGAAATTGTAGTGTGCTTAATAGCACATTACTAACCTTGGGCGGTAAAACAAAAATAAGACTTAAACACCTTGACGGAGTCACGCAATTTTTGAAGCGATCTTTTGGACGACCTTTTATTTATTTACGTCACACCTGGCCATAATATGAGTTTTACCGCACGCTGTGCGTACGGTAAAACTCGCATTGTGGCCAGATGAAGACGTAAAATTGTGTACTCACCACGGGCAGTAAAAAAGAAAGCCCTCTATCGCATATTTACAACCCTCGCCTGCGGCTCGGGTCACAAATACCTGCGATTTCGGGCTTTCTTTCTTTTACAGCCCTTGGTAAGTAATGTACTATTAAGTCACTCTGGGCGGTAAGTGAGATTTACCGCCCACGGGCGCAGCGGCAAATGTCACTTCACATCCAGGAGACGTAAAATTGTGTACTCACGACGGGCGGTAATTCGCAAAGCCCCAGATCGCATGTTTATGGCCCTCACCTTCGGTTCGGGTCACAAACACCTGCGATCTGGCATTCACGAATTTACCGCCCTAGGTACGTAATGTACATTATTTAAACTTTATTGCACAGTAACAAGTTACAATTACAAAAGGTTCTCTACCAGTCAACCTTTAGGCCAAACAGAAAATAAGCATAACTGGTGCGGGGACTGCGGGGTACGAGAACAGTAAAAATAAAGTAAGGAAAAATTACTGGTATGTTATACTGATAATTCCAATGAATGTAATATAATATATATCGAAGGACAGGGAGGCCGAGCAGGCGTGTGATCGGATTCGCCTCCGATCCGATATTATGGACCGTGTGTGCGTGTACTTACAGGTATTCGCGAAATAAAAGTCACACAATATAACTCAATCACTATAGTATTTAATTAAATTCACAAACACCGAAAATATATCAGGATTGCAATAATAAATCTCGATTAAAGAGCCAATGGGTTTGCAAGCTACCATCACAGGCGGGGCGTTGTCAACGAATGACGTCCCTCGCCGCCATGACACTTACAACTCCATTCGGGGTTACCCGCTCTTAAAATAAATCAACTTGATGTCAACAATTTCGACAACTACCCGCTTAAAGAAATAATGAACGTCTCAACATTATTCACGATCACTCGATTAATACAAATCATCGAAATAATAAATCGCGCGCCGTTATATGTATCCAGATTATAATTCAATAACAGTCATTTGTGAATAAGAGACGGACTGTTAATTTTTTCAATTTTTAAAAAAAAAATGGCTTCCATCTAAGTTAAGATGATTTCGCCAGTGTCAAGTTTGCTTATAAAGCGACGTTGTTCGGTAGTTTGGTCAGTCGTTAATAATGCAATCAGCGTCAGAAGCTCCGCTTGAGAAGCAAGGCGTCCACCGCTGACCGCATCCCCGACGAAAGACCGACTGTTAAGTATTCGTGCAATAAAGTTTTACATATACCTACTAGATTTAATAAAATTAGAACCATAAGCTAAACCGACAATTTTACGTTCAGATATAAATTTACAATATGATGCTTTACAAGAAAAAAGGTACAACTATAAAATTACAATAATATTGTTTCTCTTAGCCCGATATATTACGGAATAGACACCGCGAAGCCTATAACAACAAATGAAGACAGTGAAACAAAAATCACCTTGTTAACTCGCGGCCGGCGGCCGTTATATTTGATCACGGCATTCTCTTTTATTCCCAGCGTGAAATAAAAAGTTATGTGTTAATTTTGTATAAATACGTTATGGCCTCCGGACTCGCGGCATCGTGTTGCTTGTTACACAAAGTTAGAAAGGATACATATGGCACAGAAAGCGATTTTATTTATGGCCACTCCAGCATGATGGGCATTTTATCACTTATCGTTGTGGATAAGACATCCCTCACTCTCGCACTCGCATACTTGTCAGAACGTGAAATCTTTTCCCCAGCGATAAGTTTAGTGATAAAATGGCAACCATTGACGACCGCTTTAGCCTAGTTGGTGACCCTGCCTACGAAGCAAGAGGTCCTGGGTTCGAATCCCGGTAAGGGCATTTATTTGTGTGATGAGCATCAATATTTGTTTCTGAGTCATGGATGTTTTCTATGTATTTAAGTATTTATTTCTTTATATATGTATGTTTATCATCGTCTAGCACCCATACTAGGTCGATTTGTGTAAGATTGTCCGCAAATATTTATTTATTTATTTTAATTAAGGCCAGCTGAAGAGTGTTGCATTTCGTTGTGCGCTCAAAACGTAAACGTGAAACGTGTTTTTTACACGGGGTGGAATTAACAAGTTGGGCATCTCTTTAATGCTTACATTTGGCATTAGGTAACATCTATACGTTATATGTCTCGCAGTTATTGCCAGTTTCGGGCCAAACGTTACCCTATTGTTATTGTGCTCCATAACTGAGCACCCATATTGCCCCGAAGATATCATGCTCGGAAATATCTCAGGGATTGTTGCTTCATCCATTTTCTTATTTACTTTCGGGGTATATTGCCTGTCCGCTGCCAATCTTGTTGTGTTGGTCTAAGTAATTAATGTCTGGAAGATTATTCAACTAGCCTGGTAAATCGAAAATGGTTATAATATTTTCGGTATTTCTCGCATAGCCTTTCGCAGTTACGAAACCTCTATTACATCTTTTTTTTTTCCGTTTTTTGTAGTCAAAGTGACATAATAAGACGAAATAACAATACATTGTCCCTGGAGACAGAATTTAACATAATATACACGATAAAATCCATTCAAATTGTTTTATTTCATAACATTATAGAACGAGCGAGCGAAGCGAATGAAGTTCTCCGTTTCAGCTTGACCAAAAATCTTTCGCGAGTGTGGCTGTCCGGCTGGTCTCTAAGTCTCTGCATTTTGTGAGCAAGTTCGATGCTTATAAAGAACTTTTCAAGCGATTCAGTTTTTCTTTTTTAACAGAATTTATTTATGTTAATTACTTTGCTAAATCCATTTATCTCTTGATCATCGAATGTAATTGAAATAACTCCTTCAGTGGGCATGTATCTACAACCTTTGATCATTTGAGTTTATAAGTGTTTACACAATGCCGCATGGTATAAGTAAATGATGAATGATAACGTCTTCCGGAGTAGCTTCGTAAAAAGCTTTTTGTCTAACGGTGTATCTTATTTATTATGTACTTTATTACGTCAATGATTTATGTAATGATTTGAATCCATTAGGAATTTGCTGTTTAGCTTTTGTAAGTGAATTTATTTTGTGCAATTTAGAAAATAAATTCACGCGAATTCTTAATATTAATTTATGCGAACAATACTTGTAACGAATATTATGAATAAGTAAAGTTAATTTGTAAGTTTGTATGATTAATACACATGAAGATATATCGTCGTCTAGTACCCATAGTACAAGCTTTGCTTAGTTTGGGACTAGGTCGATTTGTGTAAGATTGTCCCCTAATATTTATTTATTTATTTTCATATCACATGCAGGGACTATCTTCAGAACTACCTACTGATCCGCCTTAAAATTATTTCACCAGTATACAAAATGGACCATTATGATGAACAAAGTCTATATTTTGTCTCGCAGTTTCGCCTGAGTTCTTACCAATTACCGATCATATTTTGATGTATTCAACATACACAATAATAACAGGATGTAAAATGAAGTTAATAAGAAATATAAAAATAATAAATTTCAAACTGCTGCTGCTACGGTTTGACACATAAAAATTTCTTGAAGCTATTTATATTTTATTTATTTTCAATTTATTACAAGACAACTATGAGGCTATAATATATTCAACAGTTTGATTTCATGTTTTGGCTTTATCCTACTTATATTTCAAAACTTGTCCGCTTCAAAAGGACAAAGAATTGGACATTAACTAATCCTATCTTAAGACATTTCCGGGTAGAATCCTCAACTACTGCTTGCAAATAGAATCTCTTCAAGTCGGCATAGGCACTTTCGGCGAAAGCAACTGTCATCTGACCTTTTAGTCCAGACATATATTCATCTCATCACACTATCATGCTGACAGCTTGTTTAACCCAAAGCATTAAAACCGAATGGCTTCTTCACCCATAAAATCAATGCTGAAAAACAAAAAAGCATCTGAAGCATTCAAATTTTATTCTAATTGCTACTCAACGTCTTGAAGATTAGGATTGATTTTTCAGTGCATTCAAATCATTAGAGGTCTATCTGACTCCAGGAACTTATATGATACTGGTATAGCGTTAGTTGCCCGTGCTTTCTTCCACGCCTTCAAAGTCAAACGTTTCTGCGAGCTCGCGTCACATCGAGTCAAATAAACCCGTTGTAAATCAGTTTTGTATGTCAGTGTATGGCGCGGTCGGTAAATCAGCCGAATGGACATTTACTGGCGCATTAGATACAATGTAGCTGCAACTAGTTCTGGATGGACGGATTTATGGGTGATCGCCGGTTTACGCCGCTGGTCCATTTATTTATGTATTGCTGACTAATTAGTCGAGTTTGTGTTACTGTTTAAAGTCTTTGTGCAGTTTCATTAGGTCTTTATTACGGACTGGCGGATAAATAACGGCCTCCACGCGCCATCTCATCGAGTTCTTATTCGATACTACACTTTCAAACCGACTTAACGCACGAAACTTGGCTGGTCAAATTAAATTGATATTCGGTTATGTACGAAAAGTTCAATGGCAGATGACCTTAATACACACTGAACTAAAGTGAGCACTACAGATTCCCCTTAGTCAACGACAATAGGATATTGTCATCATCATCATATCAGCCGACAGACGTCCACTGCTGGACATAGGCCTTCCCCAATGAGTGCCACAATGACAGGACGCGGGAGTCAGCCGGATGCGGTTGGCGCAGGATATTGTCATATCTGTACCTAATGTATATTCCAAATAAGTAATCACAAATCTGCACGGGTTAACACTCCCTTTCTGATCGAGGACTTTTCAATGACAGCCCATGTGCACCAAGCTTTATTTACCGAAAAAACCGCCAGTTAATTCAAACCACGGTGACATGATGTAATCTTTCCCCGAACAGCAGTTTAGGGAGTCGACAGCATTAAGCCGGTTAAGCCGCCATGTGTATTTTCCCCTGACGACAAAACGTGGCAGGGATTAGGGGAATTATGTTCTTTACTTCTGGGTATAAGCAGGTTATGAAGAGAAAAAGCTATAAACCAGCACGGCTATCACTGGACGGCCCGCGAGCTGTTTCGCGGCTACATACACTATCCGTCTCTGTCTAAGCGTTCTAATTGGAAAGAGACGGATAGTCTATGTAGCCGCTACATAGCTCGCTGGCCGTCCTTGTCTATCAGCACGGCCAGCGTCCTTGTCTATCAGGAGTGACCAGTCCTTGTGGATTTTTACGCCATTAGACGGACCATATCGCTGCTCGAAATACGCTGACGCGCCGTTAACGCAGGGAAATGTATAAAGAAGACGCGCATACTACGACACGTCAACGCGTAAACGCAGTGTGATTGCTCCATTTTGGGTTGTATTGTATGCTTCTGGAATGAATAGGTCCCAGACATTTATATAGGTACTTGCATAAGATTTGCCATATTCAACTGGCCATCGAGATTCTAACGAGCCTAAACTAAATGGTGCTGTATCGATATTTTAAAGATAAATAGGAAGTGTAGATCATAAATTCTGTAGCTTTCTGTTTGCTTTTTACACATCACAGAGGGTCAAGGTTTAAATAAAAACAATAGTAATGACGCAAACGTGACGTCACAACTCTCGATGGGTGACGGGCACATTCCGCGGCCAAAAGCGGCAGAAAACAGTCCATAATAGTAGGTGACGGGGCGGCATTCGGAGAACGCCGTAGTATATTCGGAGAAGTAGTCAATTACTTTCTACTACACTGGCCCGATGACCCAGATCCTAATCTGTATCACTTCACGCCAGTTGGCTGCCCCGATTGTGGATTAGATCTTTGAGGGCTTCGTCTCTCCAGCGGTATCCGGGCCGTTCAACCGGGCGCTTTCCGCACACCCCAGCGGCGTTACCATGAAATTCTAATTTCGAAGTTCTTATGTCTCTGTCGCGCGAGTAATGTAAGTGATAGAGACGGTGATATCCGAATTTCGAATTTCGATTATCTCCGTCACATCCACATGGCAAAGTACAGTCGCCATTACATACATCGTGCTCAAAAATTATCTAAACAAGCTTTAACATTACACTAAAGTTATGTTGTTCAAGTGAAATATATGTTAAGTTTCACTCCATGGCAACAGAATTAACATTTTACATGCCTGCCGTGGAAAAATGGACGTGTAAAAAGTCACTGCTGGTGTCGTTAATAAACTTATTTTATTATTTTGCTATAGGTAATAACTATTACTAACGACAACGAAGCACTCACTGCCGATGAGAAGAGATTTTTTTTGCAGAAATTCAGTTGGTCTATTTCTCTTTAGACTACGAACACATCGCTCGGGACTATCGAGGATGCAATATTTATGAGAGTCTGTTAGGCGGTCGGGATACAAATGGTCAAGTTACCAACAGCCCCTTCACACTGACACTATGGGTCGTCTCCCCTTAACGTAATGTACGAACCGAATGGAAGGGAAGAATATAAAACGATAGTGTGAAATAAACGTCATGAATCGTTGTTAACTTCTAGGGACTAAACCCGGACCTATAAAAAGCCTAGAAATAAACTTTCCTTTTCTGAATATAAAGAGTATAGTTACTAACGGGTCTCCATTTTAGAGGGTAGAGACAACGTCGAAAAACAAATGTGACATGGCAAAATATCTCAGCTGTACTAATAGTACGGGAAGTAGTGTCACCCAATGTATGGAACGTGCAAATTTTGGTATCGGATGATTTCACTTGGCACAGATGTATGATAGGTAAAGCTAAGCTAATTTAGCCCGGTAGCCATCCACCACCCCCTGGGGGGTAGGCAGACTTATGGTCTTTTTTTCATTACACTATACATTAAATGTTTCAAAAATGAACTCCTCATGTCCGATTTATCCGAAAATGACACCATACTTTCAAAAATGAACTCCTCATGTCCGATTTATCCGAAAATGACACCAAACTCGAGGTGGGAGGTAAATATAAGCCGATATGTTTTTTTTTCTGAAGCGCGGCGGTGTGTAACTTTGAATCACCCCCCTACCTACCGCCCAGGGGGTGGCGAATGGCTACCGGGCTAAATTAGCTTAGCTTTACGTATATTACATCTGTGCCAAGTGAATTCATCCGATACCAAAATTTGCACCTTATGACACTACTTCCCGTACTATAAGCGATGATGTCGGGTGCCTGTCGTATCGCATAATGTTGATCGTCCTAAAAATTTTTGGCCGAGAATGTTTGGCATAATGTTGAGTGACAAACAACTTATTTAGCCTATTCATTTTTGCGCATACACATTTAAAAGTTCTAAAGTATGTTTATCCTAATATTGATTACTCGAACATCGAATTACCTAAAAAGTAATAGTCCTAATTTTCATTGTCATAGTAATTATTTTGCCTATTATTCAATTAGCTAAAATTACACCACCTATACAATTTTTTTTCCTAAATTTTATACTATTTTTAAACTCTGAGCAGACCCCGACCTATCTATATGTAGATAAATAAGATAGGTTAGTCAGTTGCCTTTTGTTCCTCAGAGCGGAAGTAGGGGCCCAGCGAAGCGGGGCTCCGTCGACATGAGGGCGGGTCACAGGTTATTCAAGTATTAGGCAATTCTCAGCAGAGACAATCTTAGAGGTAGATACATCAATTAGATAGGTTCGTTAGTTGCCTTTTGTCTCTCAGAGCAGAAATTGACACCGCGGGGTGGCGACGACTCGCCGCACGGCTATCAAACAAGACACACAAGCGAACTCAGTTTTAGGTCGGTTAGGTTAGGGTTCACTTGTGTCCCTCAGAGCAGAAATAGGGGCCCCGCGAAGCGGGGCTCCGTGGACATGAGGGCGGGTCATAAGTAATTTAATTATGACCAGATCCAACCTGCATTTGGATTCGGACAGTAAATATTTAGAACAATTTACATATAATATGCGTAACAAAATGTGCATACGCACATCATTTTTAGAACATTAAATATTAGTAACATCAAAGTTATGCACATCAATCATTCTAAAAAAAAAACTTCGACACAATAAACATTCGGACAATAAATATTTAGGACAATCGATATTAGGAACAACAAATTCGGCAAATAAAAAATATGCACAACAATGTTTATGCCATACGTTATTCGGCATAAAGTTGGTATGCGACAAAATAGTAGGGCCAACAATTTTATGCCACCCGATATAGACCCGATTATGTCACAAGCTCAAATGATTTGGATAGCTCAGTTGGTTAGTTGCGATGGGCCATGTATGGTGTGGTGTGGTCGCCGGTTCGAATCCGGCTCGGAGCATATATTTTTTTTTTTTCATTTAATTTGAAATTAATAAATTTGTATGGCGTTGTAATTGTCAAATTGTGTAGTGTGTGCAAATACCGTTAAATGCAAATTCAATATCAAAATGTATTAATACAGAAAACATGATCCAATTACCTAGTTAATACATATTACAAGTCATGTATTTGTATCGGTTTATACATTCACAAAAAATGTGAAACCCTTTTTCAAGAGATAAGAAAAATCGTGCGTTAATCATCATGCGATTTCAAGGAATGTTTGAAAAGCACTTAATAATCGAAATAAGTAAAACTATGTAGCACAATATTTCCCTTTGATCTCGTATAGAAGAATTTGTCAGTCAAAATTCTAACTTTATCTGTAATGGGGTATAGAAACATTCATTAAAACCCAAAAAAAAGGTTTTTTTGTTTTTCATAAAAATTATGTCAGCCTCTGACAATCACAAGAAGCGTTGAAGGACTTCAATAAGCATTGAAGTTTAATTGAAGAAACAAACAAATTGTTGAGATATAGTCTTTTTCTTTCCATTGTAACTATTACCCAAAATATTTACGAGGCTCATAACATAAACAAACAGACTCAGCACTTCTGTAAACAGGGGCGATAAACGTTTAACAATAAAAACAAAGTTAATGTACTGCACACCCCTCGTAAACCCACGGTTAACTTCAAATTTACTAAACGGACCGAGAAACTGGCCATTCGATGTTACCTGTGTGCTTTATGGTGCAACATATGAGAATAAAATGTCACTGGGATAAAATTTGGGTGTTATTCGAAATTGTTGTTTGTCAGCTCGTGACATGGCCTAACTTTGTCCAAGTTGACATAGTAAATTTTTACAAGAATACCCACATAGCCTGTTTAAAACCTATTTTTCTTATGCAATAAAGAATATTATTATTATTATAGCCGCCATAGAACCAACTATATTTATGATAACAACATTAAAAACTCGTGACTCCAGGGTGAGCTGACTTTTTTTCGGCAAAATCGACAAAAAAAACTGTCATATAAATTGTTGAACCTGACCTGCTCACAAAATTTGCACGAGAATCGGTTGAGAAATACGACTTGTAGAGGAACAGCCGGACGGACGACAGACTTACAAAACAATGTCGGCCCAAGCTGAAACGTTCAATTAAAAACAAAATTAGATTCATCAAACATAGCTAAGAACCATCGCAACAGATTCGATCGGGATTAAAAAAAAACTGCACTCAAATCCCCGGGGGGGGTAACTTTGGCTCTTGCATATGCACTCTGACGACCGCTTTTTTCTGCATGTTGTTTAGTTTCATCCAGCTAACGGGCCAAAGTAACCCGCACTTAGACACATATTAAACTGGTAACTTCCCTCGTCTGTGTCGAAGTTAAAAACAAGATGAATTGTTGCACGTGTTGCGTGGGTGCACGACCCGGTTATATAATGTCGCGGTTAACACACGACTAAGATTATATTGGACTTTGTTTTTTACAACCACTGACTCATTCACTCCTTGTAATGTTATGATATCATAATTTGTAAAGTTTTAGCAATCTTTTGAATCAATAAGGTCAAACACAAAAGGCGAACCTACCGTTAATAGGCGTTCTCTATCAGCGAATTTAATTTATTTATTCCGTTACCACTTTCCCACAGAGCTCTAGCGAAAAAAAAATTCGCAAACAGCCAAATTGCAGAAACTAATATCACAAACTTACAAATGCGGTCGATAAAAACCTTTCGAGTCATCTTAAGTTCAAACTGCGAAGGAAAAGGAATTGCTGCAGTATCTGCTCTTTTAATGTTGTAGAAATCTTGTGGCAATGTATTCTTGGATCGCACGATAATTAGATACGCTCATCATCTGCAGGCGAGACGGGGGTTGATTAATCGTGTTATTTTTTCGCTAGAAAACTTGGTTAAATTCATGAGCAATCGCTGAAGCGCATGGTTGGTTCAGTCATGTCTATAAATATATTTTGGAACTTACACCTAGGGGATAAGACTTAAAATTGCACGTGTAAGTAGGTCGTACTTGTAGCGACTTTTTTCGTGATTATGTAGATGGCCAGTTAGAAAAACATGTTAGTGAGGCGAAAAATTACAGCTTAATCTGGCGTAGTTTGTTTTGGGGAGAGTTACTTCAACCACGTTTAACAGTTAATGTGCAACGAACGAGGCTTCGAATTCGTTAAGGATTTTCATCAGACGCAACTAAGTATTATGTCATTTTGTGATAATGTTTTGTTTTTTAAAGTATGTATAAACATTTCTTAATTTTAAATAATAATACCTACACGCAATTGTGATGCTAATAATATGTGACATGTAATATTTAGATAATATTATGAATAAATGAGTATGAGTATGAGTATCAATTGAACGATCTTAGTTAGTATACTCTTGCTGCTCGAGTCTTCACTGAATAGCTTAAGTAAAGCTCTGGGCGCTAAGATGTCCCCTGAATGAAATCCTGGGTCTCCAAAATAGTTACAAAAAACCTCAAAAAACCCTGCATCGTTCATACAGACTTAGAACAAAAAAGCAGATTTAATGACAAGTACTAATTAACTTTTACAACTTGCACTAGTGCGCTTTCGGGATAGTTTCTATTACGGCGAGCTTTCGTGAAATAAAGCTCAGAATAAAGCTCCCCGCGTAAACTTGATCGCCATCCGTCCGGGGGGCAGCAACAGACGAGATGCTGTGAGATACGTGACACAGTCGACAGGTAACAACAGTAAGTTAACCGTGTACCAAGATTAAAGAAGTGTGTGTGCTTTTACCTTGCCCGGCGTAGTTGACTTGCGCGACCTTTACTCGCGGCAGTCCGCTGGATGCGGGTGGCGCAGGACCGGTCATTGTGGCACTCTTTGGGGAAGGCCGATGTCCAACAGTAGACGCTTTTCGGCTAATGTGATAATGATGATGATGGTGTGTCCCAGTGTGGTGTGATGAGGGAGCTCTGGGCTAAATCTAACTTAACATAATCTGTAAGGAGAATTCTTCTCTAAACAGAAGGTAGCTATTGTATGTTTGTATTATTGAGATAAAGGCTGAAATTCCATGTCTGTGTACAAGACTTACTTTGTTGAAATTGATGTTATTTAAGCAGTTTTTAAGAAAAGCTATTTGTTGCACATCAAAAAAATATATGTTAGTATTCATCATATTTCAAAGACCGTGGACGGACTCGATACATAATTGGACGAAATCGACTCAATAGAAAATAATTGCAAAGATTGGTCTTAAAATCATCATTAAACGGTTCTGTCTTTATTTTTTTGACGTATGGGTCTGCAGTTAAAAACATGAAGGCAACATATTCATATCTAAACCGCTAACGAGTCATATTTCACAAATAATCCACATTTTTTTTATTTCAATATTTATTCATTATTATCTATCTTCTAAGACCTGGCCGCCCGGTAACATTCGCTCTCGTTTACTCCGATACAAATAGACAGTGTGCGCCGTATCCCGAATCCTCAAGGGCATTTTGGTGTTGACAGCGTCTTAATAAGGTAATCCTAATCGACGCCTACATTAAATTTACAACTGACATGATATGCATTGTGGTTGTTATTCTGTCCAATTAGCCAAGAGACAACAAGACATACTCAGAGAACAGTAAAAAAACATGTTTTTTTAACATGCTTAGAAAGCGGTAAAAAGTTATACTTTGACTCATCTTACTGTAACAGTAACGTTTACTGTCCACGTTCAATTAAGACTAGCCGGGTAACGGGGCGTTGGATTACGAGCTCGCATATGTTCTCCGCTGTTACATACAAAGTTGCAGATGAAGATGTAGATGGATACTAGTGTACCCCATCCAATGAGAAGCTTAAATGCTTCGAGTGTGCAGCACTCGACATCGTTTAAGTAGCGGGAAAACCAGGAGTATGTTACGGGTTAAGGTATTATGTGACCCAGAAGCAACCATGGGAACTGGCGAGAGAAATACATTGATTTGTCCAGTTCCCTAACTGAGGACCTCTGTAGCCTAGTTGGTAGTGAACCTGCCTACGAAGCCGAAGGTCCCGGGATCGAACCTTACCGGGGGGGGCATTTATTTGTGTGATGAGCACGAATATTCATATTAATATTCTGTATGAGTCCTGGGTTACTTGAAATAAATGTTTTCATTCATTCATTCATTCAATATTTGTTTCTGAGTCATGGATATTTTCTATGAATTTAAGTATTTATTAGTATATGTATGAGTATGTGTTTACAGTTTGTTTGTCACGAATAAATGTTTTCTTTCTTCCTTTTTACTCGAACCCATCTAATGAGAAGCTTGAATGCTTCGAGTGTGCATGATGCACTCGACATTTTATACGGACAATATATGCTACGTAGCGGGAAATCACGAGTACGTTACGGGTCACGGCGTGACACACGTAAAGTAGCCAAGCAGTAAAAGTACTGAGACCGAATTCATCAGTCGCGATCGTGTTTATTCGACACCTCTGGGTGAAGGTTTCTAATACAGAGAAATTCGAGTTAATAATATGGATTTCGTCTTCATAGATCATCCTATAGACTTGGATTTGGTGGGAACCGTTTTATAGTTTCATAGCTTTCTTCGATTTCATTCGCTTTTAACCCATTCAAGACCAATGACTCTCATATGAACCACTAACATCCGCCCGCGACTTCCTCTGCGTTGACCCCGGATAAAAGCTATCCTATATTTGAATCCAGGTTATATTCGTGAAAAATGTCATCCGAATCGGTTGAACCGTGCGGCGCCATTGAGTAAAAAACATCCAAAGTTTCGCATTCATAATATTATAATACCTGTACGAGCGATTTCCGTTGCAAAGCGGAAAAATACTGCTACGCGTACGGCGTAGCGAGCCACGATTCGTACCGTTGCTTGGCGTCGTATGGGTTAAACTATTTTACACATGCACATCACTGGTGTAAAGCATATGGACCTGATCAAAATACTGTTACCCCACTGTGAACTGGACAACACTCGAAGCTAGTTCACATGCACGATCGAGTGCGCTCGCTGTCGCGGACTAAGTTGCGGTACACAAGGGTTGAGAGTAGTTTCTATATTACAACTGGTTAGAAGAATGTGATCATCCTCCTAGCGTTTTTCTCGTTAGTGCCCTAACATAGCCCGGGGTCCGCTGACACCAAGATTTGCCTTTGGCACTAGTTTTACGAAAGCGACTATCTGACCTTCCAACCCAGAATACTAGACCTTTGAGATTTGGCCGGTTTCCTCAATGATATTTCATAGTATTTCTCAGAAGGGTCGAAAAAGGCTTCCAAGTCAGGAAGTTCGACGAAAGTTTAGAGATGTTGGTTTCATCATAAAACTAGTTGTAGGTACTATTAGTGTTATGGGTGGGCATTGGTTGATATATCAACAAGTAACAACAAACAACAATTGATCAATTATAGTATGTATATAGAACTCGAGAGATGTAACGAATTATGAACACAATTTTTTTATTTTTTATTAATTGATTAAGACAAAAACAATGAATATCATTACAAAGCCCATCTAGGCAAATACCTATATAACCGTCATTAAAAAAAACCCGTCAGATTGATGAAAACGGATCCTCTTAAAAAGAGTGTACGAGTAAATTATTGATTGCTACATTATGTACAATAATATATAATAGTTGTTACCGGTATTCATTTTCCATAAATGACATTCCCAATTACAAATTATAATTATCGTAAATTGAATGTTACAGGATGATGATGGATTCAAAACTGGACGTCATTAATTTTAATATGTTTGCATAATTTGAAGTTAAGTTTTTAATGAATTACAATCAGAGCGAACTATTTAAAATTTTACATATTTATTTTGAATGATAATTTCGGAAATAAATCGTGGTTAAAAAGGCGTTATTTCATTAACGGACAAAACACATACCTGTATTATTAATGTGAAAATTTGGATATTTCGATGTTTGGTTGGATGATTGTTGCTCAGTCAGGAAAAAAAATTAACGGGTTTAGATGACATTTAATACACTGTTTATAACCTGAGGGGTGATCACAAAGCTTATTGAACGCAAGTTAGGACAACTCAACTGTGATTTTCCCTAAAGAAAAGTGACACTAATCTAGCTGACGTGCAAGCAGGTCGGTCACTACGCATTGTACAGTCAGCGTCATATAGTTAGTAGCAGCCGGAGTGGCCAAATATTTCGTAACAGACCCTTATTCTTACAGCAATAAAGACGTGTACCGAAGATATATTTGGCTACCTTGACTGCTACTAACTATATGACGCTGACTGTAGGTACGTAGTCGTCGACCTGCTGGATACTTCTTCTAAAATACATTGGGGATGGATAGACGGACATTCACACTTTATTTGCCAACCACTTATTATGCCAACATTCATCACAATTCTTTAATTAGGAAGTTAAGCCGTGATAAAGATAACATACAGACAAACAGAGTCACATTTGCTTTTTAGAGCAAGCAAGTGATGTGGCAAGCAGAGTTGCCAATTTCGCGCACTCCTGAACTGATTGTGGCAACTGTGGTTGCCAAGCGAAGTATGGGCGGCATTAAAAATATATATTAAGAATAAATTAAGGCTACCCTTTTTAAAATCCGAAATCAAATGAGCGGACATTGAATAATTAAAATAATGGATTGGAAGGCGCAGCGTGGTTAGGCCTCCCAGCAGGTGGACTGATGACCTGGTAAAGGTTGCGGGAGTCCGCTGGATGCGGGTGCGCAGGACCGGTCACTTTGGCACTCTTTGGGGGAGGCCTATGTCCAGCAGTGGACGTCTTTCGGCTACTATGATACGATGATGGATTGAAAGGATAGGAGGGCTAGATGAACCGCGAAGGATCGTGTGGAAGTGAGATCACGAAACATCGATATTAGGTATATCGGTATGCGATGTAACAAGACTTATTGACTTCCTGCTGTATTTACCATGGGATTGATTAACTAACCCATTCGTCATCATTAAACCCGTCAACACCACAATGAAACCGGAGCATCAAACCCTCAAAGAACGTAACGCAACGTTCATAATGAGAAAACACCGAACAAAGGACATAAATCGTCAGAACGAATAAATTCACTAAACTTAGATCAAGCCTTCATTATTACACGTATTGCAAACGAAACTGGACCTTATTACCAATGAATAGGATGGCAATTAGTTTGAGAAAAGCTGTAGTGAAGATTTAATTAAAGCCTCGCTGAAGATAGAAAATAAGGGCTCGTGTCCATTGTCCAGCGGTATAATATTGTAATCTGATACGATTAAAATGACGTCACGGCCTACGGGTTACATGAATCCTTTGGCTTAATGTGTGCAAAGCAATTAGTGTTTCAATAGAGTTAAAAGGTCTCGTTGTGAGAAACGAACGCGCGTAAACACGTGGAAACCATATTGCAATGCGAAGTGGCCAAACAATTTGACTTAAGAATAAGACATTCATATATTTGACTATTCCTAGAAAATAACACCCGAAAACCTACCGTCGTTAGCCTTTGTTCACTGTTTGCAGGCTAGTTTACTTAATATCGCTTATTGTTATGAAATAAGGGTCGGGTCATACAGAGATTTAGGTTACTATATCTAAAGTTTGGACTATAAAGCCTAATTTTTGGTATACCGTTAATCCGCTTAAACGGCTTCTCCTCTTATATGATTTCATGCAATCAACATGAAACATCGTTTAGGGTTCCGTACCCAAAGGGTAAAAACGGGACCGTATTAATACTAAGGCTCCGCTGTCGGTCCGTCCGTCTGTCGCCAGCCTGTATCTCATGAACCGTGATAGTTAGACAGTTGAAATTTTCACAGTTGATGCATTTCTGTTGCCGCTACAAAAAAAAAAAATATTATGGGGGGCTCCCATACAACAAACTTGACTTTTTTGCCGTTTTTATAGATAACGGTACGGAACCTTTCGTGCGCGAGTCCGACTCGCACTTGGCCGGTTTTTTTTATATGTACGGAAGCCCTTAACTATTGACCACAGGAAGAAAGATTTTAGTTTAACTCAAACTTGAATTTGATACTAATGGGCGTCTTATAAAGGTCTCAAGGATATGTTATGCGGTATTTCCGGACCGATACGACCTTCAAACCTTCAAGAAAAGAGCGTACTCCCATCTTAAAGGCCAGCAACGCACTCACAACACCTCTGGTGTTTCAAGTGTCCATGGGCGGCGGTAATCGCTTACCATCAGATGATCCGTCTGCTCGTTTGCCTCCTATATCATAAAAAAAAAAATGTTGTGTTGATTGTGAGGATTTTTCTCTAGCAATCAACTCGTCGCGCCAGATTAAACACAAGCGGTTTCTTCTGGCGTGAGCGTCCAGAGGCTTCGGCGTCTTCTTACCATCAGGCAGACCGTGTACTTGTTTGTACGTTTACGGTAGCGTCATAGCATAAAAAAAATAAACGCCATAACGTACGACAACGCCAAAGGAATGCTTATCCCGATTTAAGTTTACTTCAATATACATTTATGAAACAGACTCACAGCCCGATGCGGGCGCTCCGTAACATACTTACAAGTTCTTCCTTACTTCAGTACTCGTACTTACCTGTGGAAATAATCATATTTTAGTTTGACACGTGAAACATGTTAAGATTTCAGTTAAAGTTACGTAAGTTTGATCTCAGGACGTAGAATTACGTCATTGATATTAAGTTTAGTTGGGCTTCTTGAACTTCGGAGTTTTTATCGACAATATGAAATAAAGAAATACGAAATTTGACTAAGGGCCTGTTAACACACTCATTAGGGCAGCGAGTAGCTACTCGCAAAAAGACAACGTATTCTATGCTAAGTGCTATTCCATGAACTCGCCGTAAACACGAATTAGAGTACTTATGCTCAGGCCATAAGAAAGGGACTAAACACGAAAGGGTGAAAAAATGTGATTCACCGCGTCTCATAAGGTATCGAAGATTCATAAAACAAGGAAATCCGAACTTTTACGATTATTATTGAACCAGATGCATGATTTGGTTCGTCTCCTTCACATCGTATTGGCATTTCAATGGATTCAATTTCGTGGATGCCAGCAAATCCAATTAAAGTACACGATCTTTTCAACGACAATTTTCAAAAATATATCTCCTGATATTTCGTTATCGTATTATGGTCACAATTGTCACGCGACACGATAAAGCGCCGCATTATTAAGAGGTAAAAAAAAAATGGTATGATCTATCTTGTCACTTTCACGCGATAAACCCAACCATCATATGCCTCAGGCACGGCTAGCATAATACCTAGCGCGAGCTGTCTCAGTAAACTACTCGTCTGTTCTAATTAGAAGGAGCCAGGACAGTCTATCAAGACTACCGTCTCTTTTTAAGTGTTCTAATTAGAAATATCCGGGTAGTTTATCGCGGTCTTATGCTAGCCGTGCCGTGACTTTATCAACTAAAGGACTACATAAAAACTAAGCCACATAAAATATTGACGTTTGAAACCCGCCAATGACCGGGTCACTGAACTCCGAGCAGCCGGCTGACTAGGCAAGTCAAGCATCAACCCACCCTTAACCACTTTTCCCTCACCGGATGCGGGTAACCATCCACCCTAAGCACGTACATAACTGCTATAACAAGTGTATAATTTATAGTCGAGAGCATCGTTAGACTCGTTACTGAATCCATCAATAATAACATTATACTAAACTCTTGAGCTTTGTGTGTCTATATTGAAAAGATTAGTGTACACGAATTTTATTATTTATCCACCAGTGAGTGATTCGGAAACCGAGATCGCAGGAGCTATCTCCGGATTTGTGCGCAGATAGTGTGTGTTGTGTGTGGCCTAGACAACTAGTGAAATAGAGGACTCCTTTTCTGGTCTGGTCTCCACGCTTTATGTGGGTAGTAAAGTTTTCTGTATCTTTAATATCGGCGTTAGATCTGTGTAAAAAATAGTTTATTTCACATGTGTTGCTCCGAGCAAGATTCGAACTTACATCCTTCAGGCATAAACCAAACAACCAGTATAACATTTGTGCAGTAGTAATATGATCAGTAGAGGAGAGGCGGTGCGCTTACAGTACTGCATTCGTACCGCCCCGTTTCCGCGCATCCAATCGCAATACAGGGGCGCAGTAAAGAATCAGTACTGACTCGACTGACAGTTGACACTCACCGCTGACAACTTACTGATATCGTTCCGCGTCCACACCGACAAATCAAGATATTACTGAAGGTATCACGAACAGAACTGTATTACTAAGTCTTCATTGTGCATGCTAAACATCGCAGGAAAGACGCCTTCCGATTGAATAAACGCTTATCCATACTCCATACTATATACTATACTATATACTATATATACTATACACTATATATACTATATACTATATACTTATACTATAATATTATAAATGCGAAAGTGTGTCTGTCTGTCTGTCTGTCTGTCTGTCTGTCTGTTACCTCTTCACGCTTAAACCGCTGAACCGATTACGATGAAATTTGGTATGGAGATAGTTTGAGTCCCGGGGAAGGACATAGGATAGTTTTTATCTCCGAAATCATCCCCTAAGGGGGTGAAATGGGGGGTGAAAGTTTGTATGGAGCTGCGATATTAAAATTAAAAATTAAAATTAAAATCGTTTAATTCAGACCAGTGATCCATATTTTGTTAGTACAGAGAACCTTAAGAACTATGTTAGGAAAATATGCTAAGGAATACAAAAATAACTTAAATAAAAATACATTACAAAAATAAAAATATGCTATAAACATTACGCGGTTTAGGCTAGCCCTTCGCAGTGCCAAGCAACTTCTCTACTTGGCCCTGCCAATAGCTACCTCCACCCAATACTTCATGAGCGGACAGTCGAGGCGCTCGGCCAACGCCCCTAGAAGGCTGTTGCTGCTGCCGCGCACCCGCCTAAGCAGTGACCCAACTCTTTTTCGCCTAATGGCAAAAAAGTCATCCGCTCTCGCCTCCGCGAACATTCCGGATGCACTGCAATGCCTCGGCAGCCTCAACAGCATTCTAAGGATGTTGTTGTATTGAACGCGCAATGCGTTATATGCCTTTTGTGTAAAGCTCACCCACAGACTGCACGTGTAGAACGTCTGACAGTAGGCTTTGAAAAGCGTCAGTTTGACTTCGTTACTACAACGTGCAAATCTGCGGGCAAGCATATTGCCTCTTACTGCCATCGCTCTTCTCTCTCTCTCTAGGTCAATGTCATCGCTCAGGTCTGCTGTAAGCATGTGACCCAGGTATTTCACCTTATCCACTACTTTTAAGGGTACTCCCCCCAGCATGATCTCGGGAACAGTTTTTACGTTGTACTTGCGTGCCTTGAACACGACAAGCTCACTTTTTAACGCGTTATATCTGAGACCATGCTGTTCAGCGTACCCCTCACACATCTTCAAAAGCTGCCTTATTGAGTTAATTGATGGCCCCAGCAGCACCATGTCGTCCGCGTAGCTTATGTTGTTGAAGCTTACATCACCTAGGTGGCAACCCACACGCGTGCTGCTGAGCCCATCAATCAACTCGTTTACATATAGGTTAAACAGGATAGGCGATTATAGCCCCCCCTGTCTAACCCCACACTGGAGCCTATACTCGTCCGACTCTTCACCCGCCCATCTCACACGATTGACCTGGTTGTTGTACCAATATTTGAGCAATGCAACATACTCCAGTGGCAGGCCCGTTTTTGCCAATTTGTCCCACATTACGTCATAGACAACCAGGTCAAACGCTTTTGACAAGTCCAGGAAACACCCATAAATGGGTGTGTTTCTGTCCTTATAGTACCGGACAGCTTGCTTAAGGCACAATATTGCATTTTCCGTTGACAGCCCCGGCCTAAAGCCAAATTGTGCGTCATTCAACTTGATATGCTTGCAAAGTTGTGCATTAATCAAGCCGTCCAGCACTTTCGCGATAACAGTCGCCAGGGAGATGGGTCTGTAATTCGCAGAGTCAGACAAGTCTCCCGTCTTGTTTTTGACTAGTGGTATGACAACCGTCCCAGTCAGCTGCTCGGGTAAGTATCCGTGCCGCATACACAACGTAAAAAACATTGCCAGTGTGCGTGAGACATGAACTCCGGCGTATTTAAGGTGCTCGATGCTGAGGCCGTCATGTCCTGGCGATTTTCCCCTATGCATGTTTTTAATTTGGTTATTTACTTCTTTGCCAGTAAACTTTACGGTACTCACGCCCATGACAGTCCCAGCATCGCGCGCCCCCGTCGAAGTCGTGTTAAGGAGCGGACACACCGCGAACAGGCTCTTAAAATGGTTGGCAATGCCCTTTGCGTCGCTCACCCCACCCACGCTCACAGGGACACCCGTTCGAACGTCCTGCTTCTTTGTGTTCTTCCAGAAGGCTTTGAAGTCTTTAGCTGCCCGGTTAGAGGCAAGTATGTCACTTTAAACGAGTTCCACGCGGACGGAGTCGCGGGCAAAAGCTAGTGTCTTAATAAAACTGGGACAGGAGTCAAATTATTAATTATTAAGTTTTCGTGAGGCTTCAGTTGAATGTTTGTATAAACATTGAACAGAAACCTCACAAGGCCGCAAGGGCTTTAAAGGTTCTTTATTTACATTTTGATAATAATATGAATGATAAAGCTTAGGTACGAAATGTTTACCGTTAGCTTTTCGGTGAAGGAAAACACCGGTCTAATCCCAATAAGGTCTAGTTTTTGCTTTCGTAAAACTAGTGCCTAAGCCAAATCTTGGGATTAGGTGTGAAAGCGGACCCCGGGTTCTATTAAAATCCAAATAATACTACCAGCATATTTTTGAGGTCGTAGGAGTAAAAAACAAGTGCGTGTCGGGTCACGCGCAGTGTAGGGTAACTACGGATAGTTGCATGTCTTTCTTAGTTATATCGACACGCGCGCGTCAACTAAATGGTTGCGTCGGCCGAATTTGTACGAAAGTTGGCCTTTCTAAGTACATTTTAAGTTGGTCGACTATTACTCGGTAACTAGTTATGCCTAAGTACTTAGCTGTGATAGTTTTCCTTTTAAATTCATTATATGTACTACTGCCACGATTTCTTCCACATTCCCAGTAGCAGCCATTTAGCTGGCAGGGGGGGGGGGGGGGGACATACACATGACTCGAACAAAAACCGGTGGACGGCAATGCCCGTGGGGTAATTTATAATTAGGTAATTAAACTCATTAGCCGATAGGTAATAACTTTAGATTAAGCAAAATATTGTAACTAACGAGCTGAATGGACTGTTGTCTGAAATGAATGATTTATTATTATTATTATTTATCCGCTGACATAAGAGCGATGGGACATATTGATGAGTAAGTTGCATACCCATATTTTTACACTGGACTATACAATAAAGTCCGTCTTGGCTCAACATGACCTGACCTAACCTGGTCCAAAACGAGAAATCTAACATAAGATTACGGGATCTGATAGAATGAATTCAATCTAGTTCTGAGAGTTGTACTAAAGCCCTTATCAGACAGCACTAGATTTGACGAGGGTCCTAGGGCGATTCGGGAAAGGTGGGTGAGTTAGCAAAAAGCCTTATTAAAGGACTTTAGAGATAAAAGCGATAGGCTTGAAAATGGCATCGATCAAGCATAGATTTGTAAAATCAGACTTGCAGGTTTTTTTAAGGTATAGGTTTTAAAAAGTTATAGATCAATCAAACAGAGATCGGTAAAAATCTGACTTAGACATATTTTATAAGTAGACTTGCTAACGCTGGTTTCGCTTTTGGGTCTACCATGTAATTTATATTTTTGTGTAAAAAAACCTCCGAACATGCTGTCCGATTATGATTGGGTGATGAGGTATTTTTACCCTCTTAAATAAATAAAATATTAATGGACAATCATACTCAAATCGAACTAGTTCCCTAGTAAGCTCATTAGGCAGAGTCATGGGTGCTAGACGACGATATATATAATAGATATAAAATACTTGAAATACATAGAAAACATCCAAGACTCAGAAACAAATATTTATGCTCATCACACAAATATGTCCCCTTACCGGGATTCGAACCCAGGACCTTCAGCTTCGTAGGCAGCGTCCACTACCCACTGGACTAACCAACCATCAAATCCCCTCAACTGATCACTGTTTTCTGCGAGAAGAATTCCAAGCTCTCGGATTGAACGTATTGAAGACTCGCACCCCACTCACATCTCTGGGGTTGTTAGCCAAGTGCTGTGTGCTGTGTGCCACCGCTAAGAGCACTGGCAACCCCGATGACCCAATTTACTCCCCTATTTCGAAAGGCAAGGGAGACAGTAGACCTACCACCAGTACTGGTAGCAAATCACGAGTCACCGTCATTTTCCGCGCGCATTACCGCATTGTAGAATATGGATGACCTACAAATGACAATTTAACGTGAAAATTACCACCCACTACGCGTGCGGAAAATCACACTGCTTTGTGCTAGCATGCAATCGGCTACTAGGAGTTTTCATAATAGTCCTTATTCAAAACATTCCACAATCATCATAATCAGCCTACGGGCACGGGCCTCCTCTGATAGAGAAGACGGAATGAGCAGCAGTCCCCACGCTAGCCCAGTGCGGGTTGGGGACTAGTCTATAAAGATGATTATTCCGCAAGAAGCTACTGTAAAGAACCGATTAGCCGGATTAACGTGCCGTCTGTCCGTACATTATTCATCCCACTTCTGCTTTACGCACAATGACGTAAGCGCCGTGAAACGCATCCAACGAACGGCCATTTTGTTTTAACAGGAAAGAGTTACGGCTTAATCTTCACGCTGCTCTCGGTACTTTACGAAGTACGGACCAATTTCTCGTTTTGCTAAATTATACTGAAGATTTAATGCTTTTTCGCTACGATATGATGTATGCAATTTTAAATTAGTTGTTTAGGTACATGTCGAAAATAAATTCTACAATTACCTAAACAAGTGGCTCTCTTCATCACTTTCGCTCCTGAGCCACGCTCCCAGGGAAGTAAATCGAATTTGGATGGAAAGTAAATTTGTATAAAAGAGAACGCACGTTGGCAAGTTTATGATAGAACGTTGGGCCACTTAGGCTATTTAAAAAAACAATGTGAAAGTAGCTTTTGAAGTGAAATCCTAACACTTCCTCTACATGTAGTGTATTCTAGTAAATGCTAGCTTGGATTGCGCTAGGTCCATACAATACGTTCTTACGAACACCAAAGTTGATTGTCGAAATCAAGGTTTCTTACATGTAATAAGTCAATAGAATATATTGAAAGAAAGAAAGAAAGATACATTTATTCACAAACACACAGGACACACATGGTTATTAAATAATAATATAAATAAGAAAAGCACATAAAACATGAAACAAGTGTCTCTGCGGCAGTGAACCGGACGTTGGCTATTGTGTATGTAGCAACGTAATCCCGTTATAAGAATGACCATATTTAAATTATTGTTTTTCACGGGCTTTATTTGTGCCGTTTTATACGGGTTGCTCTCATCATCATCTGCAACCATGACCAGTGCAACCGGTGTCAAAAAGTCAGAAATAAAGGTAAATAAATAACGCGTTAGACCCGTGAAAAACAATAATTTAAAATATGTGTACAAAGCGCAACAGTTTAAAGTGTTAAGAGTGACCATGTCTGCAGTTGTCTTTAAATTAATACGACTTCTACACAAAACAGTCCATATAAAGTCCATCCAATACAGCTTTACCAAACTAAAACAACCTTTTCGGAGTAAACTGAGCAAATTCGTTGTATTCGTTGCGAGACGGCGCGAAATGAGATGCTAAGCTGAGTCCTGTTCCTAGGATTGGAGCTGTCACGGATCTACTTCAATATTGTAGGTACGAGACGAACTGGAAACAGCTACGAGTTGATCCTGGATGAAAACAAATGCAGATAGATGAAAGTGATGAAGTGACTACACAGAGTCGAACAAGAGATTTGACCATGACAGAGATATGCATGTGTGGTTTTGTTTCAGGAATTACTAGTGTTAGCAGGGTTCATGCTAGGAATGTATATAGGTTTAAGAAGACATATCTACCTGAAACGCAAATAAGCCATTCGAGTTTGAGACTTCGTGACTACTGACTAGCAAGTTTCACTGCCAAGAATCGCTACGAGCTTCCTCCTATGTAGCGGAAAGCGACTACGGCGTAGGCGCCCGCTAGGTGGGTTCCTGGCAGTGAAAGTTTTAAGGTTATACGATTTTTCAAAAACTTGTCTGTTTCTGTCTATAATATTAACTCGGCCGAGATATTTTCCCTAGTATCTACGCGAAAACACGAGAACGGAATCCCATAAAAACTGATTGAAAGTAGGTAAGTATGTGCCGTTATTCATTGTTAAAACAGAAATAAAAATAAATACAAAGTAGTTTTCTATTTATTATATAAAATGTTTTGAGGGCACCAAAAATTCGAGGTAATGTGTTTCGCTGCCTTACTCCCACGCGCGCCGAGCTACCGTATCAGAATGAGCGCAAAACATTGAAATCAAATAGCATGTCTCAAATTGAGTCCCTAATTGTTGTTTATAATATAAGTGCGATGTCAACATTAACTTTCTACTATTCTGTGTTCAGTACAGTGAGCTATAACCGTAACAACTTTTTAAGTAGAGATGACCGAATTCGGGACATGCAGATTAGTTTTATAAATTGGTATTCGGCCGAATGATTCTATTGACATGCCGAATATTAACATATTATTTACAGGTATTTCTTTTTTTTAGTTGCATGAATTCATACATAATATTCACTAGAGTTCGTGAAATAGTAGATTTTTTTGTATGAGTTAGCTTAAGCTTACTATTGTATAATAAAGGTTACTTAATGTACGTTTAAGAATTAAATAAATAATTATTGAGGGACAATCTCACAAGAATCGACCTAGTCCCAAACTGAGCAAAGCTTGTACTATGGGTACTTCCATGACTCAAGAACAAATTCGTGCTCATCACACAAATAAATGCCCTTACTAGGATTTATTTGTGTACTCCAGCTTCGTAGGCAGGGTCATTATCAACTAGGCCAAAGGGTCACTACCAACTAGGCCAAACCGAATAATTCGGTTCGGTAAAAGCTGGACCGAACAATCGGCCCAGCTTAAATTCACTGAAACCTCTATTCGGCGCACCTCTAGTTCAAAGCGAACAAAGACGCCCTTATTCGTGCAATCGCGCGTAAGGATTTGAATATCGAACGTTCTGAGTTCGAATCCGCAACCGTCGGGTGCAACGGTCGCTCTATTGTCAGTTGGGACGTACCACATTTGAATTTGAATATGGAATTCGGTAAGGGATGCTCTTCACGTTTACCTAACGATCAATCGCTAGAAGCCAACCATCATAAGTAAGACATCCGATGACACTGCAGTAATCACACCTGTTTCCCGGAGGGGTAGGCAGAGATGACAGATTTCCAATTGCTAAGATCTTGACAAACCTTTCTTGCTTCATTCACTTTCATTGCATGACGTTCTTTGTAAATGCTCGTCTGTTAAGAGTACTCTACCTTCTACGTAGTTCACGCATGTTAAAGTTTCCAACAATATTTTATAGTGGATAATAAATAAAAGATTACTTCAAATAAAATAATTTAAATGGATTTTACGACGTCTAAATACAGGCTCGAGCGAGCATCGTCAGGACGTATTTATTATACAGTTTAAATCTTTCTATTAAATTAATAATAATCGCGGAAACCAAAGATATTCTTCAAATATTTGATTTTTTACATTTTATTTATAATCCAACAGTTAATTACGAGTACAACTTAGTTACCTTCAGGATTCTTACCCTACATTTGGCGCCACTGTCATTTGATCTGCACGCTACGATATAAATTAAGAAATCAAAGGCCAATGTGTTCAACACATAATCACAAATGCTTGATTCATGTTAAACTAGGTACCCGTGGTGGAAACATATTGTCAGCTGTGAATCGCAAAGCATCGATGGGCCGGAGTCACGATATCGTGGAACCCGATCCCATGGCATTGAGGGTATTGTTCACGAAGCATTTGTGCTATTCAATCGTATGATAAATGCAATATAGTCTGATACCTTACGATTTCAGTGCAAAGGTAAAGCAAAGCTAACAGCCATTCCCTACATTCAATATTTCGTTTTGCTATATTGATAGTAGAAACATTATTTGATATCTAACAGTAGCTTTTCGGTGAAGGAAAATATCGTGAGGAAACCCGGTCTAGTCCCAACAAGGTCTAGCTTTCTATCTGGGTTAGAACGAAGGTCATCGGGCGTAGCATGGTTGCCATTTAAACGATTATCCTTGTGGATAAGATATCCGTCACTCTCGCACTAGCATACTTGTCAGAACGTGAGGGATCGTCCTAATACAACGCGGACTACGCGATTATCGCAAGTTCGCGCGAATATTAGTCGCGGGAACGCGCGATCAAACATATTGGACTCTAATAGGTGTCCTAAATGGCATCGCAAGTTCGCGCGATTGTCAATTAGGACACCTATTCGAGTCCAACATGTTTGATCGCGCGTTCGCGCGAGTTATGTTCGCGCGAACTTGCGATAATCGCTTAGTCCGCGTTGTATTAGGACGATCCCTGACGGATGTCTTATCCACAGCGGTAAAATGGCGGTAAGGTGCCAGGTGGACCATGGTCAAAAGGCCCTTTCATAAAACACTTTGTATACAAAGCGTCATCATCAAATATCTTAGTGCTCATCTAAACTGACATCCTAGTCATTCCAAAGGGCTTTATAACCTCCCAAACCTAACAAAGGTCTCAATGAAACTAGAATTATGATAGACACTTAGGTAATTAAACTAGGGCACACATTTAGTGTAACCCTCCGGATTTCAACAAATGGAACTGTCACTTTGAGATGTTACGGAATTGACTGATTCAGATTCCTAGTGTCTTTAATTTAATAACCATAATTGATTATTTCCTTTGTGTATAAAACTTGGCAAAGATTTAGTGTTTAGTCCCTTTTTGACAAACAACAAATATCAAAGTGACCGACCAAGATAAACGAATATTAGGAGGACATATTCATTGATATTTGACATCACTTTGCCTGCCATAAATTTTTAAATCCCCATTAGAGGCGTTTTAACTAAAATAGGTTTGATGGACGTTTATGAAACAGTCAATATCCACCAAAGAGGTGCGAAGATAACACATCTTCGCACGTATTTGACAGCTAGGTATTAATAACGAAACGCAGCTTCACACATCTCTGATGGGTATTCACCCTAAGGGCAATTGATATTTATTAATTAAACCTTTATAATTAACTACGAACCTGTGCTACAACTCAAATCAAAGCGTAGATATACAATGCAATACAAATACTCTTTTTATACTCGTCGACCTTAATGTTTGAATTAAGACTTCGTACACCAAACTGTAATCACATACTTTTTTCTATGGAGCTCCCAACTCAACTTTTTACAACTGTTTAGACAACTAAAATGAATTTGACCAATAACGTAGCGCCTTTACTGAACTACATAATAATGAATTTGACCAATAGAACATCGTCTTGGCTACAGAGGAAAAGACATCAACGAATACTAAGCCGTGGGCTGCGCTTCGTTTCAGCAGGGCTTAGATTTTCAATAGATACCAAGTTTGTTTAATTAGTTCAGTTGACTCGTATAAAAAGTATTGTATACAATAGTTATATATAATTAGCTGTTTAAGTCTCGTACCTTAAACGTGGTACTCGACTGAAGAAGCATACATTATATAACGATTGCATTATATACTATTATTGCTCACCTCAATACATGAATCAAAATACATGACATACAAACTTAAAAGTAGAGGTAAATAACAGGTTAGATATGTAGATTAGCATGTCATTTATTTTCTTCTAAACGAACGTCTCACAAAAACTATCAAGATTCCAGTGTTCTGTGTTACTAGAACCCTACTATATTACAGTGATATTACGTCACAGCCCGTTCAATATTACATCGCGACGTGACGTCACGCACTGACCGTAGCACCTGCGACCCCTTTATTATTGAACTGCTGTCACCCGGGAATATGCAATGGAGACGCGGAGTCCGTTACAAACTTTAGTTCAACTTTATGTTTAGTTCAAATGTTAGTAAAATTTGAACTTTTTCCTGGCACTTAGTTGAGATTTGAATACATTCAGCGCCGGGAATCCGTCTATGAGGTGCCTACGCCGTAGGCGCTTTCCGGTACATTCGGGAAAAATCACGGGATCGGCTACGTGGCTTCCGCCGTGGTTTTCCTCGTATATATATAGTGGAGAGCGCCTAAAGCGTAGGCGCCCACTATTTGGGTTCCTGGCAGTGAATTTGATAACAGGAACTACAATTTTCAAACTACATTTTGCTCGTACTGTTTTATACAATAAAAATAAAAATAAGTTTGCAATTATTGAAAAACTGTCTGTGATACTAAAGTGGCCGTCAATAGAATTTGCTAACTATGTAAACAAACCGCCATATTGAAATTGTCTTTCACTATGGCAGTTTGTTTACATAGTTAGCAAATTCCATTGACGGCGACTTTAAGTGAATCGACGATTTTATGTACGGAACACTAAAAAGTAATGAACAAGATTTCTGTAAAAGTAAAATGGTATACTCGTAGCTAGTATGGAACAATACAAGGTAATGAAAAAGATCTCCGTCAAATTACATCGCAACTAAATAACATATTATTTGTTGATATTTATATGAACAACATATAAAACTCTCTGGTGTCGCTATTGATATTAAAGTGAAGATTGAATACTTTTTTGTGATTTGTAAGTAAGTATATATTCTTTGTAAAACTCGGACGGAATGCTAGTGTTAAGGTGGGATTCCACCAAAACTTTTGTGCGGCACATTTTTTGTGCAGTGCTCAAATAGTGCACGCACTGAGTTGCGCATCTGACTCCACCTACGAAGCTGTATGTAACTTTTGTGAACGTAAAGGCGGGATTCCACCGGCGTTCGGCACTGTGCGGCACAAGCATTTTTGTACTGAATATGCTTGTGCCGCGCAGTGCCGCACACCGGTGGAATCCCGCCTCGCGGGTGAGTCCGACAATGTGCCATACAATGTGCAGCACAGTGCCGCGCAGTGCCGCACTCCGGTGGAATCCCACCTTTATGTGAACCAATATCACAATGAACTGAAACTATATTCGTATGCAAAACGACATCTCGGAAATTAAATGAATTTTGGCATAATAAGCAAGTCTATCAACCGAATCTAGAATTGCGCTCGTCAGCATAAGTTAATCGAAATCATTCATCACTGTCGGTACTGTGTGCAGCCTATAGCTACAGAACTAGTCCAATCAATAACGTAGCTGAAGGCTAACGCAAATCGTCCACGTGCTTTTGCAGAAGGTATTTTTTTCAGTCCCGGCTTATCAATTGAGTGACTTTGTTTATTCAGTTCTCATGCTAGCATGTTGTATTTTTTTCGCAGTACTAGTTTGAGTACACTACCCATAAAATATGTTGATCAAGTTAACTAAGAACAATGCTGCTAACAACAATTATACGTCTATCAAAGCAAGGGGTGACTTGCAATAGAATATAACTAAAAGAAAGGATTAGCAAAGAAAAGGACATGTTTATAAAGGGTAAATTACTTGGGGTGGAAACACTCTCATCTAGATATCAAAGGTGAGGTCAACTCACGTGAGTCGTCATCACTTTTGTTACAACCTCATAAACCATCTGCCAGGAACCCGCCTAGTGGGCGTCTAGCCGTCTACGCCGTATTCGCTTTCCGCTACAAACTAGGAAAACCATGGGAGCTACGAGCGTACCGCGAAGCGAAGGTTGGCAGTGAATGTTTTAATGGTACATTCAAATGAAACCGCCCACCTCGCTGACCGGGGTAAGCGGCGACACAATCGAATGCACTCCACCCAACCGACGCATTTAAATGTAATGCAATCAGGAATCGCACACGACGCCGTTGCATATAAATCACCGCTCAACGAGTTGCCGCGTTTTTGCGCGGTGCTGCGTTTTATTTCAATCAGGTCGTTCGATAGCTGAAATATGGAAGCGAGAAATTCTGGCCGGAGGTCAATTTTGACCGTTGGTTCTGGATAAAAAAGAGGTGTTTCAGTTTTCTTTACCGTACATGTACATTGCTCTTAGTACCTATATTTGGGTTTACAGTGCAAAGTGCGTCGGACAACATTACAAGTAGGTACCGCTATACATAATGACTGACAGTTGAGTTTGTTTCGGCGTTTCTTCTTGACAGTGGTCTTCTTTTTCAGAAACGCTGGTAGAATGACAGTGCCATTGCAGCCTACTTGCAAAATAAAATTCATTGATTTAATTTCATACACACATTCACGCTCGTATTTCCAAAAGAGGTAGGCAGAGCACAACTTTTTTTTTAATTAGACTTATAGCCATTGTGGATATAAAGGTCGGAGAAAATCAGATATTGCAGTGACAGGTTACTAGCCTCTCGCCTACAACACATATCAACCCAAGTACTGCAAAGTACTAAAATATCCAAAGACAGTCGCCATCCTATATATCTGCTAAATTATTTGTGCTTATATCTGAATCATAACTACAATAGAGTAATATAAGCGATATAACATGACGACTGTCCAACTATTGATCTACAGCCTATTGTTGAACACAAAGGTCCCATTGAAATTCTAACATCACCGACGTGAATCGCGATCCAAATTGACGTGTGTAATAAACAGGGCCGTAATACTGCAGTCCGCAAGGCACGTGGATACTGGACAGCGGATATTGGGCGGTCGCGGTCAATGATATCGCTACAGTGGCAACCTTAGATTAGGGTTGTCACAAGATATTTTAAACACGTTGACTGCCAAGAATCGCTACGTGCTACGCTCGTAGCATCCCCTGGGTTTCCTCGTATGTAGCAGACAGCGACTACGGCGTAGGCCCTCGCTAGGCGGGTTCCTCGCAGTGAACGTACACTGTTTTAAAAAGTATTTGTACAAAAAAATATTTAATCGCCAATTTCGAGACCAAGCAAGGCTACTAGCAAGTGTGCAAGTGGTAGCGCGTAGCAGCATTTTTTCGCCTATTTGTTGAAATCGCTCGTAGAGGCATGACTCACATCTGGGTTGAATGGGATTAGGCGTTGAGTCAAAGTAACGAGTTTTTTCAGTCGTCAAAAAAATGTTACTGCTACTTAAAATTCAATGAAGTATTTAGTCCGTGTAGAAATTCATAGGTATATGTGAAGTCCCCAATATCACTGTGGGAACTACTGCTCATTCTCTCTTACCAATGAGATGAGGCCTGTCCCCAGCAGTGCGACGTATACAGGCTGTTCATTCAAATATAGCATTTAGTAGATAGATTTAGTCTATCTATCTACTAAATGCTATATTTGAATGAAGTTAATCTCAACTTTAGGAGTACGTCCCGTGTCAGGTAAAATATAAGATACTTTTTTTCTCATGAAATAAACAGTTTTTTTTTTGTTTTATGTAAATTTTCATAATTCATTTATTATTTGCAAACCATGGTATTACAAGATATTACAAGGATAGTATGGACCCTTATGTACAGCATGGACCCTGTTAGGGTAAAGCAAAACTTATAGTTAACTTAACCTATAGAATAAAAATATCAAATACGTTTAAATGTAATCGAAGAATGAACCTACTCGTAGTCTGAAATATACAAGAGACTAGTACTCAACTCCTAGTATTATTCAACACAACAATGTAGTATCCAACTTGGAGTACTCGTACTTTCCCTCACGCTAACTTATCACTCATGGGAACCCTGTGCTCAGCCGATCGCGTCTCATTCATCCCGGTGCAATAATTAAACGTCACATAACAGCGCTGTTCCCGGCCGCGTTTATGGTATAAACGACTCGGCGTGACAACCCTAGAGTGCATTATTGGGCGATAAAGGGGTGTCACATGGCAATATTGCTGATATATAGAACTGAGAGAATTTTGGATTACTGCGATGCATTTTAATGCAACAGTAGCGATAGTTTCTTGAAATATTTTAAACGTCACGAATGTAATGTTTGGTGCATAGATTATTTATACTAAACGGGAGTTAATCGCGTATAATTAACTTATTTTATTTACCTCACTGAGGTCTCCCGACGTTTCGGATGTGTTGCAACATCCATGGTCACGGGACAACTGGCTTGAGTGGGTATCAACATCTTCTTGCTGCGCGGGTTTTCCGAACTACCCGCATTTGGTCTTTATTAACCACTTGTACACTAGGGTTGTCACCCGGCCGACACACAACACTAATAATATCCGGTGATATAACGGACGATGTTTTTTGACGCTGGCATTTACAGATGATAGGATTCCACGAAGATGAAATCTTAAAACCGTCGTCCCGGTTGAAATTACGAGGTTTCTGATTTCAACGGCTTCACGTATTTTTCTACTGTAGATATGACGTTCCGTAGACAGGACTTTCGGTTTATGAAGCTCAATCCAGTGGTTTGGTCCTGACTCCAACAAATGCTCGGCTATCGCAGACTTATTCACTTGCCGATTAAGTCCCGTTTAGTATAAATAATGTGTGAGAATCGTGAAAGTTTAAATCAATATGGTGCATAGATGATGATACTTACCAAGACCATAAATGAAAGGTACACGAAAGGTTTGTTCAGTTACGCTTACGCATGTTACTTTGACCCTAGCGACTCCTTTCTCGTTCGTTCTCTTCAAATTAGAAAAAGGAGGGTATATTTTATATATTATTATATTTTCTCGTCTTACATCGCCTCGCGGCTTCATTTGTGCTATCCCTTCGGGAATACGCAAAATCTAACCAATGAAAATGTGGCCACAATCACAACATACGCAAAATAACTTGCACTATGTTACTAGTCTAGATATGATAAAACCCGGTTCAAAACAAGTTATATTTAAACTAAATCCCATAGTAGACTCCAAATCTAGGCCAGCCTAGTCGTGGCTTGTAAAATATTCACATGCCGTTTCAAACTGTAACCCGAGTAGTAGACAGAACTACGTGCCCAGTATGTTTCCGTGGCTTTCTATCTAATGCACACATTAGCTTGATATAAATAGGTGTCAGTAAAACATACACTTTGGGGAAGGCACATGTCCAACATGATAATGTTGAGAACATACTGAATTAAATCAATTTTTAAATTTTAGTATTTACTAATGGATCGTATCCGGAACACCACCTTGCTCCAAGACCCAAGAGGCAAATAGTCGACGTAGCTCGGAAAGCGGCTAGGTTGAACTGGGAGCGGGCTGGGCATGTCTGCCGCATGCCGAGTGAACTGTGGCCATGACGGCCACTGACTGGCAACCCGATGGCTCGAGGCGGAGACGCGGCAGGCCTCGCCGGCGATGGCGGGACGAGCTAGACTCGTTCTCAAAAGATTGGCCACAAGAAGCACTGGACACGGAGGGGGGAGGTCTTTGCACAGCAGTGGCCGCAGTGGGACACCACAGGCTCCCAATAAAATGAAATGAAAGTATGTATATTCATTGCAAAATTGAGGTGCAAGCCTACGGAATCTAAAGGATATTATGTCTTCTATAATTGAACAAGCGAGCGAAGCTAACCAAGTTCCATGCTTCAGCTTGAGCAGACCCGCGAAATCCTCACTGAGAATCCTCTCTATTCAGACTATCGGAAGGAAGGTTGGCTGGTATACAGCAGTGGGACTGTATCGTTAAGTATAAATACAGATAAAACCATGGTCTAACTGTTGATATGTGTATTATTTTGTATTACTATGTTCTAGGTGTTTGATCTGTGGGTATTTTTAAGCCATATCTGATATAAGGTTTTATTTTTTAGTTTTTATTTTAGGGACTTTGTGACGCTTTCAATATCGTCTAGCAAATTCATTTCGGACAAGCCTATCTCGAGCTTAATTTGAGACTCTTTCACTGACTCCTTGGTACGATTTAAAGAAACAAAAGGTTAGTAACCTGTCTACACATGTTATATTGGATGTCAAAGTCGGAGTTGTCGTCGATAGATCCAAAGCTTTTTTTTTTTTACTAAAAGAAATGCTTACACTATGCCCAGATGTTTCGCTTTACGAATCATGTGTAATTGCGGCTCGCACAGTACAATTTTTTTTTGGTGTAATATCGTTTTGTTCGCACATCGTAAATTTTCTTGTATAGTATTCGTCCGAAATCGTTATTGTTACTCGGGAGATTTGAGTAAATTTTGTCTAAACCATATGCTTTACGTCGAGCTCCCAGGACAAAATGTGTACCTTATTAAAGCACTAATTAAACACATGTGAAATTTTTAAATAAAAAGTTGATACCAAAAAAATACGGCAGAGTAAATTTGTATTATAATAAACGATACAGTCTTCACAAGCCGATTTCCAGTATTTCCACCGGCTTATTGTAATACTGTAGATACGTCTTAGTTTTTAGGTTTGCATGCCATATTGTCGCGGAACATGCACTCATGTGACTTTTACCACTGACATGAATTATTATGTAACTATAATTGTGTATGTTTAGCTAGAAATAAATATGAAATATGAAATATATAGTTACATACTCTCTTTGATAACTTTTTTGTTCCGGGCGGCCCATCGATAATTTTCACGCGCAGCCACTGGTATACATATCCATACTAATATTATAAATGCGAAAGTGTGTGTTTTTGTTTGTTTGTTTGTCCGTCTTTCACGGCAAAACGGAGCGACGAATTTACGTGATTTTTTAAGTGGAGATAGTTGAAGGGAGAGGAGAGTGACATAGGCTACTTTTTGTCTCTTTCTAACCCCCCACTTCCCTAAAATGGGGGGTGAAAGTTTATATGGAGGTACGATATAAACGAGTTCCACGCGGACGGAGTCGCGGGCAGAAGCTATTATATATATATTAATATTAATAGAGGGAAGTTACTAATCATTAAGTTATCTGATGTCAGACATGTACCCTTTTCACAAGGTTTTCTCATTCCTTAATGAGACACGGGCGGGAGTAGGTGTATATATTTCCATTACCTATCTAATGACATTAATGTTTGTTCAGTGTCACCTTGTAAAACATACGTGAAGTAATATTATTTCCAGGTCCAATGCTCAATATAAAAATGCTCTAACAGCACTGCCACATGTACTAAAAGAACAAAACCCGGAGGAAATAACAAGGAAATGCATTGCCTTTGTGTCAAGCGATACTTTAATGCACGCATTACTGACTGCACTTTGCGTGCCGTCTGATTTACCATGTGTTTTAGACAACATAATAAACGGAGGGTATTGGATTGGCGGTGAAAGTAGCAGAGAATTTTGAATGAATATTGAATATTGTATCACCCGAGGCAAAAGCAATCTATTGTTAACACTAGACATTGTTAGTAAAGGCACTTAACTCTTCCCATTCCATCATACAGGACGCAACTATGTATAAGGGGGAGAAAGACATACTTCCATCGCATTCCAACGCATAACCGCGTCCTTAAGAGTTACCAAGACTATGTACCCAATACATAGTCTTGGTAACTCTAGGGCCGTCCCATTAAAAAAAAAAACTATATTTTAAACCCTCGATATGGCATATGAGGGATATCCCAACTCATGTCTCTGTCTTTAGAATTCATAATGGGAGAGACATGAAAGTAAACTGATATCATAAATAGGGATGTCCCCTTCCATCATCAAGACAAAGGGAATTGTGGCCCAGGACGAAAGCCTAATTTGATTGCAAAACAATTGCGACCGCTGTTAACCCTCTTTGTTATTCGAGATTAGGCCAATCAAACAGTAGGTACCTACAGTTTGAACAGTCAATTATGATTTAATGTTGCATGTGTTTCGCCTCGTTTGAATATACATACATATTGTCATCTTAGTGAAAAAAAAACCGATTGTAGTAAAAATATAACTGATCGGTTATCTAACTGCGAGCCAACTATAATCCGACCGATCTAAAACAACGCTAAACACAATCGTGCACCGTAATTCATCCAACCGAACCGCGCACTCATTGCGCGGCGGCGCTGCATGGAAACCGCGAAATATCATTTTGCATGCACATTGCCACAGCACACATGATGGCAGCAGTACTGCACGTCTAGCATGCGACGGCCGCGACATTCTCTCGATTTTTATCGCACTATATCTCTTGTTCAAATAAAAAAGAGACGGATAGTGCGAGAAAAATCGAGAGCTCGCGCGCCGTCGCATGCTAGCCGTGCTGTACAATAAAAATGCAACTGCTTAGTATGAGTATCATAAGCAGTATCTTGACTACGAGCCAACTGCTCCGAGCGATCTAACACCACCTAGCTCCGTAATTGATCCAACCGAACCGCGCACTCAATGCATGGAGGCGCTGCGTGGAAACCGCCACATTTCATTTTGCATTCACATTGCCACGGAACACGTGATAGCAGCAGTACCGCGAAGTTAAGGTTAAACACGCTCATGCCACTATGACAATCTACATTAATATTATAAAAAATCTGTAAGGTTGTAAGTTTGTATGTAGGATTCGTAACAAACAAATATTATAATATTTATATTTGTTTGTTACGAATAATTAATTTTCATTCATTTTCATTTTAATAATCTCCGGAGCTACTCATACAATTTAAAAATTCTTTTACCGGCCGGCATATGAAGCTCAGCGTTGTAGCAGCCACTCATTTCAAGTAGAGTGTCCGGTCTCAACGGTAAACTAGAGCTCATTGGCTGCGGTCTTCTATTTAAAGGTGAAGGTACTTCCTCACTCGGGCTGCTCCAAATATGAGCGAGAAGACATTCTGCTGCGCTCTCTTTAATAATAGCTATTCAGAAAATGATTTTAATTACGAAAATGACTACTAACATAACATGTCTGGTAGACAGACCTTTATAATTGTAATTTATTTTAATTTTATCCTAGTCCTACTAATTGATTAATATCCTTTCTCCCGTGGGTGTCGTAAGAGTCGACTAAGGGAACAGGGTTGAAGTGTGTTATGGGCGATGTGGGCTAGCAACCTATCACTGCGATATCACATTTTGTCGATCTTTTATACCCACTTATGCTAACAGTGGCACTGGACACAAGTTTCATGTGCTCTGCCTACCCCTTTTAGAGATAAAGGCGTGTATGTATGTATGTATAAATGCGAATGTTTGGGTGTTTGGATGATTGTTACTGAGTCACGTTAAAACGTCTCAACCGATTTAGATGAAATTTTGAACGAAGATAATTTATAGCCTGGATTTTAATATAGGATAGTTTTTATCCCGGGTCCAACAGACGAAGTCGCGGGCGGAAGCTAGTATTATAAATGCGAAAGTATGGATGTTTGGATGTTTAGATGTTTGTTACTCAATCAAGTTAAAACGTCTCAAGCGATTTGGATGAAATTTTGAACGAAGATAGTTTATAAACTGGATTAAAATACAGGATAGTTTTTATCCCTGGTCCAACAGACGAAGTCGCGGGCGGAAGCTTGTATTATAAATGCGAAAGTATGGATGTTTAGATGTTTAGATGTTTGTTACTCAATCAAGTTAAAACCTCTCGAGCGATTTGGATGAAATTTTGAACGAAGATAGTTTATAAACTGGATTAAAATACAGGATAGTTTTTATCCCTGGTCCAACAGACGAAGTTGCGGGCGGAAGCTAGTACTATAAATGCGAAAGTATGGATGTTTGGATGTTTAGATGTTTGTTACTCAAACAAGTTAAAACGTCTCAACCTATTTGGATGACATTTTGAACGGGGCGGAAGCTAGTTATTATAACTTATTAATAACAGCGCCTTTAGTCACGGTACTGTCACACAGCCTTTATTTACTGTTGCAGCGGCGCCACTTGGTGAAAAATGCTCACGACTTAATTACCATCGCGAATGCCCAATGAAAGAGATAGCTTAACATGGCCTGCTGGAGGCAGGCGAAATAATTACAGCTTTTTTATGTATTATTTTTATGGTAATTAGTAAGAAGAAACATCCTTTTGTTCCTTTAATGGGGGTTTTGCTTTAATTCTCAACTAGCGACCCGCCCCGGCTTCGCACGGGTACTATATCATACATATAAACCTTTCTCTTGAATCGCTATATCTATTAAAAAAACAGCATCAAAATCCGTTGCGTAGTTTTATAAATGTAAGCATACATAGGGGCAGACAGCGGGAAGCGACTTTGTTTTATACTATACAAGTTTCTGCCCGCGACTCCGTCCGCGCGGAACTAGTTTATATCGCAGCTCCATGCAAACTTTTACCCCCCCATTTCACCCCCTTAGGGGATGAATACGGGGATAAAAACCATCCTATGTTACTCTCCATCCCTTCAACTATCTCCACTTAAAACTCACGTTAATTCGTCGCTCCGTTTTGCCATGAAAGACGGACAAACAAACAAACAAACACACACATACACATTCGCAATTATAATAACTATTAGTATGGATGTAGTGATGATGTAAGCTTGGAGACACATTAATCAAACATCGTTTGTTTATGCGCTTATTCATAAATATGCATTGGAATATTGATTTTACTTAAAACGACGTAAAAATTTGAAGGAGTACTTGACGCCAGCGGGCAGCGGGCCGACGAGTGGCTGCCCAAGTGCCCATACATTGAAGTCGCTCGAACGCAATGCACTGCCGTTCGACGCCCCGCCGCCCGCTGACGTCTAGTCCGCGGCCTTAGGCGATTCACACGCAGATTTCCTAAACAAATAATCCTTAAACATATAAAGGGTCGGCAACGCCCATGTTACTCCTTGGGAGTTGCATGCGTCTATGGGCTGCGGTGTCCGCTTACCATCAGGCGGGCCGTACGCTTGTTTGCTACCGTCGTTGTATAGAAAAAAGATTTTACCATTGTTTGCATACAATGTGTGGGAATCTCAATTTATATAGAAACCACGCCTAGTACAACACACTGCCGACGTGGCAATAAAAAAAAAAAAAAAAAAAAATTTGAACTGTTTATTTCAATAAATCACATTTTTTTTTTATGTTTCATGACTTAGCACAATCTTAACTTTTAAAGATTATTAGCTAAGTTTAGTTTAATATATATCAAAGATTTGACATTTATATTATGTTAGTTAATTAATTAATTAATTAAGATTTAAGATTTTTCTTAACACTGAGTATGGCTTTCTTAATTACACATTTGGCTTTATGCGGTTTATCCCCTATACTGTTAATTACATTTTCTATGCTATTTGTCGGCATTTTCAATGCGCGTGTGCAAAATCTGTCGCTCCGCGCGCCGCGGAGGGGCGCGGTGCAGTGGGAGAAGGAGAATCGCCTTATGCCGGCTGTACACATTGGGCCAACGTTGGCGCGCGAGCAGGAGGCAGCTATGTAAACGAAAGAGATCGAGTTATAGCCCCCTCCCTTTAACGCATAGCTGCCTTCTGCTCACGCGCCAACGTTGGCCCAGTGTGTACAGCAGAATTTACGCAGCCGTCGTTCTATTCTTGCCTATCACAACAGTCGTTAATCGGACTTAGCGGTCTACAACTAGCAAAATATATGACAAAGGGCATGGGTTTGTAAAACTTTGAGAGGCTTAACCTTTCATATGTTGTTCCGGATCCGTCCAGAACGGTTCGAACTTACAAGTTATACTTCAAGGTCATGATTTGATTGAATTTTCGAGATATCTGCATACGAGGTTAAGAGTAATTTAACCCTGTCATGACGTGATTGTCATAATATCGAATGGACACACAAGGACGAGTTGAACTGACACCACGTCAATACATGTTAATATATTACTGTTCAATCTCGTCCTAACCTAACCTATCCATACATCGTGCAAGTTATAGGTAGCAAATAGACCCTTGGCTCCTTCTGACTGACATGGTAATTCATTAACCACTTACCGTTTATGTGAAACGCCCACACATTAAAGTAATTGAAGACAGGAAATACTTAACACATGCTAAAGTAATCCCAACATTTCTTTTATTCAATCATTTTCCTCGACTCTTAAAGAAACTTCCCAAAAAGTGAATACCAGGAGACGGCAAGCGGCTTTTCCATTTCACCTTTCGGCTTAATGGCGGAATTCCTTTTTTTAAAGGACTCCGAAATAGATTAACTTTAGTAGAGTACGTTCCGCGGTCAGGCGTGTAGGGTCACCATGCTTAAGATAACCTGCAGGACAATTTTAAATGACTGTAACGAATAATGAACTATATCTACTACTATTAATCTGTCATCATCTTCATCATATAATTAAGAGGTACTAGACGAGTAATTTCCAACATATTGTACTGCAATTTTTATTTATTAGATACTAGCTTCTGCCCGCGACTCCGTCCGCGTGGAACTCGTTTATATCGCGCAGCTCCATACAAACTTTCACCCCCCATTTCACCCCCTTAGGGGATGATTTCGGGGATAAAAACTATCCTATGTCCTTCCCCGGGACTCAAACTATCTCGATACCAAATTTCATCGCAATCGGTTCAGCGGTTTAAGCGTGAAGAGGTAACAGACAGACAGACAGACAGACAGACAGACAGACACACTTTCGCATTTATAATATTAGTATGGATTCCGTTGATCCGTATACTTAATACTACGATGGTAAAACTCAAGATATATGTCACATGCGGTAGCCCACTCGGCAAAGGTATATGAGTATTCGTCGAGTTCAATGCTTAAAGGACAAAAGCAGCGATTTTAATCACGATCAGACATACTACACTACTATACAGACACAGTAAGATCATTTGGCTACGTTGCTTTTGTTATGGGTAATTTCCCAGTTGGGATGCTCCGAATTTGAACGACAATACATTCCGATGTGGCCTACCTCTTCCTAAAATAATCCCAAGTCCCGACTACAGACGACAACACGATTCTAGTTCTTAAGTTATTTATAACTAAGTTCTCTTAAATAGGTATCTAAAGAGAATACCAACATAGCATGCTAAGTTTACACACAGGTAGTTCAATAATAGTAAGGCATCTCTTGATTTAACTATGATATAATAGTTATTTACGATACAAGTGCCGAAAATAGGAAATTCGCAACGAGTGGTGATAAATTAAAACACGACCGTAGGGAGTGTTTTAAATCGACACGAGTTGCGAATTACCTATTCGCACGTGTATCGTACAACGTTTTACTGTACATATGGCTCTTTAAAGTTTCGACATACGCACGAAAAGTGCTCTTTTCCGCACTAGTGCGGGAAAGTAGCACCATATGTACTGTAAAGATAATACACAATACACATCTAAGACTAGAGAACGAATATATGTGGCGATCACAATAGATCAGCAATGGTCGCACTGACACAAAGGCTGAAATAGCCGACTATTAATAATAATACCGCAATGTCAACTTCCAAGTAAACTAACTTCCATATATTTAAATCATCTCTCATTAATCCTCCGTCATGGTAACCCTAGCGAAGGCAAGGCCGCTAAGCCTTATTTGCAGAGTTATTAACACTCGAGCGAAGTTAAAGTGATGTGTTTTTTTTTCTTTTTTCCCCCGTACCATCGCTAATGTGAACATATTACCGCTCAGCTAAAAGTTGTGTTTAACCGAAAGAAGCATTATAAGTGTTATATAAGTGTTATTGGAGGTTTATTACCTACGTACTACTTTATTAGGTACTACTTTTTAGAATTGAAGGTCTGTCTTTTAGGTTTTTTTGCGACATTGTGGTTTTACGTTTTTTAGTTGATCACGGTGACGGCACTTAAATTACCACGGTGTTCTTTACTTAGTCAACCATATAACTACCAAAGAATTGTTAAGCTGGCTACAGTGTGAAACATGTTTATTCATATTGGATATGCGACTTCATGCATTTCTTATTATAATAAATGTCATGTATGTAATTTCAGGGACATCATTTTTATCATACCGCAAATCAAAAGAATAGCTAGTTTACTATTTTGGTGACCTACATTACATTGGAGTACTTAGTAAGGACATCATGCAATTCCTTCGTGAAACACTATCTGGCCATTCTTCAAAAAAGATAAAGCATAATTAAACACATCTTAATTTAGTAATGGCTTAAGTGCCTTCCGTGTTAAAGCTCCCGGCTGGTCACAATTTATACTTATTACCATTCTATTACAAAACGACTTAATTTTATACGAGAACCATTACAGTTACGTCATGTTAAAATTGAGATGTTCTTCTAAATTCCTTTTATTTATTCGAGGCCCCAACAGTTTTGTGGTCACCCGATCCACGTTTCGGCGCGAGTTAGGATGATACTTAAGGCGATGCGGGTTTGAATCCGAGCGTGGCGAGTGTTTTAAACTTCGTCAAGTAGGCTTTGATTGCATCGTTTGATATGTTTGTTTTGTCTGGCAAACGGCTTTTCTCTCTGGCGGTGTTGTTAGTTTAGTTGGGATCGGATTTTTTTTTATAAAAACAAACGAACACGTTGTTGTTTTGTTGTGGAAATGGTCATACAGTGTGTAAAACAAAATTCGTCTTTCCTGTGGTCACTAGTTTTTGCGGATTAAGAGATCAACCAAAAGGATTTGTAGCCTTTGACCTTGACATTGTCCATAACAAAGACGCGAACCTACATCTGTGTATGACCTAAGCCTTCATTTATTTAGAACTAGCTTCCGCCCGCGATTTCGGCTGCGTGGACCCGGGATAAAAACTATCCTATATTTTCATCCAGGCTATTAACTATTTTCGTGCAAAATTTCATACAAATCTGTTAAGCCGTTTAAGCTTGAGTGAGTAACAAACATTCAAACTTTCACATTTATAATATTAAGTAGGATCGACGAACATTTTATCCTGGCATTTTGTGCTTTACATAACATGACTTGATTTAAACTTTCACGATTCTCACACATTATTTATACTAAACGATACTTAATCGCGCAATTCGAGATTAAGTCCCGTTTAGTATAAATAATAACATGACTTGATTTTGTAGCGTATGTAATTTTTAATTGATTATATTCACTTCATATTCAATTTCTAACTATTTGTATTCTGCTATACTTCCTATCATGTAGATTGTAGATATAGAATAGACCATAACTATACTACAAAAAACTAAAAATATGCCTTTTTTTTTTCATTACACTACAACATAAAATAAATATGTTACAAAAGTTGGCAAAGCACATAACACTAACATCAAATCATAGATCAAAACAGTTTTAACAAAAACCTTTATTAGCTAAATGGTCAGTAAAAGTTACTCTCCATTTGCGACTGCTAACTCGTCCCGCGGAAATCTCTAAACTAACATTATCCCAGCTCCTCCCACTTTCACAAAAAGTTTTGTAACTAGGAAAATCTTGTGCCTTTACCACCTCCTAACGAATTCACAGCCAACGCTTTCGTAGCGCTACGCTCGTAGCCGATGCGAAAAACCGTATGTAAAGGAAACCTCCTACGAGCAGGATACCACCTAACGGGTTCCTGGCACTGAAAGTGTTAAATACAATACAAATATTCTTTATTGTTCACCAAAAAAACTACATTAAAATAAAACATAAACAGCTAGTGAGCAACACATGACTGCCTGTTGTCTACACAACAGGCGGTCTTGTCGATAAAAAGCGATCTCTTCCAGACAACCTTTGGGTCACTACCCAAAAAAACAATTTACCATAACTTGAGTAGGTGAAATAGAACAATATAACAACAACTAAAGCGTTTTGGGGGTCCTTATCTGAGAGTTGAGTATTCCAATTTGATTTCAGGCATTAATTAGAAAAATCATCATCATCATCATCATCATATCAGCCGAAAGACGTCCACTGTTGGACATAGGCCTCCCCCAAAGAGTGCCAAAGTGACCGGTCCTGCGCCACCGCATCCAGCGGACTCCAGCAACCTTTACCAGGTCGTCAATCCACCTTGCGGGAGGCCTACCCACGCCGCGCCTTCCGGTAAGTGAAAAATCATACCATCATCAAAACAAATGAACTACTCACGCGGCAGGGTGTCCGCCAAGTTCGAGAAGCATATGCAATAGCGCCACCTCGCCTCGTTGGTGAAAAACCGAACATAAAACGAAGTCATCAAGAGGTCTTAAGCCCTTATTCATCTATAATTTTTTTTTTTTTTAGGAATGTATATAAACTAAATCTAAATACGGGGATTTCATAAAATGTGGCTCAGTGAAAGCTACTTTTCTTTTATATACCCACTAGCTGCCCGCGCGGCTTCGCACGCGTATTGCAAAGAACGCAGACCAACCCGCGGAATAACATACGAGAATAGCCTTTAACCATCCAGAAAGTTTATTAAACACGCAGGTGAAAGAACTTTTGAAATCGGATAAGTGGCTCCGGAGATTACCCAAAACATACAAAGTTATAAACTTTCAAAGCTAATATGTCACAGACTTTTCCTCTTTATAATATACTAGCGACCCGCCCCGGCTTCGCACGGGTACATATTATACATAATAAACCTTCCTCTTGAATCTCTCTATCTATTAAAAAAAACCGCATCAAAATCCGTTGCGTAGTTTTAAAGATCTAAGCATGCATAGGGACAGACAGCGGGAAGCGACTTTATTTCATACTATGTAGTGATGAAGTATAGATTTACACCCAGTTTGAACGATTGTGAGGGCTTATTACATTGAACCGTCAATTTTTGAAGAAAATTTCTCGGTTGTAAAGGGTCAATTACTTATTGCTCTTAATAGCTAAACCTAATAAAACGCTAACTACTCTGACTGCTAGCAATAGGTCTACCCATTCTATTTCAGGCACGAGTCTCTATTTAATTTTGTAGTGTCGGATTTAAACACCCGACCCCTAGGTAATCCCACATACAATTCCGCCTTAATTGCTCAATTTGTAAGGGACACTACACGATCATATATCACGATGGTTATCAAAGCTTACATTAACTTCACTGATACATTAAAGTAGATGAACAAAAACAAGCTTAGCTCGGGACCAATTTGTTTCAACCCTAATAATAGTCAATGTATCATGTGATAGTCACTCTTATTACTAGACAATTGGGTTATACAATCGGATGAACGTTAAATTGGACTTGAATCACTGTGGCTGTGGGGTTCAGCATTCGGGGCTGGTTCCAATTAATGAAAGGCATAAGTAAGTAGCTTAAATATTTACTTATAAACTAATATTATTAAGAGCTTTATTACTGCAAAGCTACTTATCCCACAAAAAAATACAACATATACAGTACGATTACGGTTAGTTAACCACTGACAGATAGTTAGCCTTCATTTAGTTTTCAACTTTAATGTCATACAAATAAAGCAATTTTCAGAATGCTGTTACCCACGTCTACCGATTTAGAAATAACTACTTAATTTGTATGAAGTTATAATTGAAAATTAAATGAACGCAAACTATCTGTCAGTGGTAAACCCCAAATAATTCTACTGTACTATGGCATATTTTCTAGGTCGTCGTCTAGTTCGCATAACATAAGCCTTGTTGAGCTTACTCTATTCCTGTCTCCTAATACGTATATTGTATAAGATATATAATAAGCATTGCATCTCCCATTGACTTCATACTAAACCCACCAATCCCACTTGACCCAATCAATCAAGCCGCATTACGAAGCCGGTAATAAAACGTGGAACAACGCCGGGCACGGGGGAAATTGGGACATCGAACGACGGACGTATCGACAATACGTTCGTTATGATGAATTGGATGCGGTGCGACTCGGCCGAATCGACGAATTTGTGCGACCGGGCCGAATGCACGAATTTCACACGAATGCCGTAAGGGTACAGGAAGAGAAAACCGGTCTTATCTCAACAAGGTCTAATTTTCCATCTGGGTTGGAATGTTTGGAATCATGGATGACAGTCGCTTTCGTAAAAATAGTGCCTACGCCAAATCTTGGGATTCGGTAAGCACAACCGGGAAAACGCTAGGAGGATGATGATGCCACTAAAGGCAAATTATATGTAGATAAAGACTGTATACGATAAAATCTGGCCACTATTTTTCATATAAAAACTTTTTATTTATAAATCAATATGATAGTAATTCTGAGTCCTGTTGTCATAGAAACCAAACTACATAATTTCATCAACACTAATGGGTTTTACTTAATAATTATCAAGATGTCCTCAAAAGAAGATGCTATGCGTAAAAAAATTGTTTCCGAGCACCATCTGCATCCGTATTTGTCGTGTCGAAAGCTCGCGAAAAAGTTAAACGCGGCCAAATCCACTGTGTCTAGCGTATTAAAACGTTTTGAGGAACGCTTGACGACTACACGGAAACCAGGCAGTGGAAAGAATCGGGGCCCCGTTAGCAAAAGTAAGGATAAAAAGGTTATAGAGGTGTTTAAGAAGAATCCAAACTTATCCGTTCGTGGTGTCGCTAAAAAAGTAAAGATGTCGGCATCTTACGTCCAAAAAGTTAAAACCAGGGCTGGCTTGAAGACTTTCAAGGTGCAAACTGCACCAAATCGTCGAGATAAACAAAACCAGTCTGCAAAAACTAGAGCTCGTAAGCTGTATGAAGAAATTTTGACGAAACACAGTTGCGTTATCATGGATGACGAAACCTATGTCGTGGCTGATTATAAACAGTTACCTGGCCAGGAATTCTATACAACATCGGATAAAGGCGGTCTTTCTGACAAATTTAAGAAAAAAAAGAAGTGTAAGTTCCCTAAAAAATTTTTAGTTTGGCAAGCATTGTGCACATGCGGTCGAAAAAGTCAAAGTTTCGTTACAACCGGCACAGTAAACCAAAATATTTACGTCAAAGAGTGCCTTCAAAAGCGACTTTTGAGTTTTATTCAGAGTCATACCGAGCCTGTAGCATTTTGGCCAGACCTTGCCTCTTGTCACTATGCTAGAACAGCAATGGCATGGTACGAGAGCAATGGCGTGGTAGTAGTACCAAAATCGATGAACCCACCAAACTGTCCCGAACTTCGGCCGATCGAGACATATTGGGCTCTCGTAAAGCGAAAGCTTAAAAATACGCACAAGGAATCAAAGGATGTTAATGAATTCAAAAAACAGTGGCGTTTGGCAGCAAATTCTGTGTCCCAGACTACTGTGCAAAGACTGATGATGGGTGTGAAGAGCAAAGTGAGGAAATTCTCCAGAAAGCCGTTAGAGTCCTAAAGTATATAATGTACATAGTAAGGTTACAGCTCGTATATTAAAGTTAATATATAACATAGTCCTTTGTATTATTTTTTCATACCTCTATAAACATTTGTATGTGGCCAGATTTTATCGTATACAGTCTTTAATAAGTACAATCTTACTTACCAAAGGTTCTGTCTAAAACATAGTTTTACAGGATAAATAATATGCATCGCATAAGAGGTAGCGACATATCGTTATGACGAATTGAGTGCGCCCGGGCCGAATGGACGAATTTGTACGATTGGACCGAATGAACGACTTTGCCACGAATACCAGTAAGGGCACAAAATAGATAATAGTCCAAACTTACTTGAAAAAGGTTTATTGTCTAAAAAACACTGTTTGTCGGGACAAATAATATGCATTGCATAATGACGTATCGAGATACGATTTCGTTATGCTGAATTGGAAGCTGCGGTGCAACCGGGCCGGTTGGACGAATTTGTGCGATTGGGCCGAAGGGACGATTTTGCCACGAGTACCAGTAAGGGCACATAATAGATAATAGTACAATGGATGCCAATATGCATCAGAAGAAGATATAAAAGGGTCCTAATGATGTAATTTTTGTTGCTATAATCCCGACCTACTAGAAGACTTCACGACAAAATAAGTTTTAAAATTCCCCTCGTCCTCAAGTCATTAATCATTTAAAGCAAAGTCAAAAGTGTCCGAACATAAGTTGGGGGGTCTGATTGCGGAGTTTCGCTCGTAAATTCATTACAAGCTTGGGCAATGGCCAAAGATGCCGCGACTCTCGGCCAAAAGCAGGGAATCAATTAGAGGAACGACTTGATTGAAAATAAAAAGAGCTGTTCAGTGGCTAATGAAATTAGTATCACAATTATCATTTTTATGCTAAAATCATCAGCAAACCATATCAAGATTGCAATTGCTTTCCTGTAAGCATGACATCTATGAATATTTTGTGAAATTCAGTCGGTCTAGTTGACCTATTCCGCCAAAATATGTCGACAGATGTGTTTTACCAAAACGATTACAAAATACAGTAGGTCACCGAGAATGTTGTTAAGTTAAATATATTGTTACCTATGTAGGCTTTATTTGGTTTTTGCACTGGGGTTTGATGTTCACAAGTAAATTCTTCAGAAACCTATAAACAGCTCAGAAGTTCTATCTTCAACTATATTTCAAGTTCGCCGCTCATGTATAAAATACCACCACACGCACGCACGACCACCAGATGACGCTGAATAAGTCGTTCAATGTTCGCTAGATTGTAGAATGAAAACCATAGTCAAAGCGACGATCAAAATAAGGTGGGAAAAGATATTTGAGAGCCAGAGCCTCCCTCAGCGCAGCGAGCAAAATGGTCGAGCGCTACACCAACTTTTGCGTCAGCGGTAATAAAGCGAAATATCGTTCAGACGTTGAACGGAAAATTCAACGTGTTCAGAAAATCGATTACAGTAACGTTTAGTATATTGTCTTCGATGGTAATCCCAATCTTAAAGGAGCGGGCTTGTGTACTAAGCTTAGTTTTTCGTTGAAGGAAGACATGAAGACACCGCTCTAATCGTAGCAAGGTCTAGTTTACCCTCTGGGTTCGAACGCCAAATCTTGGGATTAGTAGGCAATCCTACTAATCCTGCTAATACCCAATGGGCGAAGCGGACCTCAGGCCCCTTTAGGGTAAATCCGCGAAAACGAATACCATAGCAATAATGTGAAAAGTAATAAAATGCGTATCGTACGATCAGAAGTAGTGTAACGTAATAATGTTAATTAAGCAATCAATCGCCATGGAATCGTTCGATCAAGTTGATAAATTACCTAACCCCACTTTGATGGCTAACGACTAACCATGGAGTGTTGCGTCCAAGCGGTTCTCATATAACCTTTTGTTGAAAAACACCTCGACGGTCACTTACCTGAAACAAACAAAAGAGATATATAAATATTGGGGGATAATCTTACACAAATCGACCCAGTTTCAAAATAATAAGCAAAGCTTGTGTTATGGGTACGAGACGTCGATGTACGTAGGTATACCGCATGGTCCTCATTCCAAGTGGGTAACATGAGATTAAGGGCAAATTCGTTTAAGTTTCTCCGTTTATCTAGGATATCATATCGAAATATTGTACTAGTTTTACTTATTTCGATTATTCATTGTTTTTCTACTATACCTACCATAATGATTTTTGCTTTTCAACTTGGTTTTCCTTGATTTTGCATGTCGATTAACGCACGGTTTTTCTAATCCTATATGGAATAGGGTATACGTATATAGACAGAGATATGCACGGTTTCTCCAAACCGTCTATTGATCTCGGCAAATGCGTTAGCTTGCATCTGTGGCGAGCAACGGATCCTATTTTCTTTGAGAAAAAAAAGAGACAGCTCAGATACTAGCTTTTGATTCAACATCCTATTTCCTTGTTTTCCTGCAATCGTATATGTAGATAGACATGCTACAGACAGATATACGCCATAGTGGATTGGCCAATCGTCGATGAATTAGCTGCAACACTGCAGTATCCTTGTATCCGTGTCCGGAGCAGAGGTTCCCCTTTGATTGCCGCCCGAACGGAACGGAAATCTCCGTCCAGCCAGCTGGATGCACAGTGGCATTTATTTGTTTCTTTGCTTGATGTCGTTTTATGCAGTATGCATGTGAAAAGACACTGCTTAATCATACGAGCAACGGGTTTCTTCGGAGTCTGTTTGGAGACATTTTTATGATATTAATTCAAAGTGTAGCTTTTAAGCCAGGGCGGTATTCCACTTGTCCAATTTTTGATCAAAATTCTTCGCCGTAGTAGCTGTTCCTCATATATTTGAATCATCCACCTTCTTTAATCAAATGCACATTGGGCGAAGATCTTGGACAGGTGGAACCCTTATATAATCTGATAAGAGTGCAAACATTTGAAGAGCATGTTATACCAAGAATGTGAAAATGTTTTTAAAAGCGATTAGCGAATGCTTAAGCAAACCGACTGAAAACGTGTTAAGCTAACTTTATTTTTTTCATTCAGTCATAAGACTAGTAATTGATATGGCAGAATTGTCTATATTGTTTGGTTGCGTTAATAGTTACACATATCACGTTTTCAAACTCGAATCGGGCTCCAGGAAAAATAGGATATTTACTTATATATTTGACATTTGTTGCAAATCTTTGCATATTTATGTACCAACTCTTAACTTGCCCTATAAGTTACAAAACACTTTAAACATAAAAATAAAACTAGCAAACTTTTCAGCGGACGTGTTAACACGTCCAATTCTCGCACTACACGGGTTAACTTTTTACTCGCGCGACTCGGCCGTCTTTTGTTCACGCTCGTTTTAAAAGTTAGGCCGACAGTTGGGGGGTTTGCCTTTTTTTTCGTTCGACTTTAAAAAAGAAAAAGCGTTTAAATTTTATCATTTTATACATTTTTAATTTTTAAACATTTTTACAAATTATTTTTACAAATTATCTTTACAAATTATTTTTACAAATTAATTTAATATTTTAGAAAGTGATTATTATTTTATTTTATTTTTTGTACCTTAACGTTTTAACTAGTCAAATGTATTTAAACTTGTTTCTATATTTGAAATCTTTGTTGTTTATAATTAATTATAACGTTTGCTATGCCCTAACGGGGTCCTGTGCATTACCTAGCTTTAAGTTGCATGTGTCAATTGTACAAGGTTGCAAATAAATAAATTGAAATTGAAATTGAAAGGACTCTGTATCTAAAGATACTAATATTATAAAGCGGGAAAGACTTACATTCTCAACCGACTTAAAAAATGGGCAGCGCTGACTGCCCTGCTGAGCAGGCGAACTCCCGCTCCGTGCACCAGCTGAAGTCAGCAAAGAGCCTTAGATTATATAGCTACGTAATTTAGTTTGTATGTAGGGTACATAACCTCCAGAACCACTTACCCAAATTCAAAAAATCTTTCACCGGTGTGGGCTTTCTGGAAAATCATAACCTTTCCAACGGCTTTTCCAGCGTTCTTTACCGTGAGGGCAGGTAGTAGATTAAAATTATTTATACCTAAAAAGCTGATTTATTTTTGTACTTCGCCATGCCACACATGCATAATATCGGCTATGAACGTAGCGCTACGAGTTCGTTGGCAGTGAATAAGTTAAGATGGACCGCAGACGCTGCTGCAAGCACGAATTCTACACAACCTGGATAAGGCCTACCGCACACAACTCAGATTAATCAAGCGCACCACAATGCTGCAATGGTTTCCTTAAGGCTACTACACACGTGCGACTAATCGCCAGAGCTAATAATACTGTAGTTTTAAACGTGTATATATACTTTGCTGGTTTGGTTTAGCTAATGGATCAAAGGTAAAAATTAACCTTTCGAATATCTTGTTCCGGATCCGTCTAGAACAGTTTTAAACTTGCGTCTGAATCTTCAAGATCATGAAATAGGCCTGTGCTCCCAATACTCACGAATAAAGTAGGAGCCAGATAATATTGACTTGGTTCAATATCTATCTAATCTCTTAAAGTAGTAGACGCACGATAATATCAGTTTGCGCATTTGATAGCATGCTTTACTCCCGATCGCTGCTAAATAGTCTGAGCCACAAGACCAGCGACGACTGACAAAAAAATCGAGCTAGATTTAAAAAAAAGCGCATGCTGTATCATGAATTGCATAGCGGCGTAATAGGTACCTATGGCTGACAGCTTACTTCTTAGGTAAAATTGAATTGACACGCACTCGCTGCCTAGACTCTAGTGCGCAGTGCCCTTAAACCCGCCACAGACGAGCGGATTTATGTTTCCGCCACCAGACAAGCAGACAGACGCATATCTATACGCGTGGTCGGGATAGGCCTGATTTAACTATCCGGCTTGCGTCCGGCGCGGTCTATGCTAATGGTTAGTAAACAGTGAATATTATCGGGCTAATTAAGCTAGTTAGTTAATGGAGATTTAAGCGCTTCATTGTACTGATAAGTATCAAAACTGGGGTTCATATTGTGCGGTTGAAACCACCTAGGTATTAGTTGGGTTCTGACACGAGGCTACAGACTAGTAACCAGACTAACTAGTGGCTCTGAGAGCCTCTATTTTGACCTTTTTTTTTATTTCGAAAAATGTTACCCGCAAAAAAATCTAGATAAGCTCACAAAATTTCACGAGAATCGGTTAAGAAATGCGACCTGTAGAGAACAGCTGGTCTGCTGCTGGGCTGGGACAACTTCGTTAGCTTTGCTCGCTCGTTCAAAAAAACAGAATAGAGAAAAACACAAAACACAACAAACAAACGAAGGTTTACCAGCATGCTTTGTGACTCTATTGGAGTTGCAAAAGCGTCCATGGGCGACGGGATCTGCTTACCATCAGGCAGGCGTATATGTATTTTCTTTCTTTCTTTTGTTTCAAATTGTACCCATTTCTTTTGATCTTGAGTATATATAGCCAAAACGAGCTGACCTATGCTGTTAACCCTATATGCTTAGCTTTTTTGTTAAGGGGCTACCCGAGGTTTTCATCGATTTTTGACAAGTTTTGAATCGTATCTACTACTTTTGCACTACAGATAGAATCATAAATCAAACGGCTATCGGTTCTTCAATCTTTTATCTCCATTTTGACAGACCGGATTTTGAAACAAATTAATACTTAATTTTGTATGTTTTTTTTAAACATTGTCTAAAAAAACACTTATTTCGCATCTCTATTGACGTGAAAGATCTAACATATACGAAATCTACAAATTTGGGTTCGTCTATGACGTCTCTAAAAACTGACAGAGGGTTTTAATTTTAAACCAATTAACACAAAAGTTATGGCCAGAAAACCAGTTTTTTGGCCTAAAATTGTTCAACTTTGATGCCAAATATCTCGAAAACAATGAAGTTTGAAGTAAATATGGGATACTATATTGCTTAAAGCCGTTGTTGTTAATATAATAAGCTACAAAAAACATTAGAAAACTCAGGGATTCAGATCGAAGGTCATTGGCGTATGGGAGCCTCTTAAGTCTACTTTTAAGTTTGTATGTCCGCTATTTGATTCATGTTTTAAGATGTGCAATAAACGGTATTTTAATATTTAAATAAATATAAATATTTGGTGTCAATCTTAAGTAAATCGACCTAGTTCCAAAACAAGCAAAGCTTGTACTACGGGTACTAGACGACGATATACATACTTAAATAGATAAATAAATACTTGAATAAATAGAGAACATCCATGACTCAGGAACAACAATTGGTGCTCATCAGCTCATCACACAAATAAATGCCCTTACCGGGATTCGAACCCGGGACCTCAGGCTACGTAGGCAGGGTCAGTACCAACTAGGCTACAGAGGTCGTCAAGGAAATGCATAGAAATTTGTAAGTATTGTATTGTGTTGTAGACTTTCCAGGTAGTGAAGGCCATTCAATCATTTCTTTAATCATCCAGCGCTTCTCAAGCTTCATATACTAATATACTTACATTATACACAGCGTGGAATAAGGACGAAACCTCGAGAGGCACTTGGTAGAGGCACCTCGGTCGCGATCAAAGAGTGCCCAAAGTGCCTAAAGACGTTTGAGTGCCCTCGAGTGCCACAGGTATTCGGATTGGTTTCATTTCCGGTAGAGAAATAAAAGTAATATATATTCTGGGAATATCTTATATAAATCAATATGGTCCCTAACTAAGCTAAGCTTGCACTATGCGTACTTGACGACGACTTACATACTTAAATGGATAAACAAATGCTCAAATGCATAGTAAACATTGCTAAACTAGCTAGTGGTTCAAGCATATATATAACTGCCAAACGGTGGGCGCGGCGCGGGTTCGAATCCCTGCTCGTACTAATAAGTTTTCGGAATATCATTTGGTATTCACCATTAGCTTTTCGGAGAAGGAAAACCTCGTGAGGATACCTGCTTACACCTGTAACGAAATTCATAGGTGCATGTTAAGTCCCCAATCCGCACTGGGCCAGCGTGGGGAGTAAAAAACAGAACAGTCACTTCAGTTGCCATCACTTAGCTACTGTAATTTAACCTCACAACGCAAACTTCAAAAAGTCATTAGAAATAATATCGCCACAATCTCAACAGAAATTATCATTTCAAATTCCTTTTAAGTTCCTAGTAACGGTAGAGGGGCCCACCACTTAACTCCCCTGCAAAAAACACCCCCACTTCCTTGCATTAAAACTCTTACAATGGCATCATTTTCATGCAAATGACCAAAAGTTGCTTTTAAAATTCTTAGCTCGAATCATACTTGCGTCTTAGTAACTCAAGAGTCCGCAGTAAGCTCGATTCTCCATACAAACGTAGTAACGCTCTCATTTTATAACTACGTGTTGGATTGTAACGAAACTTTTCATGTACAATGAAATGAGGTATATCCAGGTCTGTAATTAGTTTATGTGGCTTCAGATACCAAAGTAAAAAAAATACAGCGAATTAAGTTTTTAATAACAAAACTTGTTTTTGCTGTATTTCGTTTGTTTTATAAAATGGAACCATATAAACTAATTACAGACATAGATATACCTCATGTCATTGTATATGCAAAGTTTCGTCACAATCCAACACGTAGTTTTAAAATGAGAACGAAACTCCGTTTGTATGGGAAGGTGAAATTCGGCCGAGCTTACTGCGGACTCTTGATTCTGAGAGATGGGTAGCGAAGTGTATTTATTCATATAGCATCTACATAGTTTTAACAATAAAAGCACTGGTTCCTCAGATTATAATTATATTTCACATTAATAAATTACAAGCCATCGACCCTTAGACATTCTTGTAGACGCGCGACCGCCATGATGCCTCCAGTGTTGCCAACACGCCCATATTCATTAGGCGCGTTCGGAAATGCCGCTAACAGTTCGGCCAGCCTGACAAAACCTTCGTCCACGAAGGTCACCTCCACTCGTACTTCATTGAACTCCACCGCCATGCTCTGCCACAAGCTTCGCTCCCACTACAGGCGGTAGTTTTCACCTGTCCGCTCATTCTGCGAATGAAACTATAATACACCTTATATGCAAGATTGTAAAGTCATACACTAGTCCACACCAGATCTTTACTTTAACGATGCTACCAAAACAGGGAAGTTCCCACGGAATACTACCTGTCCAATGATTAGTAGTTGTCAATACACAAGTTACAAGAAGACAATATGTCCTCAAAATACTGGTACCACTGAATATTTAATTTAAGTTAAACATGGCTCAACTGATGGATTATTTGTAATTACTACTTCTGATGAGCAGAATATGTTGCACATTGCATTCCTAAATTTAGATCTCCTTTGGCCACCAAATAAAGTATCTAACTGAACATACATCTTACAAATTTCCTAAAGAGACATGGAACGAACTCACAATCGATTTCAGTGTTGAAGCATCTGCCTTTTAAACGTATTCATTCCGTCTTAGTCAGCATACTCACGCCCGCTGACCCGCCAAGGCCCAGAGAGCAGAAAAGTCTCGCTTTCATAAGCTCCCCAGTGGGGCCCACGACCACCAAAGTAATACGCTGTATGTCTCAATCTCTGTAACAAACTTTAAGGCTGAGGCTAAAAGTTCCTCATAAAACATAGCATAGGTTTTCTTTCATTTGCGTGTTCGAACACTAAGTGATAATTCATAAAGAACTATTTACTTTGGCCATGGCCATCCAGGATAGACATACAAAGTGATTTTCTTCTTTATTACTCATTTAGTGAAATTGTAGTTTTACCTCTTTATCCAGGCAACAAACAGACTTGAGCTTGCCTTAAATCCGAAACGAGGATACTCAACTTTCATGTTGACTTTATATTTTCATAAGCTAATAATTATTATCACTACGTGTACAAATTCGTCACCTGTGTCACTCAACTCGATGAGAAATATTGTAATGTTGCCTTACCCTTATTATCTTCTTTACCCTTCCGTCGATGTCAACCTCACATCATCTCGGGCAACGCCATTGTAGGGTGACAGCAGCCTCACATTGCAGCCACATGAGGGAAGCACCGTCGTGACCGAACATCAAACATCACCGCTCTGTGGCGTCGTGACCAAACATCATACATCACCGCACTGTGGCGTCGTGACCAAACATCACCGCACTGTGGCGTCGTGACCAAACATCACCGCACTGTGGCGTCGTGACCAAACGTCAAACATCACCGCACTGTGGCGTCGTGACCAAGCATCATACATCACCGCACTGTGGCGTCGTGACCAAACATCACCGCACTGTGGCGTCGTGACCAAACGTCAAACATCACCGCACTGTGGCGTCGTGACCAAACGTCAAACATCACCGCACTGTGGCGTCGTGACCAAACGTCAAACATCACCGCACTGTGGCGTCGTGACCAAATATCACCGCTCTGTGGCGTCGTGACCAAACATCAAACATCACCGCACTGTGGCGTCGTGACCAAACAACAAACATCACCGCACTGTGGCGTCGTGACCAAACGTCAAACATCACCGCACTATGGCGTCGTGAACAAACGTCAAACATCACCGCACCGTGGCGTCGTGACCAAACATCAAGCATCACCGCACTTTGGCGTCGTGACCAAACGTCAAACATCACCGCTCTTAAGCGTCGTGATCAAATAGATACAATATACTATGTATCATCATCCTATAAGGTCGTAATTAAATAAATATATAACATCACGATCAAATTAAGACAATATATACATCACCATTGACGGTGTGATCAAATATATGGCGGATCAAATATATAATTACGTCAATATATAACCATCACCCATCTCACTCATCATCGTCTAATGAGTAATAACTTCGTGACCCAATATCACCAGTTGCAGTTTTGATACTCCCAGTGACTTACAGTTTGCTACGTTGGCTATAGATTACGTATCATTTGAACATGCTCGACCATCTCACGCATGATGCGTCATTATCACTGCCAACTGTAACATTGCTCGCCACACTGTTTCCAACATACTCGTACCAGCAGCGTCCACATGCTGCTGCTCCAGTCTTGTCAACTGGGTTGCTCACAGGCAATGACTTGCCAACCACCGACATACCCGCATATGTCTATCTGAAAATATAAACCAGCGACAATAATTTGGTTTAAGTAACGCAACTAGCTACCTTAGGTAACTTGGCCCTGACTAATTAGATCCACTGACAATGATGTATTAGGACCATAATGTTGCACAACTCGACGTCGTAAAAGTGCATAGTTGTAGCTATGTATACTATTCACTGACTTGGACATCTGCTCTTCGAAATGCAAATTGTTCCAATTAGCACTCCATGAAACAAATTGCTAAGTATTCAAGTATGGTTCATCGCAATGTGAACGGACACCATAACCAATGGACGCTTGTAAGGCCAATGGTGCCACATGCGCATTGCCAGCCACTAACGGTGGTACACATTCCAACTTGACACTATCAATCAAACAGGATAATATCCCAACGCCACCATGTCATGTCATGTCATTTAGAATGGACTGATTCTTTTAGGATCTCAAACCAATAGGACACTCCAGGAGTCTTTAAAAACAGCATAGCCGCCACATTCACTAAACATCCCATGATACATATAGGTACTCATTAGTCAATCAATACACATAAGTGTAAATCAATCCAAGTCAATCTAATCACATCCCGGTTACATTTAAATTAATACAGTTAGGTCTACAAATTGTCCACTAATATCCATGGACAACATCAAGTCTTTGTATTCTCTAACAAAACGTGTAACTTGGACAGCGGTTTTTATTTCCATCTTCCAAGAGGTAGGTCACGATTCATCATCATCATCATCACATCAGCCGAAAGACGTCCACTGCTGGACACAGGCCTCCCCCAAAGAGTGCCAAAGCGACCGGTCCTGCGCCACCCGCATCCAGCGGACTCCCGCAACCTCAAGTCCTCAGTCGCAGGTCAAGATTGACACTAACAATTATTAGTCCAACTTACACAGTCATTTTAAGTAATCATTATCAAACCAGACAAATGAACTAACCTTTTATTTCATTTTTGTCTCTCACCTCTACTTTAAATTTCTGTGTGCATCTAGTCTAAGTTATACTGACCAATCCTCTTAACAGGTAGGTCCAATCCATTGTTTCCTTTCCACTTGTGTGAGACAGGCTCTAGCATTGCCTCCTCATGATGCATGACTTCTCATCACATAATAAATCAACATCACATCATAACTGTACCTGTAATCATACTATAACCCACAAATACAGTACAATTACCCAACATTACATACTTCATACCATTTTTCATTCCAAAATAACTAGAATGTCATACTATTGTACTTATTAATACCACCAGTATTTATGAATACCATAACCAATAATATTTTGTGGTCAACAGTAAATCACAATCAATTAAACCAAAGGAACATTAAGCATTTGTTTCAATTAACTGACTGCCTGAAAAACTATACTGTGACTGTGTTTTGGTGACAACTTGTACAACAACAATAATAGTGTTTAGTTCCTTTCCAATAATTCACCTTTTCCATAGAGACAATATCAGTCACTATCATCTCACCATCGAGGTCAGTCAGGTAATACTGAATTTATTAATTCTCATCGACAAATATTAAATAAATAAATAAGGTTTTCAACCATTTTACCAGCTACTATTATATTATCATTATTGTTGACTTTTATTAAAATGTTCCACCATAGACAAACAAATACATGAAATAGGTATTTGTTTGGTCTCACCACTTGTACCGGCACATTTGCTTCTCCGACACACAGCCACCAAATTCAACATGAAACCTGTCTCTTATTTTAATTGAACTGTACTTATCTGAAACTATAACAAGTAATTAAGTCCACCATTCACAACTGGTATGCAATCATTCAAACCAAAACTCATTGGTTTGATATTGTAGTATCCTGCTAAATTGTGATCACATGTCTAGATTTAAATAAGCATGACCGATAAGATCCCTTATATTTTCCTACACAATAAACCAGCAGTGTGCAGCACTTAAACACACATAATCAGTTTATATGCATATGTATTTCAGACATCTCTTAGTCTGGGCAATATAATTAAGACAACTCGATTAGTTAGATTTTCTTCCATTTCATTTTAATGAAACCACTGTACCACTAGACCACTACCAACACCACTGTAGTACCCTTGTTCACTTTATCCTCTGTAAAACTTATATGTGTCATCTGCACAGATCATCATTATAACTGTCATGTTTCATACATACTCTAACTCCCGGGTAAATCAAGTATCCATGTCACTCCACACTGGACATAGGCATTTCATATATAATATCTTAGACCCTTACAACTCCAATTGTTGGCTCACTGGTCTCCGCTATACATATAATTTTTTTTTGGTCGACAGCTGCTGCTGCAAGCCTTTATGGCAGGTAACACACATCCAACAGATCTGCACCAACATCCATGGATTTCTGACACAGTGTTTAGTCAGTTTCCATCATATTACTTATCTGAAACTTAGACACAAAACACACCAACACACCATGCATAATGGTTAAAATATGTCAAGCGGAATGAAGTAAGAATTGACATAACACACAGACAGACACACAATTCACGTTTTCTTTTCGTGATTAGAAGGGAACCGAGCAAAGCGTAAGCTTCCTGTGAACAATGAACCTTAGTCCATTCATATAAAGACCAAGTCCCAGTTCCATTGTTAGTATTCCAATACTTTACGTTAGAACTTATTATCACTTTAACTTTTCCATAGCAATAAAACACCTGAATTGAATGCTTTATACATTACCAGTCAGTCACCATTTCTGAAGCTATTTCCCTGAACTTACGACTTTCTCCAAACAACAGTGTTCAGAGAACAGAATCACGCGCCTCCCAAGGCGCCTACGTTTGCGACATCAACCTAGTTTAAGTAAATCATAAGATTCCGCACATTTGTAAATAACAAGTATAAAGATCACATATAAGATAACTCTGCACAATTTTCTACAGTTGGCACTTTACACCTACAGTATACTAAGAAAAATATGTAATAGTGTGCTGTAGGCGAACATTGTATATAAAGAATAGAGAGAAATAAATCTAGTTAGTTACCAATTGTCCGTTGGTGTTTTATTACCTAAAACCCTGCACTCTCTCCGGGAGTGTAGGGTCTCACCTTTCAGCATCCTCTCACAGTGGCGAAGACACCTTCAAGCCCTCAATTGATCAACAGAGTCTGTTTGATCTGCTGTGAGAAAATCACCCTCCGCTAAACCCTATTCCTCCCCGTAGGTATCCATCTGTTGCCTTAGGTCTCGTGGCAACAGATATCCCTGGCTCCATGTGTACGTGTGTGTAAGGTGTAAGTCGAGGATAGGTTAGGGACTTAGGGACGTAGGATGGTAGGCTCCCTTGCATAAACCCACCCCTTAGTCTTACACAGTCTGTGCAGTCGCACGCTGGATAACAAACCTCCCACCCTAGGGAAATTACTACTTAAACCCGATCCAAGGGTAATCATTACTGAATTCCCATCCCAGGGAAATTACTACTTAAACCCGATCCAAGGGTAATTATTACTGAATTCCCATCCTAGGGAAGTTACTACTTAAACCCGATCCAAGGGTAGTTACCTTTACTTATTTGCATTATTTTACACCCCGACCTGGGGTACATTATCCAGTTTGCGAGTTGTACATATAGTAGTTGTAGTTGTTGTTGTTGTTGTGTATTTTAGTAGTATCATGGAGATTTACAATCAGGCGATATTCCATTTAAGCCAGTGCGAAAAGAAGTTGAGTCAAGAAACGCAATCCACAAGTAACCCGTCCGTCGATGCCATAAAAGGAATAGAAGGAACGACCCCAAAATTGGGGATGCATACGTTTAGAGTGTCTCAGTTAGAGAGAAAACTAGCTGCAGCCAGACAGTTACTGACCAGAGACGAAGCGAGTTGGATGTTACGAGCGACACTGGAGAGTCTGCAGAAGCAATGGGACACCATAGAAGCGTCGCATGTAGAATTGCTCATAGAAGGTACAAGCCTAACTAACGAATATTTTGCTGCCAGGAAGTTTGAGGGACTTCAGGAAGAGTACGAAAATGTAACATACCAGTTATTATCCAGAATAAATGAGACCATAGGGTCAAATAAACCAAGTTCCGCAAGTAGCTCCAAGGCTGGGATTAATTTGCCAAAAATGACAATTCCAATTTTTTCGGGAGAATATGAGTCTTGGTATTCATTCCACGATTTGTTTAAAAATATGGTTCATAACGAGGCCACATTAACTAGCACAGAAAAAATGCAATACTTGAAAACGCATGTGCGCGGCGAGCCAGCCCGTATGATTCAGCATTTATGTATTAGTGAGGTGAATTATAATGCAGCTTGGGAATTGCTGACAAAAAGATATGAAAACGAACGATTAATTATTTCAAAATTTATAGATAAAATTTTAGATTTGCCGAAAATAGACCGGGCTGAGGTATCAAAGTTGAAAAACATGTTTGATTCAATAAGTGAAAGTCTAGCAGGCTTAAGGAACCAAGGTGTAGATACCATGACATGGGATCCTATGTTGACGAGAATCGTGTCAAGGAAATGGGATTCGGACACTAACAATATGTATGAATTGTCACTGAGTGAACCAAACAAGCAACAAAGTTTTGCCAGCATGATGGAGTTCATATCGAAAAGATTCCGATGCTTAGAATCAGCTAACAATGTTAATAAACAGTATCCGCAACAAAGTCGTGCATCATTTTATAAGCCAGAGTACAATACAGGGAAGGTGACCGTTCAAGGTTGTTGGTATTGTAACAGACGCGACCACGGTATTTACCATTGCGTGCAATTTAAAGCGTTGAGTATACAAGAACGCACGAATGCAGTAAAAAATAAAAGAATATGTGTCAACTGCATTAACCACTACGCAGCGGAAAAATGTTATAGCAATGCGGTATGCAGTGTATGCGGAAAATATCACCACTCAATGCTTCACATGGATATCAGTTACAATAACAAATATAATAAACCTGGGATGACTAATACGAGTAATTATAAACTGGCTAATAGAGGGAGTCCCCAGAAGGAGAAAGCGCCATACAGAATGAATGCTCATGTGTCGTCAATGGAACCTAGCACAGATGGCAAGAAAACCACGATCTTAGCGACGGCTCTAGTAGAGACCACCACCTATCATGGAGGGAGGCAGTTGTTAAGAGTTTTGTGTGATCAAGGGTCAGAAGCATCGTTTTGTACGGAAGAAACTGCGCAAATATTATCATACCCCAGGGAGAGAATTCAAATTGAGATAAAGGGTATTGGTGATAAGGAACCTAAAATATCAAGAAGTTCGATTTCCGTAACATTGAAACCACGTTTTCCAAGTGAATTTAGGATGCCGGTTTCACTCATCGTGCTACCAAAATTAACTTCCGCACTTCCAAAACACGAAATACCACAAATATGTTCCGACAGGTTAGGGAATAGGCTTGTAGCTGATCCAACGTATTATAAAAGAGGTCCTATTGATATCATACTAGGGGCTCAGGAATATAGCAAACTACTGTTAGGGGGTTTAGAAAAAATACAAGACAACATAATAGCGCAGGATACGGAATTCGGCTGGATTTTTTCGGGATGGCATTTAAGTGACAAGTCTGGTCAATTGAAAATAATAAGTTTGACTGCGTGTACTGAAGAGGTCAAGCAGTTGACAACATTTTGGGAGTTAGAAGAGGTCCAAGAGAAGACGGATTTAAAGGAAGAAGATAAAATATGTGAAAAGTATTACAAGGACACCACGAAAAGGAATGAAGATGGAACCTACACTGTTCGCATTCCATTTAGAAACCGTGCTTTGCCATACGGAGATTCACGTCAGAGAGCTGCAGCAAGGTTGTTTCAGTTAGAGAGGATGTTTGCGAGAAATGAACCGTTACGAAAACAATATGTAGAATTTATGACTGAATACGAAGACATGGGTCACATGAGGAAAGTGAAGAAGGCAGCGTATGGGGAAGGGGTCTGCTATATACCTCACCATGCAATAGTTCGAAATACCAGTTTAACTACGAAATTAAGGGCTGTTTTTGATGCCAGTAGTAAGGCTAAAGGGGAAGTGAGCCTAAATGAAAACATGTACAAGGGACCCAGATTACAAGAAGATTTGACAACTATTTTGTTACGCTGGCGGAAGCATAAGATAGCTTTGATGGCGGATATTGAGAAAATGTACCGGTTCATAAGAGTAAATGAAAAGGATTTAAAGTTTCAAAGGATACTATGGAGAGTATCACCCAAGAACCCAATTGATGAGTACGAGCTAACCACAGTTTCTTATGGAACGAGTGCAGCGCCTTATTTAGCTGTCAGGACACTCCAGCAATTGGCAATGGACGAACAAATTAACTACCCGCTAGCTAGCAAAATCACCCTTCAAGACTTCTTTGTGGACGACTTGTTATCGGGTGAGAAAAGTGAGGAAGAGGCTAAGATCCTGCAAAACCAGTTAATTGACATGTTGAAGTCAGGAGGATTTAACTTACGAAAGTGGTCGTCAAACAGTAAAGAAATTTTAGACAACATTCCGCAAGAATTAAGGGAAGAAATGATTAAGTTACCCCAGCATGAAACAAGGAAATCACTCGGAATTATGTGGTCACCGTTACAGGACTCTTTCCAGTTTCAAATTAACATTACACACAATGATAATCCAACCAAAAGGTTTGTCTTGTCCGAAATATCAAAGATTTTTGACCCCATGGGATGGCTGGCACCAATAATTGTGAGAATGAAGACATTGATCCAGGAGCTCTGGACTAATGGGACAGAATGGGATAAACCAATAGATGAAGGTTCTAAAAAGAAATGGGTCGAGTTTCAACAACAAATAAAAGCGATTGAAACGATAAGAATACCTAGATGGACAAACTATATAGGTACAAAGATCGAGTTACATGGTTATGCTGACGCATGTGAATCAGCGTACGGTGCAGTTGTCTACAGTAGAATTGAGGTCAATGGACAATACTATGTGTCATTACTACAAGCAAAAAGTAAAGTGTCGCCAAAAAATCAAAAAACCACTATACCACGGCTAGAATTAGCGTCCGCACATCTATTAGCGAAACTGATTAATAAAATCAAGGCTGCATTGGATTGTGAAGATATAACTAGTTACTGTTGGACTGACTCGATGATAATGTTAGGATGGATAAAAGGAGAAGCCGGGAGATGGCAAACGTTTGTCGCAAATAGAGTGATAGAAATCCAGAAACTAATACCAAGTGAACATTGGTATCACGTAAAAAGCCTTGAGAATCCTGCAGATGTGTTATCTCGAGGAATAGAACCAACCAAGTTAGAGAAACACCATTTATGGTGGCAAGGCCCAAATTGGCTTCAAAATAAACAGTTACCGCTCACAAAAACGACACCGGAAATATGTAAAGAGATAGAACTGAGTCACCATATTGTATTAAACGAAGTAAAAAACCCTGAAAAAGTATGGGATCGATTTTCAGAGTGGCAAAGAATGGTAAGAGTATTATCATATTGCTATAGAGTGACCCAAAAGAAGATACAAAGCGAGCAGCTGGCATACAGCGAAATGGTAGAAACCATGCGAAAACTCGTCAAGATAGTCCAAATTGACAGCATGGCGGAAGAGTATAAGTGTTTGGAGAAAACGCAACGTGTTAAAAGAGGCAATAAATTATCCAGTTTAGACCCATTCATGAGCGAAGATGGCATTATGCGCGTGGGTGGGCGCTTAGAACACTCACATTTACCATACAACCAGAAGCATCCAATAATATTGCCGTACAACCACCACATATCGGTGCTGATTGTCAGAGATGCACATGAAAGAACATTGCATGGCGGAAATAAGTTAACGTTAGCATATATAAGACAGAAGTATTGGATCATTGGCGTGAAAAGAATGGTCAAAACTTGCGTAAATAAATGCGTCAGATGCCTACGCTACAAAGCTAGCACACCATATCAGAAAATGGGACAGTTGCCAGCACCAAGAGTGAATCCATCACCAACGTTCAGCCACACAGGTGTCGATTATGCTGGACCTGTTCAAGTACGAACCACAAAAGGAAGAGGAAACAGATCCACCAAAGGGTACATAGCAGTGTTTGTATGTCTCGTCACGAAAGCCATACACCTTGAATTAGTGGGAGACCTGACAACTGAGAGCTTTCTAGCTGCGTTTACCAGATTCAGATCAAGAAGAGGTCATGTGAACCATATTTTCAGTGACAACGCGAAGACGTTTGTTGGGGCAGCTAAGCTCCTGCACACGGAACTGCTGCAAATCACACAGTCACCGCAATTCCAGAACGCAGTAACCAATTTGGGAACACAGTGGCATTTTGTGCCACCTTTAGCACCTCACTTTGGCGGAATTTGGGAAGCAGGAGTAAAATCTATGAAGCACCATTTAAAAAGAGTAATCGGAGACTCCACGTTGACGTACGAAGAGTTATCAACACTCCTAAGCCAGATAGAAGCTTGCCTGAACTCCAGACCGTTATGCGCACAAAATAATGATGTGAATGATAACATCATACTAACCCCTAGTCATTTTCTGATAGCACGAGAAGCAGTGGGCGTTCCTGACCCAATAGCTGAGAACAATATGGACCTCCAAAGTAGATGGAAGTTGATTCAAAAAATGAAAAAAGATTTTTGGAAAAGTTGGACACAAGATTATTTACATCAGCTACAACATAGGTATAAATGGAAATTTAATCAAGAGAATTTAAAAATCGGAACTGTGGTATTAATGAAGGACGAAAACGTATCGCCAAGCAGATGGCCACTTGCAAAAATAAAAGAAACACACGTAGGTAGCGATGGTATAAATAGAGTATTGACATTACAAAGGCCGTCGGGCGCCTGTCTGAAGAGGGCAATACACTCGGTAATTCCCTTACCGATTCAGGAACATGATACAATAACAATAAACCAAGGCGAGTCGGCGCCGAGAAATGCTGAGAGCACAAATAGTCCGGCTACGCCAGACAGCGCGGAGTCTAGCGTAACATGTAACATGATCCGCACGGCACGAGCTAACAAGAACGTAAACATGCGCAAGCAAAATGGATTACTATGTGGATTTATTAATTGGATGTTATTAATTACTGTAATAATTAGCTTATTCACGACAACATATGCTAATTACACTATAAAAAATATAGAGGAAGGAATATATGTGGAACACATTGGAACTGCAACCATAGATCGAGGGGTATTTCGAATACAAGCAAGTTATGAGAAGGAATCCATAACACAGGATATTACAAATGTAAAAGGCATAGTGGCACAGTTCCAACAATTTTGCGAAAAAACGAAAAATGACAACGAGGACATCCTATGCATACAGTTATATCAGCATTTATACGAAGAACAGAGGAAGTTAGAAAAAGCCGACGAAGTTATTATGGAAACAGGACATGTTAGAAAGAAAAGAGGATTGTTTGGCCAGGTATTAACATCCGTATTCGGTGTAAATGATGAAGTTTACAAGGACATCGACACGTTGAAAACAAACCAGAACAAACTCATAGAGGCAGCTAATCATCAGACCAAATTCATGATTTCCACAATTGCCACGGTCAACCAAACAGAAGAAAGAATTGCAAAAAAGCTCAACAGATTCCAAACTAATTTAAATCAAGCCATCGACTATATAAACAAAGTGAATGTTTGGTATAAGAAAATAGATAAAAACTGGTTGCATATACACATATTGCAAATGTATCAACTGGCAGTAAACTATATAACTGAAATACAAGAGCATTACTCAGGATTACAAGAAGTATCTCTGCATCAAGGTACAATATATAATGTCTTAAAAATCAAAGAGATAAAGCAGATTATAAGGTCAGCAAACACAAACCTGCCGACAAAAATAAAAATAGTTCAAAGTCAATTAATTAAAACAAAAAGCACAGAAACTCCAACACATATAGAAATTTATGGTTATTTTGCGATTCAAGATATCACAATATATTCCTTGATTCACGTGACACCAGTTCCAAAGAAGGATAAAGAAGGAAATCTATACAGCATAGAAATATATCACAGTATAATTGGAATCGATTACAATAATGAAAACTATTTTGAACTCGACAAAGAAGAATTCCAGTCATGCCTAAAACGAAATAATGATTATATCTGTTACCCAACTTCCGTAAAAAACATGCAATCAAACAAGAATTGTATAAATGATTTATTGTTCAAGAAAACAGAAGAAATCGAATGTAATACACGACTCCTAAATGTAACATCAACAATTTGGAAACAGTTATATATGCCAAACACTTGGCTTATCATTACAGCAAAACAGATCAAAACCTCAATCATCTGCGACGGTGAAAGAGAAGAGATAACGATACAAGCAATTGGAGTCATTCACATTTCAGAAAACTGTATAATAAAAACAAGAAATAACATGATAGCTGCCAGACGAATGAATACAGTACGAGCACTAGCGACCTATACAAAAAAGGCCAACTTCTCAATTAATAAAAATATTACTACAAGACTAGTTCAGAACATGGCCAGAGATGAGGAAGTACTTGACAGTTCCAGAGACTTGTTTAAACATTTAGTCAATAGTGAGATTGCTCAACAAACAGAATTAGACAACACGATTTGGCAACAAATAAAGTCTCATTCACTAACAGTCAGTTTAGTTTCGTCAACAATAACATTCATTTTTATATTACTCATAATTTATTTTTGTCCACAGACTATCAAATGGGTGCGAGCCAAAGCAGTCAGCCGCCGGTCCCCCCCGGCCCCCACACCGCCTTGCCCCGTCGGCCCGGCCCCCGCCAGACGGCCTCCGCCGAAGCCTCAGCGTCAGCGACCCGGCCACGGAGACGCAGTACAGCACGGAGGCAGCTATGAGATGACTGAGCTACGTTCGATACGGCCCCTGTGACACGCCCACGCCTGTCCGAGAGACGCCAATATGTTCAGAGAACAGAATCACGCGCCTCCCAAGGCGCCTACGTTTGCGACATCAACCTAGTTTAAGTAAATCATAAGATTCCGCACATTTGTAAATAACAAGTATAAAGATCACATATAAGATAACTCTGCACAATTTTCTACAGTTGGCACTTTACACCTACAGTATACTAAGAAAAATATGTAATAGTGTGCTGTAGGCGAACATTGTATATAAAGAATAGAGAGAAATAAATCTAGTTAGTTACCAATTGTCCGTTGGTGTTTTATTACCTAAAACCCTGCACTCTCTCCGGGAGTGTAGGGTCTCACCTTTCAGCATCCTCTCACAGTGGCGAAGACACCTTCAAGCCCTCAATTGATCAACAGAGTCTGTTTGATCTGCTGTGAGAAAATCACCCTCCGCTAAACCCTATTCCTCCCCGTAGGTATCCATCTGTTGCCTTAGGTCTCGTGGCAACAGATATCCCTGGCTCCATGTGTACGTGTGTGTAAGGTGTAAGTCGAGGATAGGTTAGGGACTTAGGGACGTAGGATGGTAGGCTCCCTTGCATAAACCCACCCCTTAGTCTTACACAGTCTGTGCAGTCGCACGCTGGATAACAAACCTCCCACCCTAGGGAAATTACTACTTAAACCCGATCCAAGGGTAATTATTACTGAATTCCCATCCTAGGGAAGTTACTACTTAAACCCGATCCAAGGGTAGTTACCTTTACTTACTTTGCATTATTTTACACCCCGACCTGGGGTACATTATCCAGTTTGCGAGTTGTACAAACAGTGACTTTTTTGTCACAAGTCTCAGTAGGTAATTATCACCATGCTTTTGATGCACTCAATTACTAGTCGATGTACTTTACTCAGTGCTTTTATCGACATCAATGCAATAAAAGGAACATACGCAGCGTCGCGTCATTTCTTACGAAAATGATCTATGCGATTTCTTACGAAACTTGATGTGTCAGGCCAAACACTTTATGGGCATGAATAATTAAGATCCCACTTCTGAACTTTTAACAATAAAAGCACTGGTTCCTCAGATTATAATTATATTTCACATTAATAAATTACAATCCATCGACCCTTAGACATTCTTGTAGACGCGCGACCGCCATGATGCCTCCAGTGTTGCCAACACGCCCATATTCATTAGGCGCGTTCGGAAATGCCGCTAACAATAGGTACATACACTAGCTGCCCGAGCGGCTTCACTGCGTATTACAAAGAACCCGGGAAGAGTCACGGGACAAAACATTGCATATATCTATCCCAAAGATCCATTCTATACTGGTGAAAGAGTTGTTATACTATCGGATGAAAAGTTTCGAAGATTACCCCACCCATCATTGGAACTATAAAGACTTCACAGACTGTTCCCCTTCATAACATTAGTGAGTATACAGGATGTTAACGGAGTCATGATCCGGAATGACAAAAAGCGAATAAGATGATCATACTGAACAACCTTTCCCATGGGACCAACCACGAAATCGCAAAAAAAAACCAGGTATTCCATACATTAACTCTCAATTAAATCGCAGTTAACTCACAGTTAACTCTTAATTGGCTCTTTTTTTTTGCGATTTCGTGGTTGGTCCCATGGGAAAGGTTGTTCAGTATGATCATCTTATTCGCTTTTTGTCATTCCGGATCATGACCCCGTTAACATCCTGTATAACATTAGTAAGAAGATAATTTTCACATGATTTGTATGCTTAATTTTCGTTACAAAGCTGACACCGAGTTTAATTGGGTGCACGAATTATTGAAAATGCTCATATACAGCATTCGTCTTGTATGAAATGTATAAACTTTTAGCAGTTAAATTGTAGTTTTGTATGGAAGACGCATTACTTACGTACAGTCTAGTTCGAAAACATGTGTCATCGACACGGACAAAGTGATCAAAAATATCATCGTCCAATAATGAATATTAATTGAATGAAATGTCACAGGTACAATACAACATTATTATGGACACATATTACAAAATTATTAATGATAAGGAGTGTGGGCATAATGTTGCCCAATATACATTTTAATAGTTGTTATGTGGATTAGAATTTATATCAAATGTTATTAATTCTTTATACACCGTTAAATCAACAATTTACTATATACATTAAATTAAATTCATTATTATGTCAAATCAAATTATGTCTTATATCAATGAATTTAATATCAATTAATGTACCTAATTAGGTCAGTTATTAATTATGTAAAGTAATTTTAATTGTTAATTAGGAATGCATGAATTTTATGTTTTAATTTTATTTATACAAAACAATTTAAGTTATTATAATTATTGAAGCTATTTTAAATACCAATATTAATATATTCTATATGTACAACGGGACAAGTAGACAAATTCATTAGTAGATATTTGCGGCGGCGCAGCGACAGACTACGTCATCAGTTTACCGTTAGCCAGCCGCACACGACGCGGGCGCAGTCGCCCGCGGCCGCGCCCGGCAGTCTCTCAATCACCTAGACGCAAAACGCATGTCGCTGAGCCGCATACGCTACCGCTTAATTTCCGTTCGCTCGTGAACCTTATAGTGCTACTGCTTGTCCTTTTCTCCTTCTGCTTTTACACTTAAAATTATATGTACGTGTGCTAAGGTTAAGTGCTTATAAATAAACATTTAGTGCACATTGGATTGGGCTGTTTACATTTCTACACCGCTGCGAATTCCTACGGCAAGTAAGTGAAGAAAAGCCATACCACAACCCACACACATCTACACTGGTGACTCCGACGAGGACACGGCACTATGGTTGGCGAGGGCACTCAGAACAAAGGAGAACCGTTAAAAGATGGCGCCGAACAATTAACGGCCGAGTCATGTCGGGTGGGCGTACGGATTCCTCCGTTCTATCCCGAGAAGCCGGCGCTATGGTTTGCGCAGCTAGAAGGGCAATTCATCTTGTCCAAAATAACGGCGGATGAGACCAAGTTTTATTACGCCATGGCGCAGCTCGAGCCCCAATATGCGGCAGAGGTTGAAGACATCATTACGTCACCTCCGGCCGTTGACAAATATATTAAGCTGAAGACGGAATTAATTAAGCGTCTTTCTGCGTCACGTGAGAGGAAGGTCCAACAAGTCCTTAACCTTGAGGAATTAGGAGACAAGAAGCCTTCACAATTTCTTCGGCATCTTCAGAACTTGGCTGGACCTGGACTACCTGAAGACTTCCTACGCTCCATCTGGGTCAACAGACTGCCCCAGAGAACGCAAGACATCGTCGCGTCCCAATTAAAGTTATCACTGGAGGACTTAGCGGAACTCGCCGATCGCCTTCATGACGTCGTCGCTCCAACTTCGCAGGTAGCTGCAGCATCCGCGCTGCCCTCCACTTCAGCGGAACCACTGCTGCTGCAAATTGCGGAACTGACCAGGCATGTGCGAGCACTGGACGCCAAGGTTGGTAGGATGTCACGACCCAGAGAAAGAACGTCGAGTCACTCCCGGCAACGGTCTGCATCAAAAAGGTCGAGCTCCAACTACCGGAAGTTCCCTACCTGCTGGTATCATCACAAGTTCGGAGAGCAGGCTCGGAAGTGCATCAAGCCTTGTGATTACCAGTCGGGAAATGCAACGGGCAGTCGGTAATGGCGACGGGCGGCTGCCCAAATACAGGTCGCTTATTCGTCGTGGACTCCAAATCTAAGGTACCTTTTCTTGTGGACACTGGTAGTGATTTGTGCGTGTTCCCTCGTACCAAATTAAGAGACCGCAGAACGCCGACGAACTACAGTTTATGCGCCGCTAACGGCACAGTGATAAACACTTACGGTTACGTTCATTTAGTGCTTAATATAGGTTTGCGCCGTGACTTTGTCTGGCGATTTGTTGTGGCGGACGTCACAAGGGCCATAATAGGGGTTGATTTTTTATCCCACTATAATCTGGTTGTCGATTGCAGGAACCAGCGCCTTATCGACAACAATACAACGCTTGCGACCGCGGCTTTGCCTGCCCAGCCGTCTGATGTCATTTCCTCAGTCAAGGTTGTAACTGGTGAGTCTGTTTACCACACAATACTACGGGAATATCCCGACATCACACGCCCGTCTGGCATACACCGCACAATAAAACACAACACCGTACACCATATCCGGATTACACCCGGACCTCCGGTTTTTAGTGCACCTCGCAGGCTAGCCCCTGATAAATTAAAAATTGCCAAGGAGGAGTTTTCTTCTATGCTGTCTAGTGGCATAGCCAGACCCTCCGAGTCCCCCTGGGCGTCGCCTTTACATTTAGCTCCTAAGAAGGACAATGGCTGGAGACCATGTGGCGATTACAGGATGCTCAACGCACGAACAGTGCCTGATAGGTATCCCATACGCCACATCCAGGATTGTACGCATCACATCTCTGGCTGCCGCATCTTCTCCACCATTGACCTTGTTAAGGCTTATAATCAGATCCCCGTCAACCCAGAGGACATCCCGAAGAACGCCATAACGACGCCGTTCGGTCTTTACGAATTCCCGTTCATGACGTTCGGGCTTCATAATGCTGGACAGACGTTCCAGCGCTTCGTGGATGAAATGTTGCGGGGTCTTGACTTTTGCTACAGCTACCTGGATGACTTTTTAGTCTTCTCGAAGGACGAGGAGACTCACAAATCCCATCTCCGGCAGCTGTTCACCCGGTTGCAGGACTTCGGCATGGTGATAAACACCTCCAAGTGTGTTTTCGGAGCTCCAGAGGTGACGTTTCTAGGATACAGCATCTCTGCTGAGGGTACCAAGCCGCTTCCTGCTAAGGTGGAGGCAATCAACGACTTCCCTGCGCCCAAGAACGTACGGGAGCTCAGGCGATTTCTGGTAATGATGAACTTTTATCGCAGGTTCATCCCTGATGCTGCCCAGCATCAAGCTCCATTGAACGCTCTTCTTACAGGGTCGGTGAAAGGATCACATCCGATCCAATTCTCATCTGCGGAGCAGAACGCCTTCCAGCGTTGCAAGCAGGACCTGAGCCAGGCTGCCTTACTAGCACATCCGGACGCCAATGCGAAGCTTTGCATTGTCACAGATGCTTCCGATGTGGCTATGGGCGCAGTGTTGCAGCAGTTCAACGAGGAGAAAGGCTGGGAGCCATTAGCTTTCTTTTCGCGCAAACTGAGTCCTGCTCAGCGTAAGTACTCGCCGTACGATCGGGAGCTTTTGGCTGTGTATGAGGCGATTAAGTATTTCCGGCACATGGTTGAAGCCCGCGACTTCAGAATTTATACAGACCATAAGCCGTTATGCTTTGCCTTCCATTCTCGTAAGGAGAATTGCTCGCCCAGGCAGTTTCGTCACCTCGACTTTATCGCGCAGTTCACTACAGACGTCAGGCACATCTCGGGTAAGAACAACGTCGTAGCTGATACTCTTTCGCGGATCGAGGAAATCACGCCACCAGTGGACGTCAGTAAGCTGGCCGCAGCTCAAGATACCGACCCAGAGTTAGAGCAGCTACTGAGCAGCGACAATTCGTTGTGCCTGACGAAAGTCCTGATACCCGGGACTAACGCTGAGCTGTACTGCGACGAGAGGAGCGATTCTGCGACTTCGAGACCATACGTGCCATCGGAGTTAAGGCGACAGGTCTTTGAGAGCCTACACTCGTTCAGCCATCCCGGCGCGAACGCATCGGCAAGGCTCGTAGCCGAAAGGTATGTCTGGCCAGGGGTCAGAAGAGACTGTCGAGAATGGACTCGGAACTGCCTGGCTTGCCAGCGTTCGAAGGTCACTCGTCATGTCTCCACTCCACTGTCATCCTTCAAGATTCCCAAGGCAAAATTCACCAACATTCACATCGACCTGATCGGACCACTCCCACTCTGTCAAGGTTTCAAGTATTGCCTCACCGCCGTTGACCGTTTCACGAGATGGCCTGAGGCAATTCCAATACAAGACATGACTGCGGAAACCGTGGCACAGGCCTTGCTGCACGGTTGGATTGCTCGGTTCGGATGTCCAATAGACATTGTGACTGACAGAGGACGGCAGTTCGAGTCTGCGCTCTTTAAGCAGCTGTCTCACTTGGCAGGGTTTGCACATAAGCGTACCACCGCTTACCATCCTGCCTGTAATGGCATGGTTGAAAGATTCCATCGCCAGCTAAAAGCCGCTATAACCTGTCACGCCAACAGTACGTGGGTTGAATCACTCCCACTAGTGTTGTTAGGCGTAAGAAACGCTTTTAAAGAGGACCTTCAAGCCTCATCCGCGGAGCTAGTCTACGGTCAACCCCTGCGGATGCCCGGTGAGTTTTTCAACCCGCGTGCTGACTTGATTCCTGACGTGACGGATTACTTGTCTCGGCTTCGCTCGTTCACAAAGAACTTGCAACCGACACCAGCTTCCCGTCACATAGGTCAGAAGCGCACGTTCATATTTAACGATTTGGCAACATCCTCGCATGTTTTTCTTAGGGATGACACATTGTGCAAATCGTTAAAACCTGCGTACACAGGACCCCACAAGGTTCTGCAAAGAGGTCCAAAGATATTCACTTTGCTCGTGAATGGTAAGTCTGTGACAGTATCTGTAGACCGTGTCAAGCCAGCCTACATACTGCACGACACACACACTACTCGCACTACACATAAAAGACAAACACATAACGACACTCACAAGACCACCACCAGTTCAACGTTGAATGGGGAAAGTGACATCAGGCGTACAAGGTCAGGCCGTGTAGTCCATTTTCCTGATTATTATCGCCCTTAGGACGGTCTCTGGAGGGGGGTGATGTGGGCATAATGTTGCCCAATATACATTTTAATAGTTGTTATGTGGATTAGAATTTATATCAAATGTTATTAATTCTTTATACACCGTTAAATCAACAATTTACTATATACATTAAATTAAATTCATTATTATGTCAAATCAAATTATGTCTTATATCAATGAATTTAATATCAATTAATGTACCTAATTAGGTCAGTTATTAATTATGTAAAGTAATTTTAATTGTTAATTAGGAATGCATGAATTTTATGTTTTAATTTTATTTATACAAAACAATTTAAGTTATTATAATTATTGAAGCTATTTTAAATACCAATATTAATATATTCTATATGTACAACGGGACAAGTAGACAAATTCATTAGTAGATATTTGCGGCGGCGCAGCGACAGACTACGTCATCAGTTTACCGTTAGCCAGCCGCACACGACGCGGGCGCAGTCGCCCGCGGCCGCGCCCGGCAGTCTCTCAATCACCTAGACGCAAAACGCATGTCGCTGAGCCGCATACGCTACCGCTTCATTTCCGTTCGCTCGTGAACCTTATAGTGCTACTGCTTGTCCTTTTCTCCTTCTGCTTTTACGCTTAAAATTATATGTACGTGTGCTAAGGTTAAGTGCTTATAAATAAACATTTAGTGCACATTGGATTGGGCTGTTTACATTTCTACACCGCTGCGAATTCCTACGGCAAGTAAGTGAAGAAAAGCCATACCACAACCCACACACATCTACAGGAGTATAAAAATTGATATTGATATCTCGTAATGATCGTCAAAATAATAACTAGAACATTATCAAATAGTAACTATTATTTTTATATTAAACCATGTCAAATATATTATATATCCATATACGTCAGTACACAGAATACAATGGATGTTCTAATAAAAAGATTCTCAGCTGACGTTTGAATGTTTCGTCAGATGGTTCAGTTCGCAATTTGGCGGGTAGACGCTCGTAATACGTTGGGCCAATTACCCTAGGATTTTTTACTGAAAGTGCCATGCGTAGCGGTACTGTTCTTAGCCTTCCAGTGGATCGGAGCTGCTTACCTGGTACTTTAACCATTTTAAACGTTCGTAGATTGGTTTTCACAAACATTAGTACCTCAAACATTGTATGTATATTTTAAGGGACCATTGACAATGGAATTTCAACGACGTTAGAGCTAAGTGGCGTGATAAGTGGCGTACTCGAAGAGAGGTTTATGCTCAGCAGTGGGCGATTAAAGGCTGAAAATGATGATGATGATGATAGAGCTATTCAATTATGCCGTCCATGTGAGGTCAGGGATCACTCAAATAAGAAAAGCAACGAAATCTGCAGGGACTCGGTCAAAAATTCAGACATGGAGGTGAGGGCTGTTGAAAGTTGAAACGCTCTTAGAATTATACCCTTAAACATGGAACAACCTAATCTATTTTTATCATATTACTCAAATACAAGAGAATTGTGTAACAAATAATATAATTTTCAATCGGGCCACATGTAGATATAGAACCAACAATAACGCCGTCCGAAATATAAGATTGCTGCCACATTTTTATAAAGAATTTCTCTGCAGAAAGACTTCAGATCTTATATCACTGACATAGAGTTTACATTCATACAAAGCTGTATGCAATTCAGATGATAGTAAACAATAGCAGTTCGTTTTTCATCAACGCATTCGCACGCTTTTGTACGTTTTAGTTTCTTTTCAATTTCTCTGAAATGTATTTTTTGAAACAATTCATTGTTGCACATATTGCGGGATCACTCTCAACTGTCCATCAAGTTTCAAGCTGTTTTATTTATTTAGTCGTATGGCATACAATTCAAGCTGTAAGCTGTTCATATTATTGTATTCTTTCATTAAAGCACACACGTACACACATTATACTGGACATATACATTGCGTACCTAGGGCGGTGAATTCGTGAATGCCCCAGATCGCAGGTGTTTGTGGCCCGAACCGACGGTGAGGGCCATAAATATGCGAACTGGGGCTTTACGAATTACCGCCCGTGGCGCGTACACAATTTTACGCCTTCTCCTGAGTGTGAAATGAGATTTGCTGCAGCGCCCGTGGGCGGTAAATCTTCCTTACCGCCCTGAGTGACGTAAAGTGACATTTTAATCTCAGTAATGTAATCAGTAATCAGTCATTTATTCGCTTAAACATGGTACAAATAGGTGGTTCAATAATATACAGAGCTACATGTTTGGTCATAAGGACATGCAAATATATATGAATGTCGTGTGTATCGCATGCATAAGTTGCTAATACTAAGAATTTAGGTCATTAAGGTATTCTTGAACGGAGTAATAGGCTTTGGATGCTAAAAAGTTATATAACGCAGTCTTAAATTCTTTATCGCTTTCTAATTTCAAAATATTTGCTGGCAGTTTATTGTATATTCGGGGTGACATACCTATTATGCTTTTTGATAGAAAAGCTGTTTTTGAAGCATTATAATTAATTTTCTCCTGATGCCGCAAGCTCTTAAATCTAGTATATTGGTCTATGTTATATTTGACATACAGTGATATTTCGTACACATACAGGCAAGGTAGAGTCAATATTTTAAGTTGTATGAAGTGGGGTTTGCATGAATCGATCGGTTTAATACCGCATACAGATCTTAAACATTTCTTCTGACTCTTGAACACCATTTCACGATCTGTAGCATTACCCCAAAAAATTACACCGTATCTTAAAGTAGCCGTTACATGTGCGTGGTATACAGTCAACACGGCTGATTGGTTTACAATTTTTCTTAGATTATACAATGCGTAACTAAATTGATTAAGTTTTGTACATATATTGTCAATTTGATTTTTCCATGTCAGACTACTATCTAAACTTAATCCTAGAAATTTAGTAATGTCAGTTTCCTTAATTCTTTGGTCTTGGTAAGTAATAATCAAATTAGGTGTATGTTTTGTTCGTAATTTAAAGTTCATAATGTTCGTCTTTTCAAGATTTACATGTAAGTTATTCCGGTTGAGCCACTCAATTATAATATGTAAAGTCTGATTTATATTGTCCTGATGTACATGCATGTCTGTCTCTGTAAATATCACAGTGCTATCATCGGCGAATAATACCATTGGGTGATTGATGGCTCTAGGCAGATCATTGATATATACAATAAATAGAAGAGGGCCTAAAACACTTCCCTGTGGTACGCCATAGCTTATTTCTTTAAAATCAGACGAATACGTGACCTCCTTTTTGGTCTTCATACATATCCGATCAATTTGAGTGCATTGTTTACGTCCAGTCAAATATGATTTTATAAGGTTATGAACATTGCCCCGTATCCCGTATTGATATAATTTTGATAAAAGTATGTGGTGGTCGACAAAGTCAAAGGCTTTCGACATATCCATGTATAAAGCACAGACAGGTACCCTTTTATCGATTTGTGTCATAACTGGTTTCAGTAGATCGTATATGGCCATATTTATAGATTTATGTTTCCTGAACCCTTTTTGTTCTGGGGTAAATAAATCATTTTTTTCAAAAAATTGGTACAAACTATTATAAACTACCTTTTCAATTATTTTAGAAAAAATTGGTAATAGCGCCACTGGTCTGTAATTAGACATATTATCCATTGCGCCCTTTTTGAAAAGGGGTCGAACAACGGCCAATTTTAACTTTTCTGGAAATGTCCCCTGTTCGATACATAAGTTGATAATGTAGCTTATAGGTGTAGCAATGGAAAGTACAGCTTTTTTAACGACTTTTGTGGCTATTCCGTCGTAGCCCGTACTGTTAGAATTTTTTAAAGAGTTAATAATTACGTGGATGTCATGGGGGTTAGTCGGTCTCTTGTGAAATACAACCGATTTGAACTAGTAGTAAACACATTTACTCAAAGTAAGAAAGCAATGAAATTGACTAAAGTATGTTGTTCTTTTTTTCCACTGCAGTCGGGTTTGAGTTTCCAATGAATATTTTGGAACTTACTTTTTTGATTAGGGGTGTATTACAGAGATGGCATAAGGTAAAGGCGCAGCACAGGCATGATGCCGCTCCAAACGACTGTAGACCTTAATTCTATGGAATAAGTTCCATGGGTGAATTACACTCGAGGCGCCGCGCCGCTTGTGTGTAAAGCTGATTTTCCACCGGTGGGGCGAGACGAGACGAGGCGAGGCGAGAATTGAAAGTATCGCACTTACTAGTGCGATACAAATTTGAGGTGAGAATTGAAAATTTGCCATACACGACAGCAAATATTTATTATAAAACAATGTCTTCATGTTTCCGATATTATCAAATAGAACCAATACAGAATACGAAAAGCAGCATTATACATTTATAATAATAACATCAATTTGGTACTTTCTGTCTTTATCCAAGCTTGGTTAGTTGAAACAGTACAGATATTTAGTAGCCTAACTAAAACGTCAGTGAAAATAATGTTCCATTACCAAACATTCCCTGACTATATATATCACTTAAAAGCCAAAACAGCGACGTCATTTCATTTAAATATAACTAATGATATCTCGTTAGCAATTTTGTTAAGAGAGATTGCTAAGAGCAGATTGCTAACAAAATGGTAATCAGCAAAACGGAGACGGGAGTTTGAACTTTATCACAACGACATAAGATCTCCGTATTATTCCAAGAGTGTTTTGTGTGTGTTAGCTTGTCGAGTGTTATCGTTATCACATAATTTTATACACTGCGATATTTATCCGTTTTCGATCATTTCGCCAGCACACTCGATCAAAACAATAAATATACTCGGAGTCTTAAAAAAACAATGGTTGTTCCAATTAACAGAACTACAATAAAAAAATACATCCTTAACAAAAATTTCAAAGCGGAAGTAGGTACGCTTAGAAAAGTTGGCAATTCAAACACCCTACATAATATATCTATTTAAGGTATTTAAAATAGCGTCTTTACAAGTTATACGTATCACATAATCTTGTGTATCACGCAACACTGACGCCACCATCTATGACTAGGATGGCTGCGTTCAGGTTCGGGAACATATCGCTGGCAGCAAGCAACACCATCCTAGCCACCTCGTCCGGCTCTATAATCTGTCTCGTAGGCACACACTGAGCTAAATACTCGTACGTTTCATCCGCTTCGTCATCATCAACGTTAATATTCTTTAAAATGTTAGTTCTAACAAAGCCTGGCCGCACCGCATTCATTTTCACTCCTTCAGGGGCTAATTCTGTCGCAGCACACTTCGTAAATTTCTCTAAAGCGTCTGCGATCATGGATACGGTGGCGAACCCGGGCCTTGCTCGGCTGGGCCCAGCAAACACGTTAACTATATGCCCTTTCGTTTTCACTAGATAGGGTAAGCATTTTTGAGTCATCTCGTACGGAGCTCGTAAATTGATCGCGATCAGTTCGTCGAAACTGGCCATGTTTGAATCGAAAAGCGAGGTCAATCCTAATTTTCCAGCACAGTTGATTAGTACATCTATCCTGCCGAAGACTTCGATGGTTTTCCGTGCAACTATCTCGGGGCTGAGGGCGACGGTTAGATCGAGGAGTAGCCATAGCGGTTTGATTCCCTTGGCTTGTTCGCATTCTTTGGCCACTGCGTGCAGTCTCGTTTCGTCTCTAGCGACTAGTGTGAGAGTGGCGCCGTGGGCAGCGAACAGCTTGGCAGTGACTGCACCTATGCCCGAGCTGGCGCCTGTCAACACGACAACCTTTCCAGTGAAATCCATATGAACACTATCACACACACGTCTGTCCCGTATAGAGCGGCAGAGGACACTGCGATTGCGATGTGTTGACTGTTCTCGCATACTAGCCATTGAAGCTGTTATCGTTGTACCGACACACCTAACGAGTTTTGTAGATAACAACAGAACGTGATAAGACCGAGAATGATATTACATGCTAGGAAATGTTATTTAATATTGTACAGTTTATCACACTTGTATAATCACCTGTCGTCGTGACCATCATCAGGTAAATGCTTCCCGTCCCACTGCTGGGCTCATAGGTGAGAGGAAGCTTGCAAAACCTACGCTGGCATAGTATTTTTATTTATGTATTATTATCAACAAGTCTAAATACTGTTTTGTTTTAAGAAAGAACCATTTATTATACGAGTATTTCATGATATGTTATTAACAAACACTTTTTATCAAGTTTTAGGTAATATTTTTAAGACTTTTTGATTCACTTGAAATGTAATTAATTTACCAGAAAGCGTAAATGTAAAAAAAAAAAAAATTACAAAAGTAGGATCGACGTCTTCGGTGTTATATAAATAAATCATCAAACACTTGGAATTATTGTGTAACTATATCATAGCAATTACAGGTCATTAAATTACGAACTTAACAAAACAATTAAAACTACATTACGGATTTCCATGATAACCCAAAGCAAAGTAACGTCCGATTGAAACATTTACAATTCTCGCACATTATTTTTACTAAACGGGACTTAATCCCTATTATTTGCGGATATTGCGACACATCCGAAACGTCGGGAGACCTCAGTGAGGTAAATAAATAAGTTAATTATACGCGATTAAGTCGCGTTTAGTAAAAATAAAGTAACGTCTGGTTGCATAATTTAATTAAAACAACATTTAACTAACTAAACGTCGAGTTAATAATGAGCATTACAATTATTAGGAATTACATTAGTACCTAGTCGTACAAACTGCTGTTTACACATCGCAGTTGCACGCTCACTCGTATTTATTTGTATTTTAACTATGTTTTAATGGTTTTTGGCTTGGCATCTTCATTGATGTAGGAAATATTAACTTTAAAGATACTGTCAGATGTATAATTATTAATTATATACCGACAAATGTAAAAACACTCGCCATTATAATAAAATTATCATAATCTCAAACGCTTAGACGTCAGCGCACATTAAATAATAAAAATGAATAAAAGAAGATTTATTGTCGCAAAAAATACACAATCTCAATAAAAAAAAAAAGTTGTTAATTATTAAGTTAGGTGCGACAATAGGTTCGGGGCTCAGCGTTTGCGGCTAGCCTGTCGGATGTACAGCGCTGTTTTTCAGCCCGCACCTACCTCATGGGATACAAAAATCGTTGCAAGGGGAACATTCGCATTACTCTTAATGAACTTAAATGACTAATGGCCGGTTCCAATAATCAATCCACCGATAGTTTTCCTTACCAACAGTTACACTTTGTCAAATTTTCTACGGGTGACAGATTACCCGTAGAAAATGTGTCAAAATGTAACTGCCATAAACTAATCTTAAGTCATATATATCACTATAACTATATTGTTCTCCGGGCATATCTGGTCACAACGTACTCAGTATGTAAACAGAAACACTACAATCTAAGGATTCACCTGAATTCAATACTGAGATGCAGAACCATCCACTACTATTTGAGCAGAGTTCATGCTTGGCATCGTATCACTGGCGGTGAAAACGATCATTCTAGCAATTTCTTCAGGCTCTAAAATCTTTCTAAGCGGCAGGCTCGACGCTATGCGCTCATAAACATCGTCTAAACTCTCGTCTAAATTTAAATTCCTAAAGTAATTAGTTCTCGTATATCCTGGTCTTACTGCATTCATTCTCACTCCTACACCCGCTAGCTCCAAGGCACTGGATTTCGTGAACCTTTCCATGGCATCCCTGAGCATGCTACTGGCTATGAATCCAGGTCTTACTCGCATCGGCGCACTGAACACGTTCACTATATTCCCTTTAGTCTGTACTAGATGCGGCAAACAATGCTGTGTTAAATTGTACGGCACTCGTAGATTCAAAGCTATGAGATCGTCGAAAATGTCCATTGAGTTGTCGAATAACGAGGAACAGCAGCATTTTCCAGCGCAGTTGATTAAAACGTTGATTTTCCCGAACGTTTCTATAGCCTTCCTTGCTACTTCAGCACAGCTGTCCGCAGCGGTGAGGTCCAGGAGTAGGCAGAGCGGTTTGTTGCCTTTCGCTTCTTCACAGATTTTTGCAGTGTCTAGAAGCCTAGCCTCGGTTCTTCCGACGATGGTAAGTAGGGCGTTGTGTGCGGCGAAAAGTTTGGCAGAAGCGGCCCCAATCCCAGAACTCGCGCCAGTTACAATAACTACTTTGCCTGTGAAATCCATCGTGCGTGTATCACAGTTCACACTCCGCGCGTCACTGTCGGTTGGTGGCCAAGGTTATTGAGTTGATTTTTCCTCGAGCGGCATCAACAACCGGTTTGTAAATTATGGCTTATTTAGTAAGCGCGTTGTATTGTGTAATTTGTCACCGCTTTATAAACATATACAGTACGTTGAGTTTCGTTATACATATTATTTTATAATCGATTTTTTCTAACAACCCAATAAGTTGTACACCATGACTAATTACTACCCAATGCTACTGAAGGTGTATGAAAATCTTTAACATTAAACATCATATTTAACACAATCATTCCCTTTACGAATTTAACACGTTCACGTGCACAACGTCTATAGACGTCGCGACATAAGGCTTAACTACGACTTAATTGAGGTACCTCACGCGAACGTGTACAAGTAACATTATGTTTATTGACAACATACCAAAACGATACATTATTCAGTCAAGTTTATATAATATTGCAAATGTGCAATCGTTAAGATTAACAGTTATACGGATAATAATACCTACACAATAAATATTAAAGTTGTAACACGAATCACAAATAAAAAAAATATTTTTTTAAACTGTATTTTACCATATGTTCATAATAAAAATGAAGATACCTCATTTCATTTCATTTCATTTATTCCTTGATAAAACGTAGTTTTACATGTCAATTTTTTTTCAAGATCTTAAATAACATTTACCTATTTTACTAATAATTACAGAGGAGTATAAAATACGCACTAGATATAATAATATTATATCTAGTGCGTATTTTACATGTGAAATACACGTATACTAGTGTATTTGCAGTTTTCTTCAAACCGATAAAAAAATTAAAAGTTCCATTAATGTAGGTTTATGTCAAATATTTTCCTTAGTATTGAGCCAACATTTTGAAGAGTTATGTCAAAAACTGAGAAAGTTACGGGTTTAGGTACCTTTGAACAGCTGTCCTGTGAAATCCTTATTTGCAGAATTGTACCAGTATACGTAGGAGGTATCGATATAACCATACACCAGTTTCGCGGGGGCAAAAATGTACCAGTGCTAGTGATTAATTAAAAATCGACTAAGTTTATCGACATCGATAAAAATAAAATTTTAACCATCATTATCATAACTAAACTAAAAGAAGAGAAAAACGTCGGCATTTCAACTAAAACATTAAATGATTTGGTATCCGGAAAAGAAATAGAACTGAGTCATATAGCAGAAATTCATCAATACCTACTATAAATTGTTTGAATTTGCTCCAATTACTACAGTTGACCTAGAAAGGTCATTTAGTTGGCTAAAATGGATATTGTCACCCAGGCGACGAAAATTAAAGTCTGAAAATGTGGAGAAAATTTTGATTGTATATTATGAAAATTATATTAAATATTAAAAAAGTTAATTACGCAAAAAGTTTATTTTTGTGTATGTAGTTTTCTTCTTCATTCAAATTCTTGAAATTACCCAACGGTTGTACGTCATTTTTATCGATATCAACTAATAAAATTAGTTTAATGTGTCCTCGCACTATTAAACGTCAGTACAGATTTGCCCCCGCCAAACCGGTGTATGAATATAACACATGATACATTCACAATCAAATCAGAATTGAGACGCAGACCCGTCTATCACCATTTGGGCATTTCCAAATTAGGCAGTGTATCACTAGCGGTGAAAACGATAATTCTAGCAATTTTTTCAGGCTCCAAAACCTTTTTCGTGGGCAAGTTCTCCGTTATCAGATCATAAGTGCTTTCGTCGCCTACGTTTAAATTTCTTATTTATTTATTTGAGTCAGGCAACAAGGCCCATATTTACAAATACCTTACAGAATAACATACATATAACAATATACAAAACTCATAAACATAACACAAAAAAAAGTTTAAGACGGCGACGCGCGGCGCAAGTTCTGGGTGTCAAATAGCCGGCCTCGAAATCGCCGGAAAACTACCCCCTTCGGCCAGATCTCCTCCTTCATGAAGTTAATTAGTTCTGGTGTACCAGGGTACACGAGAACAAATTACCGGACCCACATCATGCCACACCAGGGTCTTACTGCGTTCATTCTCACTACCTCAGCAGCGAGCTCCAAGGCGCTGGATTTAGTGAATCTGCGGCATCTCTGATAATGTTCGTACTCGCATCGGCGCACTGAACACGTTCACAATGTTCCCTTTAGTTTTCAACAGATACCGTAAACATTGCTGTGTCAAATTTTACGGCACTCGCAAATTCAGATCAACTAAATCCTCAAAAAATTCCATTGAGTTTTCCAATAACGACGTACAGCATAATTTCCCGGTGCAAATGACTAACAAGTTCATTATTTCGAATGGTTGCAGTCATCCTGACTTATTCTGCACAGCTGTCTGGAGCAGTTAGATCCAGGAGTAGACATAGAGGTTTGTTGCCTTTAGCTTCTTCACAGACAGTTGCGAGGAGCCTAGCTTCGTTTCTTCCTACGATGGTCAGTAGAGCGTTATGTGAAGCAAAAACGACCAGTGAAATCCATGATGCGTGTGTTGCACTATGCAGTTCACTTCTGCCAGATTTTGCTAGGCCAACAATACTTTGTTAATTGCAATTAATTTGCAATTTATCACGTGCAGTACGTCACAAGTGGTAATGCCCGATGCGGGCGCGTTACAGCACGATCACATCCATGGCAACAACAAAGTTTAAAACAATAATATCGTACACTACAACTCTTAAGTAATATAGCCAGCAAGCCGGTAACGAGTCATAATACTGTTTTCTTCAAACTGTACTGTAGCAGCTGTCTTTTTTGTTAACTCATCATGACGGTAGATATTCTAATTGGGTGTGTAATGATCGCTATAGCAACTTTCAATATACTTTTATCTACGCACATATCATTAGTGCTCTAAAATGCGTTCAGAAACCGTAGGAAATTACCAGCATTATTACAACCAATTTTACTATGAGAACTTTCTTGTCTGTGGTAGTAGGTAAAATCTGTACTGTAATGTTATTACAGTACAGATTTTTGTAAGGTTATGAGTTTAAATTTCGAACAGCTGTCAAAACTCAAGTGGGTCTCTATTCTAGTATCCATAGATATTAAAACAGTCATTGATGCCAAACGTCAATTCAGTATGTTTTTTAATATAAACCGCACGACATTTGATCAAGAGAGACATGAGAATAGGGACTTCATTCGTTTGTCTATGATTGAAAAACACATTCGTCTTGACGTAGGATCGAATTGCCGCCATTACTGTTGTCATTTCATTGTTGGTTTTTGCTGTTACGAAAGTAGAATTGTGAAAAGTTGTTTATAATTCACATTTCAGTTGAAAATATGAGTAGTAGTGACTCCGAGAACGAATGAACACTCCGCCGGATATCATAAATGTAGCCACGATTGCAACAAATATATTTTACAGGTAGCACTATAGTAGCAATGCAGGTCATTTTCCTACGGCTTCTGAACCCATCTTAGAGTACTTATGATATGTGTGTAGATAAAGTAGTGTATGCAACTGTACATAATTTAGCCTTAAAACACTCGTGTGACCCTATTATGAAACGAGCGGCAGTATTCGGCGGTCGTATTTTAAGGCCTCTGATTATGTATCAGTTGCATAAACTACTATTACTGGATAAAACAACTTTTTATAATATAGTTCCATAGAATATTAATCACTTAAGAGGCATGATAAACTTTTGATATAACAACATAATAGTTCATTTCATGGTGTATAATATTCAATATCCGTAAAAGATATTAGATATATTATAACGTTTATCAAATATAATGAATATATGTTATCAGTATTAGAGGTATAATGTGATGTAAGATATAATAATTACACATGTACCGACTAGTCGGGAAAGCAGACTATCCGGCCTCATTTGTAGTCGGCGACTAGTCGACAAAATGTATACCGACGTTTCGGAGACGTTTCGGATGTGTCACAACACACTTGGTCAAAACTCAAACGAAACGTCGGTAAGCCTCAAACAGTTAAATAAATAAATAAATTAGACCATTTTTTATAGAGATAATGTGAGAATTTAAATCAATACTTATTAAGCACCTCCACTATGTTCTATCCTGTATCACTTCAAATAGACACCACAAATAAATTCTGCGACCGCCCAAGACGTTGCTCGAACACACAATAATATTTTGATCCGCAACAACATGCTGACGTTTAATATTTGCTTCCTCAAATCATCCGGCGGGACATAATTTGATAAAACGTAATAGCGAGCAAAGCGGAGCAAATCTGTCAATAAATTGTGGGCGAGCTGTCAGCTGAGCTGCCCAGGACCGATCCTGATTTATTACAGCCTCCAATACTGGGAATACGAGATATGACGACTCGGGGCCTATTTGAGGCGTGCGTTTTGCACAAAATACTTTCGGCAAATGTCTGATCAGGTATTTGTCTATTGTTTAATTGTTGCTCTATTCATGTCATTTGACACTATTGTAATTAGATTTGTAAGCTCTGACATGTCAAAGAGCTCTTGATGCATACTTGCAGATGAAATATATGAATTTTGAAAAAAGCGAATCAGACTCGGCTGGGCGGCGTTCGGGAAGCAACAGCAAGAAGAAGCATCTTTAAGTCTAATATTCAACAGCGTTTCAAGACGATAGTCTGACCAGTGTGTGTTGCCATGCCAATGAACGTGGTCGCTCACTATGGGCCTTATTAGAAGGCTCTACATTACCCAAAGGGCAATGGAGACGGCTATACTGGGAGTTTCTTTGCGTGATTGCATCAGAAATGAGGATATCCGCAGCGGAACCATGGTAACCGATATAGTGCCCTCCGAGTCGCTAAACTTAAATGGCAGATTTGCTTCAGCTTTAAGTTAAAAACTGGCCCTATAGTGCAGGCAATATATTTAACCATATTAGATGTCTCGCTTACATTCGCGTCCTTACGCATATACAGCATAACCCGACATGTCGGAAGGCGGAATACGACGAACGACGACAATTAAATAATATCTGACCAATACACGAAACTTTACTCTAATTGCATAACGGTGTCCTTACTCAGTGGACTAGTTCAAAGTAACAAAGATCGAGATTTGAGCCCAAGCCAATTCCCCGAGTGGGACGTTAGGTTAGATTGTGCCAGCCGGTAAATCTGGGGAAACCGATGTCCGCAATGAAAACGAAGAATTACTCGTCCACAGACTGGATTAGGACATTTTTAACTTTTAAACCCTGGTGCAGAAGGTTTTAGAAGATCGTGTCTAAAGCTAGTTGCGTTCGTGAGTGACTTAATGGTGTTTTCCATAAAATATGTCCTTTTTTAGAAATTGATGATTGTGTAATTATATTATTTGGATAATAATAATAATATTTTCGGACAATCTTACACAAATCAACCTAGTCCCAAACTAAGCAAAGCTTGTAGTATGGGTACTAGACGACGATATACATACTTAGTATTGCAATTCAGCGAGGAAATGCCGCCAGCATCCTCGGTACAATGCCTCGAGGGCCGTTTTTTGATTTAACTTAGTTTTAATTAATTTAGTTAATGTTAGTTATCAAGTTATCATCTTGTATATACTTTAGAAAATAAATAGTTTTGATATTGTCTATAGATAACTAAATCCTTAAATACGTAGAAAACACCCATGACTCAGGAACAAATATTCGTCCTCATCACACAAATAAATGCCCTTACCGGGATTCGAACCAGGGACATCTAGCTTCGTAGGCAGGCTACAGAGTAATCATTCTGGATATTGACGGCATTGGACAGGGAAGCCTGGCAGTCTTTAGTGTCGGAGGTCGGAGGCCAAGGTCCGCTTTGGATCGTAGCGCCGCAGTAAGTAAGTGATCATTTAATAATCGAAAGATTGAATCAAACGAAATAGTTTTCCTGTCCCTGATAACTGATCATATGATAATTGATAACTATTTATGAAATTGTTGTTTGTTGGATGTTATGAGAAAACATGAACATAAGTATAATCATGATGATGATATGGCATTAAGTCCGCCTTTTGTACGATAAGTTTTCTTTTGTGCAATAAAGTTTAAATAAATAAATAAATGAACAAACAATTTTAACGAACGCAATGACTCATTTTAAATGATGCAACAATTAATGGAATATCATAATGTAAAATAATCAAAAAAATTGCTGTATTTGCGACTAAAGTCTACATAGATAGATTATTTTAATCCGAGTCTAATCAAAACGGAACAACAAATATACAAACAACTTAAACTTATTGAATTTTAACTAGAAAGTATTAACGTAAACATAATGGCATGACCGCTTTTACTATGTCCGACATAATGCATTCGTCCCGCGTGCTTAAGCAAAAGTGAGCAAGAGGGCAAAATGATTTCATCATCACCATCAGGCTATATACGTCTAGCTAATGGGCGCAGGCTTTCACGGATGAGATGATCTTACAGCAGACCGCAGTCATAATAAAGCTACTACATGCCCTGGTACGTATGTTGTGTTCCTGGTGGTAAGGTCGCCAGACGCTTACGTTGCACACGGTGTGTTGAGTGAGAGAGCATACGTCTCTAACTATCGTCAAATCAATAGAAAGTCGGCAACGAGCTTGTGAGTCTTTTGGAGTCGCAAGCGTTCATAAGCGACGGTGTTTGCTTACCATTATGCATGCGTATTCATGTTGACCATCGCAGTATTAAAAAAAGGAAATGGGCTGTCGTCTCAAAGCTGGAGTAATTCAGGGTACTTTTAGCGGGGTCTCGCAGATATTGTAACGCAGTTGAGCACCTAATTGCATAAAGTTTTGAATTCCAAACACAAGGAAGGAATATGAAAAGAGACGTTGTTTGTGGCGCCGGAGGAAGCAATAATTCTACGACGCCGCTCCGCCGTTCTGATTTACGGTCACGTTTTGTCGCTTCGGCCGTGTGTTACCTTTGCTTTCATTAAGGCAATTTATATGTAGATTCAGTCGTGTTCGATAAAAAGGTTATTTTTGGAAGATGGCTGTTTCATTTTATATGGAACACGGTATCAGTTCCTTGATCCACAGGACTCAAAAATCTTTCAGAGGAATAATTCAGCTAACGACGCTCTTAGTAAAATTCACATTGCAATAAGGGGATATATTTGTGTGATGATGGTACAGTTGGAAGGGGAAGACCTCGTCGAACTTTTCCCGACCAAATCAAAAAATCCTGAAGAAAGGTCAGGTCAAGAGTACCGTTAACCGACGAGCATGATTGTATGCAGAATGAAATATAAAATAAAAAGAATGAAAGTGAATGAAGCAAGAAGGCTTTGTCAAGATCGTAGCCAGTCGAAATCCGTGATCTCTGCCTAACCCTCCGGGAAATAGGCGTGATTATACGTATGTATGTATTGTATGTATAGTAAGGGGATATATATTATGTGTGATGAGCAGATATTAAGTGGCAAAAAACATGCTGCGCCGAACCCAATGGGATAAGGGCAACCGAATGATGATTATAAATAAATAATAATAAATCTGCCTATATACGTCCCACTGCTGGGCACAGGCCTTCTCTCATGGATGAGAGGAAACGGGCAGTAGTCCCCACGCTGGCCCAGTGCGGGTTGGGGACTTCACATACACCCAGGGACTGCATAACCGAAAAATACCGGTATGTTTTATAACCGATATAACGCCATATCGGTTTTCAAATAGCGGTTTCGGTAGCGGAACCTTTATATTACGCTATCGAAATATAACGGTAACCTTTATTTTTATCAGTTCCATAACTGCTTTTTAAAGATTACCGATACTTCGATTTTGGCTTCCTTGCCAAACCACCGGCGCTGCCGTTTTGTCTTTCAGTTTTGTCGGTTCTGTTCTGATACTTTTCTGATTCGTTCGTTCGTTCCTATTGGAAGAAGTTGTCTGTGTAAGTGTAAGTTTGCTTAATTTTTCGGTTACTTTTATAATACCGGTTTCAAACCGGTATTACAAAGGTTTCGGTTACCTTTAAATCGATAACGGTAACCGTTATTTTAAAACGGTTACGGTACCGTTATGTTGGCCCGGCGCGCGTAACCTTAACACCATTATGGTAACGTAGTGGAATACCGGTTTCATACCGGTAAAACCGTAACCGAAATCAGTCCCTGCATACCTTTGAATTTCTTCGTGGATGTATGCAGGTTTCCTCACGATGTTTTTCCATCACCGAAAAGCTAACGGTAAATATATAAGTTCCGAAAAATCCATTGGTACGAGCCGGGATTCGAACCCACGACCGGCGTTTGACAGCATGCCTGAACCGCTAGGCTACCGTAGCTTCATTTACATTTTATTGTCGACGATAACCCATAGAACAAAGCTAGCTTACCGTGGAATTAGGATATTTATAAACCTTGCATCAACATCAAGTGATGGCAGTTTCATTATCAACGGACTATCTTACCTGTAACAAATGATAAACATTTTATCAGAAAATAATCGAACTATTTAAAAAAATATTTCACCTGTGAATAGAATGTAAGTAGGTACACACAGCAACACACCTAACTAACCATACCGTGAAAACCTAGAACCTTATTACAATGCACTTAAGGTCAGATTAGATTTCCGATGGCCACTTAGCTGTGTTGTCGACTGTACTTTCTGGATGGAGACAGGCCATATCTTATTTCGCAGGTTTCCTGCGTTGTTGGCGCTGAATACAGATAAAGTTTGCGAGTTAGGTTAGTGTAGCTTTTGTGAGGGTCTAATATGTAGAATAGACCTTCGCTTGCGTTCAATGTAATAAGCGGGCGCGGCAGCTAGTTGTGTATAAACACAATAAAACAATCAAATTAACGATCTACTAAATGCCGGATACAGTAACAACACAATAATATGAAAATATACGAGTATCCCTGTTTTGAAGCAAAGACGTTCGGATAATATCCTAATTAGACACGTAATTACCCATCGTCATGGCAACCGATCCGATATTCCTCGCTCCTCGCTATCTTGTTACACGTAGGTTATCTGTGAAAGTTTTACCCCCTTTTACCCCTTGAGTACTTATACGGAAAATAATCTTATACCCCTTGGCGATGTTTACAGAAGTCCTGACGTGACCTATGTATAGGCAAAAGGATTTTTGTTTTAACGCTAGTCGTCAATTTATTTTAACGAGTATGGAATTAGATAGATACTTGGAATTAACTTAAAATACCAGATTTATTTCTACGTAACAGCTTTTTTTAAGTAACTACGTGGAAATAAAACCCTTAAAAATGTCAGGCCTCAAAAAAATAAGAACTTAATTAGCCACTGAAGTCGGAAAAAATATTTTTATCTCGATTTTTTTTTGCTACAACGACGATGGCAAACAAGCGTACGGCCCAGCCGTACCTGATGGTAAGCGGACACCGCAGCCTATAGACGCATGCAACTCCAAAGGAATAACATGGGCGTTGCCGACCCTTGATATGTTTGAGGATTCGCCGTGTTGACAGCTGAAGGAACAAATTCCCTCGCTCTCAACACAACGCATCCTCAGGAGCTCTGGTGACCTTGCTCACCTCCAGGAACACGACACTCCTACAGAGCAAGTATATAGTAGTGTCGATAGATTTTGGTTGATTTGCATTTTTTCTATAATAATAATGATATATCATACAAAAACACTGAAGACGTATTCGTTCTTCCAAGTATGTAGGATTAATGAATCTGTCAGTAGAAGTATAGTAAATAAAGTTTTAAAATGAATTAAACAAAAAACACGACTTTACGCAATTGTTAATTAATGTTTTACAAAACCGTATATTTACTTGAGTATCCAAGAGGTATCGAAAGCCGAGCTTCATTGCAGGTGTGTCAACATAGCTAATATGAACTAAAAAAAAACTTTAAAAGTTTACGACGTTCGACCTCAGAGCGACATCCGCGACGCATCTGCCCCTAATTCCGCCAACTCACGGCGGCATTAGCATGGAACGATGATCACAAATCATACGCGCATGACGCCCGGGGCAATTAAGATGTTTAATGCTGGCTGTCATTAGTGGTGGATTCGGATTAGATGATTCATTCCGGGGTGGATCAGACACTTGGGTTTCGCATTCCAATTTAACATTAATATACTTCGCGTGCGCCTCCGCACTCGCGCATCATAACGAGAGGGCGAAACATAGATATCAAACTGGGATGCTAAATGTGAGTGGCACATTGACCCCCAGGTGTAGACGGCAGCAAGTGATACAAATTCGCATTCAGTGAAGTCAAGTTTTGCAGAATTTAGCACCTTGCAACTAAATTAATGAGACAACATTAAATATTAAGATACAGATGTAAACTTAAGGAACCGTTATATTTATATCACTACGTACATTCTACATTGTTGTGCTGACTAGTCATTATAAAAGCTTGAATATTAATACAGTAAACATAATAAAAACGTACAGTACATGGACACTAGGAATTTTGCAAACCTTTGAAATCGCATGACAATTAACGATTTTTCTAATCTTATTTGGAGTAGGGTATACTCGACAAGATGCAGGTTTTACTAGAAAATTCACTACTTTTACTAGCTGAATCGCTCGGGCACTTTATTTTCACCATTTCAATGCTCAATTAGACTCATTACGAGAGTGACATTTGCAACACTGCAACGACAATCAATTAATTATATTAATATTCTTGGCAAAATTACGATCCCCCACATAACACAACGACGTCAGAGCCACTCTAGTTACCAGCACATCATACTGACACAGCAGATTGATTATGGTGCGTTTATAAACCCAAATGTCATCCGAGAGTTCTCGTAGCGTGTTCTACGCGGTGTTATTGTTAATTTGGTCAGTCAACCGGCGATGATATATGTAGACTATTATGCTAAGTTTAGATGGACAATGCGGTTTAAATTTAATGTTGCCGTGGTTGCACAGGTTTCATGTATTTACCGGACAATCCCGCAGAACTATTCATATTTGAAATAACGTAATAAACCCATGACCTCCACTCACTAATTTGTTATGCTAGGGTAGAAACGGTTACAATACATTATTAACATTTCTGGATGTTGTACAAACTTGGCATCGTTAGGTTGAATTTGTTCTATAAAAAAGTAAACCGATAGTTTTCACAGAAATATATAGCGTACCTCTGTATAAGTGGCATTTTAGCTAAGCTCTTGTCGGTGTAGCTCAAAGTAGGCCCTCCATCTACTCCGATCCCGGGCAACGTGTTTGACATCTCGATACGACCTAACATCAACTCTCTACCTAACGTCTGATCCGTATGACAAACTTTTGTACCGTTATGCCTCATCTACATGGTATTATCCCAAATGGAGTCCCTAATACTACAATGCAATAGGAACAAAGAAATGCGTTAGCAATACAATGAAATTGGCTTGCAATGAAAAAAAAAATTACTTTCAGTTTTATGTACGGAGTGCTAAAAAAATTTTTTTTTTGTAACTTAGTTACCAAACTATGTAGCGGTTGACAAAATACACCTATCCTGAAAAAAATATTCAAATACACCTTATAGTTTTCGAGTAAAATGCCTGTGACATACGGACGGACAGACAGACAGACAGACAGACATGACGAATCTATAAGGGTTCCGTTTTTTGCCATTTGGCTACGGAACCCTAAAAAGGATATTTATTATCCCGTAAATCATCCGCCAAATGGATGGAATTTTATACAGGAAATCCGGGGCAAATGTCACTAATGTACAGATTTAGGCTGTGAGTATGTCCAACTTTTAAAACAGATGAACTACAAGACAGCCAAATGACGCCATGTGTTCGTGTCATGTCGACACGTCAGCGGGGAGAAATGTCGCGACGACAGACGAACAGCTTGAATATCACTATAAGAATTTATTAACATGAATTAGTAAGTAATACGACGTTTAACGGAGCGTATGATTCGTAAGAAACGATACGAATTTCGATTGAGTATATTGTCACTTAAATAATAATGATTAGATTTCAATCTCGTATAGAAAAGGAAATTATCGCTTTTTTTATGCGAGATATTTTTATCTACCAGTTTATCTATTGAATTAAATTTAAACGTCAATAGCTAACTATTATACCTAATACTAATATAACTTACATCTAAAATCGATTTTAAAGCGTAAGATATGGCGATACAAGGACTTAAAGATTAGAGCGCCACAGTTAAGACACGGAAATAACGATCTCAAACTCAAACATTTATTCGAGACAAACGATTAAAAGTAGCACAGACTTAACTGCTCACATGTACATATATGTTAGTTCATCTACCTTTTGCAAACCCCTAAAAATATGAAGCCATCACGGTCTAATCAGAACACTTAGAAAAAGACGGATAGTCTATCTCGCCGCGACACAGCTCGCGCGCCGCCTTGTGATAACCGTGCGCATGTGTCATCGTATGCAAATATAGCATAGAATTAAAATGTCTTAAACAAATATTCGCAGCGGCGTGCCTATTTATAATAAGGCTAACTGTCCGCCTTTTGGCACGGCTCTAATCTTAAAATACAATGCAACAGGAGACAATAGAATATGTACAGTCGGCGACCAATCCGACGACCGCTTTAGCCTAGTTGGTAGTGACCCTGCCTACGAAGCAAGAGGTCCTGGGTTCGAATCCCGGTAAGGGCATTTATTTGTGTGATGAGTTGAATATTTGTTCCTGAGTCATGGATGTTTTCTATGTATTTAAGTATTTATTTATCTATATAAGTATGTTTATCGTCGTCTAGTACCCATAGTACAAGCTTTGCTTAGTTTGGGACTAGGTTGAGTTGTGTAAGATTGTGCCCTAATATTTATTTATTTATAAAAATAAAAAAAACTAAGCAGCATTTGTTCAATTTATTGCACAGACTGGCTTCCCCTGCGGCTTAGTTCGCGTATACGAATAACGCAAGCGGAGCCGCAGGGCCCGCAGTGGTAAATTATTTATTTTACGTCACTCTGGGCGGTAAACGAGATTCACCGCCTACGGGCGCAGCGGCAAATCTCTTTTCACATCCAGGAGAAGACGTAAAATTGTGTACGCACCATGGGCGGTAATTTGTAAAGCCCCAGATCGCATATTTATGGCACCTGCGATCTGGTGCATTCACGAATTCACCGCCCTAGGTACGTAATGTACTAATTTATTCTTTTAAATCAGGCAACAAAGGCCCATTTTTACACATACCTTAATGACTAACATAGATATCAATAAAAACGTATTTTAAAACATAACAAAAACACTATAACTACCTACCTACTACAACTAACCTACTACATAATCTAGTTTTATCTCTTTCTCCGATACCCAAAGGTTGTCTGGAAGAGATCGCTCTTCAGCGATAAGACCGCCTGTTGTCTACCTCTACCTACATGTTATTGTATTGTTTCTCTTTTTAACTGCTTTGTTTGTGTGAGGTGTGCAATAAAGAGTATTTGTATTGTATTGTATTGTATAACTGCGATGTGTTACGCAACTTCTTAGTATCAGGTAACCGACCGCGAAAACGCTTGAACTTGACTCCCTTAGGCCAAAATTCTTCCTTAGTGAAGGTCAATAGATGGTCTGTAATATACACGGTGGAATTTAATCGGTGAACAGGAACCCATTTTTCTAATTCAGTAATCGATGGCGGTCACGTTTATGTAGTACTTAAGTGGAACCAAGTTTTTTTTTATCATAACTAATTTTTAAGTTGAAATTAAATTTTAATTAAAATTTATTGTCACCCTACTAATGGTTTAGTCTGAAAAGTTTAATACCTCTTTTCAAACTATCAGCCATAGAAACTTAAAACATAAATGAGCAATAAGCTGTCAATTTGTCATTGTCAAATTCATAACAAACGTCTGATGTCTAGTTTCCCGCCAAAGCCAGCAAGCACTTGACGTATGTACACTTACGAGTAACTTTCCTTCAATAAAAGTAGGGTGTCCATTTATTCAGTCAGTGTACATTTTACCGATGTTAATTAAGTGTGATTAATTAGATTGTGAGCTATATTGCACGAGATCTCACGTATTGGTTTCTGTGTAGATTGATAATTAAGATTTTTGGATTCCTGATCACCGATTAAATTCCACCGTGTATAGCCTAAGTGGCATTTTCCTGCAACTTCGTCCGCGTGAACTTTCGTATATTTCATCCCTAATTTTATTCTTGTGAGGTAAATCTTTGGGGTAAAAAATATATAATGTAGGTATTAATCCAGCTTGTAAACTAAAAAATCCATTTTTATGTCAATGTATCCCAATATATAGATTTTCACAATTACGTGTAAAAATTATATATTAGGGTAGTAGGATATTTATCGCGAATCTGGTTCCAGAGATGAGGTACGCCGCGCCAAGGAAAATGTGGATGGACGATATGAGATGTATAGAAAGGATATCAATGACTAGGTGACCGCCGATTAAGAGACGTGGACGAAAACCCCATGTAGCGGAGACCCCAAGTGCTAAGCTAAAGTTCAGTAAGTGGTGGTAGTAAAGTTCAGTAAGTAAAGTAAATAGGTAGTGGCATAAGGACCAACGAGTGAACGCAAAAGATGAAAAATATCTAGGTACGAGTAAATCCTTGAGTGAACTAACGCAGAATCGATTTCGTTGGATTGTATTTTTTTTGCAACCATCAATCTTTTCGAACAAAAACAAGTGCACAAAATAATATAAAACACAACAGCTCAAGCATCGCTGTTATACATTCCAAAACATTTTATAGTTAGGACAATGAAATGAAATCTAGGATTGTTTACAAATTGGCCCCGTAAAGGACAGTTACGAATGAAAACAAAGGCATTGTGGAACCCTCGATCGAAATGATTGGTATTCTATCGAGAGACCGGATTGATGGGCAATATTGCAATTAATCTGTACAGACAGGTATTATTTCGTTTTATATCGCCTTTGTTCCTGATTGGCATGCATATCCATGCTAGTATTACGTTGGCGAACTTTTGTAGGCTAGTTACTCCAGGAAAAATACGGTTTTGAAAAACATTAATTTATAATAGCGATTTTTTTGTTGATTTCATTTTAAAATGTTATGCTAAGATGCTTTATTCAAGAATCCGACAAAGTTTCCACCCGGAAGTTATTATGTAGATTTAAATGAAGCATGCATTGTCTTTTTTTGTATAATTTATCTTGAATATTATATGGAGGAAATGTAAATGAACCAAAATAAAGACAAAAATATTTATTCATATTTTTTCTGACTTTTCAGAAGCCAGTAAATTTACAATTTTTTTGATGTCTGAAATTTTGTAAGATTCTGTCGCTGGGTAACTTTTTAATTGATAATATATACGTTACATATAAAAAACAAGCTATATTTCCAAACTTAACATTTCCATTTCCATACAAGTTGTCAGTTCATTGACTGGACTAAGTTGGTAGTGATCCTGCCTACGAAGCCGGAGGGTCCCGAGTTCGAATCCCGGTAAGGGCATTTATTTGTGTGATGAGCACGAATATTTGTTCCTGAGTCATGGATGTTTTCTAAGCATTTAAGTATTTATTTATCTATGTAAGTATGTATATCGTCGTCTAGTACCCATATGACCAGCTTTGTTTAGCTTGGGACTAGGTCGATTTGTGTAAGATTGTCCCCAAATATTTATTTATTTATTTACTACCATGGGTTAAGCCACATATGTATGGACAAGTGGGAATCTAAATCCACGCGTGTTTTTCATTCTCGCTTCACGCGTCGGTCCAGCGTGCAACATTACGCCAATTACGAGTACCGCAGTCTATTAGTCTAATTGTGATGAGAAAAGTGCAAGGTGCGCTAAGTCGAATTCGGTAGGTATCTGTGTCCTTTTATTAATTTATTATTGAGCTTAAATGGCAAGCTTAATGCCAAATGGTTTTCTCTACCAGCTTAACATCAGAGATTTACAAAAGGTGCAAAGAAAAAAGTAACTTTTAACGATTATCTGAGCATGGTAATAATTATTAGTCCTTAACTCATCATCCTCCTCCTAGCGTTATTCCGTCCGTTGTCCGCTTATTAGTCCTTAACTCATCATCCTCCTCCTAGCGTTATTCCGTCCGTTGACCGCTTATTAGTCCTTAACTCATCATCCTCCTCCTAGCGTTATTCCGTCCGTTGTCCGCTTATTAGTCCTTAACTCATCATCCTCCTCCTAGCGTTATTCCGTCCGTTGTCCGCTTATTAGTCCTTAACTCATCATCCTCCTCCTAGCGTTATTCCGTCCGTTGTTCGCTTATTAGTCCTTAACTCATCATCCTCCTCCTAGCGTTATTCCGTCCGTTGTTCGCTTATTAGTCCTTAACTCATCATCCTCCTCCTAGCGTTATTCCGTCCGTTGTCCGCTTATTAGTCCTTAACTCATCATCCTCCTCCTAGCGTTATTCCGTCCGTTGTCCGCTTATTAGTCCTAAACTCATCATCCTCCTCCTAGCGTTATTCCATCCGTTGTCCGCTTATTAGTCCTTAACTCATCATCCTCCTCCTAGCGTTATTCCGTCCGTTGTCCGCTTATTACTCCTTAACTCATCATCCTCCTCCTAGCGTGATTCCGTCCATTGTCCGCTTATTAGTCCTAAACTCATCATCCTCCTCCTAGCGTTATTCCGGCCGTTGTCCGCTTATTAGTCCTTAACTCATCATCCTCCTCCTAGCGTTATTCCGTCCGTTGTCCGCTTATTAGTCCTAAACTCATCATCCTCCTCCTAGCGTTATTCCGTCCGTTGTCCGCTTATTAGTCCTTAACTCATCATCCTCCTCCTAGCGTTATTCCGTCCGTTGTCCGCTTTTTAGTCCTAAACCCAGAAGTAGTAAATTAAAATGTTGTATAGAAGTGCGAGTACGATACGGGCGGAGACGCAAGCAATAATAGCTTCTCATTAAAACAATAAGTTCATTTTGTCGTGGACTGTACAAGAATTAGCTGCCGGGCCTTGGAGTACTAGTTTATAGATCGTGCGCAGATTAAAAGCCGTACTAGGAACGGAGCCGATTTGTCAATTTTGTCATGCGTTAATCCAGCCCTGCGTTTCATATAGTTATTGGTGTCATAATGAGATGTAGGTATAATGTCAAAAACACTGCGGAATATTGGACCAAAAGATGTGCCGTAGCTTCCCGTTCGATAGTGTGGATTTAATATCATCTAGAAAAATCCATGTGACCTACAAAAGCCCAATCGATACGTATCAATGTCGCGATTTAATATAAAACTGATTTAATTTCCTTTACGTCCGATATCGGCACCCGAGCGGGGGGCACAGCGGAAATTTAAACTTTTCACAACGCCCCGCTCCGCAAAGTCTATATTAGTTTCTTATGAGACTCGCGATTGGTGATCTTATCTTGTTTTTAGGGTTCCGTACCCAAAGGGTAAAAACGGGACCATATTACTAAGTCTATCTGTCTAATATAATGTCTGTCTGTCTGTCGGTCTGTCACCAGGCTGTATCTCATAGACCGTGATAGTTAGACAGTTGACATTTTCACAGATGATATATTTCTGTTGCCACTATAACAACAAATACTAAAAGTGCGAGTCGGAGTGGGGCTCCCATACAACAGACATGTTTTTTTTGCCGTTTTTATAGATAATGGTACGGAACGCCGGCCGGCTTTTTTTAATTATCATAAGTACATCACGAGATAGTAGGTATCGTAAGTCAGATTATGAGAGAATTCCAAACAGTCATCATTCTCATCATTCTCCTAGCGTTGTTCCCGGTAGTGCCCCTAAAGGAGCTCGGGGTCCGCTTTGACACCTAATCCCAAGATTTGGCATAGGCGCTAGTTTTACGAAAGCGACTGCCATCTGACCTTCCAACCCAGAGGGAAAACTAGACCTTATTGGGATTAGACCGGTTTCCTCACGATGTTTTCCTTCACCGAAAAGCTAACGGTAAATATTCCGTACATAAGTTCCGAAAAACTCATTGGTACGAGCCGGGATTCGAACGCACGACCGCCGCTTGACAGCCGCATGCCTGAACCACTAGGCTACCGTAGCTATTTCCATAATTCCAAACAGTGATTTGTGCAAAACCATCATTATACCGAAGTTTCAAAATCCCGAATACCACTTTCCGAAAAACGAAATCCGTCTCAGATTGGGTTTCTATCGTATGTCCGCCGTCTGCCCGGCTCTACGGGTCGCATTTCTCTACCGATTCTCGTGAAATTTTGTGACCAGACCCCGTATCATGGTCGGCCTTATCACGCGATAAGTGACAAAATAGGAGCGTCGTCTCGTTCTATCGAACGGTGTCAGCCAGTGACGGACGCTATATCCTGTCACTTATCGTGTGAAAATAACATTGTAAAAAAAAATTATATATTTAATTGTACCATAAGCTCAATAAAAAAAATATTCAGGACTAGTAGTATATAAATCTTAACGTGATCTATCTATATATAAAAGTATTAATATATTTCATCATGTTTATTGTCGATACTTATTCAAAAAGTTGCTAAATACGTAGCACATGTTTCCGTTCACTAGGTTTTCTGTGAAACTGTTTCTAAAAATTCTGTGTAACCTCTTACTAATTAGCTTAACCTGATCCAGGATAGGTACTTTTTCGTGCTTATATAAAGATATGTTTAATAAAAATGGAAACTATAGTCTAGATTAAGAGAAGAAATTGTATCAATATTTTTTGTATGACCGTTTGTTTCATAATTAAATAAATGAAAAAATAAATAAAACTAAGGCCGACCATGATACGGGGTCAGTTTCAATATATTTTTCTTTTCCGATACAGTATTTAGAAAAAAAAAAACCGGCCAAGTGCGTGTCGAGCCACGCGCAGTGTAGGGTTCCGTACTGGCTTGTCTTAGTTACATCGACGTGCGGTGCGGTTGCGTCGGCCGAATTTGTACAATGGGCCTTTCCAAGTACACATTAAGTTCGCCGACTATTACTCGGTAAGTACTTATGCCTTCTTGTCCGTGATAGTTTTCCTTTTAAATTCATTATATATTATGTACTACTACCATGATTTCTTTCACATCCCCAGTAGGAGCCATTTAGCCGGCAGGGGGGGGGGGGGGGGGGCACATAACAAGAACAAAAATTAGGGCTTTAAAGCCCAATATCTCGCAAACGAATCACTGATTTCAAAAATGGTTTTAGAAAACCTATAATAGTTTTGAACGAGCTATCCAACGATACCCCACACTATGGGTTTAACGAGAAAAAAAATTACATCCCCGCTTTAGGTGTAGATTTTATTGTAGGTACTGTTTTGTCGGCGTGATTAATTTATATACCCATGCCGAATTAACAGTTTTCTAGTTGTAATGGTTACTGAGCCAAGCCGAAGACGGATAGAAGACAGACCGACAGACGGACGGACATGGCGAAACTATAAGGGTTCCTTGTTGTCTACGGAACCCTAAAAAATAGATGAAAGACAGGCCTCGCCAGTTCTAAAGCTCACAGAGGCTCAAGTGTAATATATAAATAGATTAGGTTAGGTTAGTAATAATATCCCAGCAGCTGAACATGGTTTTAGGAATAATGAGATTTGGAACAAAGTGCCTAAAATTCGAACAAATTACTTTTCATAAATGTAGTATACACAAATTGGGCATTTTCATTGATTTATGTCCCTTAAACGTATAGTTATGTAAAGTAACAAAACCGACAGGACAGACGTGACTTGAGCATCACTTTAATTAATCTGAACCTGTTGTTTTATTAAACTCCCCAGATTTTGCCTGCCTTTATTGACATTCCATTCTGTATTTAGGTATCTAAATGTAACCTACATATTCACCTTTTATTTTCAGCCTGAAGTAATATCCCGCACCACACGATAATCACACGCGCATTCCCCTGTCTCTTAAACAAGGGTTATAGAACTGGTTAACTCTGATGTAGAGCACTACTGTCGCCTATTTGCAACCAACTCAGCTACAGCTACTGAAACTAGGGCATTTAAAAATACGGTCACGTGACATCTTACGGTCACGTGACCTGTTGCGAGTATCTCTCTAATCTCACGGTCACGTGACATCTTACGGTCACGTAACCTGTGGCGAGTTTAACAATTTTTCCCCATCACAAAAAGTGCACAGCGCCGCTAAAGAAGTTTTCACTTCAAAAATCGTGTACCCGGGCATTTTCAATAAAACGTGTACCCAAATAGCGTGAGTTACTAAATAAAAATTAACTCAGTGTCAGTTTTGTGACGACAATTAAGCATTCAGTTTGTAAAAATATTCACTTTTTCTGTTTAATTTATAAATGTTATGCATATACGCATTAATTAAATGTGATAAAAGTTCATTTTCACATCATTTGTATGCTTAATTGTCGTCACAAAACTGACACTGAGTTAATTTTTATTTAACAACTCACGCTAATTGGGTACACGCTTTATTGAAAATGCCCACCCAATGAGCGTGAGTTAAAAGACCCATCCAATCGAAGAAAACCATAAAACTATCCAACAATTCTTTAAAGAAAATTAATTTCTTCGAAACCCAACAAGATTCAGCCAAATAACTCATCAAACAGCTCATTTCATAAATAAATATAAAAGTTACTGGTTACTAGCCTAAATCGCTCGCGAAACAACGAAACATTACAAACACAAGACACAAATCAGGCATAAGTTGACATTAAATTTGAATAATATTAGAAAATCGAGCACTAACTAAATTCAATCGATGAAGACCAGTATCGCGAGACCCCTCACAATCTTCCACGCAGAACATCAATTGTTAAATACCAGGGATCGCTTTAGACTGGCGGCGTCCTCCTGGCTGTAGTCCAACTATGACGGGTACGTCGGTTGTTCGGCTTGTCATTGAATACAGGGACGTAGTGTGTTGGTAATAAAGTCGTAAATCAATCGTCGCGCGTCATCCGGAAGAGTTATAGGGTTTTGATAGCTCCGTGCGGCGTATTCAAACGGGCGAGAATAGGAATGCCGATGTGTGGAACACAGAATAGAAAGAGCATAAAAGCGGTTGAAAGAGAATACAAAAACGTCCTATTTGTTGAAACGGCGGGAAGAAGAGTTGGTTAAACTTTCTAGTAGTTAAGATGTTTTGGTAGGGCTGAGATGTAGGCTACCAGTAGGGTCCGCAGGCGAGTCGGTAGCTGCGAATACACAGACCCCGAACACACAGCGACAGGGTCATCAGGATGAAGCCTGAGGGAGTCTCTATAAAATGCTGGAATATCTGGTGACAATAAAATTCTGGGGCACGGCGACTAATTGCCACCTCTGGTGCCAGTAGATTATACTAAAGTATGATATTTATAAAGGTGCTCCTCAAGTCAGGGTTATTCCGGTAGCATCCACCCTTGATGAGCCCGGTGTCCTCCCGACACGTAATCCCAAGTATTGGTGTAGGGACTAGTTTTTCCGCAAGCTACCGCTGTCGGACCTTCAAAGCCATGGGGGAAGCTAGACCTTATTGGTACTAACCCTTGCACAACACCTGGGATCAACTTAACGTGACTCCCAAAGCACGGAAGCGCTCAGTTAGTAACCACCTCAAGCGGTCACCTATCCGAGGGCTGAACTAAGTTGTTTGGCAAGTGCTAAGCGAATATTTTTGAGACACTCTAGAAAGTACTAGAATTAGCACCTAAAGTGCTATGTCGGTTAAACTAACACTGGTCACGATATATTTTGTCCACTTTGCGACTTGTCCCAAAACAAGCCAGCCAAGCAAGTGTGTGACCATATACAAGATGAAATATTGATATTCATTCATTCATTCATAACTTGAGAAAAATCACTTTTATCTCGTTCCTCGACATGACTCCATAAATATGTTAATGCTTTCTTCGAGTGAAAGATCTGGATCCGATCCTTTGAATGGCAATGGCCGATATTATTTAGTGGGCGATGGGACGCAACAGCTGAGTTGAACTTACGACATTTTACGACATTTTATTTGGAAAACGTGAAGACGCAGCTCGTTTCACACTTTTAGGTAAAATTTGGCGGGAGACCTCAGTGAGGTAAATAAAATAAGTTAATTATACGCGATTAAGTCCCGTTTAGTATAAATAATGTGTGAGAATCGTGAAAGTTTAAATCAAATATGTACATCTTGATACTGAAAAAGGACCAGGTCCGAATGACCCGCCTCGAATGAACTTTTATGACGGGCTGTATGACTGTGATTGAAGCGAAGTATCGAAGCATCTTTCGGGTACCGGATAAACAGAGGCAAAAAATGGAAAAACGTCCCTATGTATGTCAAATGAATTGCCCTGATTTCAAAAACCATACACACGAAAGTGAAGACTTGTCTGGCCAGGCCTTGTTATCTCTTTCTCAGGTCTATTCTCAAAGAGGGTAGGTATACCAACATTTAACAGGTCTAAATTCGAAGAGGGTAGGTACACCAACATTTCACAAACACACACAACTTCTTAAAGCCTCTGTAAATACGTATTCCAAACATTTCCCCTCTTACATCATAACCCGCGACTGAGCTGCATCAAATAGCGATATCGATTCGATTCTATTTCTGTATCCAGTTTAGAACGCCGGCGGGCGGCTCCTTGCTAGGAAAATTTTATACAAATAAACTAGTTTTTTACGGCTACTGTCAAGTTTGTAATGCAAACTGATGTCATTTACACTTATAGTCGAACGAGCGAGCGAATTGGACGAAGTTCTATGCTTCAGCTTGGGCCGAAAATGGTTTATCTTTCTGTCCCGAGTCTGTCCCGCTGTCCTCTACAGGTCGCATTTCTCAACTGATTCTCTTGAATTTTTGCGAGCAGGTACGTTCATTATACCGAATTTGTTTTGGCGAGTCACTTTTTCAAAATGCATTTTTTTATATTTTTAAACACGGACTCTCGAGTTCTCCAGCTCACAGACCCTCTAGTAATACTTAAATGGTTAGTTTAAAATAAGAGTAGGCCAATTCAGGCCGTATAGAAAGAGCCAAAAATCTTCCCGCGGCTGTCAAGAAGGGACTCTCAAATTCTTTAGGCACATCTAAACAACACCATTTCGAAAGAATCTCTCTTCAGTCGTTCACTCTTGACAGAGTGGTCGTGCTCGCATGATGATGTATGGACAACGCAGCCCTAGTGATACTCCTCCAATTCTTACGGTCTTCAGCACCACGGGAACACTCGACTATGGTGGACTGTGTCACAGCTTTTATCGAATCCGCCCAGTGCGTAGGAAGAAAGAAGAATCATACTGCCAAATCAAGGAGAAGTGCACCAAAGGCCGGATTCCAACAAGGAAGTCTGGCACCTCAAGACAGCGTGCGGTTCCTTGCATAAAACAGCTCAGATGACCCGTGACCTCACCGTACAAGGACATTAGCAATTTGTTCCAGACCTAGCCGAGATCTCGCGAGACTGTAATTGTGGTATTGATGATAAGATTTCGAGATTCAAGAAAAAACATATTGAAACGCTTTGAATTTAATTAAGTTATTACTTGGTTTGTAATACCCGTTTACAGTACATAATACAACGCAACACATTAAAAGTAATAACATTTTAATCACATAATAGTAGGTTTTAATCTGTCAGTCAGATGAAACTTTTGTGCGTGACAAATGCTGTGTTTTATATGGAAACTTCCATCTCGTAATGGCGCGAGATCTCGTACAATTTTCGTACAAGATCAAGATTGCATTCGCTAGTGATGATCCTCAGTCACGAGCAAATGACGAAAAAGAAGAAATTTTTGAAAATTTTCAGAGCTTTCCTAACAACCCAGCCTTTAAACCGCTTTAACACTCACGTACTCATTTCAATTGGCTCGAATCTCCCGTATCGGTCAGTCTGTCCATCTGTCTCGTCGAATGGAGTGCAATTCGCTAATTGCACTCGATATTTGGACGGACACGGCACCGCATTACGCGAGTGGATTGATCGTTCAAATTAATGTCTGAACTATGAACCGCAAGAGATTACACTCGTTCGGTTTCACAAGAGCATTCGTATACCGGTACTAATTACATACATATATACCGGTATTCTATTTCGGTATCTCGTTAATTGAGTCAATCGAGTTTTTCTTGTTGTTATTGGGCTCCGGCAAGCCAAGAGACAATAGTAACTGAGTTTCTAAAAAAAAGGGTAAGAAGCGTATATTATTTTTCTCAAGCATGCAATGAAATATTGACGATGTGTTCTTCATAATGGGCTTCGAAGTGTCACTTTTCGGGTGGAGCGAGACGAGAGATCCGGTTCCGGTTGCTCGGCCGTCTATATGTACTCGGCCGGCAACCCCTTACTTCCCGGCCTCTGTAGTAATGTACAATTTTGTTGAAAAGCGCAAAGCCAGAAGTAGATAATGTGTTACGCGCAGTGACAAGTAGACTTTGGAATGGTTTTTATTAGTTGCACAATCCCCTGTTAGCATCCGATGTTAAAAACAAAACACTACTGAAATAAACAGAAACGGAATCCTTTTACACCGTCTAAACTTAAGTTCCTAAAAGCAAAGAAGCAAAGCGCATACAAAGTACATTCACGAGACAAAGTGCAAATCGTGCAAATAAATAATGAACAGGCAACAGGAGCTCTCAGGCGGAACGGCATCAGCGTGTGCTTCAAAATGATGATACTGTGACGCGTACACTGGCTGACATGGAAAATGTACAATCACCGACGATACAGCAGGGTGGGTAATTTAGTGTGGTATCGAACGAGCTTTGGGAGACTCTATTTTTAAAATCCTGAGCCTTGCAATCTAAAACTAATAAATGAGTCACCAGATGAGGCATAAAGATTATTTGTTAAGTCTTCTTTAAATGTTTTCTTCGGAAACAACTAAATTGGTAGTAGACGCCAATTTTGGCTAGGAATTATCAATATATCTGTTTTCATATAACGTCGTTGGCAAACAAGCTGATGGTAAGCAGTTCCCGTAGCCAAATGGACGCCTGCAACTCCACTCGTATGCGCGTTGCCGACCCTAGAAAACCCTTACACTCCTTTCTGTTTGTCAAAAATAACACAAATCTGTTAAGTGAAGAACGTTATGCGACCGTATTTATGAGGGCTGAATTAATCTCTTAGAGGTTCAACTTTGCTTGCCTTGACAAGACATAATTACTGAAATTTCTACAAAAGGAACATACTAGAAACATTTTAAAGCCACGTATCATGGAATATGGGATTATATAGAAGAAGTTTTTTCTCGCTTGAAGTGCCAGTATGACCTTTGACGTTGACTGGTACGGTGGGCGTCGCAGATATGTTTACACTTTCGCACCTTACTCCATTGCAATAAGGTGAAAAGTGAATACATATCTTTGACGCCGAATGTACTTACATAAACACCGCTGAGGGAGCGCTTTGTCTTTATTTAGAGAAACACAAATCAAGGCAAGATTGAATTTATGCGGATTACGTGTGGACGCGCAGAGCGTAAATAACCATTTCTCGGGACAAATGGGTGGTAGATCATGATTTTAGTCATGTAACACGTTTGTGGCGTAACCCTTATGAGAAATGTATCAAAAATTATTGCGCCAGGTAAATGAACGAGCACGCAATATGAACAAAAATACAAATAAATAAATAAATACGTGGGGAGCATAACGTGCGTGCGTGCGTAGTAACGGTACGTGTTTTCGTGCTCATCACTCAAATATATACCCTTACCGGGATTCGAACCCAGGACCTCCAGCTTCCTAGGGAGGGTCACTATCAACTAGGCTAAAGTGGTCGACAAATACTATACATACCACTATTTATTTTAAACAATATTATTTACGCTTTTGTCCTTTTTTTTCAGGTCAGATTGTAGGAGGATGATGATGTCTTTGTTGTGTCTTTATGACTAACAACCTATATAACTGCATTGCTTACTTTACTTTGGGAAAATTCCAATTACTGATGTTCTAAAAATAAAAAAAATTGCGCAATCTTAATTTCTAAGCAGCGAAGCCAAAATAAATTTGGCACATTGAATGTCTAATACCAAAATTAACTTAACGTTCAGTGTTACCTTCACATCGGCCAGCACTACACTGCAGAACTAGGCTATAATGCCGTACACTGGCGAGCTTATCTGCTCCCCTCCATTAGGTCGATTGGTACACTTTTGTTTGCAACGCCGTGTACCGGTTGAATTGTAGTCGTGCATTGTTTTCTATGGCAGATGTAAGAAACAGCAACGGAAAATGTGATCTTAAGAGAACACGTAACTATCAATTTAGAACTTAAGCTTTACAAGGTAAGGTCTAAATTAGATTGTGGTGTAAATTGAATTAAATGTATCTGGTAGCACATAAAGTCGGAATTGTGTGTTAGATTGGCCGAAGCCAAAAGGTTCTGGTAAAAGCGTTGGTTTATCAAGGAAAAGAAGCCAGACGAAAATAAGTAAGAAAGAAGTTTGTTTCAAATTATTCACTAAATTAATTTAACCGTCAGTTTATGATCTAACGGTTCTTACAATTTTACGGTGCTATTATTACGTCTATGTTCATGGTGACTTCTATGTTTTGTTATTGTTAACTGTGTTTTTTTATACAACAACAGCGGCAAACAAGCATACGGCCTGCCTGATGGTGAGCAGACACCGTCGCCTATGGACTCTTACGATTCTAGAAGAATCACACGCGTGTTGCCGACCCTTTCTTGATTTGAGGATTCGTTTTGTGTTTCATAACACATCCTCGGGTGCTCCGACGACCTTACTCACCACAAGGGGCGTTGATATGGCTGCGGTCTTCTGTAATGTGGAGGTACTTCCCCAATTGGACTGCTCGAAATATAAGCTAGACGAAATTCCGCTGTGCCCTCAGCAGGCCTTTAAATACCGCTATTTTCGCATAGCGCTATCGTTGTAACGTTATTTTCCAAAAAAGGTTTATACTCAAAGATATGTTTTACGCGCTGTAATAGCGGTATCCATCATAACGTTATTAATCTAAATCACAACAGGGTATATAAAGATGCTTGCTCAAGCGATATAATAACTTAATAACGTTATAGGACTTATAGGGTCTCATTATCGCACTAAATTTCGCGCATTCGACAGCGCGGCTCGTATTTTAAAACGATATTATAACGTTATTCGACCGTGTTTTATAAGGTTACTAGCTGATGCCCGCGGCTTCGCCCGCGTGGTTATAGGAAAATGTAACATATTGAATTTTCCCGTGGGAATTAGATGTTTTCCCGCTGGAAAAAGTAGCCTATGCCACTCTCCAGCTTCTAAACTATCTCCATACATAAAATCACATCAATACGACGCTCCGTTGCGACGAGAAAGAAGGACAAACATACAAACACACACACTTTCGCATTTATAATATTAGTAAGGATTTCTGTTATGATGATTATATCGTTATGGGGCATACTGATTTTGATATAATGAAAAATTTCAACACTAACAAAATATAACTTTATGATACCGCTATTTTTCATAACGTTTTAAAGGTCTGATGCCCTGCCTCTCTGCTGTTGCGTTCTGTTCTAATATCGGCGGTTCCGTCCGACAATGACTCGCCTACCTCTTATTCAAGACTCCATTACGAAGTCGTTCACCGCGAAGTATTCTTTCAAGTTAGCCCTTTTAAAATTTCAAATGGTTTAAAAAAAAAAATTGATCGGATTTCTAAAGAGGGTTATAAACAAAAGACGATTAATGGACTGGAGGAATTCAGTAACCGCAGTTAAGCGAGCAAAAATAATGAACTAAATTGATTTATAAGAGTTTAAACAACTGTGAGACTTCATTAAGATATGTATATTTAATCAATATTAACAAAAACATGCGCATATTATGATGGGCCGAACAATAAATGATTCAGATTCATTTATTCACAATATAAGATTACATTATAAATTACGTGTAAATTTAAAAGAATCCCTAGTGTGATCGTCAATAACATACAATAACATTCAATAAAAATAAATAGAAGAATAATAACTAACAATTGAAATATAACTATGTCCACTTAAATACCCTTATCACGAAACAAATTATTTTAATTAAATATTTTTGTTTTCGTGTTATTTTTAACGAGGAAGTTACCCCGATCATTTCAATCATTTCATCATCATCATTTCAATCATCATTCATCATTTCAATGTCCACGTAGCTCAGTTGGTAGAGCAGTCTAGCGTTAATAGAAAGGTCGCAGGTTCGAGTCCTGTCGGGGGCTACAGACGAAGATGGTTTATTTTTCCATTATATTCTTTCTCTGTATCATATCGATTATGTCCACTTAATTAAAATTTATGTCATAGTATCATAGCTCACCTAAAAGGATCGTCAAGTGTTTTCGATATTATTAAATTATTGTTATATTATGAACAATAATTTAATAATATCAAAAACCAATAAATAAAAATGCTATAGGTATTATATAGACTGCTATAGGTATTCGTTTTTGCGAGCTGTAGAACTCGCGAGTCGTCATTGGTTGAGAAATGCGACCAGTAGAGGTAAACAGCCGGACAGCCAATCATACGAAAGCATTTTGAACCAAACTGAAAGGGAGAACTTCGTTCGCTTCGCTTGCTCGTTCAATTACCACAAAGAAGATAAACAAAAAAATCAGGAAAAAAAAAAAAGAAAGAGACATTTATTCACAAACACACAGGACACGTACTCGTATAAATCAGTGGGTAACTATTTAACTGACGCCATTTTCTAAGCCCCTACTGCCATCAACTTCTTTGCCATCCTTCAATTACTTCCACAAAAGAGCTGTTCCTTTGTGTTCTTTGTAAACTTATTAACATTTCTCCAGTTCGATTAATTCTTCTTTGTAAGCAAAACAACAATTTAATTTAAGATATTGAAAATACGATGTCTTGCTTTGTGCATTGGATTATTTTAAATACTTTTAATTTTGCTTGTTATTTGTAAATCATAAATAAATTCCTTGGAATGTTAACTTTTTAAATCGAGTGTATCTACTGGGGCGTTATTCCCTTGGATGCTACGCTTATCCTACTAATATTATAAATTCGAAAGTTTAGATGTTTGGATGTTTGTTACTCAATCACGCTTAAACGGCTTAACCGATTTGGATAAAATTTTGCACAAAGATAGTTTATAGCCTGGATTAAAATATAGGATAGTTTTTATCCCGGGTCCACGCAGACGAAGTCGCGGGCGGTAGCTAGTCCTTTATATGGACTGGTCTCACACTTACCTGAAACAAGAATAAAACATTATTGACCTGCATTCCATTTACATTTAATATAATTCAATTCTTAAGCAATTTGACATTATTCAAATTATAACAATTCTGCGTTATTTTATAACAATAATAATATTATTTATTGCACCACAACATAAGAAAAACATGTTACAAAAGTACAATCAATAAATAAAGGTAACAACAGGCGGTCTTATCGGTCTTATTATTTAATGTGGGTTTAAATCATATTTTTCATAATTAAAGCTTTATTACTCCACTTATCTTTATTTAGTGAGTATATATTACGTACGTATGTACATAGGTAGTAATCTTAGGAACTATCATCCGATTTTATGCATTCTTTTACTTAAGTACATATCACGCCGTACACTCACCGGAAATCGCTTTTAGATTATGCAACAGTATCGTTTGTAATAGTTATCCTTATTCTAATCAATGATCTAGATAAATCCTCTCGAATGCTCAATAAACTGCGATATGAAATGTAAACTATTCGATCAATGCGCGAGATGTAACGAGGATGTTTATTGATGCACACCATAATAATGAGGGGCGAACGAGAACAAAGTTTATTAGGCTGAGAACTAGATTTTTTGAAATGAATCCCAAGATTTTCAAAGGAACATATAGGGTCAGTTTTTTTCCCATTTCATTGCATCACCTTAAGGTACTTTGTTATTTACATTGCCATTTCATCAAGATACAAATCTTAATTAATTTACATTCATGTGCGGTTCACAAACGGTAAGCTTTTCATACCACCTCGGTGGCAAACAAGCTTACGGCCCGACTACACGGTATGCCTATGAACGCAACATTGACGCAACTGATGCAACATTTAAAAACCAACTCAAACAGCTCACGACACGCGTTACAGCATAGACGAGTTTATGACCAATATTATCATTGACGCACTCATAAAACAACCAGGTATCCACCACTTCCTAAATTATGAAATAATGATGTTCTGAATCTGAATGTGAATCTGACGCTTGCAACTCCTCCCTTTTCACGCACATTTCTAGATAAATATTTAAGGAGGAATTGCGAATATTGCGATCCGCTATTACCTATGTCTGCGGGTATGCAGTTTTCGAGGTGTTGATTAAGGCGCCGTAGGTTCAGCGAAGTTAAACGAACAGAGTTTTTGAAACAATATAATGCGTCTGTTTATTATAATATGGTTTTTAAAAAAAATACGAATAGTAATCTTGAGGTTTTTCTGCAGCGTTATCAGTGATTCGAAACATGAGAAAGCAATTTTCGCTCTATAGAAAAAAAATCACGAACATAGGTCTAAAATACACTTAAAATATTCGTAACATATTATGCACATACATAAGCTAAAAATATTAAAATTGCTTCTAAAAATTGGCACTATCATGTTTGAGAGAAATCAGTGATTACTTTTTTATTTATTTAAACGGCCAAAAAATTAAAATTAAAAAAACATGATATCCGCGCTCCCGAGCACGCACTTCCATCTCGCTCACGCTTATGCTCAGTGAGAGGGAGAGAAGACCATGAACCTACGGCGCCTTAAAGGATAAGTGATTACAGGACTTTTACAACGGCTCTACTTAAGCTAGGAACTGGTGACCGAATAGCTGTGCGGCTTTTTTGCGCAATTCAGCGAGGAAACGCCGGCGCCGCTAGCATCCTCGGTACAATGCCTCGAGGGCCTCTTTTAGATATAACTTAGTTTTCATTGGTTTAATTCAATTATAATTCTTGGATATACTTTAGAAAATATAATATAGTTGACGTTGAAACGAGTTAGGGACGAAAATCATGATAATGGGGAAGAATTTGTCCTGAACCACTTATTCAGAGGTACCTATTAGCTATATTACTGTCACACCACACAGCTGTAGCGGATCCAGGGAGAGGGCTTGTCAAAAAAATTGCCTATATCTAACCAAACCAAAATCCTGGATTCTTCACTGACACCTACTACAGCTGGCACAGACTTATGAACATACCCCGGGGTTTTGGGTGCGGGAATAACTTGAGAAAGAGTAGAGATAAACAGATAGGTTATATTGACAAATAATCATATTGTGCCTAATGAATAAATACCTTCCTGCGAATTGTAAACAAACTACAATTTAATTTTAACTTAAGTAGCAGGGGCTTTAGCATTTCTACCAAGCCCTTCGAGATAATAATAAAAATAATGTTAATTAATTACCTGCCGTCAATTAGTATTTAACACGATTTTCAAAATAAACAATTAATATTTTTTCTACATTTGGAACAGTTAAGCTTCGGCGTCTAGCTGTAAATATCCATTTCAACAAACTAAACGATCTTTCTACGTCGGCAGTCGTAATAGGTGCAAATTTAAATTTTTTGAAGAAGTCAATTGTTGCTCGATGTGTTTGCGATTGCAATTCTATTTCTTTCTTTTATTCTCTTTCTTTCTTTGAAATATTTTCAAATAAATCAATAATTGAACGTATGTTTTTTTTGTATTTTTTTATTCAATTAATTATTCAGTAGGTAAGTATACATTCTGTTATTTAATTCATACCTATTCTTTGGCTTATGTCATTCATTCCCGCACCCAAAACCCCGGGGTATGCTTATGAAATACCATGACAGCACAGACTTTGCGTATAAAATGATCAAAAACGCCACACTGATTTAATATCGCTATTTAAATACGTGAGTAATTAGCACTGTTCTAAGAGCCTTATCACACTTGCGATTTGCGAGCGTATTTTCTATACAATTATCAGTCGCGGCGTACACGCTGCGTCAACGCCTTCATACAAAATACGCTTGCAAATCGCAAGTGTGATAAGGCTCTTAGGTGATTAATAGTGTGAAATAGTGAGTCACGATGCAAAAGGGTAGATTAGAAACAGCTGCAGTGTAATTAAATATGGAGTAACCCAGCATGAATTACTAAGTTTTTACGCAATATTGAATTATGCATAATATGGGTCAAACAAAGCTAAAATTGTTCTTCCCGTGGACAACAATAGTTAACAGCTTATGTGAATTTAAATTATTATTTACGCACATATTTATAAGGGGAGAGGCCATTTACGTCTATGAGTCCAACAAAAATATAGATGCGCTATAAACCTATTAATTGGAATTGGTTTTGTTTGGATCATCATGATCATCATCATAGCAGCCGAAAGACGTCCACTGCTGGACATAGGCTTCCCCCAAAGAGTGCCACAATGACCGGTACTGCCTGCGCCACCCGCATCCAGCGGACCTTTGGATAGCCTTTCCCAAATCGATTCAGTAATAGTCTGATTGACTTGAAATATATCGAGTAATATTTAATAAACTTCCCTCTGTACTAATAACCTTATCAGACTTCAAAAAATTCTTATTCATTCAATCAATTCCCATTTCCAATTCAATCCCAATGCAATGAAGATCGTTTCTATTGTTAAATTTGTAACGATAATGAACAAAAGCTATCATCCAAACAAACTTAACATAATAAAGCCTGATTTACTGCAAGGAAGCGAATACGTGCCGAGAATTAATTATTGTCTGTTTGTCTGTTTGTTCGCCGTTAATCATAAACTCGCTTATCGCGCGCGCCGGGTGAAAAATGAAGGAGATCATTAATTTAAGTGTAAGTTTCAGTTTCCAGGCGAATTTACGGTTTGAAATATAACAATGAAGTCCGGGCTAGAACGTCACGGCAACTGGCAGGTCTCAACTTAGTTTCGACATGATATTCAATTTAGTGAAGTCAACAAGAACAAAAAAGTATTAATAAATACGTTTCACAAAATTTCTACGTTCTGGACAGGTTATTAAAGGTACTTACTCGTATCTACCTACTACCCTTTCTTAAACTAATAAATTGAACCGCCAATACATTGTTGATGCTCTATATGTAGGTATTTATTTGTCCAGAGTCGTAGAATGGAAATTATAAATGTGAAAGTTTCGATGTTTGGATGAAGGGATGAAATTTGTCAGAGAGAAACTTTATATATAACCTGGATTAAACATAGGTAAGTATATTATATCCCGAACACCATCTTCCAAAGAGTCCAAAGAGAAAAAATCGGGGATGGAAATTGACACGGAAGTTACCTACTCACAGACGAAGTCGCAGGCTAATGCAACAGAACCAAGTGGGAATTATGTGATATAATAATGTAGATGTTCTTTGGTCGGGTAAAGAATAAAAACTGTTGACATAATATTTATTTCTTCTTGGGTTTCCGCGATATTACTCATTAAACAAAACCATTTAAACGGATTTGATCACGTATATTATGTATTCAATATAAACTGACGTTTGTAGCCTATTTTGCCATTATTTAATAGTACATTATATTTTGACATAGGGCTTATCTGTGCGCGCCAACTTTGAACGTAATTTTTTGAGAGAATTTCGGTCACAAACCCACCTACGTACAAAGTGTAAATTCCTCAATTCCCGTAACCGATGGGATTTCCATACAAATCTTCGCCAAACACATACTTGACGTAATACAGTAGAATACGCACGAGCCTTTCTCGTGACCAAAACCCATCAACGGTAGCAAACAAGCAAGCTATCCCGGACAAACATGGCGTCCTATTTCGGTTGGAAATAGGATACGGGCAGTGTGTTGTTACTAAGCCCTTAGTATAAATGTAGTGGGCTGTACGGCCATTTCGGCCGCGAGTGGACGTTTGTAGGGGCGTAGTAATTGACATTGGGGAAAATTCTGACACGGCTATTTCAGTATATGTAGACGAGACGAGAGAGTTGTTTGTCCATATGAAAACGAATCGTACATGTGCGATTTGTTTTCATATTAGCACTTCCACTACAGGCAACTCGCCTCTGTTTGTAAACAATTAAACATTCATACAGAACACCGCAGTCATAATGACACTTAGTTAGTTAGTTAGTTATCCTGGGCTCTTTTCCGCAAGTCGACATCCAGTGTGCCTATTTTGCGTGAATTTGTGGGGTAGCGCTACTCTAACCACCCCAGCTCCTCATGAAAGTTGGTGCCTTTGTGTTTATGATTGCGTCCCGTAGTGTGTCTGGAGACCCTAGGTGCTTTTTCCTGTATACTTCTACCTGCTTGCAGTCCAGTAGAATATGTTTGGTCGTTTCTTCTGCCTCCATGTACGCTCTGCACATGGGGCTGTCTGTGATACCCATGTTGTAGAGGTGTCTGTTCAAGGTATTGTGTCCTGTTATTATTCCTACTATCTTGCGTAGTTGGTTTCTATGTGTCCTCAGTAGTGCTGTTGTGAGTTTGTTGTCGCGTTTTGACAGAATCTCTTTGGTCTGTCTGCATGTGTCTATCTCCTCCCTCTAATGACACTACTACTCGCTCTGTAGGTGTGGGGTTTTGTGTTCACGGTGGTAAGTAAAGGTACGGCTGTACATGCTCTACAATAAAGCGTGCTCTTGAACGGTCGGGAGAGTAGAAAATGCGCTGTGTTGGGCCAGGGATCGGAAACCGGTATTTTTTGTATGGGAACGAAAACGTTATTTTTTCGTTCTTTGTTAATTATTTCATTTCTAATTGGGCAATCTAATAATACGCAGTCGTTACCTCAAAACACAACTGAGTCCTGCATATGAAGTATAAAATAGTTCGAGTTATGTGCTTATTTCGAGGTTTTTGCAAAAAACCGGTTCCGATCCCTGGTTGGGACTGAGGACAACTAATCCTCAAATCAATAAGCCCAAGAAAATCGCAAGCGTCCATAGGTATCTGCTTACAATTCAAAATTATATTTCAGTATAATAAAAACAAACTAATTATATTGGAACTATAAAACAATAAAAGTACAAAAAAACAGAAAAAGACCTAATTAGCAACAGATGACTGCCGTTTATCTTACATTTAAAGCGTTTGATTTACGTACCCATTTGCGTGGTATTTTTCAAAGTCTGAGACAGTTTAAAAACGGTTTTAGAATCGGCATTAAGTGAGGATTAATACTGTGGGATCGGATTATCATAAATAACACGTATTCAACTAGTAACTGAATATATTTTCTAACCCACAATAATAACAAACGTACAATAATATTTTATCATTTTTGACATCAGAAATTCAGCTGACAGAAACGCAACAAAACCTATATCGCGGCGTAGTGGCCAGAACGTTAATTTACAGATAAGGTTCACGTATAAGGTTTTACTATGTGTTCTGTAGCAACTTAGGTCCATAGTGAGAGTGCTGTTGAGAGCCGCCACACCAGCCCCCTCCAGACCCTTAGGGTCGATAACAATCGCGAAAACGCACAACTCGTCCAGAACGCGTGCGCCGCTCTGGTGCTTCCTGTGGTTGCACAACGTTCTCAAGTATGTGAGCAGGCTTGATGCGATCAATTGACACATTAATGCACTTACCACGAATATCGATCTTAAAAACCTTATCCCCTCTACTTATCACGCGGTAAGGCCCAGTGTATGGAGGCTGGAGAGGTTTCCGGACAGCATCCTGCCTCAAAAAGACATGAGTAGCCGTCGAGAGATCCTTATGCATAAATATCTTCGAAGAACCGTGCCGTGCGACCGGCGACGGTTGTATATCTCGCATATGCCTCTGAAAACGATTTACGAAGTCGGCGTAATTCAACGAATCTTCCTGCGAAGAAGATTGGAAGAAATCACCTGGTAGGCGAAGAGGTTCTCCATAGACCAATTCAGCAGTTGATGCAGCGAGATCCTCTTTCCATGCAGTTCTGATTCCTAAGAGGACTGGAGGCAGACGTTCTACCCAGTCGATGCTGCCATGACACATAATTGCGGCCTTCAATTGTCTGTGGAATCTTTCTACTAATCCATTTGATGCTGGATGGTATGCCGTGGTATGCACCTGTCATGTTGGAGAGACGTCGAAAAATGTCGGAAATAAATTGACGACCTTGATCGGTAGTAATTTTTTCGGGGCAACCAAATCTAGATACCCATCCGGCTATAAATGCTTCACTTACTGTTTCGGCTTTAATGTCGGCAATCGGCATTACTTCTAGCCATCTCGTAAATCTATCCACAGCAGTCAAGCAGTATGAGAATCCTCGACAAAACGGTAATGGTCCAATCAGGTCAATATGCACTTGTGAGAAACGCTTAGTTGGTAAGACAAAATCATGCACAGGAGATGTTACGTGCTTGTCAACTTTTGAGTGCTGGCAGTCTAAGCATGTCCTCGTCCACTCGTGACAGTTCTTGCGAATTCCAGGCCAGACAAAACGTTTCGTCACTAACCTGGTCGTAGCTTTAGCTCCTGGATGACTCAGACCATGCAACAAATTAAAAATCTGACGACGAAATGCCGGTGTCACGTAAGGTCGAGGAGCAGGCAACGATACATCACAAAACAATTCAGTTGTCGAACCGGGTATCGAAAGCTTTTTTAAAGAAAGCGAAGATTCTTTCTGAAGATAGTTTTGCATTTCAGGATCCGTGTCTTGCGATGATGCCAATGCGTCATAATCTATGGCACTGATCGCTTCAACAGGTCGAGACAACGTATCAGCTACTATGTTATCATCTCCAGCAATGTGTCTGATGTCGGTTGAAAATTGGCCTATATAATCTAAATAACGAAACTGGCGAGGTGAACATTTATCAAGCGATTTTTTGAAAGCAAATGTTATAGGCTTATGGTCTGTAAAAATCACAAAAGGTCTGAGCTCTAGTAAGTGTCGAAAGTACTTAACACTTTCGTATATTGCTAGCAGTTCCCTGTCATAAGGGCTGTATTTTCTTTGTGCTGTGTTGAGTTTTCTGGAGAAAAAACCAAGAGGTTCCCAGGCACTATTAATACGTTGCTGAATGACTGCTCCAATCGCAATGTCAGACGCATCAGAGACAAGGGCAATATCTGCATTAGAGCGAGGATGGCCAAGAAGTGTCGCATTAGCTAAACTAAAGATTTATCAGCTCCCTTTTAAGGGTATCGTACTTGTCTTGTGCCGGGGGAGCAATGATTACGTCTTCAACTTCTACTGCATATTTATATTCCAGCACAGAAATGACGTGGTAGAACTTAGTTGCATCGGTAGATATATTTGACAACTTAAATTGACCATCTAATTGTGCAAACCACAGTGCGGGCTTATCTGGCCAAAACGGGGGCACTTTAACACCAACACGACACAACGCGGGCTGGTTGCCCGGGGATGGTCTGTCCGTAGAGGGCCCGTCAACCGAGGAGGTGCCCGCCGTAGGCTCGGATGGTGTCAACAAGGGCACGCCGAATGATTCTCCGTCTTTAGACATGGTTAATAAATAAGAAGTCCGTATTGCAACTGTACAATTTTCACAGGGGTCACTATTTGTGGGATCGTATTTTCATAAATAACACGTATTCAACTAGTAACTGAATATATTTTCTAACCCACAATAATAACAAACGTACAATAATATTTTATCATTTTTGACATCAGAAATTCAGCTGACAGAAACGCAACAAAACCTATATCGCGGCGTAGTGGCCAGAACGTTAATTTACAGATAAGGTTCACGTATAAGGTTTTACTATGTGCTCTGTAGCAACTTAGGTCCATAGTGAGAGTGCTGTTGAGAGCCGCCACAATACTAAGCAAAAAAAATGGTAACTAAATCTGCGTTTTATTTAGAAAATTGTGTTTTTCTTTTAAAATTCTTAATTTTTGTAGCCATTTTTCAAAGACAATAATTTTTTTTGCGGATTATCTCTTCTAGTTGGTTTTTTATTGTTATTAAGAATTATTAACCTGTCCCTTGGTAATACTCTGCATTTTTTATTTTCATTTTAGGACCATTGGATCAAAAGTTATACCGTCTGAATTAGGTGTATTACCCGAGTTTTTACAAAAAATTTCAAAATTCTGTAAAAAAAAAACTAATGACTAGAAAAAAAAAAAACACCGTTTCACCGATGAAATTGGCTGAAATTTTTCTCCTTTTATTATGTACAGTTTATGAAATTCCACCCTGTAGTGTTCAAGAGATATTTAGTATATGATTGTAAATTAATTTATTGTTATTATTCTCACTGACATGTCAAAATGTATTAACTGAACCTGTAATTTAATTTGTAATTATTTTTAATTTATTGTAATGTTGGAATATTTATATGGAAAATAATCTACCTTATTTCATTATTTATAAGTACCTATTTCAAATACAATTTACATTGTTTATGAATAAAGAATTGAATTGAATTGAATTGTAAAATATTGCAGTTAATCATTTCTGCCTTGCGGCCAACTCCTCCGAACTTCCTCTAAGTCACAATCACATACGAGACTACCCTGCAAAATAGTATACAAATTTCTGCCTTCCGGCCAACTCCTCCGGACTTCCTCTAATTCAAAATCACATACAAGCCGACCCTGTAAAATGCCACCTAACAAAGAGGCCGAATGTTCTGACCGTACAGTCTGCGGTCGGTCGCAATCGAACGGCTTAATCCCGGTCCGGGCTGTGATTAACTGGTCCCATTTACAATACAAGTTACATTTACACTGCAACATCGTCTACCCTTTCGTTACGTGCAAAAAGTACCTCTGTATAGAGTAGATAAGGACTATTTCTAATTGCACTTCTATGCTAGTAATATTCATTAATTTTTGTCCCTTAAACGGACAGTTACGAATAGTAACAGAACCGACAGTTAATGTCAATCGCATACATTTATTAACAAAACCATGTTAGACGTGGCTTAAGCATCACTTTAGTTAACCTTAAGCTACCATTTTATTTACCCGTCAGTAGCGTCTAATTAAGCATCAAGAACCTGGTGGTAACATTTAGCATGAAAATAAATAAAAACGTTTATATTTTTACAAGGTTTTATTTAGTTTCACCTGTCCCGTTGTCTGTCTGTCTGTCTTTCTGTCTGTAATCAAATCTTGCAAGTTAAATTTGACCGACTTCCCGGTGACCGATTGAGCTGAAATTTTGGGTATAAGTATAGTTTGGATGACAGTTCCATATTCAAATTCAAATTCAAATTAATTTATTGCCAAAAAAAATACACAAAATATAACTTTTAACATAGGTACAAAGAAATAGCTTGACAATGCCTTAGAATTAAAACTAAAAATACTAAATTGCGTTAGGTTGGGCAATGGGTGCTCGTCTCAGCATATGCAAGGCTTGAAGCCTTGCGCTGGTTTTCAGACGAGTCCCTTCGACAGGGTTGGTCGTAACACTACGTCTATCTTTACACGTACTTAATGTTAAATTGGTAAATGATTGCTCTACGATCATATTATTCTTGTGTTAAGTGTTTAGATGTATAAGAATAAATAGAAAAAAATACTATAAATAAAAACAAATGTTAATAAACGTCTTGTCTATCTGTATTTTACGTATATATAACGATTGTATATGTATGTGTGTGTGATGTTATGTGTGTTCGTTGTTGTGTGATGTGTTGCTGTTTTGTGTGTCGTGTCGTGTTGTGTGTTGCGTGGGTTTTAAATTTGCCTCTGCAGTTCGAGGAAATGAGCTCGCAGTATTTTTTTTAAATTTAAGGTAGTACATAGGTTGCCTTAAAGGAGGCGGCAGGTCATTCCAAATTTTAGCTGCGGCAAATTTAAAACCCCCTCTGTAGAGTGCTGTGTTGTGTTGCGGAACAACAAGTTTGAATTCTCTGTGGCTTCCCAGTGGTCTTTTGTGTGAGGATCTGATCGGCTTCAGCTCATCAAACAGGTATCGCGGCGTTTCGAACTCGATAACTCTGCGTACGGTGTTCGCAAGGTGTATCTGCCTTCGGCTTGACATATATATATATATGATGGTAGCATCGAGCTGATCTGATGATGGAGACAAAAGGTAGCCATGGGAATTCAGTATCTAACCGACGTAACCCCGTTGAGTTTGGGCTCGTTTGAATCGTCTCAATGAGTAGTTGATGATGGTATACAGAAAAGTACAGTCGGCAATAAAGTCTTGTACCAAAAATTAAATTTTTGACAGAAACTTATTAATCAGTTTTAATAATTTAAGATACGATTTTGGCACGCAGTTTGTGGTCAATATGAACCCCGTCACGCATAACACGATAACATAGTAGTTCACGAAGTAAGGAATTCCGACTAAAGCAGAAATAATTAACAACTTAGAAAAGATAACAATCCTCGGACATTTTCATTTCAAGGTTCAATATTTACGTTTCAAAATGGCTGAATCGATTTTGTTGAAAAGTAGCTAAGAACCATCTCGATCACATCAGCTTGTGGAAAAAAAAACACAGTAAAATCGGTCCATTTATTTAGGAGGTACGATGCCACAGACAGACATACAGACACAGAGAATTGACAAAAGTTACTAAATACATTAATCCATACTAAGTAAAGAAAAAATGTAGGGACCACTTTCAGACTTGGGTAGAAAAAAGTGTATTTCTAGTAATTACACTTATTAAATTAAATAATTATCCTCCTAGCGTTATTCCCGGTAGTACCCCTAAAGGAGCCCGGGGTCCGCTTTGACACCTAAACCCAAGATTTGGCATAGGCACTAGTTTTACGAAAGCGACTGCCATCTGACCTTCCAACCCAGAGGGAAAACTAGACCTTATTGGGATTAGACCGGTTTCCTCACGATGTTTTCCTTCACCGAAAAGCTAACGGTAAATAAGAGTATTCTGTACATAAGTTCCGAAAAACTCATTGGTACAAGCCGGGATTCGAACCCACGACCGCCGCTTAGCAGCCGCATTTCTGAACCACTAGGCTACCGTAGCTTAATAATTAAATTAAATATTCGTTAACAATTATTATAATTTTTCTAATCATCTTCAATGTTCATTACAACATAACTATTATCTTAGGTAACGACGATCACGAAGCTAGAAAATCCTTCCGCATTCGCTTTCCACGAACCACCAGGCCAAACTATACCATAGTCTTTTACGATTAAGATTCATATTTAATTGACAGCACTTGCATATCAATTGTGTGATGAGACTGATATGATAGAACCTAATTATTATGACGTTAGAGTTGAATTTCGCTTAAACTCTCCGCCGCTCCGACCGCAAAATACGAGATAATGGAATGAATTGTATGGGTGTAAAGTTAAGGGTGATCTTTGCTTGAGCGCTGTAATAAAGATTGGCAAATGGATTTATAATGAAAGAATACGAGCGACACGTGGGAAGGCGCGAGTGAAAGTTGGCGGAAAAACCGCATAGTTCTCGTAAGTCACAAGCGAAAGCGGCAATTTAAAAAATCATTTATGGTAATAAATATTACAAAGATAAAGTCTGCTGTGTGATTGTAAGTTTTTATGTAACTTACTTTACAACTTCCTTACTTAAAGTAATCTCCGGAACTACTCATCGGATTAAAAAAAAACACAACCTTATACTAAGAAAATATAGCATAGACAAGACAATGGATGGATGGGATGGGATGGGATAGAATGGAATGGATGGATGGCCACATTTATCTCGGTTATATCTCGTGGCTCCAGCTGCTGTACTACGCGGCCAGTCATTCTTAACCAACCAAGCTATCGGAGCCGTTCCTTTATTCAACGAATCTTTCAACCAGTTCCCTCTTATTACGTCTTAGTAAGGCGTGTAGTGACATCTACCTCGAAGAAGTATACACGGAACTGTCTCATTGGTTCTAAACCTAGGGCTAATTTACCCCTGTAGGGGTAAACCTGCAATTTTTTGGGGGTAACATAACTGCACATGCACTGCAGCTTAACGCATTTAGGGCGAGTTCCACCAACTTACGATTACAGACCGATCAACTTTAAATATGGCGCCGGCAGCTGTCAGTCCATACGAACATGTCAAACTTTCCATACATTCCGATTTTAACGAACACCGCTTACCATTACGGATGGTTTGGAGCAACCCAACCTTACTGCGTGTTCACACTGCGTCCGTTTCCGTGTCCGGGAGGCATCCCTCTTTTTCTCGCTTGCGATGTTTCGCCCGAGTGCGAAAGAGACGGATGCCTCCCGGACACAGAAACGGACGCAGTGTGAACACGCGGTTACTGTCAAGAACCGCTACGCGCTACACTTGTAGCTGATCCAGTGGTGTTTCTGCTAAGTAACGTAAAACCTTACAATCTATATTACAAACTAACATGCATTTAGCTCCTCAACAGTTCCCACTAAAACAAGACATAAACGAAGAATATGTCCGTAACAGCTCTATTGTTATATGGAATGAGGTACCTGTACCTTGTAGGTCCTTAAGTTCTGTCACAAGGTTTTAGATAGATAAAACTGAGCAATAAACTTTTTCTTATTCGTATTAAACATGATTAAAAAGCTTATTTTATACGAATCAAATTGCAATACAATACATTTTGAACAATTATCGCAATATGACAATAAAACCTTGTAATCGTGAACCCAAACACGCCGCAACTGATAAAAATACCAAATACAACAAATTTAATAAAAAAAAACAGTGTTCCAGATGACCAACAAGGTTTTTTTTATTTATTCTGAAACCTCGATTTTAGACCATGCTTAGCCACTAGCATTTGATTTTCTGTTAGCTTTAGATTCCAACTGGATCCATATACAGTGTGGAAGTCTAATACAAGCAAATAATTAAATCAGGTATAGGATTAAGTACCGTAATCATGAATTAACAGGACTTTTTAAGTTAGACTTAATGTAAAGCATGTAAATAATTATTGAAAAAATATCAAGCAGCAATGTAATGCACACAGCTAATACACCACGTAACAACTGTCAAAAAGTCTGACAAGTACCTACCTGTCAATCAGCTTTAGTAAAGTGATGCTGCGTAATGAGTGCTTTACACTGCGGGCTGAATTATTTTGTATGGAATTTTTTTTTGGCGTAATTTAGGATAAAAACTAACTAAATACTCGTCTTAGGATCTTTATTAACCACCGTATAATTATTTGCTTGTATTAGACTTCCACACTGTATATATGTTAACCTTCAATTTTCATGAACAATGAATAATCTGAGTGTTAGTGTTCAAATATAGCGAAAATCGTACGTAGCGCTCTCACGCACGTCTGTCCCGATTAGCGCTGAATGGGTTAAAAATGTTAACCACTCTTAACTTGCACCACACTCCGTATGCATCGGTGTGAATATTTTTTACAGCGCCTATTACGAAGCGAACGTAACTATGGAAATCAGACGCTTTAATCGTTTCAACACGTGCCAACACACGTAGCACTAACACCGTGAACTGGAGATGATAGGGATCTTATATAATAACAAACTTCTGCCCGCGTCTCCGTCCGCGTGGAAACCCCCTTCCCTTAAGCCTTGTTCGGACTAGGCTAGTATTTTAGTGCGAGTCCATACAAAAGCTACTCGTACTTGCAGCAAATGTATGGACTCGCATTAAAATAGGCATTAAACAAGGCTTACTCGCGCGAGTAAAAGCGAGTAATAATTACTATGAGAGTACTCGCTACTCGCCGGCGGTGGGACCAGTGCCTTATAATCGCCTAATAAATATTATCAACCCTCACCCTATAATACCCTCATCTCCTATCTTAACACCTCTTAAAAAAGAAATCCCTAACTCCTAATCAGCAGAGTATTAATATCATCGCAGTTAACAAGAAAAAATCAATTTTCCCCCATCAAAGGGAACTTCCCCGAATTATTATCTCCCCGACCTCCCCGGGCGAAACTGGTGCAAACCGGATATTTTCAGTTTCGACTTTCGAGCGGATAGGGGAAGGAGGGGCAAGTTTGCTCTTTGAAACAAGCTGTTTAAGGTCGCGGAAAGATAATCAGGAACGCTTGGTAATTGTTCTCGTTTTAAACAAATTGAAGTTTATGAAGTGGTTACAATCATATTTTCTCAAATATGCAATGAAATATTGACGTTGTGTTCTTCATAATGGGCTTCGAAGTGTCACGTTTCGGGCGCAGCGACACGAGAGACCCGTAATGGCATTTCATACAAAATTTGAGGCATAGGCCTGCGACATGGTCTTTTTTAATTTCTATTCCACAATTTGTGGCACAGCATCACGGCGTTCAGCAAAATTAAAGTTTGATTTCTTTAAGTTTTTTTATTAATATCATTGCATGTTTGAGAAAAGCACTATTGTACATACATACATACATCGGCATCTGTAGTAATGTACTATTGTTTATTATTTTACCATTAGTATGAACTATTGCTGACTATTTTAATAAGATTACGTTGAAAGTAATATCAGCCTGTGTATCTGTATAAATAAATGTAAGGTAAAGGTAATCTCCGGAACTACTCTCATCTGGATGGCCTTGGAAATCCTACTTCCTACTAGTATTATAAATGCGAAAGTTTGGATGTTTGTTACTCAATAACACTCAAACGGACCGGATGCTATGAAGTTTGGCACGAAGAAAGTTTATATCCTGGATAAAAATATAGTATACTTTCTATCCCTGGTCCACGCAGACGAAGTCACGGGCGAAAGCTAGTAGGCCATTTATTTCTACCTAACTGCTTCAGAAGGAAGGTTAGGTACGTATTTGAACAAGAATAATTCTATATATTGATTTAAACTTTCACGATTCTCACACATTATTTATACTAAACGGGACTTAATCGCGTATAATTAACTTTTTATTTACCTCACTGAGGTCTCCCGACGTTTCGGATGTGTTGCAACATCCATGGTCACGGGACAACTGGCTTGAGCGGGTATCAACATCTTCTTGCTGCGCGGGTTTTCCGAACTACCCGCATTTGGTCTTTATTAACCACTTGTACACTAGGGTTGTCACCCGGCCGACACACAACACTAATAATATCCGTTGATATAACGGACGATGTTTTTTGACGCTGGCATTTACTTATGATAGGATTCCACGAAGATGAAATCTTAAAACCGTCGTCCCGGTTGAAATTACGATGTTTTCTGATTTCAACGGCTTCACGTATTTAAGTTAATTATACGCGATTAAGTCCCGTTTAGTATAAATAATGTGTAAGAATAATTCTATTTAACAGGCTGCAATCCAAACGGCTTGATGGTTTTTGACATATGAAATCGTGAGGCTATCTATATATGCAACAAGCTTCTGTCAAAATTTCATTTTTGGTACAAGCTTTTATGGCCGACTGTACTTTTCTGTATACCATCATCAACTACTCATTGAGACAATTCTCACGACCCCAAACTCAACGGGGTTACATCGGTTAAGTACTGAATTCCCATAGCCACCTTCTGTCTCCATATCAGATCAGCTCGATGGTACCATAATATTAAATTGTCATCCAAACCATAACTATACCCAAAAATTCAGCTCAATCGGTCACCGGTAAGTGGGTCAAATTTAACTTGCAAGATTTGATTACAGACAGACAGACAACGGGACAGGTGAAACTACATATAAGCTTGTAAAAAGCACTTGGTTTTGTTGTTTTTTAGGGTTCCGTACCCTAAGGTAAAAACGGGACCCTATTACTAAGACTTCGCTGTCCGTCTGACTGTCTGTCACCAGGCTGTATCTGAAGAACCGCGATAGCTAGACATTTGAAGTTTTCACAGATGATGTATTTCTGTTGCCGCTATAACAAAAAATACTAAAAACTAAATAAAATAAATATTTAAGGGGGGCTCAACGTGTTTTTTTTGCCATTTTGTCTGTCGCCAGGCTGTATCTCGAGAACCGCGATAGCTAGACAGTTGAAATTTTCACAGATTATGTATTTCTGTTGCCGCTATAACAACAAATACTTAAAACAAAATAAAATAAATATTTAAGGGGGCCTCCCATATAACAAACTGGTTTTTATTTTACAGTTTTTATAGATAATGGTACGGAACCCTTCGTGCGCGAGTCCGACTCCCACTTGGCCGGTTTTTTTTACTCAACTTCTCTTCTTGCGGAGCTGCCTGCGTTATTTGTAATAGGCGGGCTGACAGGCGGGTTGATTCAGCAAACATTATATAACTCAATTTCGTTAAATACGAGGGCTGCCTTTTAAGTTCTGTCGTTTGCAACCCTCCCGTGATTGCATAAAAAAGAACTAGTGTCACGTTAAAATATTTGAATTTAGAATTCGAAAACAAAAGAATGACTCGAAATCGGCCCAACCGTTTTAGTACAGCGTTCGTTCAAAGTTGACAAGTCAGTTGTGAAAATGGAAATTTCGAAGGAAAATTTACGTGCGATAATTTTTTACAACTTCAAAAGGGGCTTAACGCGACTTCAGTGCTTCGAAGAGTTGACTACGGTTTTCAATGATAAAGCACCATGCCTTCGGACTGTGGAACGCTGGTATTTAGAATTTCAACGTGGTTGCTCTAGTCTTGGTGATAGACATCGTGAAGATCGACCAAAAACAGCCGTAACCCAGGAGAACATTGATGCTGTACGGCAACTGATCATCGAAGATCGCCATGCGACATACCGTGAGATAGAAGCTTCCTTAAGTATTTCAGGGACCAGTGTTCACAGTATTTTGCATGATCACTTAGGCGTAAAAAAGTTGATGTCACGCTGGATACCACATTTACTCAGTGAAGACCAAAAAACGGCTCGCGTTCGATGGTGTCGCAAAACCCTGCGGCAATTCAACCGAGGAAACTCGAAACATGTTTACGACATTATCAGTGGTGACGAATCTTGGATATATGCCTACAATCCCGATTCTAAACAGCAGTCGACTGTTTGGGTGTTCCAAGATGAGCCAAAACCGACCAAAGTAATACGCTCACGGAGCACTTCGAAAAAAATGGTCGCCACGTTTGTGGCGAAAAGTGGCCACGTTGCCACCATCGTGCTCGAGGATCGTAAAACGGTTAATGCTGACTGGTATACCACTGTCTGTTTACCAGAAGTCATCGGCGAGTTTCGAAAAAATAACCCAAGACGTCGTATAAGACTGTACCACGATAATGCGAGCTCGCACACCGCCCGGCAAACTATTGCGTTTTTAAAAGAGCAAAACGTCGAAATTCTGGAACACCCGCCGTACAGTCCAGACTTAAGCCCTAACGATTTTTTTACTTTTCCAAAAATCAAGCAACGACTTCGTGGTCAACGGTACCAGACGCCTGAAGAAGCGGTTGAGTCATACAAAACGGCCATTTTGGAGACCCCGACTTCGGACTGGAATAAGTGTTTCGAAAACTGGTTCGATCGAATGAAAAAGTGTATTACATATCACGGTGATTACTTTGAAAAACAATAAATACCATTTAACACTTAAATTGTCTTTAGATTTTCCAAACGACACAACTTAAAAGGCAGCCCTCGTAGTACAGTTATATCCGTTTACCCACAAACTTCGCAACGCCCGCGGCATTGAATCGCTGGGCACAGATAGCGGTAAAATACGTCCAATTTTGATTTATAGACCACTAGCTTCTGCCCGCGACTCCGTCCGCGTGGAACTCGTTTATATCGCAGCTCCATACAAACTTTTACCCCTCCATTTCACCCCCTTAGGAGATGATTACGGAGATAAAAACTATCCTATGTTACTCTCCATCCCTTCAACTATCTCCACTTAAAAAATCACGTCAATTCGCCGCTCCGTTTTGCCGTGAAAGACGGACAAACATACAAACAAAGAAACACATACACTTTCGCATTTATAATATTAGTATGGACTAGCCTGGGACCCCTGTTCACAACTTATCTTATGATAGTAGGCGAATAAGAAAATGAAAATACCTTCTTTTTTATACCAGGTTGGTGGCAAACATGCTTACGGCCCACCTGATGGTAAGTGGTTGCCGTAGCCTATGGACGCTTGCAATTCCAGGGATTTTACATGCGCGTTGCCAACCCTTTAAGAATATACACCCCTTTTTTGAAGCACCCCATACCATAAATAATATTAAATACAAAAGACTCTGGAACAAATATCCGAACTACCGCCGCATAAATAAATGCCCTTACATTTTGTACTTATGCATTGTGATTTAGCTCCAAAGGGCCCCAGGGCGCGGTAGGGGAAGTGGTCGTTTAATAAAACGTCCGCTATTGATTTATTCCTTATAGCCTTCGTATACAAATAACATGGCACTAGAGTTAATCGGCGTATTTGGCGGCGGCTGAAAATCAGCGCTGGGCAACCCAGCCAGCAAATTCTGAGGTTGGTACCTTTGGCCAACATGATTTCAAAGTTTACAGATAATAATAATACTTACCTCCTTACTGGTATAAGCGTAGTTTAGTTAATACCTAAGATTATTGTTTTTTGATTGGTTTGTTACTCCATTCATGTTTTGGCAATAAAGTTTTTTTTTTTAATTATTATTATTTATCTGGCATCGTGGATGTGGGTGCTAAGACCGCGAAGCTAAAGTGGGACTGGGCTGGACATGTCTGCCGGATGCACGCGGAGCGATGGGCCAGATTAGCCGCCGAATGGCTTCCACAAGATGGCTTCCGAGGTAGAGGCAGACCGAAAAGGAGATGGCGGGACGACCTTGATACGTTTTGCACAGATTGGCGAACAGTAGCAAAGGAGCGAGACGAGTGGCGGAAAAAAGGGGAGGCTTTTGCCCAGCAGTGGGACACAATTTAAGCTATTAAAAAAAAAAAAAAAAATATTTACATCAACTTCAATTCAATGAGCCCTTCATTTTGTCAGTAGAGTACAATGCCCAATGGTACCTACTATTTAAAGAGCGTTTGAGGCTAGTGGTTCGATAGAACGAGACGACGCTCCAATCTTGTCACTTATCGCGTGATAAGGCCGACCATGATACGGGGTCTGTAAAGGAGAACAGCTTGACAAACGGACATACGAAAGAATTTTGGCCCAACTTGAAGCTCGGAACTTCGTTCGCTTTGCTCCCTCGTTCAATGAGCCCACTTATACGTACTAACTTGTTGTTTTTGTGTTTTTATTTTTATTTTCTCTTTGTGTTTTAGTACACGCTATAAGTTTGCCTATCTCGTTCTGCCTACCTTCCGCTCTATTGCTCAAAGGTTAGCTGGAAGAGATCCCTTATAGTATTTTCTTTAACCGTGTACAATGCTTACATACATACTTACCTTTAATTTGATAAAATACTCATTTGTTGTATAGTTTACTTTCTTACTTTTACTTCTATCCAGTACACAGTCGACGTCAAAGATATGTATACATTTTCGCTACATTACGATGGAATAGGATTCAAACGTGTAATAGTTATTTACGATACAAGTGCCGAAAATAGGAAATTACCTATTCGCACGTGTATCGTACAACGTTTTACAGTACATATGGCTCTTTAAACTTTCGACATATGCACGGAAAGTGCTCTTTTCCGCACTAGTGCGGGAAAGTGGCACCATGTGTACTAGTTATTTATGCTACAAGTGTGGAAAGTAGGTGATTTCCGACGAGTGTCATTTTTATACATGAGCGAGTGAAGCGAGCGAATGTATAATTCGACACGAGTCGGAAATCATCTTTACGCGCGTGTATCATACAACATTTTACTATGCCTTGTGTGAGGAAATATATTAAATGTTGAAATGTTGGTTTAAATATATCTAGGTTAAAATTGAAGAACCCAGGTAGATTGTCAGGTACCTACTTATTATCTGGAATTGCATTTAAAACTTCTTCACATCTTTTGCTGTCAAGCTTATTCACTTAAAAGTTAAAACCATTGTATTGTGGTTTTGGAACACAATTAATTTTGAGTAACTCAATATTATATTAAACAACATAAAGACGCTGTACCGTCGTAGTTCTAAGAAACATACTGACACTATTGAAACGCAATAAATCATTATTATTGATTACTCACTTTCACTCGACCTTTTTAACATATTTACATAAAATAACTAACACAAAACTCACAATAAACAACAATGGCGGGCTTTTAGATACATGCGCGGTCAACATTATGCGCATTGCGCATGTGCAAGCCGCCATACTGTCGTATTGTAAAAGGCATAAGAAAGATATGCGTTCAGCCAAACACATAAGTGAATATTAAAAATTAATGTATTTACTGACCAAACTCAAAATTAATAAACCTTAATACATCATTTTATACGTTATTAGTATTTATGTAACTTTTATATGAAAGAAAACGTGTAAGTAATTGAAATATTTGTAAAACTTTTCTCGAGTAATAAAAACTCTTTGTCGGGCTGACGACGGACTTGAAAATTAAAAAAAAAATTAAAAGTAAAAAGCACTAGTGCGAAAAAGTGGCACTTTCCGCACGATTTTAGTGCTTGGAAAACGCTTGTAAACATGTTTTCGACACCGACCGCTTACCTGCCTCGCCGCATTAGTGTAACCACCACCACTCAATAGCCCGCATTACACGCATCGGATTTTGTAACCACAAATTCAGATGCGTTTGGAATGGTAACCTGATTCGTATGTAGGTATGTCAACGTGTGGCTAACCTGTGTCTTGTGTACAATCAATTATTTACATAGTTCCAAGTTACCAACTTCACGATCTGTCGCTTTGCACGGCATACATACCTGTAAAAATTAAAAAGATGTATTAGAAATATCCTGAGCACAAGGAGATTTAATTTCGCAACGAATCTAAATAGACATACTAAATGAAACTAACAAAAACTAAAAGTTAAATAAATTGCCGAAAGACTTGTTCCGATCCATATTTCACATGTTATAAACCTAACATGTTATCCAGCTATGACTCATTTTATATGTATTTAAAAAGTCCAACAACTCAAGTCTTTTATTTACAGCATTCAATTCTAGTATCTAAGCTTATATCAATTAGCGGCATAATCGCCTGCACAACGAAATACATTTCAGTCACTTAGCTCTCAGATACTAGAATAATAAATGCCGTCAGTAGGGCTAACTCTAACGATATCTATACAATTTTGAACTCTATTCGCGGTACATAAAGTCCAAAATAAATACACGTAGACTGAAGCATCCGTGCATCCTCACTACTCTGATAATTGCGCACTAAAAGAAAACAAAGGCTGGATATGTGGAGGTATTTTTTTATGCGAACGAGGGAGAACAGTAACGTCAAATCCAGATGATGACGTCATACAAAGCGAGTGCGGAAAGAAAATAATACACGCAGATAATAATAATAAATACTAGCTTTAGGCCTTCAATAAAACCTATTTGACGCAACTTCCAGATCCAAATCACTCCTTCGGGAAATTACAAGATAGGCACAAAGGGTCTAGCCGCAATCCTATAGTGAAACTGCCCCTGGCTGAAATGTATAGCTTTCTTAGGTGCGTTTATTTGTCTTATTATAAGATATCATTTTACCAAATTTCAAGTCTAGAATCACCTTCAAAACGTTTTTTTTTTTAGCCAATCTAATGGTTTGATTTCTTTGAAATTTAGAGGTTGCATATACCTAATAGTAATTAATAAAAAAAAAACAAGGTTGTAACTTTTTTTTAAAGGCTTAAAAAACGATTTTTTTATTTTTATTTTTTTTATATTTCTGAGATAGGGACAACCTCATTTTTTTGTTATTTAATGTAGAATATAATATTGCGTTACATATATTTTTTCTAAAAAAATCCATTTGGGGCAACAGGGTAATGCATATATACACAAATGTCTAACTAATGCATATATACACAAACCCTTCATTCAATATTAGGTAGAATATCTAAACTTTATCTCAAATAATATATATACGAGTATATGATTATGTGTATGTCCATACAAAAGCTTGAAAATGCACACTAACCGAAAACTAGGCACATATTCGGCGCGAAAAAAAGGTAGGTCAAAATTCCTATATACGACTAGATTTTAATAAATAAATAATAATAAATAATAAATAAATATTAGGGGACAATTTTACACAAATCGACCTAGTCCCATAGTAAGCTCAGTAAGGCTTGTGTTATGGGTACTAGACGACGATATATATAATGGATATAAATACTTAAATACATAGGAAACTTCCATGACTCAGAAACAAATATTCATGCTCATCACACAAATATTTGCCCTTACCGGGATTCGAACCCAGGACCTTCACCTTCGTAGGCAGCGTCACTACCCACTAGGCTAACCGGTCAAAATTAATATTACCCAGTATGGCGTTAAAAGGCTAATAAGTGTGGCTGCATATCCCGTGTCTAATTAAATTTATGAATCCCCCATCTAACTAAAGCCGTAAAGCGTAAAGTTAGTAAATTCAACGAATGCACACAGTGGACGTAATTGCTTAAACGTCGGCGTCATGCTTGTTTTGGTGCATCGTTTAATTGGTTTGTAGTTTTACGCACACAATGCTTTTTAGGTGGTCGATGTAAAATAACAAAACATGTGTAGGCTTTTGTTGTGGTTCACATTTTTAACGATAACTATAGATGTGTTGTGATGTGTGTGGGCTGAAAAAGAATTGATGATAGGTCGTATCGATATGTCAAAGAGGTTGCCTGGGATCGGAGTTGAGATGGAGAGCCTACTTTGAGCTACACCGACAAGAGCTTAGTTCTTAAATAAGAAGAGGTGAAGACAAAATGTGTAATACCTAATTATCAATGCTCATACCCTTCAACCATTAGAGGAGGCCTATGACAAGCAGTGGGACAACAGCAGTTATACAAGATCATATCAGCCGAAAGACGTCCACTGCTGGACATAGGCCTCCCCCAAAGAGTGCCACAGTGACCGGTCCTGCGCCACCCGCACGTAATGATGACGCGGACGTATTTAATTATTAAAATATGATACTAAGTAATTAATCTGTTTTACTGTTCGATTTATTATCGATAGTACCTATTAATTTTATTGGACAACAGTGTAAGTGGCGTAATTGAGAACGTAAAATGTTGCATGTTATGTGTTTGTGTGCTATTTTTGTTCGGTCTAGCGACTCGTACATGGTGTCGTCATTGATGTATTGCTCTCAGAACTATACGTATGTACCCTCGAAACAAATTATTTAATTAAATATTTTTGTTTCTCGTGTTATTTTTAACGAGGAAGTTACCCCGATCATTTTTATGAACGATATGATACAGAGAAAGAATATAATGGAAAAATAAACCATCTTCGTCTGTTTTTCCATTATATTCTTTCTCTGTATCATATCGTTTATACGTATGTAGTTCGGTGGATGATCTTAATAATTATTACATAGCCTGCAGTTCCCCACTGGTAGACAATAGCCTCCATCTTTTCTTTCCAGTATTTTATCGATCCTGTACGTCTGGCACAACTTGCTGCTCTGTCGCTTCCCGCGCGACTGAGCGTCGCTTATCTCACCCGCTCCGTGCAAATCAGAAAGAGGAGGGTAGATCTTTCTCTACTCGCGTCGCGGCGCGGCGTCAGTTGTGCTAGCCCCGCTGAGCTTCCTGTGACCAATCTCTTGGAAACGGGTCTAGCTCTTTCGGCCATATTTATCTATAAATGAGAAACCATGGGGGTGCGATTTTTCAATCATGTTTCTACGCTTTTGCGTGACGATGAGGATTCATAGTACATTGTTGTAAAGGCTGGAAAATGGGCAATAGATGGACGAGTGGGTTCGAGGAGACCTCGAAGGAGACGAGTCCATCTATTGCACTTTTGGCCGAGACATTACATAGTGCTTTTCACGCCTACTGCGAGGAAATTGCAAATAATTATACCTAATTAAAGATCATAATATGAAACACTGTAGCGCGGCCGGTTGCGTGACGGAGGGCACCGAGCCGGGCCGCCCCGCGCGGTGCCCTCCGTCACGAGCGGGGCGGGGGCGGGGGCAGGGGGAGCTGTGATTGGGCGAATCGCTGTTCAAACTGTCCAACAATAACATTGTTGGACAGTTTGAACTCATAGTTGGCCTGTTCGTACGATGTCCAACTAACCCAAGCTTTGAAGCCTGTTTTCTGACCATCTTTTGCCACTTTTCCGAGCAGTGGCGTGAAAAATATATTGTTATCGTTTTCGAGACTATATAAGGAGCAAGGAATTGTATGATTTAATTATTTGGACGACGAACGGCTAAAACAACCAAGTAATCACGGTGTAATACCGAAGCCACAAAAGTTCTCTCTTTGTCTCTGTCGAGCAAACGACGTCGGCGACGCGAGAAAGAAAGAAAGAAAGAAAATAATTTAGGAATAGGCGAGAATAGGCGGAACACGAGTATCTACTAAATGTTGCAGCTTTGTCGAGCCTTCGTCACTGCGGCTTATGTTGTGCTAGTGATTGCAGAAAATCGCTATTAGCGGTATGAAGAATGGAGACATCAAGAATATTGAGTTGACATGTACATGAATTATGCATACAGTTTTTACTAGTAGGTACTGTAAATCGTTTTGCAAACTATAAACCGATAAAATACGATGCCTGTAAAGTTAATATAGCAATAAAGGTTAGTATGGCACAGCAGTAAATAGCCAGTACCGAGTGGCACGAACAGTGCGTGCGGCGAGCGGTGGTGCAAGCGATAAGCTACGAGCGGTAGCGGGAGCAGTTCGTCGTGTGAATGATAATGAATGACCAATTTATTGACTATATAAAAGATACACAGAATACGGTAATTACAACCTAAATAAAACACATTATTCACATAAGTACTCAAAATGACTTATGAAAATACTCGGATATCATCATGCCTCAATTTGTTTTTGCAATCGAAAAGTTTCCGACTTGTCAAAAACCGTTTGCTAGTTTGCATTTAGTCTACCTTTTTAATTGACACTTACTCGCTTAAACCAAAGCGTGACTTTACCCCTATCGGAAGCGTGTACAGTGATTATTTTTTTCCTAACAAACGGACAGATTTATGTCTGGCTTTTTAACAGTAATTGGAAACGAATAACAAGTTCGACAATTAATGTTACTATGTATCAATGAAAGTATATTTGGGTTTGAATTCCACGTGTGACTGCTAATAAATAAAGTGTCATAGAATCAATCTACAGACCTAAAGAAAAGTAGTTGGAATATGCTCTGTTGACCTTAGCAAATGTGAATAGGCTTAGTTCGTATGGTCATGGGTTGGTGTTGTGTTAGGCATAGGCATCTTAAGAGGTGTAGCTGGGATTTTAAATTAAAATAAAGTAACCCAGCAGATACCCTACGAATAACTATGTATGTAACATACATTATCAGTACTGTGCAAGCGTTTACAAAGTTTTATAACGGTTACTTGCTTTGATTGCCTATAATTGCAAGCGATTCGATTATATAACTCACTTCCTCTTGATTTACACCTCTTTCATATATACTTAACCTAGTATGTATGTTTATGTTTACTACATACTAAGGTATAAGAATTTTGTTTTGTTCCTTCAGCTGTCAACACGGCGAATCCTCAAACATATCAAGGACCCTTTGGAGTTGCATGCGTCTATATGCTGCGGTGTCCGCTTACCATCTGGTGGGCCGTACGCTTGTTTGCCACCGTCTTTGCATAAAAAAAAATAAAAAAATTACGCTTATCTGTCTATCTGTCTATTACCTCTTCACGCTTAAACAGCTGCACCGAGTAGGATGAAATTTGGTATGGAGATAGTTTCCCGGGAAAGGGCATAGGATAGTTTTTATCCCGGAAATCATCCCTTAAGGGGCCAAAATGGGGGGTGAAAGTTTGTATGGACCTGCGATGTAATCGAGGTCCACGCGGTCGGAGTACAAAAGCTACGAGTAGTATGTACTTATATATGGCAAGAAATGTCGTCCAATATATGCTAGCTCGATACAAATTAAAGGCGACGGGTGCAAGCTAGAATCCGATAGTGTGAATAGAACGTTACGTCGGCTGGCACACCATGGTTAAAGGTAAAAGATGGAACCTGTTCGCAGTTGGCAGCAGCTAACGACGTGTCGCAGCGGCACGACTGCTTTCTATGTATTTGTATGACGGCGACGCCGGCGACGTGTCACTAGCCGCGAAGAACATTTCATAGAAATACATAGAAATCAGTAGTGTCGCTGCTTCACGTCGTCTGCTGCTGCTGTCTGCGGTCAGGTTCCAACTTGGACTTTTACGCGACAACTGGGGCTTCTAAACAGGCCACATTTTTACGGCAATGTGTGGCCGGCAAGTACCTATGTGCATCTTGCTCTAGCGTACAAAGTCAGCGTAAGACAGTAATAGTTGCCAGCCAGAAATTGCAGGAAAATGTGGCCCGTTTAGAAGCCCTACGCGAATCTTATGATTATACAGCCATAAGCAAAACGATATCATACGACAGAGATGCAGTGACCATTTCTGGTGATGAGAGACTTGTATGAACGAAAACGATACTGTTGGCAAGCAAACTTCACAACAAACACGTGAAAACAAACTCAACGGAAACCAATAAATAAAGTAAGCAAATAAAATAGCTCTCACAAACTAACGTTTCACACATTGAATACAAAATCATCCCACCCCAGAGGCGCAACTTTGATTCTCTTAAACTATTTACAACATTCTAAGATGAAAAAGCAATCCGATTACTAACTTGTTCGTTTGCGCAGGGTTGTCAACACTTGTCAACTAATAATATAACAGTAAAAGTTATCTTTCCGTATATTTATAGTTTCTATTTGTGAAATAAATATAATATAATAATAGTTAACTATTCTTGTTAATTAAGTTTTTTTTTTAAGTACAATCCTTAGTTTCATTTCCACCTTCTAATATCATCAAACTTGATACTATCATATTGACATCTATATATTAAACATACTTGTATAGTTTCAAATCCATACTACTAATGAAAGTGGTTGAAAATCGACTTGAAACATTTGATTACATTACAAACGAATACGCACATATTTAGCTACAAAAATATACAGGGTGTCCCATAAGTGGCACGTCACAGTGACACCGGAGGTAGGTCAGCTAAAGAGGGACCTAACCAGCCTAACATGACCCCAGTAAAAGTTGCATGGTTTTCGAGTTATTACCAAATTACGTTTTTTTAGTGAATTTTCACCTTTTTTAACATTATCAGGGTCAGAATTCTGCTGGAAAGCTCTCGAAGCTTATTTTTTTTGTTGTAATGAAATCTTAAATAGTTATTTAAGATGACATGAGTATGATTCTGTCAAAAAGTTATGTGGATTTCCGTAAAATAATGGATAAATCTTGATTTCAATTGCTAGCAAAACGAGAACTTCGACTTTGGACACCTGCTGTGAAAAAAAAATCCTTGAAACAAAACGAGCAAGTAACATCAAAAAATTGGGCATGTTATGCAGATTTAGAAATGGTACAATACACGAATCTTATGCCCATAAAACTAGGTAATTTTCATCATTTTACCGATGCCCTACTTAACTAAGTTGAAACTAGGAACCCCGCTAGCCGTCCCTATTAGGTAAAAATTCGTCCTCTTTTACCTGAGAGCGACTTATTGCCAGGTCCACGAGAGGAAAAGAGATAGAAACAATGTTTATTACCCTTTTGAAGGACATCGTTCGCTTCGACTCTGGCACACGTGTCGATTTCTACCTGAACCCCCACATAACTAGCTTTGTTCTGTCTCTCTTTATCTACTTGGTAAAGAAAGGGATGGATAGAGTGCTTTGTTCGATCATGTAGCACGAGCAGCGATGGCCCTGCAAACCAAATCAGTTCGTTACCTTGCGTTTCGTGCGATCCCCGTGTTCTCCGTGTCTCTGTTTTCGTGTGTTCCTTAACTAAAATCGACTTGGCATTTCTCTGGACTCTGATTTACTCTTTATTTGTGGAATAAAGTGACAACTCGGCACTCTATCGGACACTGATTTGTGTATGCAACCATGGCGAATCACAATCTCCAGTTTACTCATAGTGAGTACGCTGACATGCATTTAATCTACGGCGAAACCAGGCGTGTTTCAAATCGAGGCAATGTGAGTTACAATGCAAGATTGGCTGCAAGGTTGTACTTGGAACGATATCCGAATCGTAATCCTACCAACTACGAAGTCATATTGAGAACTGCAAATGCTTATCGCGAGGGCAGACTACCAGGGACGAGTAGCCGATCTGGAAGACCTCGAACGATTGACGACAACGACGTTTTAGAAGAAGTGCGAGCGGAGCCAGGAACTTCAGTGCGAAATATTGAACGCCGTACTGGAGTCCCCAAATCCTCGGCACAACGAATTTTGAACAGGAACAAATACCATCCCTTCCACATTCAACGCGTACAAACTCTACAGCCGACTGATTATGCACTGCGTGTTGAATTTTGTCGAAAAATGATACAAAAGTGGAGAGAAAATCCCAACTTTTTTAATGAAGTGTTGTGGAGCGATGAATCGGCCTGCAGAAGGGACGGATACACCAACTTACATAATATCCATAGCTGGCAACTAGAAAACCCGCACGAAAAAAGAGAAGACCGGTCCCAATACCAATTCAAAATCAATTTGTGGACGGGAATTTTTAACGGCCAAATAATAGGACCGGTCGAGTTGCCAGCTATTTTAAACGGGGCAAACTACCTGGAAATGCTTCAAAATGACCTGCCAGGATTATTGGAAGACGCGCCGTTGGAACTCAGGCAGAGGATGTGACTCAGCGGGTTCGCGAGCACCTCAGCAACACATTCCCCGACAGGTGGATTGGGCGATTAGGACCCATACTGTGGCCACCGCGATCCCCGGATTTGAATCCACTGGATTTTTTTTATTGGGGATGTTTAAAGGACAAAGTGTATGCAAAACCAATAAGAAACGTGGAAGAATTGCGTGAACGCGTATTCGACGCAGCCCGGACCATATCGGAAATTAGTTTAAGAAAATTGAATCGTAATTTTATAAAACGGTGTCATTTATGCATTAGAGTCCGAGGGAAACAGTTTGAACATTTACTATAAGTTAGATTTAAGAATTAAATAAATAATCGAAAGTTAAGTCTGTTTTTAATTAATATACCTTTTTTAGTAGGGCATCGGTAAAATGATGAAAATTACCTAGTTTTATGGGCATAAGATTCGTGTATTGTACCATTTCTAAATCTGCATAACATGCCCAATTTTTTGATGTTACTTGCTCGTTTTGTTTCAAGGATTTTTTTTTCACAGCAGGTGTCCAAAGTCGAAGTTCTCGTTTTGCTAGCAATTGAAATCAAGATTTATCCATTATTTTACGGAAATCCACATAACTTTTTGACAGAATCATACTCATGTCATCTTAAATAACTATTTAAGATTCCATTACAACAAAAAAAATAAGCTTCGAGAGCTTTCCAGCAGAATTCTGACCCTGATAATGTTAAAAAAGGTGAAAATTCACTAAAAAACGTAATTTGGTAATAACTCGAAAACCATGCAACTTTTACTGGGGTCATGTTAGGCTGGTTAGGTCCCTCTTTAGCTGACCTACCTCCGGTGTCACTGTGACGTGCCACTTATGGGACACCCTGTATACTTAAATGAACACCATTAAGGTTAAGTAAGCTCCGTGAAAAATAAAAAATCTTTAGCCCGTAAGTAAACGAATCACGTGTGATGTGTGATGCAAACGCATAACCAATTAACTAACATCTCGTTAGCAAATTAGCTATTAATTAATTAACATGGTGTTTTAACATCGCCAAGCTGACAACCCTAAGTAGAAGCACGGGCGTTGAGGGAAATATGTTTACTTTGATGGGAGGAAAGTAATCAAACGAACACCTAGTAATAATTCCGAAGTTTATCAGGAATTTGACGAAAAATAAACAGAGAATCAGTGAAATGTGATACACGAGATAGGTAATTTACATTTCGCGGTGATATTTTCGATATCTCAATGCCAATTTATACTTGAAGATACTACTTTATTTTTACTTTACGGGACTCAGTCTTGTTAATAACTTATAAATTTACCTCGATGAGGTCTCCTGCCGTTTCGGATGTGTCACAGCGTGGTCGCGGGACGACTAGCTTAAGCGGGTATCATGAACATCTTCTTGCTACGCGGGATCTTCAAACTACCCGCACTTTGTCTTTATTAACCACCAGCACGTCTAGCACACGACGGCCGCGACATACTCTCGATTTTTATCGCACTATACCTCTTGTTCTAAGTGGTCTAATAAGTGAGAGACGGATAGTGCGAGAAAAATCGAGAGAGCTCGCGTGCCGTCGCGTGCTAGCCGTGCTGTACGGTCTTAGGGTAGCTACAGATTTCTACAGAAGAGCTACACACCGCGTTGCCACAATATATTGCAACAAGCAGATGAAGGAAATATGAGCCTTCCGTCCGTGACGGAAGGCTCCTATTTCCTTCTTCTGCTTATTTAAGAGCTAAGCTCTTGTCAGTGTAGCTCAAAGAAGGCCCTCCATCTACTCCGATCCCCGGCAACCTCTTTGACATCTCGATACGACCTAGCTCTGCTCCTATGAAACTAAATTAATAACTGGTCTTAAAATTCCTGACGGCTTACCATAAACAACCTACTTCATTTGGATGAGTAATGGTTTATTTGCCGTCACATCATACTAATTCAGTTGCGACACTTACTTAGATTTGTATACTACCATCTCGCTTGGTCGTGGTATTATTATTATGATAGCTAACAACAGTGCGAATTGGGCAGCACCCCGCGCGACAAAGCAGCCCTATTTAGGGAGGCACTGCTTTCCTCGCTCAGCCGAGGAGGGAGCTAAGAAAGGTGCTCCATCCAGTACAGCTTCGTGGGTGGGGTATTAACCTGTCCAATTTGCGCTCGTACCTTTGCAAAAAAGATAGGATATGCAAGCCACATGAGAGCGCACCAGAGAGTAGAACAACAACACTCAAGTCATATCTAATCGATGATATCAAGTCCAGATCACACAGTCGCTGTGGCCGAAATCGGTCATGACATTAATTATAATAATATGATAGCTTACCCTGAGTATTATATGTTGGTCCCTGTGTACGCTACTGTCACCCGGGAGACACCACACTAATAATGTCCGGTGATATAATAATATACGATGTTTTGTATGGTCCGTTCATACAATCGAGTTCTATGTATAAACGCCCGCTCGTCGCCCCGCTGCCCGCTGGCGTCTAAACCGCGGCCTTATAGAGGTCACATAAACCTGTATGGTTATCGCAAGGCGGCGCGCGAGCCAAATCGAAAACGAGACGAATATCCGTGTCATTAGAAGTGTTCTCATGAATGAACAGACGAATGGTCTATCTCGCCGCGATACATCTCGCGCGCCGTCTCGTGATAACCGTGCGGAGCAACTAGAATTGTTTCAGTAATCAGTATTCTCCATAACCCCCCCGTCCACTACACTTTATTCATAAATTAAAATCCACAAGCATTATTATTTTAAATTTAAATTCTTATCTCAAGCGAATGTTGCTCAAAGTTAATTTCAGTATAATTTAGCGTTTGAAAAATTAAATGCGATGTTAATCCCGGGCTATGCCCGCGGGAAATCCCGTAAAAACACGTCATGCTGGAGCAAATCCAGCGTCCGTTATGTACAGTCGGCTTCGAATTTACTATTCAGCCTGCAATATGCATTCAAGATTTTATTTCATAGTTGTGACACGCAAGTTTGTCGTTGTTTTCGTACAGAAATCATTCCGGTTTATTTTCTGTATGTACGTATCGTCCAAAATTGTTTAAATTGGACGTCAAAACGACGGACAGGTAGCATTTTATATAGTTCCACGTGGCAAAGCTAGATAGGCTAGAAAGGCGCATAATTACTGGGCGTGTTGAAGGAAAGAGGAACAGAGGTCGCGTGCCCAGGAGGTGGACAGATGTAGTCCAAGAAGTTACGGGGTCCACACTAAAGGCAACGATACAAAAGGCTCAAGATCGAACGGGCTAGAGAGCAGTGGTCGAAAGAGCCACCCATAGAAGTCACGACCCCCAGACACGTCCGGCCAAGAAGAAATAAAAGAGGCAAAACTATAAATACTTAAAACATAAGGAACATCAGTTACTTACTCGAAAAGAGACATCTTAGTTACATACACACTTCGTAAAGATTCATACTACATTTCATTCAATTCAGATTTAGCGGTTATCTCTACACATGCGTTAGAGCGCTAAGGGCCTTTTTACTACATACGGACATTAAGTTAGCTGCGTAGCGCTACGAGCGTAGCGTGGTGAAAGGGTCAACACCACTAGTCGCTTTCCGCTACGTAGGAGGAAAACCAAGGGATCGGCTAAGAGCGTCGCGCGTAGCGATTCTTGGCAGTAAAAGGGTTAAGGAATGTTTTATACTAGAACTGAAACTGTATACTGCACTCGACGCAAACTGGCTGTACAAGAATAAATTAGTGAACCTCGTGTTTCATTTAACCGGCAAGCTTGCACGGTAATATTTACGGCTAGAATAACAAGCGGGGTGGCCAGGGCTCGGGCCTCGCGGGAAATCCGGAACAAAAACCGCTGCCTGTCACTTCGGATTAGGGTAATTCCGGGGTAGATGACCATAAGGGGGAGATGGCCCATCGAAAGTTTTCATGGAACCAGTGACTTAATTTCGTAAGTTTTTGTTTATTTCGCTTCGCTTTGTGCGTGGGAGCACGGGTGCAATTAACAATTAGGCGAAAAAAAGCACAAAGTAAGTAAAATCTTCTTTGATTGTTTAGACTAGTGTCAATATTTTTTGGAGAGGTCATGTTATACCAGGTTATGATGTTAGTTTCTCAAAATAATGCTGTTTTTTGTATTTGTTGCAAAGTATACGAGTGTCCCATTGTTCTAAGGTCAGATTTTGACAAGTCGTGTCACGACTTGTTTTTATTTTACGTGTGGTCATCTCTCCCGCAAGAAAAGGAGAGATGGCCACTGGCTAGTTTTAGTCGGTATGCCATATGATGCTGAATGTGTGTCAAAGAAGAGTATATAAAAGGAGAGGATAAAACAATCCAGGAAAGCTAACGAGAAAAAAAATATCCAAAACTGCCAGCTTGGTGTGTGAACGAAAGAAACTACCGCGGCTGTGGGGATAATTGCCTATTATAAGTTATCTTCTTCGAAGACTGGTTTCAGTGTAGTTTTGGCTACCTAAGAATTGCACCGAATTCGAGGACACGTGCTCACCCGCACGTGTCAATATTTTTTTTAACGAAAAACATACAAACTGAGAGAGTTAAGGTATGGTCATCACACCCGTACACCTTGGGAGAGATGGCCAATCGTGTTTTTTTTTCAACAGTGTTTTTCGATGTGATTTATATAGATATTATACTTTTTTTGTTTAATAATCCAAAGTTAATTAACCAAAGTTTAATAAATCATGAAAAATGTATTCGTGATGTGTAAGCTTTTATTTTAACAGTGTTCCAAAAAAACTATGGCCAACTACCCCGGACTTACCCTATGTACAGTTGAACTAGTGGAGGAGTAACAAATGTTTTCTTTGCGACTAGCTGTTTTTCGTATTTAACCTGCTTCTTTTCATGTTAAATGCAAGGAGGTACAAGTTTTGAAGATGAGAGTCTTGATTCTACGTACAAAGTTTTATACAATTAAGATTTATATTTCAATTGTTTATAATATAGTTCTATATTCTATATGGCAGCGAAACGTGGACAATGACACAAAGGGACCGAGAAAGACTGGATGCGTGTGAAATGTGGTGTTGGAGACGGATGGAAGGTATAGGCTGGACTGAGGGAGTAACAAATGAGGACGTTATACCCTTTTCACGAAACAACTTATTTAATTAAATATTTTTGTTTCGTGTTATTAGTCGTGTTAGCAGTTTAGCGTTAATAGAAAGGTCGCAGGTTCGAATCCTGTCGGGGGCTACAGACGAAGATGGTTTATTTTTCCATTATATTCTTTGATGATCGGGGTAACTTCCTCGTTAAAAATAACACGAAACAAAAATATTTAATTAAATAATTTGTTTCGTGAATAATTTGTTACAATGTACACCAGCGCCATCTCTCTCGCTAAGTCCGAAACTACCTGATATGGTTCGATTAGAATGGAGCGAGCGCATAGCTCGCCCATTAGAGTGGTGCCAAGACTGTGAAACAAGTCTATAACTCGATACAGAGAGGGCGCTAGTCTTAGCGGGAATATAGTGGAAAAATATACAACTTGCGTCACTGTCCTCGTAGCTCAGTTGGTAGAGCAGTCTAGCGTTAATAGAAAGGTCGCAGGTTCGAATCCTGTCGGGGGCTACAGACGAAGATGGTTTATTTTTCAATTATATTCTTTCTCTGTATCATATCGTTTAAATGAGGACGTTTTGAGAAGGGTAAAACAGAAGAGATCGATTTTGAACACCATCAGCACCAGAGGGGGGAAAATATTGGTCATTTGATACGGCACGACAACTTCTTTAAAACCATAATGGAAGGAAAGATAGAAGGAAGGAGAGGCAGGGGCAGACCACGACGCAGTTATATGGACCAAATAAAGGAAAAAGCTGGCGTCGTGTCGTATCAGCAAATCAAAGGGCTGGCGTACGACAGAGAGAGATGGAAAATACTCCACCGACAAGAGGATAACTCTGTAATTAATGATGATTCTATATGGGACCCCATGTAAAATTTTGCGTGTATTAGAGTTAAATGCTATTTTTATCGCAAAACACCTGGCATGTTGCAACAGCAATCTCACATTTCATATTTAATCAACCACACTCAAATCGATTCATCCGGTTGGGAGCTACAATATGCCAGACTGACACACAGATACACATATAAAACTTATAACCCCTCTTATTCGTTGGGGGTTAAAAATTTGGATTTTAATAAGCAGTATATTTAAGCTACGCCGTTTATTCTCCTTTAATAAAAAATGTTTCAAATATCTTTATGACAAAATTGTAGTCTATGCCAATTTAGTTTCTATTTAAATCATAGCGTGTCAAAATTGCATTCGAAACCGTTAATCAACCACGAGAATAACATACCGGTACGAAGTTATGATTAAATTATCATATCCCTCGAGAACATAGGTTTTAATTCGGAACTTGAATGAAATGGATACGGGTATAGTCGGCTAACTTTTTATAACCAGTATTCACGTTAACAGACAACTCGCTTGATGCAAACCAATATAATTAGGACCTTCGATGACTCGTGGTCGCTGCGAGTTGTAAGGTCAAGATAAAATAGGTGCGAGGTGACGCGAAATTGGAAGCGGATTGTACAGCGGGGTCGTTCGTTCGGTTCGGTCATAATTAAATTTAAACTTTTCGGAATATATGGGATAGATATTTTTATTACCTATTATTATTTTCACATGTCCCGGTAGATTAAATCTGGCGTTATTTATGTCACCTATTTTCCGTGTTCAAAATTATATAAAATAGCTAAAAAATCGTCCCGAGTACGTTCTCCAGTCTGCTCGTCACCCATACGGTCTACTTACATGAGCATCGGAGTGTTGAGAAATTCGTTTGAGACTTAAAGATCCATTACGGGTCGTTGTGCCACAGCAGTACGTAAATTTAAGTAAAAAATAAGTCTGAGAACATTTGGAGATATATTGTTACTTATGTCATTCATAAAGGTACATAAGGTGAAGGAAGTAGCATTGATTACTCATTGATGAATGATCAAAGTATAGTGCGGACGGCGCGTTTAGTTTAACGTCGTGACAACATTTTGACGTGAACTCTACTAACACAATTAAACGTTGCTTTAGCTTAGCATCTAACTATGTATCAAAGCCACGAGGCACATGAGACTGTGTATAAAGATGTCAGATGCAATTTCCGCAGCTAGCATGCGGTGCATTATATTATGAATAACACCCCGGGGTGCCGGGAAACTCGGCTTTCGTCCCTGTTACAGTTAAACCTGAACGGGTCTAGTTAAACAAAATACTGCGGTTTAGTTATAGTTGTGCAGGTACATTTAAGGCGGGTTGCATCAAGCCCAATTAACAGGCCGGTGGACAATGAATATGCTACACAAACCACAAACGCTTTCTGGAAGAGCGCTTAAGCGATAAGACCGCTTGTTGTTGACCTCTACAATTATGTTTGTAAAAAGAGTATTTGCACTGTATGGCGTCGGCCGCTGTCATCTCATGAAGAATCTGTCAATATCCTATATACCATCAGATTTTAACGGACGCGACTTATGATTACCGACGATTTGAAACCACCGACCCTTAGGGTGTGTTGCAACTTACGATTACTGGCCGATCAACGTTAACTATGGCACAGGCAGCTGTCACCTGTCAAACTTTCCATACATTCAGATTTTAACGAACACCGCTTACAATTACAGACGGTTTAGTGCAACCCACCCTTAATAGCTAGCGCTGTTAGTGCTCAAGTTGTTTGAAAATAAAAATATCACACCTAACGTCTTGGCCTTATGTTTGGAAACCAGCCCAAGTAACGCTTTTGAGTCTAAATATGTCATTCAAATCTTTAATGAAGTTATTCGACTTTTCACATCAGTTGTCTATAAGCTACCTGAGGCTCTAGTATAAGTTTTACCGAAACAAAACGTTACGACCGCGTTCGCGTTGAGCTGTCATATCCCATACAAATTGAGGGTAAAACGCAAACGCGGTCGTAAAGTTTTGTTTCGGTAAAACTTATACTAGAGCCTCTGTATTAAGAATTAAAACGAGAGTCTTTGTGTATATATACCCCTCCTGACCGGTTTCGGCCTCGGCGACTGCTTCAACTCTGATGGCGTTGATGTCGTTCGTGTGCTCTGGTGTGGCTCACGTAGCCGATCTTATTTACGAAGACCCGAGTACAGAACGGGCACGTGAGCACACCATTTACAAAGTTATAGCTGACTGCCGTAGGTGGTCGGGCTTTCAGCTCGTCCCGTTTGAGATCAAGGGCCATACATCGACGGGACTCAAAGGTGGATGTTTTCATTTTTACCGAAGATCTCCATTTTTGGCGGTTGGCCGCCTGCTTCTCCCACTGCAGTGGGTCAATTTCACAATTTTTTATGTGACGCTTAAGCACATCTTTGTACCTAAGGAGTTGTCCGCCATGCTTTCGCTTGCCCTCCTCAAGTTCTGAGTAAAAGATGTGCTTTGCCACTCGACCCGCTGCCATCCTTGAAACGTGGCCGCTCCAGCGAAGTTGTCGTCTCATAAGATAGGCTTCGATTCCACCTACCTTGGCTCTTCGCAAAACTTCGGTGTTCCGTATACGGTCGAGCCAGCTGATCTTTAAGATTTTACGGAGGCATTTTAAGTGGAATCGATCTAATGTGCGGATGTGACGACGATATACGGTCCACGTTTCAGATGAGTAAAGGAGATTAGGCAGCACAATAGCCATATATATGGAGATCTTTGTGCCTAACTTCAAATCATGCGAGCGAAAGACCTTGGCATCTAGCTTACCGAACGCTGCAGCAGCGGCACAGATCCTGCTGTTGATCTCCGTATCAAGGTCGCACATAGATGTTACTACGCTACCCAGGTAACGGAACCTGTCCACCTGCTTCAACACATCTGCACCAATTTTGACAGCTAGTGTTTCGCGACCGTGAATGTCTAAAGACATTACTTCCGTCTTTTTAACGTTGATCTTCAGGCCAAACTTGCAACAGGAGTCGTGGAAGTCAGTTACAAGCTGTTGAAGGTCACCTGGGTTTTGCGCAAGGAAGCATAAATCATCCGCATACATGATCTCGGTGATTATTACATGCGACACTTTACTGCGTGCCCGAAACCTGGCTAGGTTGAAAATGTTACCGTCGGTGCGAAAACGGATACGTATTCCTGCCGATGAATTCTGATTCTGCAAGACTTCACGGATAGTAACTGCGAAGTACAGAGCGAAGAGTGTGGGTGCTAGAACGCACCCTTGCTTTACCCCACAGGTAACGGGGAAGAAGCTTGACTCCTCGCCATCCACAGCGACGCAGCACTCCATGTCATCATGCAGTAGTCTGAGCAGTCGGATAAATTTCTCAGTACACCCTAGTCTTTGTGTATGATGCGTGATTAAAACGTCAACTGCACTTTCCAGTCTATCGCTACATGTATTGTTTTGCATAAACGTTATGAACAACACCCCCGCGTCCGGCGAGGATGAATCTTAATTATCGTCCCCGTCGGCCCACTAATAACGATAATGACGTTAGATTAACTAACCTGCGCCGCGGGGGATTAGTTATTGTACTGAAGTTGTTATACTTGTGTGTTTATAGCGACTTTGGAATAGTGTGTTCTACGCACGTCAAATGCATCACGTATTCAAATTAGGGCTTATGCAGCACGGCTATCACGCGGCGGCGCGCGAGCTCTCTCGATTTGTCTCGCACTTTCCGTCTCTCTCTTATTGGAACACTTAGAACAACACTTACACAGGTATAGTGCGAGAAAAATCGAGAGTATGTCGCGGCCGTCTCATGATATACGTGCAGATTGCATTGAATACGCGACGCGCGCGAAATAAACGCAGTCTTCATAGGCACTTAATTAATCATATATTTATATGAGTACGAAACAAGTCGAAGATTTTACGTTAATGATAAAACTGAAAGTAAACTTTCATGTGATCTGACTAACTCTATTGGGAATACAGGCGTGAATTTATACCGAACTAAAAAGGCAATATCGATTCCTTGCAATTTAAATTAACTACAAAAATATGTTGTCATAAAAAGTAGCTTCAGGTAGCTTAAGGTCGGTTGGCAGTCGCTTTTGTAAAATTAGTGCCCACGCAAAACCTTTGGATTAGATGTCGGTCCCCAGGTTCCTTTAGGTCAAAACTGGAAAAAATACTAGGAGGATCATGCATACCATGATGATGTTAGCTTCAGAGTAGTCACATACAAGTTTCACTAAAAATAAAAACTACTTACCAACCTCATGCATGATACATACGAGTACACCACTAAACTGCCATTAAATCTTTTGAACAATTGTTTAGCAAACGAGGTGGTTTCCCCTTTGTAGAATATAAATTTAAAGCACATTCAACTTGCCATTTAGTTTGGCAACTTAACCATCGCAAACCTCCGTTAGGAGCCCGCAACACTACTATCCGAAACAAAGATTCTAAGGCCGCGCTTCGAAGCTAGCAGATGGGCATTCTTCTATTTCGTCCGGCGTTTCAATACCCAATCAAATGTCAACGCTTGGCCATACAGAATGCGCGACGGAAAAAAAAATGAGGGGTTATTAAACTTACATAAATCGACCTGGTCCGAAACTAAGCAAAGCTTGTAATACTAGACGACGATAAACATACTTATATAGATAAATAAATACTTAAAAACATAGAAAACATCCATGACCCAGGAACAAATATTTCCTTACCGGAATTCGAACCCAGGACCTCTTGCTTCGTAGGCAGGGTCACTACCAACTAGGCTAAAGCGGTCGTCTAATGAAATGTACTGTTGTATCGATAATGGGTATTGGCAACACTGCGTTGAAAACTGTTACACTCTAATGTGTTATGGCCAGGGATCGGATAATCGGCTAGATAAATACCTACACTTTGGCAGCGGCGTTGATGTTAAGTTGTATCGAGGCGAACTCAATACAATTTTATAAACTTTATTCCCGGAATGTATAAATTAACTACTTAATAACTTTAATAAGTTAAAAAAACTCATGTTTCTGTTTCACTCATCCTGAAGAAGAACTCGCGAAGAGTTCGAAACATGTCACCCGTAGTGACATTTAATACGTGAGTTGAATGTAATTATTAGCAATATTTCAATATATCTCACGAAAGTTTAAATTCGATTACTACTCAACTATTTGAAGTTATTATTATACAAGTAGGTATCTTATATACACGATGATTTTTAATCCGTGAACAGGAGTGGGAAAATATTAAAATTAAGCCCAAATTAAACTTATTCGGCGAGGTCTGGCGTTATTTCTTCACTGTTAAATTAATTAAAAGTGAAAACATAGTTAAAACAAGTAACCATTGAATACACGGTCATCCTATCTTTAACTACGTTTTACCTAAGTTTAATTACGATACGTCAAGTGCCATCAGTATGGCGGGAAATTTTACAGATCTTATGTCAATAAATACTTGTAATCTTATCAGTGCTGCACTGATAACGACGAAAATAATTGGTAGGTGATTAACATAAAGTGCATTACCTAAACTTTTATTTGCAAGCTACTTAACAAGTTAAATCTTGAACAAGTAAAACGATTTGTTTTTAAACTGTACAATTTAATAAATAAATACAAAACAATAAAAGCAACTGCATACCTGACCAACTAAAACATAAAAAAGATTATTTTAAACATAATTTAACAGGTGTTCAAAATGACCACCGTGTTGTTCTTGACACAGCAGCGCTCGACGCCTGTGATTATTTTTAATTCTGCGAAGAGAATTGCTAGCCCTTATTTCGTCAAATGCGTTGCATATTCTTTGGCGGAGTTCTTGTACAGTATTGGACTCTTGTTCGTAAACAATTCGTTTTACGTCACTCCAAAGGTAAAAATCCAATGGAGTGAGATCTGGACTGCGTGGAGGCCATGCGATAGGGCCGCCGCGGCCGATCCACCGCCCAGGGAATTCCGCGTTCAGGTAGTCGCGAAACCTATGTTCAAAAGGCACCATCATGCTGGAAATGCAGGTTATTCAAATTCCGCAGTGGCACTTCGTCCAACAGCTCTGTTACCATATGCCTTAGCAAATTTAGGTAGTTTCCTCCATTTAATCTCTCTTCTATGAATATGGGTCCAATTGATGTCTCATTAATTATCCCTGCCCACACATTTACCGAGAAACGCACTTGAAACGCGTTTCTTCGGGTGAGCCGTGGATTTTCAGCAGCCCAAAAGTGTTCATTATGGACATTAAATTGACCGACACGCGTGAAGGTCGATTCATCCGACCACAAGATATTGGTTTCGATGTTTCTCTCGAACCACTGACAGAAAGCAACCCTCCCTGCAAAATCTGTTCGTAGAATATCTTGCACAGGTCGAAAATGAAAGGGATGTAAATCGGACAAGTTAAGCAGACGCCACACGAAGGATTGACTCACTCGAAATCTTCTCGCTGCTTGCCTAGTGCTCCTTCGAGGATCCCGAGCAAAGAATCTTAAGATTCGTCGATCCAGGTCGTCAGGATGACGACGAGGTCGTCCGGGTGCTTGAGCATGTTGCGGCCCTGTAAACTGTCCGAAGTCACGTAGGTTTTGGTGCATGCGGTTTATCAAATTGTGTCTGGGAATCGGGACGTTTGGATGAGTTCGTGAAATAACTGTTGGGTTCGTCTTGTGCTGTTCGTTTGTATCGACAAACGTACAATATCGTAACGCTCGATATTTGAGTACGGATATGGTGGAGGCATGATTTTTGGAGAATTATTTATTTTCTCATTCAATATCCACGACTCTGACTTTGTTTATGCGTATGACAAAAGTGATTGACAATGTCAAGGACAGGGTTTACTCGTAAATTGTCAATTGCTAATAAGTTTGTGAAGAGGTTACAAACTCATTAAAACCGATAAGGTAGTAGAGTGACAAGGATTTTAGGATAAAATTTAACTCAAAATTAAAATTATGATTTAAAAAAAAAACAAGTTTGTTTCCACGTAATTACTACTTTAACGTAATCCCCATCAATTACTGAGAAAAAATGGTTCCTGTTCACGGATTAAAAATCATCGTGTATATTAACTAATTGATCTGCAATTAATTAAAGTAACGAAGTATTAGCAGCAAATTAAATTAACGTGAACTTTTATGCGAAATATAAAATAATGCTACGAACTAGCAAGTAATTCTGTTAAATTAAAATCAATATTTTACTTTAACGTAATCCCCATCAATTACTGAGAAAAAATGGTTCCTGTTCACGGATTAAAAATCATCGTGTATATTAACTAATTGATCTGCAATTAATTAAAGTAACGAAGTATTAGCAGCAAATTAAATTAACGTGAACTTTTATGCGAAATATAAAATAATGCTACGAACTAGCAAGTAATTCTGTTAAATTAAAATCAATATTTTAAGAAGCCGATTCCGTATTTGCTTAACTTTTCCCGGGATATCCCACATTTAGGCATTTATATATCCCATTACCCGATCCCTGGATATGGCCGCAGAGAACCGGACAACCTAAAGAAGTTTATAGTTGTCGGCCAAAGAACTAGAAATGAAAGCCAAAGACTAAAAATGATGACTTGAGCAAAGTTGAATACTAACAATGTACGAGTAATCAGTTTTAATCAAGACATTTGGACATGTTTTTACCTACAGTAAAAATAACCTATTATTCCCGGCTTAAATACGGCATATGGCAAGTGGTCATAAAAACCAGCTAAAAGGAAAACATGAAGCGTGCGCTTAGCATTTAGTTCAGCACGCTACCCGTACTAAACAGACGTAAACAATCCACAACTTACCTAACACTTACGTCCGAAACAGACGGCTAAGGTCACGTCCAGAAACCAGCGTGGTATTGTTAACCAGAAGCGTGTAAGTTAGAATTTAGTTTAGCAAGCTAACAGTGCTAGACCGACGTCAAGTTTCGGAACACTCGTGTCCGAAACACAAACGGGTAAGGGCACGTCTTGGTTAATAGCGCATTGTTTGAACAAAGAATTTAGTTTTGCTACTTAGGCCCAAAACAGACGGTGAAACGCAAGTGCAACGAAAATGCAACTTCTAGTTACTTTTGAGTTTCTGGCCATAGACCTCTTTGAGAGACCACACACAACGCAACCATTTCGAAACCGGTTACGGGTCCTGGTAGAGTTAAGTGTGAAAACATGCGCACCTGTCAAAAATACTAAACGACAATCTTTATTATATATATGTTCTTGATATATCGGGCTATGCGGCTGGTTATTAGTGGCGAGGCGTCCTTAGAACTTGATTCCCATTCGGTTGGTTATTCTAAATATTTAAAAAAAAGAAAACCCTATTTCGCTATTAAAATTTAACGAATGAAATGATTCTGGTCAAAGGGATGGTTTTCCAAAGGTCAGATTAATTGTGGCTTTATTTCAAGTAAGCCCATTTGATTCGTCACTTCGCATGTTTCGATTTTCACACTTGTTAATTTACTGGGTACCTGTAATGTAACCCAGGGAATCCTAGCTCAGGACCCAACGACTCATATCTGTATATAACATGTTTTTGTCAATAAATTTCATTTCATTTCAATTTAAAGTCTGATGTAAAATGTCGAATAAAATATAATACTCCAGAAACTTACATTTGAATAGTCATTAGAAAATAACGTGAATGCTTTCCGCCGTCAGCGTATGCACGGCTCAATCTCATGCCCAAGTATTTGAACCGTATGGTTCAGCGGACGGCCGCAGACTGGCAGAGCCGAACTGGAATTTGTAGCTTCCTTATTCTACCGAGCAATCCCAGCATTTATCTAGACGGACTATACGAGTATATACGTAACTATTTGTTTGTATGTTTACACGCGTGCCAATTAGCGGGCAGAATGTAGCCCTTTGGCGGAGTCATGGGAACGCTTGTGCACACTTACCTGTGCACACTTACCTGCCGGTACGAGAGATGCCGGGAAAAGCAAATAGTTAATATCAAAAGTAATTCCGTTCTTCAGTTTCGAAAAACTCATTGGTAAGGCCAGGACTCGCACTTACGGCTTCTTTTGGGCTGTCCAAATGGACAATGTCCATGGATAGCCACACGTATGACCATTAGGGTCAACTTCCAACAGAGAGATATGTGAAGCTGTAGTTTCACATAGAGATACCGGAAAAAGCAAATAGTAAATATCAAAAGTAATTCCGTTCTTCAGTTTCGAAAAACTCATTGGTAAGGCCAAGATTCGCACTTACGGCTTCTTTTGGGCTGTCCAAATGGACAATGTCCATGGATAGCCACACGTATGACCATTAGGGTCAACTTCCAACAGAGAGATATGTGAAGCTGTTGTTTCACATAAATATGTGAAACTACAGCTAGCTTGTGAAATCACACCTAGCTGTCAAGCATGCGAGGTGTCAAATGGATATTTTCCTTAGCCTACCATAGCCCACAAAATGCATGACTTCTGCATAACTCGGTGCGTTGGTTTGGCTGAAAATTTCAGACATACCTAATGCAAATTATATTACCTAGCCAACGAAACTGCACCCCTCATTTTGGACCCCAACGGCACCCCAGGGAATGAGGGAGCTGATTGATAATCGCCCAGTCTAAAGATAATAATTGTAAAATTGTACCCAAACTTCATTAAAATTCTCGACCAGAAACAAAGATAGATAAGACAGTATTTATTTAGAGAGATTCATTATAGCAGTTAAATACACGTTTTAGAACAGCGTACAGTTTTTAGCTTGTTTGCATTGCAGTACAAATTACCGCCACGCTACGCGTCCGGAGAAGCTTAATGTAGATATGTAACGAAAAGCGCCCGTAGCGCTCTGACGCATGAGTGTTAATGGGTATATGGTACTTTTTCACCAGAACTGAATGAATCTGCGTTGCGAACGATAATTATTAATACGATATCAATCACAAAAATAATCAGTATCTTAGTCTAGCTTCGGTGGAACCGAGTGTAAAGAAATTGTGGCGATATGGATGCGAGATAAATATCTTCATGCCATTTATTAGCTGCTTCACTTTGGTGAAAACGGTTAGATACATAGTTTCGTAGCTTAGTTTTCACCTCACTAATTGCCCATAAATACTAGTTGAATAAGCCTTCTTCAGAGTTCTCACTTCAATTGCTCACCGACTCCAAGCGAGTCTTGGCCTCCGAGACGAGTTGTCGCCACGTGTCCCGATCATATTAGCCGCCAGTTCTTGGCTTGAACGTCTCACAGGTCTGATACAGAGTTCTACACAACATAATTATGTACAGTCACTTCATTCGTTAGATAAGGGTTCACATAAGAAAGTCGATCCACGATTCCGATTCCGATATCGGATCGGGAGCCGTGGGGATTTGCGTCCAGATTACCTATTCACAATCTGGTCTTATTTATCAGTTTGTCTCAATCATATATTGGACCTTTAGATTAGTAATAACAATGCGTAGCGGAGGTCAGGCTTAAAGCTGGTTCTAGTGAGGCGAGTTGGTGAATTGTGAATACGGACTTAGATTATCATCGGCCCTTCGCACCGGCCCTATCTGTGCCGTAATTGTTTGTAATCCTACAGGACTTTTCGTTTCCCGATGGACTATGGATTCTTCGTGAATCATCGTGGAGGTCGATAACGAAGTGAGAGATCCGAACGATCGGCTATTATTCTTCAGGACAAGTTGGATTTTCGTTCGTTAAGAAATGTTGAGTGCAAGAATACGGGCCCCATATCAGAAGTGGTGAATATCACACAAACTAAAATGTGCTGGCTTGGTGTGTTGTGTGTCACGAAAAATAGAAAATCGTATAGCAAGTGTTTTAAATGAAGTCACTGGTATTCTCTGGGTGAGGGACGTCCAGAGTTGGACGTCTTTCGGCTGATATGATCATGATGTAGATTTTTTTAATGCCACAAGAGTAGTAAACTACATAGTACAGCATGCCTGACACCATATCGACGATTGTGTCTCCACAGGATTCAAAAGCACGTTTCCGATCCTTTTTTATCGACAGTTAGAGACAAATTCAGGTCTCTCACTAGGGTACGGCGAATTCTCAGGAGCTCTCTCTCCTACCGCCAGGAATACAGAGTAAGTATGTATTGATATTATTATGGCTGGTCTTCTGTATGGTGGGATCTACTAGTATTATGAATCTAAATCATGAAGATACTACAAAGAAGAAAGCAAAATCGTGTGACTATAACACCAATTAATCGTCTTTCATAAACACAGCTATGTCATTACCGTAATCTGTTAGAAAGCTGAACTCCAACCTCAATTACCGTAACCGCTCCCAAACAAGGAAATACCTGGGCACGAGCAGCGGGAGAATCGTTAGAGTTTACTTCAAATCGAGTGGAAGTGTCGCAGGGTTGTCGAAAACATGCGGCTGTTAAGTCTTTACTCGTACACGCGAGCGTATTTTGCAAACTGCTTCCTTTTTCATTCCAGATTACGACGTAATTATTAGTATTTATTCAAAAACTGATAGAATCAGAATCATATATTTATTCATAACACAACACAACAACACACAGTATTACAAGACAAAGATAAAAGAAGAAGTAAATCGGAGCAGTACTTAAAAAATATTTTCTTAAACTAGGGCCTAAAAAAGTAGTAAGCGAATAGTTACGTAGTAATCTTGAATGAATAAGCATTTTACAAAATACGCTCGTCTGTAGGTGTAAGGACTCTTAAACGGTGATCGTAGTTTCTAATTCCCACTCGTACCCAACGAGTCTTTCGGAACTATAAATATTAATTATACTATTTATTTTAAGTTTAGAAATTATATACGGAATATAATTTGATAAGTATTTACCATTAGCTTTTTCGTAAAAGAAAACATCACGAGTAATCAATCCTACATAAGCTAGGAATAAATTTTAATAAAATGTATTTATTTCTTAATTAGTTGCAAACAGTGGTGTTCTCAAGTCTCAATTAGTGTGGCATACTGTAGTTTGAACACCTAAACGTCCATAACAGACAGTATACTGAGGTAGCGTATCTTCATAGTTTACATTGGGAATTACACTCAGAGGCAATGAAAACGGGTCACTTTGTAAAGTAATCCATGGGAAGTGACCCGTTTTCATTGCCTCTGAGTGTATTTGGAAGACTGACTCATTCGTACAGTGATTTTACCTCATGTAACTCACAGGCCAAACTTTTTACAAACAGCATATTAAACAAATCCACACTAAAAGCCATTTCACCATTTCCCCACGCCACGCTTCTAAATCTGAAGCATCTGTAGTCAGGGTAGTGCAATAAACTTTGCATATTAAATGTAGTTTAAGTACAAGTGACAACCCTAAAGCAAGCGCTTCTAATAGTTCCCTAGAACATTAAACGAGTCAACTTGAAAACTATTCACGCGCTCTATAGAACTTGCTTTGGATAATCGTAATATTATCTTGAGTGGGCGTAAAATGGTTGCCATATTATCTCATCGTTGTTGATAAAACATCTGTCACTCGCATTTTCATTAGAACGTGACGTCTTGTCCACAACGATAAGTAACGATCTGAGAGACGCGACCGCCAGAGCTGTCCACACCGCTGTTTTAAACAGTAGGCATGGCAATCAAGGGAAGAGGCCTTCGCCCTGCAGTGGGACACTGGTATAACGTATAAAGAGAAAAAAGCTGACGATCTTTCCCCTGGAATCTTTTTAACAGTAAGTATAACAGTTCAGATTCGGCACAACGACGAATGTAACATTTATATGAAACCCATCAGTCTCCATAGCATAGGCAATTAGGCTCTAGGGTTTGGAATCTGTTTAAAAAAATACAAATAATTGGTAATCAAAGAGAAGACAATGTTTGACGCACCATGGTCTTAATACATACCCATGTTGTAAGTAATTTGTATTTTCTTTCTTTGAATACTCATAAGTCGCATATTCTGTTCAACATACATACCTGAAACAATAAAAGATTATGTTTACTACAATTTGTAAGACGATCAGAAAGGATGAAGATGTATATTACGCCGTAGTCGCTTTCCGCTACATACGAGGAAAACCACGGGATCGGCTACGCGCGTAGCGATTCTTGGCAGTGAATGTGTTTGTATAATTTACTTTAAAAACAAAGTTTTAACCGACTTCAAATCGACTGTAAACGATCGCTATATGAAAACTAATATAAGATAACCTGTACTTATGTGAAATGTATATAATGAGATTAAATAAACTAAACTAAACTAATCGGTACCCTAATCACTTCAAATGTTCCTATAAAATTTGATGTCGCCAGGACCAGCTGAGAAGGATACCATTTGAAACAAAAATGATATTATCCAAATCGGTCCAGGCGCCTTCGAGAAGCCGGGAAACATACATAAAAATAAAAGATTCCGACGAATTGAGAAAGTCCTCCTTTTTAAGTAGTAAAGGATTTTATGAAGATCGCGTGTTTCGCTGTCTTCATTGCACGTGTATGTAGCACTACATACATGCCAGCGACACATTCCTTCACAAATAATGCATACCTTATACGTAGGTACATATATTACAGCGCACTATCTTGACCTTTCACGCACGCGACAGGATAAAATATATTGCTTATGTGTATACAGGGTGATTCAGGAGACATGAGCAGGATCAACCCTACGGATTCAATAGTTTATAAGCTACTCAGTCGTACCAGCATTGGTAAGATTAACGTGAATTTTTTTTTAGTTGTGTAGGGTGACCATGATTTATTGTGAATGAAACTTTTACACAAAATGTAAAAAAAAACTGTGGGCGTTTAACTTAATTACGATGGTAAAAGATCCATTAACATTAACTGTATGTGTAGGGTTGATCCTGCTCACGTCTCCTGAATCACCCTGTATAGCCGGGTAGATATAGCCAGAACACCGTTAAATGACAAGAGGACCTATAATAAATAAATAAATATATTTTTTGGTTGTGAAGTAGAGGATTCATAATTATCTGACGTTAAACTGATATCCGCAGTGTCTCAAGACTGAAGAGTGTGTGAAGAGTCTTTGACCAGTGTGTGTTGCCAGTGATGATATATGGCACTGAAACGTGGTCGCTTACTGTGGGCCTCATAAGAAGGCTCAACGTCACCCAAAGGGCAATGGAGAGGGGCCATGTTGGGAGTTTCTCGGCGTGATCGCATCAGAATTGAGGCTATCCGCAGCAGAACCAAGGTAACCGATATAGCCTTCCGAATCGCTAAACTTTAGTGGCAGTGGGCGGGGCACATAGCACGTAGAACCGATGGCCGTTGGGGCGGAAAGGTTCTCGAGTGGCGACCACGTACCGGAAGGCGCGGCGTGGGTAGGCCCCCACAAGGTGGCTGATGACCTGATAAAGGTTGCGGGAGTCCGCATGATGCGGGTAGCGCATGACCGGTCACTTTGGCACTCTTTGGGGGAGGCCTATGTCCAGCAGTGGAAGTCTTTCGGCTGTTATGGTGAAACCGATATCTTTCTGTCGCGTCACAAAACGACGCGTCAGATAAGTATTAATCCGGCTTAAACGCTGTCTCACCGTAATATTGGCTATTAGCGAACTCAGTTCAATGCTTGCTTGTTTTGACGACCGGATAGTCTAGTGGGTACGTGACGCTGCCGACGAAGCTGAATGTCCTGGGTTCGAACCCCGGTAAGGGCAAATATTTGTGTGATGAGCAAAACATTTGAGTCTTGGATGTTTTCTGTGTGTCGTAGACGATACTAGAGTACCCAACCCATGCAACACACAAGCCATATTGAGCTTACTAATGTGGCGGGGCTATAGCCAAACTATAGTTCGATTTGTATAAGATTGTCCCATAATATACATTTATTATGATTATATCTTACTATCGGGAACAGTACCGCATACAAATAAGGTACCTAGCAAAAACATGTCGAAGAAACGAACCTCGAAACATCGATAACTAACCCTACTTACGCCAATCTCCTTTGTCACAACACAACTTAGGTTTACTTACGCTCATAAGCTGTCTAGTGACTACACAAGACAACCCTGACAGCCCAAGGCTCATTAGGGAGTCGCAAACCAAGGTTTTGCGGAAAAATATCACGTACGGATAAACAGTTGCGGGACAAACACGGCCGCATCAAAGACGCAAAGCGATCAAGAGCGGAGCTGTAAGTTCCGCGAACTAGGGCGCGGGCGACCGCTAGAGCGGAGCGCTGCCTAACATATTATTATAGCAATATTTTTATGACGACATCTGCGACCACGACCGGTGCAACCGATGTCGAAACGTCAGAAATAAACCCTTGTAAAACAATAAACCTCCAAACTATAGTCAAAAAGAACAACTATGGTCCAAAAGTAGCTCATTCATTTCCGTCAGTATTAATTTTGTATTAGCTACTTTACACATCTTTATGTTTACTAGCTGATGCCTGCGGCTTCGCCCGCGAGGTTATAGGAAAATAAATAAATAAATATTAGGGGACAATCTTGCACAAATCGACCTAGTCCCATAGTAAGCTCAGTAAGGCTTGTGTTATGGGTACTAGACGACGATATATATAATGGATATAAATACTTAAATACATAGAAAACTTCCATGACTCAGAAACAAATATTCATGCTCATCACACAAATATTTGGCCTTACCGGGATTCGAACCCAGGACCCTTCAGCTTCGTAGGCAGCGTCACTACCCAGTTACCCACTAGGCTAACCGGTCGTCAATGTTAACGTGGTTAAAATGTAAAAATTTGAATTTTCCCGGGGGAATTAGATGTTGATGTTGTCACTCTCCAGCTTCTAAACTATCTCCATACAAAAAATCACATCAATACGAAGCTCCGTTGCGAAGTGAAAGAAGGAAAAACACACACACACACTATCGCATTTATAATATTAGTAAGGATTGTGCAAAGTGCCTGTCTTAGATAGGTTTATAATAATAATCAATGAGTTAATTTTTACTATAGTTGTTCGAAAATATCACGACAATATAGCCGGCTCCGAATTTTAACATCATTGAGATCTGGAGTTTAAGATTCAAAATGATTATCTAAGATTGAGAAACAAGTACCCCATATTCATACTCGTTCATCAAAGTTTAGTTAACTGCGGTATGATACGTTTTTAGGGTTCCGTAGTCGACTAGGAACCCTTATAATTTCGCTTTGTCTGTCCGTCCGTCCGCGGATAATCTCAGTAACCGTTAGCACTAGAAAGCTGAAATTTGGTACTAATATGTATATCAATCACGCCGACAAAGGGGTAAAATAAAGTGTTTTTTTTTCAACCCTAACGTGTAATATATTGTTGGATAGGTATTTAAAAATGAATAGGGGTTTGCTAAAATATTTTTTTGATAATGTTAATATTTTTGGAGATAATCGCTCCAGAAGTAAACAAAAATGTGTGACATGTGTCTAACTTTTGAACCATAAGTTTGCAAAATATGAAAAAAATCTCAAAAGTAGAACTTTATAAAAACTTTCTAGGAAAATTATTTTGAACTTGATAGGTTGAATATTTATTGAAAAAAATTACAAAATAATTTCTGGACGAAAAACTACGGAACCCTACATTGAGCGTGGCTCGACACGCTCTTGGCCGTTTTTTGAATTGAGGCAAGACTTAAGCTATTCTTATACTGACAGTCAGGGTTCCGCTAGAACTGACACCACACACGTTCCATTTAGTAGGAAAACAGGCCACAGCCTAAGATTGAGCCGGCAAAGCGCGCCCCGAGGCTCATGCAAATGAGACGTTGGCGCAACACACGACAAACGTTTGACCAAACCTCGCATCAACAAAACTGTGTTTAGTTTCAGAAGGCTTTTGTTTTCATACGACGGCAAACTGGATTTAGATAGACTAAGCAGTAAGGTCGCCATATCCCCCGAGCGTACGGAAGAGTAAGGGACCTCCATTTGTATCTAGCTGTCAACACAGCGAATCCTCAAATCCACAAAGGGTCGGCAACCCGCTTGTGGTTTTTCTGTAAAAGAAAATAAAAGGAACACCGCTGAAAAGTATTTACTTTTTACTTGAAGAACATGCTCCAAAATCTAACCTTGATTGGTTTTGAATTATGTTAATGATTTGTGTTAAACAGTTCTGATTAATCTGCATATTTATTTAATCACCATTGGCCTTTAAGACCTATTAAGGATTATTTAAGTAGCGTCTACAAAAGCGCGGCATTTTCGTAAATAAGGATCAATATAATCAAATTAATAGCAAATGTCTGTGCCTTCAAAGATACATAGCAGTATCAACAAAGCATATTTACTCAAATATTCACAATCAATTGACCAAGTCCATCTGTAATCATGACGCGTCCGCAATCAGGCCGCGATCACGACCAGACCAGCACGTTAATCATCAATCAGACTAACTCGTGATTGCTCGAATAATCTTCATCGCGATATGTCCGTGATGAGTTCGACGCGAGATGAATTAATGCCCTTATTCCACTTCAGATTCAGAGGGTCGATAAGGATACCTTCATTATAAGAAAAAGCAAGGACTCGAAAAAAATATTGTATTATCATATTTATTATTGTCTGATGTTACACTACTGCGATCATCATGTCTTGAAGTGATACACAATAGTACATTGTTTAACGAGGGGCGTAAGTGGAATATTGCGAACAAGAGTCTATCAGAATTTGATGACTCGAGTTTGCAATATTCTTACGCCTGTGTTATACACAATGTTTTTCATCACATTTGCGAGGAAACAAATACATTTTAGATGAAATGAATACAAATCGTAATAAAAACTGCAACATGTCAGTCGTCCATTTTGTTGAATTTGACGTGAGGCGCGTATGGCAAAGACCCTTCAGTATACAGCCACGATTTGAAAACACTTAAAAACATTTTACATAGACACTAAATAACTACATATTAAATCTGTAAATAATTCTGTTAAACATGTGTAAGTAGTTTTTTAAGTTTAAATTTATTTATAAATACGTTTTCAGTCATCGTATTTGATATAAAACCTCTTTGCTCTGTAACTGCCGCATGAGTGACAGATACAATTTAAGTAAAAAACCATTACGCCCGTGGGCGTAACACAGGCTATTACAGCTCTGTGTGTCTGCGCATTATGAAGCCCTTTTCGAGCAAGTGTGATGAAAAGTCAGTTATTGATTTTCTATATTCGAAATCAAATATCTGTCCGAAAATTAATTCTCACGGAATAAATCAAAACATTTTTTTTTATAAATATCATTCATCAAGAAGTTCCGTAGAAGCGCATTTTACCACGTTCACCATAGTAGAAAGAGTGCAAAGTATGTTATCTTCTACAAACGCACCGCGCGCGGCTTGTATGACATACAAGCCGCGCGCGGTGCGTTTGTATGAAGATAACCTACTTTCCACTCTTTCTACTATGCATTCACTGCCAAAAACTACGCCTACAATTAGAGCGCACGCTAGACAGCCTCGTGGCAATGAAAGTGTTCAAACGAAAACCATTAAAAACAAGACTCATAAAAAGCAGTATTACTTAATCGAACCTTTCCATTGATTATTTTATTTTCTATAATAGGGGAGAAACAGAAAGACAGAAGAAGACACAAAATATCCATAACTAACCCATTCAGCGCTAATCACGATGCTGATGCACAAGCGTTAGAGCGCCCTTTTCGCTACATGAGGAGTTTTAGTTTCCTAATATGGCGCGTCGTGGTGTAGAGAGTTAGTTTACAAAATCACTGCCAAGAATCGAGCTACGCGCTACTCTCGTTGCCGATCCCGTGGTTTCCCTGTATGTAGCGGAAAGCTACTACGGCGTAGGCGCCCGCTAGGCGTCCCGGCAGTGAAAACACCTTTTCCATGATTATTAAAGCGACATCACCTCCCCTAACCTAGACAGCCATGTTCTGCCTTTATCAACGAATCTCGTAATTGTCGGGACGAGCTCAACTTGTTTGCCTGTTCAACCCTGTTCAAAACAACCCGTCTCGACTCATCTCTACCCTAATACAACTTCAGCTCGAGACTACTACGAAATGGGTAAATTCACTATTACCTAAGGTCCTACAACTTATTGATTTAAAGGTAACAAAGATTATTAGTATTAAAACTGAACGTCTAACTTACGGATCTCGCGTCAAAAGCTTTTACATTCCCGAAAAAAGTAGGAACGCAGCGGAAAATGCACGTTTTTCATAAAAAAACTGAACCAACCACCACTTCTAGTACAGTCGAGTTCTGCAATATCTATACAGACCACTTTTCAAAAATATCTACACATGTGTCTTATGTCAGTAACAATAAAGTCTTTGTATAGATATTTTTGAAAAGTGGTCTGTGTATTGTAGAACTCGACTGTACGTTACTTATTAAGTTACAAAATGAATGTAACAATTATATTTATTTAAGACTAGCGACCCGCTTCGCACGGGTACTATATTAATTAAACATATAAACCTTCCTCATGAATCACTCTATCTATTAAAAAAACCGCATCAAAATCCGTTGCGTAGTTTTAAAGATCTAAGCATTCATAGGGACAGACAACGGGAAGCGACTTTGTTTTATACTATGTAGTGATAGCGATGACAGTGATTATCAAGACAAACTGGTTCCAAACCAATGGATGGTGTAATAAAAAATTGGATTGGATTTTAATTACATGTACGAGTATCTTGTATATATTGACTTAAAAGTATATATAGTATTTACTTAAATATGGGTTCAACTTATATTGGCCTGTGAAGAAAAGGACCGGCAGTCGGTTAACATTGTGAATACTAACTCTGCTTAGCAAAAGACGGGTCTTGGTACTTTAAATTAGTCTGTACGTATAGCACAACTTGCCGACAAGTCGCTTCGCGCGCGACTGAGCGTCCCCTGTCTCACTTGCCCCGTGGAAATTCGAAAGAGGAGGGTAGATCGTTCTCGACTCGCGTCGCGGCGCGGCGTGTGATGTGCTAGCCCCCCTGTTACGGCTTTCTATAAACTGGTGGACGTTGTTTGACTTCGATATCCAATGCTGGGGAGTTGATTGATTGAGTCTTTTAGTCCTCTATTATGGGGCTCGACTGGTTGTTTATGAAATTCATTAGTATAGTCTTAGGGATGGTTTAATGTAATGGTGTTGACTTGAGGTAACAAATCAACGATTCTAGTGCGACATTTGACTGGATGTGGATCATCATCATCCTCCTATCGTTATTCCCGGTTGTGCCCTAAAGGAGCCCGGAGTCCGCTTTGCCACCTAGTCCCAAGATTTGGCATAGGCACTAGTTTTACGAAAACGACTGCCATCTGACCTTCCAACACAGAGGAAAAACTAGACCTTATTGTAATTAGACCGGTTTCCTCACGATGTTTACATTCAGCGAAAAGCTAACGGTAAATATTCCTTTCGTAAAACTCATTGACTGGATGCAAAATAACAATGATAAAATTACAGTCAGCTTTGGCTGAGTTTTAATATCTTGTGCTCACATTTAAGAATTTCAAGATTTTTTGACAAGGATCAATAACAAAAATTTAAATCCAAAATGAGTCAATCGTAATACTCGTATTAAAATTACATCATAATCTCGTAGAACGATTTCGGTGTCAAATGATCCTGGGTATAGACCCAGTGGGAGTTATCTCCAAGAGTATTCTTTCATGTAAATCAGTTCAGGCGCTAAGCGTGAAAATGTAACAAACACACAGACAAGGTTAGTATAAGATAAGCAATTTGAATAAGCTTGTCCTCTATTATTCATTTATTTATTATCAGAATATAATGGACAGTAAGGACATAGATATTGCCACTATTGCTGTATAACAAACACCGGGCGATAATGTTGCAAACATTTTCCACGCACATTCGTGTCCCTAAATTGAAATTGAATGGCTCTCTATCAATTAGCAATTAAATTTGCGGCGCTTTAGCGATCAATGTAGTTTCAATTATTACATTACTGCTAGTCTAATCGACGAAGGCGCTATTAACCTACAAAGTATTTACGTAAGTGAAATTGTGTAGAATTCAGTGTCAAGTACAATGTGTGCCAAGATTGTGAGACAATGATTAAGGCCCGTCCTTCGTGCTCTCCGGCTAAACTCGTCTCTTGCACAAACCGAGGTGCAAATTCACCCCATCGCGGCTGACACGGGCGATAGTGACACAATCGCACATGATAGCGCCACCGATACCGGAGTTGTCACTCTGTGTCACAAAAAACGCAACAACCTTACCCAGATTCATCATAGAGTGCCACAATTACCAGTCCAGCCATCCGCACCCAGCGGACTCCCGCGAACTTACCCAGGTCATCAGTCCACCTTGTGGGGGTCTACCAACGCTGCGCCTGCCCGTATGTGGTCGCCACTCGAGAACCTTTCCACCCCAACGGCCATTCGTTCTAGTTTAGCGAATCGGAGGGCTCGGTTACCTTGGTTCTGTTGCGGATAGCCTCATTTCTGATGCGATCGCGCAGAGAAACTCCCAACATAGCCCTCTCCATTGCCCTTTGGATGGCTTTGAGCCTTCTTATGAGTAAGCGACCACGTTTCCGTGCCATACGTCATGACTCTCGTCTTGAGACACTGCGGAATATTGGACGAAAAGATGTGCCGTAGCTTCCGGAATGCTGCCCAGCCGAGTCGCATTCGACGGTTGACCTCTTTCTCAAAGTTCGGCCCCAACGACCACATTCACTGCTAACAAGTTCGTAACCCCACGCTCGCAGCCAATGTTGTTGTTTCCTAGCTGGGAAAGCGCCTACGAACAGACCAGACGGGTTCCTGACGGCGGGGATCTAGATTAGAGAGCTCGTGCCATGCGGTAGAGCAGGGTTTTGGTAAATGTGGATGATGATTTCAGTTTTCCAGCAAAAAAATATGGCATATGACTATTGAGTGTAGATAATTAATTGTCATCCTCCTCCGAGCGTTATTCCTAATTATTCCCTAAAGAAGCCGCTCTGCTTCGGCACCTAAAATATGAATGTATAGGTATAGGTTTTCATTTAACAAGAGACTCAATGAGCGGCGTATACGAATGAAACGTTTTGAATTGCACTCGGATTGTATTTTGTAAACGCGTCAAAATACATATTAAATTGCAGCGGTTAGTTAGGTGGCAATTAAATGGTTAGCAATTTTGTACCTAATGAAGAGTGAATTACATAATAATGTTTCATTGATTTACAAATCTCAGGTGGCGGACTTTGCCTAATATACTAAAGGACAATAAAACGTTTAAAAAAATGCATAGAACTTTTATTTATACAAAATACGTTCATCGCTCTAAATACACTTACGTTAAATGTTTTGATTCTGATTCTGAAAAGCAATACGGGTACGCCTAGAATCAAATTCTGTTGGAAGTAACTCACTTACTTGGAGTCAGGACTGAATCGTCCACATCATCATACTATTACTATAAAAAGAAGTTCTGTAATGGTGGGGCATTTAAGAAATGACTAAAGGAAGGTGAACATAATTATATTATTATGAAAACGACACCCTCGTCTAAACATGAATACATTAGATGCAGGCGTAGATAACAAATTGGACACAGTATGGTGCCTTGCGTGACACTTAAACTTTTCACTAAAACTGCTAAACAGCAGGGTGACCGCATAACTTTAGTTTAGAACGAACGTTCGTGACTCCGTGCGCAACGCAACTATCATTATGCAACTGAAACTTAAATGCAACTCACTTTTGCCCGCCACTATTCGTATGAAATCCGGACTAACTTCCATCCCTTATTACATACCTTAGAACTGTATGGCTTATAAAATAAATCAGATTAAAAAAAAACAAAAAAATACCTCAGAAGGATGATTTCCAGAATCAAAGTATCTCATGCTTTAACCCAGGTAATAAATAAACTGTCCGCTAAACTATATCCAAATCCGCTTAGTCATGATTGGGTGGGATTCAAGCTAAAAACACAAACTTTCTCATTTACTTTTATTATGTTTTGGAATCAGAATCAGAATCAAAAATTTATTCAACACAACACACACCCAGTATTACAAGCAAAAACAAAAGACAAAGTGAATCTGTCAATCGGCATAATGCTGGCTTTGCAGCCAGCGCCGGTCTTCCGTTGGGTCTACCCAGTGAGGACACGGTATGTAATTAAGCGTTCCCATTAAACCTTACACAATAACATTTAAACGCACCGATGTACACAATTGCCCTGTAACGGCAGCAATTGCGCTTATTATTACACCTTCCAAATACAAATACACGAGAAATATGTTGAGTTGTGTTGTTAGCCTATCTCCTTTCCCAACTAGGAATCTAAGCTACATTCAGCAAGATTGTAATAAGCCAATGCGATTCTAATTCTAATTGCGTATACGTTATTCCATATAAGATTATAAAAGTTGAAAGTGCGTTAATCGTTATTAGATTTCAAGGAAAACAATTTAGAAACTTCAGTAGTGGAAACTTGGAAAGGTATGTTGGAAACGTAATTAATGATCGAAATAAGTGTATAACTAATACATTTTAGACCAATTTGTCAGTTACAATCCCAATGTTATACGGAACGAGGCATAGCAGTGTCTGTTCAAAGCCAAAACCAATTTACCAACAGCACTTCAATTGACACAAAGGCGTTAAACAGGGCAACCCGCCCCGCGGCACAACTCCCCCCACTCGATGCCCGTCCTCGGATTGTTAGGTGGCGCAGAATGGCGCCGCGATGGCTGTTTCCTGCTGTCAACAGGTCACTTCATTTGCATTCGTGCTAGGACTAATTCGATGTTTACAAGCATCAGTTACACGCGACGAGGGGACGATTGTTACAAAAGGTGGGTAATCGTAATGTCCGTAAACATCTGATTGGGAAGTTTGACGGTTTTCTATGACAGCTGCCGGTGCCATATTACCGTACGGTTTCAGAGTAATTTCCTCCCTCGGACGCTCCGGTTTTGGAATGAGCTCACTGCCGAGGTTTTCCCGAGGGCCTAGCACATGAGTAAAGAAACGGAACAGAGACTAAGCTTCATACAAGCGCGCTGCGATAGGTACACTATTACAAGCGCGACGTGCTAGTGTGCGTGAGCACCTCGTCTTCGTCACGTACGCGGCGAAACCGGTTTCTACTGGCTCACGAAGTGCTCAAGCGCAGGGTGTACGAGTCGCGCATTTTGAGACTTTTGAGTGGTTATAGTGAAAAAATTAAGTAAATATGGTTTACTGTACTGTGTGTATGAACAATTTATTTATTTAATCTTTATTGCACAAAAGAACAACTTATCGTACAAAAGGCGGACTTAATGCCGTAAGCATTCTCTACCAGTCAACCTTTGGGCAAAGCAGACAAATTGAAACAAAACAATCACAGAAAAAATAAAGACTTATCATATTTTACCTATCCCAAAGACTCAATTAGGTAAGTAAAACCTTTATTGACTACCTACATACGTTACAACCTACGTCTATATCTTTAATGTGTTAGATATTTTACAAAACTAGGTGGTGCAAAAAGGTATTAATTTTGGTTGTTATTTGTAGGTAGTAAAGTGCACAGAATGAATAGGTATGTGCCTATCTCGTAAATGGTATATTATTATGATAATAGCAAAAATGGGTGATGGGCGATAATTATGCGACAAAATAAAATCCTTAGAGTACTTATGTAATTTGTAATCAATAAATATTAGAAAACGAATCATTATCGTGTTTGTTTCGTTTTGTCCGCCTTTTTTTTTTTTTTTTCGTGGGGAAATGCCTTTACGCATCCGGTCTGGTTGGGGAACCAGAACGGTATGACGGACTCCCGGGAACCGCCCGGACTACCGTCTAAAACCCCACGGTGCTCTGCGCGCTGCTTTTTGGCGGAGCCACGGGAACGCTCGCGCACACTTCCGCGACTCCACCAGCAGCTGTCCCTATGTGAGACCCATCGCTGGAGGGGAGGAGACGTTTGCGCCAACCCTACCAGATTAGGTATAAATTTTGCGTGCTCTTTAGAAGCTTAGTCTCGGTTCCGTTTCTTTACTCATGTGCCTACAGTATGGGGTTCTTCAAAAAAGGAGTGTATAAATTCTTAAAGGGACCCTAATTACTACTGCCGATTACGATTGCTTTATACCGCAATCGTAATCGGCAGTAGTAATTAGGGTCCCTTTAAGAATTTATACACTCACTCTCACAAGAGAGACATAAAGAGAAACTAAAGCAAACATGCATCATAAAACTAAAACCACAAAACTGTTTATAAACTAATTTCCCCAATTGCAAATAACCGAGGCGACTGTTTATATGCGACATAACAGCTAGTGAATCTGTTAAATCTTCCTACTCGAAATGTATTAAAAAAGATGAAAAGGACAAAATGGTAAACGTGACATCATTGGGTTCGTGACCGGCAATCTCCCTGAATTGAACCCTCGAAATCACAGCAAGCATCCACTGGGCTGTGAAGTCCTCGTCATTCATCCTAATACTAGTGTCCGTGAGCTGTAGAACTCTCGAGTCTATATTTATATATTTATTTATTTTATAAATTGGAACAAGTGACTACCAAAAAATTATATAAGTATAATTAACGTTAACGAACCTGCTCGCAAAATTTCACGAGAATCGGTTTAGATATGCGACCTGTAGAGAACAGGCGAGCAGCGGGGCAGACATCGGACAGAAGAACGACTTTCGGCCCAAGCTGAAGTATACAACTTCGTTCGCTTCGCTCGCTCGTTCGTTCGATTATAAATGCGAAAGTAAGTTTGTCCGTCTGTCTGTTATCTTTTCACGCTTAAACCACTAAAACGATTTATGTGAATTCGGTAGGTGTAGCGATAGTTTAAGAACATTGTACGGGATAAAAATCAGTCATCAGTCTTTCGTGGAATTGTTTTAATCCCGGAAATCTTCCCTTAAAAGATGGAAAGGGTAGTGGAAGTTTCTATGGGAGTGCTTGATAGATATATAGATAAAAACTTTAAAAATTAAAGTACAAAGTGGTTTAAAACAGATATGAAAACTTATGAACGAAAACTATACCAACTAATAATGCAGTTAATAATACAACTAATATGGTACGCCTGTCAGCTTGTGGGAGACTTCAATTTTTAAAGTTTTTATCTATATATCTATCAAGCACTCTCATAGAAACTTCCACCAACCTTTTCCATCTTTTAAGGGAAGAATTCCGGGATTAAAACAATTCCACGAAAGACTGATGACTGATTTTTATCCCGTACAATGTTCTTAAAATAGGATATTTGCTATTATATTTTAAATTCTTACACGGACTTGCGGGCAAAAGCTTGCCCGTACATATAGATTTAGAGAACGAGAGATACTCGGACCCCTAAAAACTTGTCTCGAGCTCTCTAATAAATATTTCATCTTAGTAAATTTCGCATTGGGCACATTCCAGCCATTTCTATATAGCAACTTGTTGAACATTTGAATTATTCATTCCCCGTGACACCAGGGTGAGTTACGCCGTGTTGCGTGGGTTCAGTTAAGGTTGGTATTTACAACTGAGTCGACACCAACCAATGTAAGTAGACCTTCGGTTACATATAGTTTGTTTTGAGTGTCCAGCTCAAGTTTTGTAAAGAAGACTGGTTAGGTGAGTTGTGAATAGTGTAGCAGTAGGCAGGCAGGGTATTGTTTTAATACGTAAACAGCGATGGATGGGTTGCGGTATACGTCGTTCTTGAATGATGTGTAGTGTTCGTGTTAAATTAACAGCATAAACGTTAAAGTCCCGTAGAGGAAGTAGTTTTAAAATTAAATAAGAATAATCTAATGAATACATATATAACAACATATACAAGTAGGTACCCAAATTTTATTAAGCAGGGAAGTCTGCTTCAAATTTCCCAAGGTCGCGGCTTTACATATGTGTATGTAAACACTTTAAAAACAGGAAACATTTAAAAAAAAAACCGGGTTGCGCTCCGGGAGTGCCGGTAGAAGTGAAAACTGACGGAGGGCACCGCGCGAGCGGCCGCGCTACACAGCTCCCCCCGCCCCCTGCCCCGGCCCGCCCCCACCACCAAGCGTCGTCCCGAATCTCTCTGAGAGAGACTCTCTCCATCCTACGGTCACGTGACCTCCTACGCATCTGACGTCACAAAAATCTGTAGCGAGTTTAACAGTTTTTCCCCATCCCAAAAAGTGCTCAGCGCCGCTAAAGAAGTTTTCACTTCAAAAATCACTGATTGGAAATATAAACGTAGTAACTGAAAATCGAATGCTGATGTGTAAAATACGGGATAGATACAAGGATAGATTGTTGGCTTTGTCAACAAGGTTGTATTGAGTGTAAAGTTATTTAAGAATGAAAAAAAGGAACAAAAGTTGAAAAACCCCCGACATTTTCATTCAAAGTACAATATCTTAAAAACGGCTGAATAGATTTTCATAAAACATGGATAAGAACACTCGGGATAAAATTATCTATGACACAAAAAAACCGCATTCAAATCAGTCTATCCGTTTGGGAGCTACGATACCACATACAGATACACAGACAAGTTAAACTTATAACACCCCTCTCTTTGCGTCAGGGATTAATGAATTATAAAAACTCGAAACTACAATACAATACTACGTCAACTCATTGCGACATATGAAACCCCCTTTTCAATCCTTGATCACAATATTTAAGACTAGCTGCCCGCCCGGCTTCGCCCCCGTATTGTAAACAACGCAGGCAAAACCACGTGATAAAATATAGCCTATAAGTATAACCATCCAGAAAGTGAAAGAAATTCTGAAATCGGTTCAGCGGTTCCGGAGAAACCCATTTTCACGCCACTGCTCGGAAATGTGGCAAAAGATGGTCAGAAAACAGGCGTCAAAGCTGGAATTAGTTGGACATCGCACGAACAGGCCAACTATGCTAGTCGCTCAATCACAGCACCCCCGCCCCCGCCCCGCTCGCGTGTCGGTAGGCACCGCGCCGGGCCGCGCCGCGCGGGGCCCCCCGTCACGCTGGTGAGCGGGGCCGCGCTAAGGTGTTTCATATTGTGATCGCTAATTAGGTAGGTACTTAATTTTTACTTATAATAATAATTATTTGCAATTTCCTCGCAGCAGGCGTGAAAAGCACTACGTAATGTCTCGGCCAAAAGTGCAATAGATAGACTCGTCTCCTTCGAGGTCCTCACCTAGCGGCTCAGACCTCGAACCCACTCGTCCATCTATTGCCTACTTTCTAGCATTTACAACAATGTACTATACATGCAAACTTATAAACTTACAAAGCTACAATCTCAAAGACATTTCCTGTTTATAATATTAGTATTGATTAGTAGCTATACCTACTCTTCATTTTTCCGCAACTGCAGCTACAGTAAAGTATGCAAAAAATGCAAGACGTTTTATTTTTCTGTAAGATCTGCGTACTATCCTGGGCCGTTTTATATTCCATCCACCGGAACTCTATAACTCACGGGTCAAGGCCGTGTAAATTATTCAGCCGACAACCCTACTATCAACAAGTTGACACGAATTCAAAAAAGAATTCCCTAGAAAACTCCCGACGCTAGCCGTCAGGGTCGGCACTCGCTTGAAATTCAAGAGCCACTGAATCGTCAAATGTAAGTCGGGAATTATTTATTTTATTCATAGTTTGTTTTGATTTTCGCTTTTTACACGACTCCGGTCGGAAAATGAAAAGGACGATTATGAATTTTGTATTGCAATAAAAATATAAGATGCTTTCGGTGAGTGAGACATTTTATAGGAGTGAAGTAATGGGGATGTAGGACAGATAGTCTAATTAGAAACTTTTTAGAAAAGTCCGAAAGGCTCTGTACGGATGGAGTTCTTATGGAAAAGGAACAAGTGACACACGATCTTATATGGTCGACCACCGTAATTTTTTTTGAACTTCATGTATGCTCGATGCATGGACATGGGTAGAAAGATCGCGGGTCCCTTCTGGATAAGACTAGCTCAAGATCGGGACGGGTCACTTGAAGAGAGGCCTAATTAGGCCTATGCTCATACAGCAGTGGCCGAAAATGACGATGATGTTGTATTTCAAAATCTCGAAAGTTGCAAAAATAAGTACAAGCGTAATCCAGTCCAATTGCAAAATCTGCTGTCTAATTCTTAAAATATTTAAAGCTTTGAGACAGCGTCCTATGTCTTCCTACACCTGGAGCACAGATTAAAGAATACAAGTACAGATACCCAATCTCATAGAGCAAAAGCGTACCGTCCTAATGTAGGCAATTCTGTATACAATTTTAGTCCCCTAGCTACACCAGTAGATGCAGTATCCGAGCTACCACGGCTATGACGCTGTCAGCCTACCTGATAGTTTTAGTAATACATTGAGATATTACCAGATGGCATTGACTTCCCGGGCAACAAATAGAGTATTTTTGATTTTTTTGATATAAAAGTAGTATTTTCGAGACAATATTACACATCACACAAAATTATACATAACCAAACGCTTGGAGCCTGTGGTTCCATAGAACTTTCGCGACCAGTGATGGCGCCATCTAGTGACAGTAATACCCAATAATACGTGTAGCAAACTTAGCAAACTTACTTAACTCACACGTATGTACGAGTTACATGGATTTAGTAGCAATTTTATTGCATTTACTAAACTTATACAATTTACCTTTATTTTATGTACGGAAGGATGGTTGCGATATAATTAAGGTACGGTGAATTTATTAAGGTGTAAAAATCATTCTATCTTCACGATTACTGGTTCAAATGTTTCGCTCAGTACCTGTGTCGCCATCTATGAGTTCTTTTTTGTAATAATTATACGTTGTTCGAGTTGGGAGGGCATGCCTGGAGCCATCACCTCACTATACCTCCATGAAAGAGGCGATCTAGCAGAAAGGTGCGATTTAGAGGCCGGCTATTAGACACCCAGAACGCACGTGCCTCACGTCCCCGTCTTAACGTGTTATTATGTTATATTATAAGTTATGTATATTCATATGTATGTTAGTCTGTAAGGTTTTTGTAAATATGGGCCTTGTTGCCTGAAGTAAATAAATAAATACTGACTTGACTGACAGGTGCCACTGACAGCATACTGTTACCGCACCGCGCCCCCACCGACGAATGCGGAAGTGGCCTAATTCCTTCAGACAATACCATCAAACTTCAACCCAAACGAATAGCGTCACGTGACACGCGACGCGTCACCACCGTTAAATTATTCAGCCTAATTGCCCGCTAATGGCCTACCAGACAAATTGGGTCACTTTTTGTAAGACCGGCTCAAATGCCACCGTGGCATTTGGGGTGTTAACAAAAGCATCCTATTCTGTTGCGCTACGTGATCCGATTTTAAACTGCAATAGCGAGGGATACGGTTGAATTTTATATGGAATAGATAAGTGTGAGTTGTTGTATGTGAGTTTGCGATAGTTAAGTTAACCTATTGGGGTGTTGTTGTTGACATTCGTATTGTGGCGATTCGTATCTTGGATAGGGGCGTTAGATGGAAAGATAAGTTTAAAGTTTCATAGCTTTAATGGATGTAACTAGATTAAACTGTCGTCAAGTATTCATTTAGCTATGGCCCACTCGGGATTTGTGATATTGTTTAAGGTAATCTGGTTTTCGGACCAGGTTTCCTGACGCGGTTATGGACGCAGGGCGCGCCTTTCCTTTCGGTGAGAAAACCTGCAAACCAGATACACTGCAGTCTTCAGGGGATGACTGGATTGTCTGTGTATTTGTGTATTTCTATCCTTTATCTAAAAACTATCTACGCTCTCATGCGGAGGGCTCCAGGGTCTCATTCTATTTTCTCATTCTCAAAATATCCACGTGTAAGCATTATCTATTCGAACGTGCGTTGAGACAACGAACCAGTAATTTTCCCATACATAAATTGTAATTTAGATCAACTTTTATGTATATTTGTGCTTAAATACGAACTCATTAGCAATAATTCATTGCGGTCATCAAATAACCAGTGGATTCGTTGATCGAATAAACCGCAATATTAACACCGATAGTTGATAAATGAGGCTTGTGGTTATATTCAACATCAAGGCAATCAATTCATAAGTTCGTGACTGAATTAACGGGTTATAAAATAGTCGTATGATGCTTATTTTGTTTTATATCAACAATCATGCGCATCATCCTCCTAGCGTTATTCCCGGTTGTGCCCCTAAAGGAGTTCGGCGTCCGCTTTAACAGCTAATCTCAAGATTTGGCATAGGCACTAGTTTTACGAAAGCGACTGCCATCTGACCTTCCAACCCAGAGGGAAAACTAGACCCTATTGGGGTTAGACCGGTTTACACACGATGTTTTCCTTCACCGAAAAGCTAAAGGTAAATATTCCGTACAATAAGTTCCGAAAAACTCATTGGTACGAGCCGGGATTCTAACTCGCGGCGCGACCGCTTGACAGCCGCATGCCTGAACCACTAGGCTACAGTAGCTTTGTGCACTAAGTACACCGATGGTGGATAATTATGGGGGCTGTGGTTATATCAGACATTATAATAAGTTCGTGACTGAATTCACGGGTTATAAAACTTATAAAGCAGTCGCATTATGCAGAATTTTCAGCAGCCAACACCAAGTACAAGCAGCAATAAAGGAAAAAAAAAAGAAAGCGTATCCCATTTTTATTGTTAATTAGTTTGGTCGTAACCTAATGGTAACTTCAGACAAGGTATACCTTAATGGTGCCAAATTATTCCCTCTTGTCTTAAACAACCCTACACTCGATTATGTAAGGGTTATCAGAACATAGATACACGGGTCACTCACGTCTTTAAAGTTGAATTTCGCTCGACGTTTATATAAGTTAATTAAGGGGCAGCACGGCTTCATTTGCGTATTGCAAAGAACGCAGGCAAACCCACTATATAAAATATAGCCTATAACCATCCAAAAAGTCCATTCTACACGCAGGTGAAAGTTTTTTTGAAATCGGATAAGCGGTTCCGGAGATTACCCAAAACATACAAACTTACAAAGCTACATCTCACAGACACTTTCTCTTTATAATCGAACGAGCGACGGAAGCGAACGAAGTTCTATGCTTCAGCTTCGGCCGCATTTCTCAACTGATTCTTGGGAATTTTTGTGAGCAGATTCGTTAATTACATAGATTTTTCTCAAACATGCAATGAAATATTGACGTTGTGTTCTTCATAATGGGCTTCGAAGTGTCACGTTTCGGGCGCAGCGAGACAAGAGATCCGTAATGGAATTTCATACAAAATTGGAGGCCTGCAAGATGGTCTTTTTTAATTTTCATTCCACAATTTGTGGCAATCACGGCGTTCAGCCAAGAAAATTAAAGTTTGATTTCTTGGAGTTTTTTAAATTTATTTCATTCTATGTTTGAGAAAAGCACTATACATACCTCGGCGTGAAAAGAGGTTGCCAGCCTCATAAATATCCGACCTCGCTACGCTCGGCCGTCTATATGCCCGGCGACCCCTTACTTCCCGGCCTCTGTAGTAATGTCGAGGACCTACTGGCCACCGGCCTTTCCTTCTTTTGGAGTAGGGGAAGATGGTCACCCTTCGTACAACGGGGCACATTCATACAGTAGTCATAAATAAACAAATTTAGTCGAGTACGAACACATACGTATTTTTATTTCATAAAATTATATCTTTGGAAAAAATGCATGCAAAGATAATGTCTGTACTCCACTAAATTTGTCTATTTCTGACTACTGTATGAATGTGCCCCGTCGTACGAAGGGTGACCATCTTCCCCTAATAATACATTTTGAGTCTACAGCCGTATTAATAACTTTTACGACGGAAGATTTAATTTGATTGTAGTGGGACGCGTCTGCATATTTGAACGAGCGAGCGAAGCGAACACACTCTCTGTTCTCCGTTTCAGCTTGGGCCAAAATTGAGATTTCCCGCTGTGCGTCTGTTCTCTTCGGTCGCATTTCTCAACCGGTCCTCGTGAAATTTTGTGAGCAGGTTCAATAATTATATATAAATTTTCTGTGGATTCAGTTTTTGAAATTAAAAAAAAAATGTGTCGACGAGTTCCACAGCTCACAGAGCCACTAGTATATATAACACGGAGAGCAACCATATTGTTGCGCCGTGCGTGACCGTGACAACGCTAAATGACAATTTTAAAAATACGTAAACCATTGTCCAAACTAGACTTTCACGGCGTGTTTCTTGCGAAGGCAGGAAGGGAGGAAATGAGTAATTTCCTGGCCGCGTGGCGGACGATCATGTTACATGGAAAGCGACTATTACTATTTTAATACATATGTGGTTACATTCATTGCAACATAGGTGCGAGAGTTTTCTTTTCATATTTGTCTTGTTACGTTGTTATTATATGGGCTCCTTTTTCAATTAGAACAATATATTGAGTATGAAATTTAGCAAAATATTGTACTACTTAGGTACATATATTAATATTGTTTCGACAGCAAAGGGATATTAACACTCATATTCATATAATGCTAAATACATATTAGAATATTCCAAACAAAAAGAGCCATGAACATAAATTAGCTCATGAATACAAAAGCGTCATAAAATAAGGTTCAAATGAATTTTACCCAACACACCGCTCCTGCAAAATAAAGAGGAATGCATACAAATTCAAATTTAGATTTTAATGCGTCCGAACGAAGACTCAAATTAGGATGAAAGTGATTTTATTGTGCGCTCTTGTAAGTAGAAGTTTTAAACGAGCGAAACTAAGCGGGGACGGAAACTACTTCTAATTTAAATTTTATTATGATAGCATGAAGATTGAAATTGGAACACAAATCGATTGTAAGTGCCCCTCTGTTTTCAGTGTTCGAAATAAAGGAAGATCAAATGTAATCAGCGGACAATAAAATACGTATTAAAATCACAAAACAAAAGACGACGCTCACAAAACTTTATAATGTCACTCTGATTTGAAACGTAATTGGTATGCAACAAGGCTCACATTAGCTATTCACGAGCAGTCTACGAAATTCACACCTGGCTGGAGTTCATAATCTGTATATTTCCGTGATGATGTGATACCGTATTATATTATATGTTCGTCTAAATACGTTATGCGATCGTAAACGATATGATCGCTTTCGCGTGTTTGTAACTGCATTATCTGAGTACTTTACTGTGAGATACTTCAAACCAGATTGTAGATGGTAATTTTACTAAAACGAGATAACTGAATGTGTCTACACAGATGATGTCTTTCAGTGCCTATTTTGGTGAAATTCAATACTTTGTTCTATCAGGGTAGTTGAGATTTAGCCGTCTATACGAACCCAACTGAATCGAGTTGATGGTTGTTTTGGCTCCTAATATATGACAAACTATTATCCACTTAATAAATGTCCTCTTACATGCTGGCAACATATATTAAAGGCAAATATAATAATAATAATAAATCAGCCTATACATGTCCCACTGCTGGGCACAGGCCTCCTCTCATTAATGAGAGGGAATAGTGCGGATTGGAGACTTCACAATAAACCTTTGAATTTCGTCGTGGATGTATGCAGGTTTCCTCACGATCCTTCACCGAAAAGCTACAGGTAAATATCAAATGATATTCCGTACTTACATAACTTCCGAAAAACGCATTGGTACTAACCGGGATTCAAACATACGAACGAAAACCTAAAAACGAAAAAAATATGATAATTACTCGGAAGTAAACACATTACAAGGATTATAGCCGACGGATCTCAAACTAAGCCCGTATAGGAATACTTTCCTTTAGTAAAGTGCAAGTTTTATACCTTGATCACTAAGTGTCAATTCAGCGTGAAAGTGCATCCAACTAGCGATGGTTCCATTCGGTTGCGGCGCTCAAACTTGTCCAAGTCGGGAGATTTAGAACCCCGCACGTTGGATATTCTTATGCCCGGGAATAGGGGTGTGAGTTTTTTGACGACGCCATTCGAGCCAGTTTTTGGAGTGGAACAAATGTTTGTATGGGAGCAACTACAAATAAAGAACATAAATACCCAAAAGTTTGAGTCAAAAAAAAACTCGCTTGTGGCAGCCGAAACGCTTCATACTGAATGAAATAAAACTATGACGTCACAGTTTGCTATTTGCACTATTCGAAGTATTCGATGTATGGAAAATCAAGTTAATTTGCTGTTTCATTCGCGAAATACCTCGTTTAGGTCCACAGGTGTCACACAATATTGAGTCTATAAAAGCGTACAGCGTAATTCATGTTTTGTGTAATGCATTAACCATCAAGTAATTGTAACTTTATTACAATTACTTGATGGTTCACTATCCATTCAGCAACACTACTTTATCAATTTTAACATGAGTCTACAACCCTATTGTGCGGGATCGTATGATGATATATGCAACGTGCATCGGGCTTGATAAAGCGGAACGATCTGTTTACTCTATTCGAACCGTGTTTGAGATGTGCGTAACATTTCATACATATTTTCTATGTTTTTGTGTTATTTTATTTTAATCTTCTTTTAAGACCAACTTGAATTCGGACATCTTAGGTCGGTTTCAATTAGTAGGGTAATCGTAATATACGTCCCTTTAAACGATTGTACAGGAAGTTTGACAGTTCTTTACGTCAAAATGCCCGCGCTATTTAGCGTTTAAGGCGCCGTAGGTTCAGCGAAGTTAAGCGAACAGAGTTTTTGAAACAATATAATGCGTCTGTTTATAATAATATGGTTTCAAAAAAATACGAATAGTAATCTTGAGGCTTTTCTGCAGGGAAATCAGTGCTTCGAAACATGATTAAGCAAATTTCGCTCTATAGAAAAAAATCACGAACATAGGTCTAAAACACACAAAAATAAACTTAAAATATTCGTTACAAATTATGCACAAAAGCTATATATATTAAAATTGCTTCTAAAAATCGGCAATATCATGTTTGAGGGAAATCAGTGTTTACATTTTTATTTATTTAAACGGCCAAAAAATTTAAATTAAAAAACATGATAGATTTAGATTTAGATTATTTATTTCATGATAAGAAATTACATTACAGATGCATACATGTCAAAAAAATAAGAATTATTATCACGATCGTCAAAAACAGAGAAATATTAAGAGAATGTCAACAAATGTAAGAACACAATAACAAGGAAGGATATCCGCGCTTCCGAGCACGCACTTCCATCTCGCTTACGCTTATGCTCAGTGAGAGGGAGAGAAGACCATGAACCTACGGCGCCTTAAGGGCGCGATGAACCAACTTATGATTACTGGCCGGTCAACGTTAAAAATGGCGCCGGCAGCTGTCATTACATAGAACACTGTCAAACTTTCCACACATTCAGATTTTAACGAACACCGCTTACGATTTAGTGTCACCCACCCACCTGATTTGCCTGTAATATGTGGTTGATGTAACCCTTCCAAAATGGAAACAGATTTTAACGGACGGATCTTACAATTACCAACGATTTGAAACAAGTGTTATATAAACACTAGCGACCCGCCCCGGCTTTGCACGGGTATATTATAGATACCTTCCTCTTGAATCACTCTATAAAAAAAACCGCATCAAAATCCGTTGCGTAAGTTTTAAAGAAGAGACAGACAGCGGGTAGCGACTTTGTTTTATACTATGTAGTGATTAGGTAATCAGTTAAAGAGTTCAAAACTGGAAAAATGTGCCATCCCGCAAAATGGTGATTTATATTTTTATCGGTATATCAAAAGCGCCTTATTGATACAGATAAAACGGAACATTCTGCCTGGGAAGGACACATTTATGTATCGTCATTCGTAAATAACAAGCATGCTTTTATCCTGCTAAGCATTATAAACGTTTGTCACTGTAACATCAACGATCATTCAATTCAGTTCGATAATGCGCCCCAAATAAACAGTTTTAAATAGCGCGTCACACTTATGGGGTAATTTAATAATTGCTCCACTAGTTTATTCATGTGTTAGTTTAGTAATTAGTTAAATGGGTCAGTGGGGCGAACGCGGGACGGCCTGGTTCTATGGACGTGACTGAAATGGTAAAAAGGGGCATTTTACGTGTTTTTGGGACCTACCTGTATTAATGAACTTTGAACAGTTTTACTTTTAACAACTTTTGATTCATTTCTACATCGGCCAGGATGTTGAAAACAGCCTCATTTTAAGATATGTTTTGATGTAGTTCCGACCCATATAAATACGTTAAGTACGACGCCGGCAGCTGTCAATCAATAAAAACTTGTCAGAACACTTTCCATATATCATCAGATTTTAACGAACAACGCTTATGACTACAGACGGTTTGATGCAACCCAAACGACCAGATTATTAGATCTATTGTGTGACATGTATACTATTTAACCTGTTATTGTGTAGAATGAGGTGCTTACTACATACATAATAATATAACACATTTATATAAGACTTGCTACCCGCGCGGCTTCGCCCGCGTGTTGCAAATAAAGTAGAAAAACCCGCAGGATAAAATATAGCCAACATACATACAAGCTCCATGCTACGCAGGTAAGATAATTTTTGAAATCGGATAACCCAAAAGGGGTTCCGGAGATTACCCACTATACAGGGCGGCCCACGCCTATGCCACATGGAGGGAAAATACCTTGAATATTGTAGATTTTATTCTAAATATCCACCACAACATGATCAAAAAATCGACAGGGAGCGAAATTCGACAGAATGGGACTCATTTTGAGCATTTGATAAATTAAATTGATTAATTTTGAGTTAAAAATGTTAAAGTTCATGGTCTTTCTTTTATTTCTGACACTATGTTAATTAGCAAAAAATAATCCTTGTGATGAAGCCTTTCGATCGGTGTGATAAAGCTACAGGGTATTTTTTTTTCTCGTGTAGCGGGTTTGATTCCCGGTTCAACCATGTAATTATTTAAAAATCTATAAATGCAGAATTGTTTTTTTTAAATTATAATAATGTCTTCTTTTAGTAAAATCTTCCTTCTACAATATTCAAGGTACTTTCCCTCCATGTGGCATAGGCGTGGGACGCCCTGTATACTAACTTATATTTTACAAAGCTACAATCTCACAGACAAACATAACACCAAGAAAATTAACATTAAGTAGATTTATTAACCGGCTCATTTAAGAGCGACGCTAGCGTTTCAAAGAGTTCTTACATAGCTGCTCCCGTAGTCCCCATAATGTTACTCGTATATTCTATCGATAAACAATCAACTAATGAAATTTAATTGATTATATTGTCGTACATCGAAACAATCCACCCAAACTCTTCACTACGCGACACGAAAATCAATCAGAATACAATATCCAAGATAATACCTTAATCTACCCACTGCCAAAGCAGTAATCCTATCAAAGACTAACATACCATGCCATTATCGCCACTCTGGTGCCGCGGGATTAGCTGCGAACGGCACAAACCAAGCTTTTGCGGTAAGGTTCAATATGGTTCGGCGTTTGCCAATGTGCAGATGCAAACGAGGTAATAGATCAATGTTGATGACGGGCGATTAGACCGACATAATGTTTACAAAATAGGCATTTAGGCACATTTGAGTAATTACAGAAGATTATATCGACATGATTCAATAGGAAACCACGAATTTCTAACACACACCAAAATATCTCGGCTCATTATGCGGAATGAATAGGCAAAATCTGTTGGTTGAACATAAATTGTATCCAAGGCTTCTGAACTTATCGCACGAAATAAGATTCTGCAGCTTTCAAATACAGAAATATAGCGTTTGCTCTGCAAAACAGAAACAGCTGAGCATCGCAGCATAGGAATTCGAAAAGAAATCAACGGTGACATTCTCGTACCGAAAGTAAAGGTAAGAAGATGAAAACTGTCGTGATCTCGAGCAGTTTTCTAAATTAACATACAATACCTACATACATTCACGCCGTGCTGGCAGAAGGGGTAGACAGAGCAAATTTAATTTTCAATGCCATCACTTCTATAGCTGTAGACGGCCGAAATATATTATTATTAACTTAGCAATAACAGTTATTAAGTAACGTAATAAACATGTCCTACTGGAATGAGGAACGACGCTAAGCTCGGTTACTAACAAAACTAATTTAACTTGGGCTAAAATCGTTATCTATAGTCAACCTGTTTACTACTGACACAGGCTGTGTTTTATTGTGTATTAAATTTGTATTAATAGTCGCAACTCACAAGGATGCTTAACAGTCTTCTACTAATTGTGTAAGTTTAAGTCGTACTCGTAGTGGAACTAGATCTATCTTTCATCAAAAATATGTTTTGTTTATTTTGTTCAACAGGTTGTAAGCAATTTACTCAGCTGCCATAAATCTGTAAAAACTGTTTGTCTTAAACCGTCTTAAAAAAGAAGGTTTGTCAATTTGACATGTAAATATATAATATCTATATTTGTACATTGTGTAAACACTAGCTTACGCCCGCGACTGTATCAGCGTGAACCCGGGATAAAAACTATTTTATATTTTAAACCAGGCTAAACTATCTTCGTGCAAAATTTCATCCGAATCGTTTGAGCCGTTTAAGCGTGATTGAGTGACAAACATCCAAAGTTTCTCATTTATAATACATAAGTTAATATAAAGCCACAATAATATTGCAAAAAGAAATGACCCAGAATGCATGCAAAGTGCTCTATCACTGCTCTACACTGTCAACCCTTAAACCTGTCACTGTATTGTTAACCATCGAAAATATATTAATTTCGCTATACGTCCACCTGGTATCAATAGTGACAAGGGTCAGCCGGTAAGGCCGGTATTAAATATTTTTGACAACCCTATCGACTCCATATTGCGCGTTCAACTGACGTATGAGTTTGGAACACCTTTGAATAGCCTTCAAATTCTAGGTGACATATTAAATGCGAGTACTAGCCCTTGCCCACGATCCGTACTGAATAACTCTTCGGAGCCGACTATCAGAATAAATAAATATATCATCATCATCAATATATAAGAGCCTTGCTCTTGTCGGCGGAGTAACTGCCACTTTTCTCTGTCCATTAAATAAATATATACCGAAGTATATATATAAATATCTACATTTAAGTATGTATATCATTGTCTAGTACCACACAAGCTTTGCTTAGTTTGGGACTAGGTCGATTTTTGTAAGATTGCCCCCAAATATTTATTTATTTATCTAAATATGCTATAATTACCTAAGCTCGGTAATTTGTTAGCCTGCGACCGACCCATCTCTCGGGACCAGTCTGAAAACAAGCGATTTTTTTTTTCTTTTTGTGGCAATAAATACTTTTCTGATTCTGATTCTATACCGCTCTACGCTTCTTTGGTTCTCAATTTATACTCATACCAAATTTCATCTCAATGTGTTAAGCTTTGGACAGGAGAAAGTAGCAGATATACAGTTATTTATTGACGAACGATCTTAAACATATGATTAGTATTATACTGTCATTTTCCCGCAATATATTAGATACACTTTTGACAACAGTCGGTTAAGTAAGACAAGTTAACTCTTAGAAAGCAAAACGCGCTTAAAACAATTGTAACGCGAACCAGGTTGAAATGACAATGGGATAGGAAGACACGGAATATAAGAGTAGAGAAGTAGTTAAACGAATTACTCTTAGAAAAAGGTAAACTGCTTAATACAATAAAAGGCAGCTGCTTAAAGCGCAGTTTTATAGCGCAAGTCGAAATAAAGGTAAGTGCACGTGACTGAAATAAAGCTAGGGAAACACCTGCGGCTCGGTAGACCGTGAACACACTAATGACAAAGCAGCGTTACAATTTTTGAAGTTTAAATTTCACAGGGCTAACGTGACATGAATGTTTACCTTTGTTTATATTTTGGCCCGAGTTGCTCCTACTGCGGTTTCAGGTGGTGATGGTGTGAGTCGTCAGAGCACGGCCGGAGGAACCCGAGTCGAAAGGTTAGAAATAAAGGTAGAAAAATATTTAGACAAGTAAAAAGTAATTTAAAAAAATGAAGAATGTAGCAACGGATCCAGATAAATTCGATTTGAAAAGCGCCACGTTTGTAATGTAAAGGACGAACATTAATAATAAAAGTCTTCAAAGAAGACTTAAAACCAGATTCACTTTTTGATTTTACTTTCTTGCGTTGCTCCTTTGCATCATCAAGAAAATCTATATCACTCATGAATAAATTAAATTGTATTTACAACACTACCGTCTAGACATATTGTCAAACCACTTCCACACAAGTAGGTACTTAATTGAAACGAGAATTACAATAGACTTGTAAGTAAACCCGCTGTCTCCCGTCACCATAACCGCAGCCGTCTGCCCAAAATCGTCTCGCCTGTTTAAGCCCACTCAAAATGTTGAAACGTTCAAGTCATTAATAAAAGGCACATGTGGTTCTAACAGAATTCATTAAAGCTAAGAAACAATTGAATAAGACATCAAACTAATTAACGTAGATTCAGAGGAATGATTTAGAATGGTAGGATTTCGCAGCATTTTATTTCAGGGCTGAATTTAAAGTAAACCAAAATTCGCGGGAGTCTGCTTGTTGCGGGGTGGCGCAGAACAGGTCATTAGCTCCTTAGGTCATTGAGACGCTCTTTGGGGAAAGCCTATGAACAGCAGTTGGTGGACGTCTATCGGCTGCGATATTTTAAATTAAGTAGGATCGACGCACACCTTGCGCAGTATCTGGATTACATAAAAACTAGATAACTATTAGTAAACTTCTCAACGAGCTCGTACACTCGCGTAACGAGTTCTCATTTCTTATACTTTCGCTCCAGCTCCGACCAATTAATTATTTTTTCCAACGTCTTCGGCACACAGCAAAGATTAAATTTCCATAGAGCAAAGTTGAAGTGGTTTATAAAACGAAATGAGGGGAATTAATATGTGAGCGTCTCGAGTCGTCACGTCCCAACAGAATAAACAGGGGGAAGCGATGTTTGCGGTAAACAAAGAGGCGGAGGCAGTATGGTAAGTTGAGGACAAAAAAAACACAACTTGAGAGCCAATTATTTTAAACATCTACGACGACGGCACATAAGCATATGCAGATACCGCAGCCTGTGGACAATTAGCACTCCAGAAGAATAGCTCGTTGAAGACCCTTTATTCATTTTAAGTTTCGTGTTTTGACATCTGGAGACATGGAGGTGCGACTCTCAACACAGGGCAGCATTGGGAGCTCTGGCGACTACTCTCAGGACCGACTCCGACTCTCTCGACCAGGAACACGATAATGCCCACACCACCTATTTTCGTATTATCTTCATAATTTAACTTAAACTACTGACGTTGTAGCTGTAGCCCACAAATACTATCTTGACGTCCGTGTCGTTATGCCGGCTATACACCTTGGGCCAACGTTGGCGAGTGAGCAGGATGCAGCTATGTAAACGCATGAGATCTAACTATAGCAGAGGGCTCTAACGCATAGCTGCATCCTGCTCACGCGCCAACGTTGGTCCAATGTGTACAGCCGGCTTTACCTACTTAACATGACCATTACACTAAATTGCCATTCTTAAAACCTGAACGATTTCGATATTATTCGAAAGTATTTATATAAAGAACTGTCCATTACCCGTTGGCTGCTTTTTTTTTTTTTTGTATTTATTTCTCAAAAAAAGTATGGTACAATCACCTATCACCTATCACCTATCTCCAAAAAGACTTACGGCCGTATTCATAAACGTTCTACAAGCCTATTTTAACGAAAATGGCGTTAAAATTAGTTTCTTTATCTGTCACTTTGACATTTGTGTTCGTCAGAAAGGGACAAAGCACATTTTATTTAGGAGAGGCATTTTAAGTTTTATGAATAAGTGGGTTAGTCACAATCTGTCAACACGATAACTACCTACTGTTTCATGAAAATTACCTACGTAAGGAAAGCACTACGTGTCACTGGAATCGAGGAGGAGACCGAACCTGTCTGCGAACGCTCCGAAACGCACTGGTCCGTAAAAGGGTTCAGGTCCGGGGTTACACGTAAATTTGTTGATTTTTTTTATGTGACCCTGTGGAGGCAAAATGGTTGTACATGGGTGCATTTAAATTAAATCTTCTAATCTGAAATGACATGAAGCAGAATGTTTCCCTATATTGATTATCTTCTGACAAATCATTCGGATGATACAATGGTATTTCGCTTACTTCGGCGTTTTGAGATGGTAGCGACTTCTTTTTGTGGGATCCACAGTGTGTTGTATTTCTTTTACGAAATATCTTAAGAATCTTTTGTACACCTCATTAGTGATGTCTAAGTTTGTTACTCATTATAATTCAAAGACTACACTAATACCTACTTACTTCCTACATTACTACAACAAAATCAAATGGGTAAGTAAGGTCATCATTTGAGAAATAAATACTAGTCACCATAATATCTAGATATTAACAAAATAGAAAAGAGTATGTTAACCTAGGTTAACATACTCTTTTTATCAAAATGACAGTAGAAGGCAAGTTTCCGTTCTGTCCTAATAAATTCAACCATACCTAACAATACAAGTGAAGAATTGCAAGAAAAACAGCGAAATACTAAATTTAATGTATAAAACCATAGTTACTGCGCATACGTTGCTGCGGCCGATCGGCACTTAGCAGACATTATTAAAGGAGAGATTTCAATCATACGAGCCCGCAAACACAGGCGCGTGACCCGAATGGGGAGCTAGGGTTGCCACGACGAAAGAAAAAGGGTACTAGTAGCACTTTCAGTGCCGGGATCCCGCTAGGTGGGCGCTCTGCTCGGAGGCGCTGTCCTCTAGTCCTCTACCTACAGAGTTCCGCATGTTATCTATTACGAGCGTAGCGTTACGAAACCAGTCGGCCAAGATCAGCTACAAAGCTGCCGCCTAGCTCAGCTGAAAAATAACAAAACTATATAGGCAAAATCCTCTTCAATAGACTTATTTACCTTTGTATAATCAAATACTAACTCCAACTTCACTTCAATGGTAGTTGCAAAACTTCAAGGACACGACAAATACGTTATTACATGAAATGTTAAGTATTCCAAAATTATCTATTCTTACGCTAATAAAATACTAGTTTAAAGCTCGCTCCATGGCATTGAACCTGACGTTTTATGGAAGCCATGTTTGGAAAGCTGCCAACCCTAGGCGTGAGATCCCAACCACGAACGTTTTTTTCGATATTGGATCTTTTACGAGAGCGTTAAGACAATATACTTCAAAATCACCTTTCTTTTTAGTACCTACGTGATATTGCATGCTAAGAACGCTTTAATTCTTTGAAGCAAAACTATACGAACAGAAAGGGCGTTAAGAAAAGTTTAATAAGGGTTCGTGAGAGCGGTGAACATTACAGGTGGGTATCAATATACGAACATAGCTCGATAAGTACCTAAGTAAATAAGTAGATAAGTAGTGCGATAAGACCGCCTGTTGTCTACCACTGTTTATGTTTAATTTTACCTCTATTTTTCTATTTTGTTTTTACTATGTCTGGTGAGCAATAAAGAATATTTACAGTACATATGTTGCTACTTTCCCGCACTAGTGCGGAAAAGAGCACTTTTCGTGCATATGTCGAAACTTTAAAGAGCCATATGTACAGTAAAACGTTGTACGATACACGTGCGAATAGGTAATGCGCAACTCGTGTCGATTTAAAACACTCCCTTCGGTCGTATTTTAATTTATCACCACTCGTTGCGAATTTCCTATTTTCGGCACTTGTATCGTAAATAACTATTGTATTGTATTGTACCTAAATAAGACCTTACTTAATCTTGGGTTCGACCCAGCGCACTCCTAATTTCTGCGTGACAGTTTTTTGACAACCTCCTTAATCCTACGATACGCTCGTATTATAAATGGGGATATTGATGGATGTTTAAATGTTTCAATATTTGTTACTCAATCACTGAAAAACGACGCAGCTGATTTAGACGATATATGGCACAGAGATAGTTTATAACTTGGTATAAAATATATGATATTTTTTGACAGTGATATCGCAGTTCACGTGAGTAATATAAATCATCATCGTCATCATTTTCAGCCCTTACTCGCCCAATTCCTAATATCGTGCACCCATAGATCTGGTGGACGGCCGACGCTCCTTTTACCTAGAAGCGGCCAATCTGACACCATTTTGTTCCATCTGCCTGGCAAGGTGTCAAGTAATTTAAATACATTATATATAACATTATATTCTCTGTCCATGTTTACAAAGCTGCCTTTGTGCCATATATTTCTCGGTAGTTCAATACTTTAAAATAATTTTTCCAGTAGTACTTTATTCATGCATGTGCAATAAGTATTAGTTTCTTGAAGTATCACAAACGACCGGATCGCATGACCGAGTCATTCCTTAGACTGATTTAGAGTGACGTCATAGATGTAAATTATACGCGAAATTAAGTTTACTGCTGGGTTCTAATGGATTCTAGCGAATAAAGATTTTCTAGAATTGATAGGCAACTATGTTGAGCAAAAATAGGTATACACGAAGCTAAGCGTTGGTCATTTTACATAAATAAAATATATTGACATACCAAACAAAGCAAAGTTTGCCTATACTCGTACGTAGTAAAACGACGATATATAATATACTTTACATTATTTGAGTTAGCCGATTGCATCAAACTAGTCCATTCAATAACTACAACTTAGAAAAGTTGAAAAACCCCCGACATTATTGTTATGTATGTTAGTCTGTAAGGTACTTGTAAGGTATTTGTAAATATGGGCCTTGTTGCCTGACTCAAATAAATAAATAAATAAAAAAAATAAAGTCCAATATCTTAAAAAAGCCTGAACAGATTTTCATGAAACATGGCTGAAAACACTCGAGATATCTATGACACGAAAAAAACCGTATTCAAATCGGTCCATCAGCTTGGTAGCTACGATACCACAGACAGATACATAGATAAAAGTGGCAAGACAAAGTCCCAAACACGGAAATTCTACGTCGCCTGAAAATGCCTGGTATTGAGGCACTGATTATGAAATACCAAATGAGATGGTGTGGCCACGTCGTGCGGATGGACGATAAAAGACTGCCCAAATCAGTGTTCTACTCGGTACTCTCTCGTGGAAAACGAAGACAGGGGGGTCAGTACCTGCGACATAAAGACGTCCTCAAACGCCACCTGACCGCCTGCGGTATGCCGTGTGATCGCTGGGAGGAAAGTGCGCGGCGTCGTTCGGAATGGCGCTCTACTGTTCACAAAAAAGTGGACCAATATGAGCAGCGGCGCCTAGAAGACCTGGACGCTAAACGACATATCCGAAAGATTTGGCCAAAGCCCTCCTACACCTATACCTATAACCAAGCTGGACAACTTCATTGCGTACCGTGTGACCGCAGCTTTAAAACGAAGTTTGGTTTTGCAAGTCATATCAGAGCGTTCCATAATCCAAATATGAATATGAATAACTGACGGAGTCGCTGTCGCCGGACACGGCGAGGAGGACATTATTATTACTAACTAACTTTTACTTACTGTACCTACTAAAAAAAATGTTTATTTAATGCCTGTATTTTTTCCATTCGATGTGTGTTTTTTTTTCTTTATGACTAGATAGATAGGCCATAACGCCCAGTTTCAGCTGGACGTAGACTTTTTGGACATCCTGTATATATAGATTAGATTAGATTAGATTAGATTATTTATTTCATGATAAAAAATTACATTACAGATTTGCATACATGTCAAAAAAATAAGAATTATTATCACGATCGTCAAAAACAGAGAAATATTAAGAGAATGTCAACAAATGTAAGAACACAATAACAAGGAAATAGAAGAAACAAACCAAAAGCAAAAGAACACAAATATATCAACCTCTAGGTATCGTCATTTTTTACAATATTTAAATACGTGACACAATACATTTAAAGTCAAATCATAATCATGCAAATTTAAATAGGTCATAATAATAATTTAACATGTCAAGTCCAGACTCATATATCTACTCTTTAACTGAGTATAATGGATTTTCCAATAAAAGGCATTTAGGGCGGCGTCGAAATGCTTCGTCAGATGGTTCCTGTCTAAGATCAGCGGGCAGTCGCTCGTAGTAGGTAGGCCCAATGACACGCGGGTTCTTGCCTGCAAGTGCCATGCGACGGGGAACTGTTCTCAAACGCCCAGTGCGGCAGAGTGTTTTGCCAATCGCATTTACGGTATCGAAAGAAGAAAGATTGTTCCTTACGAACATTATAATTTCGAATACATAGAGTGAGTAGTACGTCATAATACCGTGCACTGGGAAGTAGCCTCTACACGAAGTCCTCGATTTTGCCCCAATCATCGCACGTACGGCACGTTTCTGCATAAGTAGCACTCTGTTGGCATCCGTTGATTTTGCGCCCCGAGAAGACCATGACGTTGGATTTGGATATATTCAAGAGTAAGCCATTGGTAGAGAACCACAGCCTCTGCAGTTGATCACAGCCGCCATGTATCTTCTCTCCAAGCTGTTCATGAGTGCGCGCACTGACGACCACTGTGGTATCGTCCGCGAATAGGACAGAGAGACCAGCTGTGATGGCATCGGGAAGGTCGTTCATAAACGTTAGGAAAAGGGTATTTCCTAAGGCCGAACCTTGAAGGATTCCTATATTCACGCTGCCAGCACTGGACTTCTGTCGTTTACCGCCCACAGATAATTTAACTACCTGTCTCCGGTCGGACAAAAACGATGTAACTAACTTGTGACTCAAGTCCCGTATCCCGTAATGATGTAACTTGTCCAAAAGCAATTCATGATCAATCACATCAAAAGCCTTGGACAAGTCACAAAATATACCTGCCATCTTGCATTTGTCATCCAGACCGGAAACAAGGCAATCAAATAGATAAATAAATACTAAATAGAAAACATCCAAGACTCAGGCACGATTATGTGCTCGTCACACAAATAAACAAGACGACAAATATACCTCGTGGCAGGCTACTGATCAGAAGAAAAAAAAAAAAAACAGGCCAAGTGCGAGTCGGACTCGCGCACGAAGGGTTCCGTACCATTATCTATAAAAATACCTAAAAAAAAAGTGTTGTATGGGAGCCCCCTTAAATATTTATTTTATTTTGTTTTTAGTATTTATTGTTATAGCGGCAACAGAAATACATCATCTGTGAAAATTTCAACTGTCTAGCTATCGCGGTTCTTGAGATACAGCCTGGTGACAGACAGACGGACGGACAGCGAAGTCTTGGTAAAATAGTCCCGTTTTTACCCTTTGGGTACGGAACCCTAAAAAACTATAAATAAAAGCTAAAAATCTGCTACCTATAATTTTCACATTAGATAGAATCGAACTGAGGCATCAATAGAATACGACGCGTCAAATTGAACATCAAAAACCCGAGCACAGACTCAGATAAGCCCCGAGCCTAAGCATCAAGTTTTCATCCCTATCGCCCCTCAGCCCTCGTAATCTCTACAATCAGGTGCTTCTACCGTCCGGGCTAGGGAGGTGACACAGATTGTACGATAAAAAATAACAAGGCTTTTATGAGGTACTCTATACCGTGTTTGAGTGATAACCAAATCAGAAACTTTTTATAAAATCAAAAACGGTCTCTTAGTATGAAGTATGAATGGGACTTGCAAATTGATTTTGACGGAATCGTAAGTTATGTAACTTACGATCATTAAAGTTAAAAAGTTAAAGTTACCACATTTTACTAAGCAGTTATTTGAAAATCTATGAATAAGGGGTCAAGACTTTAAAGATATTTACAATAACGTTAAAAGTAACGATTAAAACCCGATAAAAACAACCGGTTTATTTGCCCCGTCCCTCGGTTTTCGGTTCGGTTTTAACAGTCGCACGTTTTTATACTCCGGGTAGTTACTACGATAGTTTCGAGTCGTTTTATACTGCAACCGAATTTAAGAGCGGAGCTTAAAAAGAGGCAGTAAAATAATGAAACTTGGCTCTTTTTCTGAAGCTCGGTTTCCAAAGAATCGCTAATAAAGCAATGGAAGAATTTTAAGAAAATGATGTACTACGGAGTATACTGGGCCGGATGTATACTGAGCCAGCATGAACTGACGAAATAACAACATCAGCCCAGCTAGTACAATAAGTTTATAAATGGTCAAGTTTTATGGTCACCTTTTTTTCCAAACCTATAGACTGTACCACTTCTGGGCAAAGATCACTTACATGACAATAAAACCTATCAAGCTAGGTGCCCAGATCATGCGACATAATATATTTTACCGTGGCGTGAGCTCTATCTATGGTTTTAGGAAATCTAATCACACCACTTCACGATAACATCTTATAAATTATGCAATATAAAATAATGTAGAGTACCTATACATTGTAGATATTTAAGACACTACTATAATTCATATAATAAAGAGAAATGAGACTGTAATTTTGACTCCACAGTCAAACTATCGATGTAGTTTTGTGGGGCAATCTACCATTAATGTCTAATTTTAGTTGTTAATAAATAAATAATAAATAAAAATAAATAATGGACGCGATTTTTCGAACCGACTTCAAAACAGGAGGAGGTTCTTAATTCGTCGGAATCTTTTATTTTTAACCCCCCACGCAAAGAGAGGAGAGGGGTTATAACTGTTATAAGTTTAACGTGTCTGTCTGTGTATCTGTCTGTGGTATCGTAGCTCCCAAACGGATGAACCGATTTTCGTTTAGTTTTTTTGTGTCATAGATAATTTTATCCCGAGTGTTCTTAGCCATGTTTCATGAAAATCTATTCAGCCGTTTTTGAGATATCTGACTGAAATGAAAATGTCGGGGGTTTCTCAACTTTTCTAAGTTGTAAATATTTAGGGTATTCTGCCCAGGTGGTCCCACGGTCTTCAAGGAGGATCTGATCATGGGATGCTGGGGAAATCGAGGGAACACTTCAGATTCTTCAGGCACACATAAAGCGATTTGGGTACGTATTTCAATCGGCTAAAATTCTTTTTTATGGTTAACTAGCTTCTGCCCGCTCCGTTTTGCCGTGAAAGACGGACAAACAAACAAACACACACAATCACCTTCGCAATTATAATATTAGTATGGATTATAAAAAACCTATTTAAGAGTTAATTGTATCCAATCATTCGGCCTAGCGTGGGCAACACCCTCTGATTTTCTCATGTTTCTTCACAAATTAAACTAAATTAAGGACACAAGCCCTAAGAGGGAAACGTTTTTCCACTTCTAAATATTTTCCCATCTCAATGATTTTTTAGTAAGTTATTGACACAATGAAAGACTTGGTTTATAGGTTTTCCTTTTTTCAAAATTTGCAATAAATTTAAACTTATCTATAGGCATCTAAAAAAACATTTTTTTTTTATCGAACCCTGTCCACCTAGAATATATTACGCTGATGCGATCGACATCAAAGTCAAAGTGATATATGTTAAGATTAAGTCAATGGAAAACGTTTTCTCCCGAAATGGAAATTTCATATAAATAGTAGGTACCTAGGTAGGCGCGGCGCGGGTAGGCCCCCGACAAGGTGGACTGATGACCTGGTAAAGGTTGCGGGAGTCCGCTGGATGCGGGCGGCGCAGGACCGGTCACTTTGGCACTCTTTGGGGGAGGCCTATGTCCAGCAGTGGACGTCTTTCGGCTGATATGATGATGATGAGTATAGGTACCTATTGTCAGTCGCGAGCGCTAGCTATTCTTCCCTGTTAATTGTCAAAACTTTCATACCGTATTACAATTTTGGGCGTATTAACTTAAGAGCAATGCCTAGCTAGAACTTTTCAAATCTCGAATTTTTGACGCAATGTTTCTGTCGCGCTGCTGTGGATTCCGCCTCCAATTCGTGCGATAAGGACAACTGCAGCTCGGACTAAAAACCCCACGCAAAAAACTCAAAAATCGAGGTTTCGCTCTCGACAGTTTCCTCCTCCAAAACGCAACCAATAATTATAACATTTTGGTAACTGCAAGAAGAAGAAATAATCTACGCCGCTATGTTTTGATTTTTTGGATATTTGTGGTCGTATTTGTATACTGCGCCTTTTTTGGCAGCCAATTCAATTAAGCCGTTTTTGCGATTTTCGCTGTAAATTTCTTTAAAATAAAAATATCAAAAAAAGGCAAAACATAGCGGCATAGATATTGATGATATTGATCTTATTTGAAAAATTCATTGCTCTATGTTCAAAAACCAGAGAGGAAACAGTCGAGAGTGTTTGTATGGGAAAATCGCAGGTAGACATTCCTCTTAATCTCATTAGCAAAACGTTACCTTTACGTTCATTTTACGCCTTATCACACAGTTCCTAAAGTGTATTCTCGCTTGGTTCGTCATATTATTATTGTGGTCACCCATACCTGTCGTTTAAGAGTTTAAAGCAAACTGGGGGTTTAAATTAACCCGCAATTCATCGCGTGTCCTGTGCAAACATTGAATCCAATTCAAAAACCCGAAACAATTCACTGGACACCCACGTTTCGATCTAACTTGTAAACCTGATTATAAAAGGGAACTGCGATGGAAGTTTCAAGTAAATATCAACTTTATAACAAACTACGTAAGACGTAAAATTGCAATGATACGATACTTTTACTTTAAACCTCTTAGTTCTAAATGCATTACTTGTAAAAATCGGTCATGTAGATAGATACGGATTCAGCGGAAAGGATTCCACGTTCGCAGTGTTTCATCTGTCCGTGAAATATAATCTTTTCCGCTTTGCCTTAAGGTTTGACTGGTAGAGAATGCCATATGGCATTAAGTCTGCCTTTTGTACGATAAGTTTGCTTTTGTGCAATAAAGTTTAAATAAATAAATATAGCTGCGGGTCTGTGATAAGTCTTTACGATAATAAGATAGACCATGTGGTTCTTTCATGCACAGCTTAACAGCGGAGAGTCCGTGAAATATATTTACGTCACACCTGGCCATAATGCGAGTTTTACTGCACCGCATTGTGGCCAGGTGAAGACGTAAAATTGTGTACTCACCACGGGCGGTAATTCGTAAAGCCCCAGATCGCATATGGCCCGAACCGAAAACACCTGCGATCTGGGCCATCTACGAATTCACCGCCCTAGGTACGTAATGTACTATTCTAAACTAATCGCTGAAAAATACTGATTGCCGGGCTTTGCCTGCCGCACAACGCCCGCTCCCCGTTATTGTCATAGGAGGACTGAGTGAAGCAGTCGGGCTATAAGCGATGAAGCTTTATAGATAAGCGTCCACATCTCCGTATCGCACGCAACGGATTTTAGTATTCTTTGTATTGTATATTCTGTGTATATACTCATACAAAAGCGTTCACGGATTCGCATCGCACGCATCGGCTTGTCCGAAATGACAGATGATCACGAACGCAGATGATCTCTGCGGGGCATCTTTTCCGATGCGTGCCGATGACGTCATACGGATTGCCGATCAGTGGACGCACCAGCGGCGCTACCACGAACTTCGAAAGTCGAAGTTCGTAATACATGCATCCCTGTCACCCGAGTAAGGGAGTGCGATAGAGATGGAAATACCCGAACTTCGACTTTCGAAGTTCGTGGTAGCGCCGCAGGTTGTATTTAGTCTTAATTAATGTTGTTTCATGATATTAGTCGTCAATTTAGCATGAGACATAGGTACCAAAACACTGGAAAAACTGGGCGTCGTCGTTTGGAAAATCAGGAAATGAATGATATTCTACACATCACGATCGCTTCTTAAATATGTGTGTGACGAAAGCTTTGAAATAAATAAAGATTATTAAAAAGATACAGAAGTAACCGAATTTAAACTTTCATGAGACATGTTGAAATAATACTAATCATTACACGATTCAACTCACGTATTAAATGTCACTACAAGAAGAAGAACTCCCGAAGAGTTCGAAACATGTCGCCCGTAATGCCATTTTATTAAATGGCATTACGGGAACGGTAAGTTGAACCGTGAAATTATTAGTATTATTGATACAGAAGTAAATACAGGCTGGGCCACAAGGGTGTTGGCAGTTTGAAAATTAAATAAAAAAAAAACTACTAATCATACTTTTACACACTACTAATGTAACATTTTTAATAATAGTTAAAATTATTAAAAATGTTGTAACATTTTTAATAATAGTTAAAATAATACAGATATTGGAAATTTATTCACTTAAAAATAATGTTGTCCAGGTGACGTCCCTCCGTTGCTTGACACTCTTGAAGGCGGAGTTGCAGGTTTGGGCCAAAAAAGTATGGCCCCACGACACCCGTTGATGTTACTGCGGCCCACACGACGAGCTTAGGGCTGTGAAGTTGACGTTGATGCAAGCGTTGTGGATTAGTCTCTGACCAGATCCGACAATTTTCCTTGTTCACGTGACCATTTAAATGGAAATTCACCTTGTCGCTGAACATCACATTGTGGAAATAAGCAACGGAGGGACGTCACTTGAACCACATTGTTTTTAAGTCATAAAATTTCCAGTAACTGTACTTTTTAAAAATATTAATTGAAATACTGTACGATTAGCAGTTTATTTTTAATTTAATTTTCAAACTGCCAACACCCTTATGGCCCACCCTGTACATTGATTGAGAAGTCCAAGTCCATGTCAGCGACCTCATTCCTTCAAACGAATACTCAAAAATCGGCGCAAACCTCTCGGAGGAATCGGAGGTCCTCTGTCAACACCGCAGATTGAACTTACCTATTGGATAAACCCCCACCAGAATAACACATTCACAAAGCCACGTTACATGGACCAGTGTAAGTCTGAACTACAGTTACGCACGGTTTGTTAGGATATATGGGTCAAATTATATCAGAGTTTGTAAACGAGTACATGTTTTGTGAATTCAAGTTGGGGTTAACTTGTCAAGGGCTAAGACCGATTGAAGCGTTTTCGACAAAAATTTACATACGTTAAATCATTCCGTGGTGAACTAAATTACTTCCGAGTAGACAGCCAGCACTTGACAGTATACATACCTGTAACAAATTTAAAAATAGAAGTTATTTCTGGTTTAAATTGGACTATTTTTTAAATCAATAATCGACAATGATGTAATGTAAAAAAGAGGTCGATAGGTTATAAGCGCTCAAAAAGTGACACACTTAAACTGAGCCAATTGCACGAACTTGCCTCAGTTTCGCGTCGTCAATAGAAACGTATTTAAACGTGTCTCTGTCTATAAACAACGTATCTACCTCTTTTTTCCTTACTAATATTATAAATGCAAAAGTGTGTTTGTTTGTCCTTCTTTCACGTCGCAACGGAGCGTCGTATTAATGTGTTTTTTTGTATGGAGATAGTTTAGAGACTGGACAGTGACATAGGCTACTTTTTTCAGCGGGAAAACATCTAATTCCCCCGGGAAAATTCAATATGTTACATTTTCCTATAACCACGCGGCCGGGCATCAGCTAACATAATACATAATACATAATTGATAATCGATATGAAAATAGGTACTGTAACACCATATACCGTTAGATGGCGTTAGTAGTACCGCATCGCCCATACTATTAAAGCCAATGTACATGCTGCGATTGCTGCGCTTCCGACGGTCCTCAATAGATGGCGCCGTCGTCGAAATAGAACGCGCTATCGTTTGTTTCCCGTAGAATAATGACCCTCGGAGCAGTGCACCGATTTATTGTATTCCGTCCGCCAGCAGAAGCACGCTTCGAGCACTCGCCTAGCTGAATCTTTTAAGCGTCTTGGTACTAGCAAAAACCATTGCTGCTATAGGGTACTTCAACCTAGCTTGGATACCCCAAACAGTTCTGGAAACGTTCAATGTATGGTACATGTACCCCTCTAAGTAGAAATAAAGTCTATTATCGCATGACTCAAACTCTTAAAGTTCGACAGCCCGCCTCTCCGCGACTACAGTACATCATTATCATTAACATACTGCATGCCCCAAGAAGAGAAGAACTCGAGGTCAAAGATATGTTTACAGTTTTGCACCTAATTCGTGTCTATTATAGATACTGATAGACTGGAGCATTCGCCGTTAAGAGGCTGACAAGACCTAATTTGGTGAAATTGAGTTATTTAAGCAGTTTTTTAAGAAAAACTATTTGTTCTAGCACATCAAACAAAATATATGTTAATATTCACCATATTTCAAAGACCGTGGACGGGCTCGATTTATAATTGGACGAAATCGGCTCGATAGAAAATAATTGCAAAGATTGGTCTTAAAATCACATTAGACGGTTCTATGTCTTTATTTTTTTGACGTTTGGGTCTGCAATTAAAAACATGAAGTCAACATAGTCATACCTAAACCGCTCATAGTCACGAGTCATATTTCACAAATAATTCACCCTTTTTTTATTTCAATATTTATGTAATATTATTTTCAGTAACATTCGCTCTCGTTTACTCCGTATACAAATAGACAGTGTGCGCGCTATCCAAAATCCTCAAGGGCATTTTGGTGTTGACAGCGTCTTAAGCACAGAGCCAAAATATCGCTATGAACAATTTCACTATCATTCTAGCGAAGCGAGCTGTCGTGATTTTATCCTGACCCTTCTCCCCCTATCGAACCTCGCGTGATTTGTGCACAAGCCCCAAGGAGCAAGTTTACTGTCGTTTCGCTAGAATGCTTGCTATAAACGCTCCTGTTTATTTTGAGAGCTTTTACCTGTAATGTCACATTCGCTAAAATGCTCATTACATGTGAATGATCAAGTGTTTCCGCAACCTTAATGCGAAAAATGTATAATGTCTTTGACATCGACTGTACTATGGCGGTCTTTGGGTTTGCAGTCAAAAGCTGACCGGTGCGAGTCAACAACACCTTAAATCATAAAGGTGTAATTTACAGATTAAATCTCATAATCTGACAAACATGAAACGGTTAATCCTCTTTTCCTCAACGCTATTTCGCTGTAATATAACCCATGTTCTGCATATAAAAGGCGGACCCCATGACCCGTAAGTCGGGCGTCCTCTGTCAATACTGAAATCCCTTTGATAGCGGTGGCGTCTCCCTCGCACTGCGCGAATAAAGCTGTTTGCAGTGAGACGGTTATATCTGTGTAAACATCGAGTTAAATAAATTTCCTGGTAGATTAAATATGTGAAGTGCATGTAAGCATGCATATTAGTTAGAGTGCAGATTAACTTGTTATTCTGTAAATTATATGATGAGTCCGTTACAGTGGACTTTTTGTTCTTACATAAACTTCCACAAAAAAAAATGCCACGCCACGCAAGTTTTAAGTCTATTGTTTTTGGACTTCGTATGAAGTCGCGTCGGTGGCAGGTGGGTTCCAACCACAGATATACATAGATCACGCAAATGCATCTACTTCGCGTGTCCGAACTCGGTCTGCGAGTTGGCCGTCCGACTTGACATGCAGCGCGCGTCTGTTGTGGTAGCCGGTTGTCCGTGAATATTGAGAAAATGCCTTGTTGCAGAATCGATTTTGCGCGGACAACGGGGAATTCACATCACTAATTCGCCCTTGTGACGTGACAGTAGGTAGAAAAAAGTGACACGGTCGGTTTTCATACAGATTGAGGTGTTTAAGTTATCTAGTGTATATCTACAGCTGTGGTTCCAACAGTGACGAACTTGAGTTCAAGTCGGTGCCGGTGAATGGGTTAATAGACCTGCATACTTTCTAGGTTATCTACAGGGTAACGACCAAGCATTCGGTTAAGTTAAATTATATTTCGCTTGTTTTACAGGACCTAACGTTGGAGCATCCGTACCCAGATTAACAAAGTAAAGTGCACATGACCTATTTAATGCATTAACATTAAAAATGCAGGCGGAGTCCGGATATAAAAGCTTTATGTCCACCCACAAAGAATATCCTATACACGGTTGAAAAAATAGTTATAATCGGACACGCGGTTCCGGATATTACCCCCTGTACAAACTTTACTAAGATACTTACATGTCACAGACCCTCTTAATTATTAGTGTTTATTAGGATTAAAACTTGTCTAAACAGTAGGTAAACGGCAATTCCCAACCTCTCGCGCAAGTTAGTTCAGCTCTGTAATCACACGTCCGCAAGTTACTCGAGTGGATTAAACGCAAGTTCTTAACGCTCCAAACTTTAACGGAACTATTCACAAAGCTTACGGGCAAATTGCCTGAAGCCAGTGTAAGTCTTACTTAAACGGTACAGAGGAATCTCCTGTCTTGAACGCTCCAGCGATGGAAATGAGCTCCCTCAAGGTTTTCCCGAGGTACTTCAGTATGGAGTTCTACAAAAAAGCGGTGTATACATTTTTAAAGGACTTGTCCAAATATGGGCGAGAAGACATTCCCCCGTATCTTACTTCTCTAAATACAAGCTCTGGATACCCACAGTTGCTACAAATGGGATAAAGTTAAACTAGGGCGAAGTGAGACGAGTCTCACTACTTGTGAATATCATAAAGGTGCGCGGGTGGATGTCATCTGGTTTAATGTGTTGAAGCACTTGGAACGGGTGGAATCGAACGGGTTAAAGGGGTTCCTAAGGCTTTCCCGAGTTTATGAACACATGCATGATGCTTCACTCGCTAAAGCAGCTTGACAGGGAAAAAAATTGGTAATTCAGTGGCCTTGTTAGGTTTTTAAACTTAGAAAGTCATTTATTTAGACAAACAGATTGACATTTAACAAAATAACACTCTAAATTTGTTCCATAGTCAACAAGGAAAACCCTTATAGTTTTATAAATTGTAATTCTTAACAAATGTTGACAGTGTATGATCAGTACCAATAAATAAATCTATCTATCTATCTATCTATCATGACTGTCTGCGGATTAGCTCAGTGATCCTTCCACAACTAATTCAGCGTGAGTACATAAAGCGATCACCTCCACTAAATGGTAGAAAAAAACCTTGATTGTATAATCCTCTCAAATACCTGTTAAGTGCAATATATCAACTACTATATTTCCATAAACACACTCACTATCAACACAGAATGGTATCAGTTACCGCAGCTATACCAGGAAACGTCGCACGCGCCGCTGCCCGCGACGGCGAAACTGAAAGTGAAGCGTGCGACGCTCCGACGGGGCCGTTTGATGCAGATGAGAAGCTGTTTGAAATATGCTACCATAATGAACTTTTAAGCATAACTGTCTGCTAAGAATTCTATTTTATCTACCTATTCAGTCCGTATCCATTCACTGCTGGATACGGACACTAATTAGCGTGAATTGTTAAACAGAAACTCACGGTCAGTTTTGTGACGATAATTAAGCATACTAATTATGAGAAAATTGACTTTTTCACATTTAGATAACGTGTTTATGCATATAATTTATCTGTAAATTTAAAAGAAAATAGTTCTTTACGATACAAGTGCCGAAAATAGGAAATTCGCAACGAGTGGTGATAAATTAAAACACGACCGAAAGGAGTGTTTTAAATCGACACGAGTTGCGAAGAACCTATTCTCACGTATATCGTACAACGTTTTACTGTACATATGGCTCTTTAAAGTTTCGACACATGCACGGAAAGTGCTCTTTCCGCACTAGTGCGGGAAAGTAGCACCATATGTACTGTAATAGTAGTTTATGCAACTGATACATAATCAGAGGCCTTAAAATACGAGTGTGGTTTTATGAAACGAGCGTGAGCGAGTTTCATAATAGGATCACACGAGTGTTTTAAGGCTAAATTATGTACAGTTGCATACACTACTTTATCTAAACACATATCATAAGTACTCTAAGATGGGTTCAGAAGCCGTAGGAAAATGACCTGCATTGCTACTATAGTGCTACCTGTAAAATGTCTTTGTTGCAATCATTGCTGCATTTACGATATCCGGCGGAGTGTTCACTACTACTCATATTTTCAACTAAAATGTGAATTACAAATAACTTTTCACAATTCTACTTTCGTCACAACAAAAACCAACAAAGAAATGACAACAGTAATGGCGGCAATTCAATCCTACGTCAAGACGAATGTTTTTTTAATCATAGACAAACGAATGAAGTCCCTATTCTCATGTCACTCTTGATCAAATGTCGTGCGGTTTATATTAAAAAACATACTGAATTGACGTTTCGCATCGATAACTGTTTTAATATCTATGGATACTAGAATAGAGACCCACTTGAGTTTTGACAGCTGTTCCAAATTTAAACTCATAACCTTACAAAAATCTGTACTGTAATGACATTACAGTACAGATTTTACCTACTACCACAGACAAGAAAGTTCTCATAGTAAAATTGGTTGTAATAATGCTGATCATTTCCTACGGTTTCTGAACGCATTTTAGAGTACTAATGATATGTGCGTAGATAAAGTATTTTTATACAATAATTGTCGTCATAAAACTGACACAGAAATTATTTTTGTTAAATGATGTACGATAATGGGGTACACAAATTTTTGGAAATGCCCGCCTTAGCCTTATTTACTCAAATATCATTAACTTACTTAGTAACGATTTAGCTCTTGGGGTATTCCGTGGGTATGTGTTGCTTAGCGCAAACCTCTACTACAAAATTATAAAGCTGACATATGCTTATGAAGCTCGTATCTATCTATAACCTTCCTCCTTCTTTAAAAATTGCATCTCTTACGGCCATTCCCTATAATCAATCCACGGATAGTTTTCCTTACCAGCAGTTACATTTTGACACATTTTCTATGGGTAATCTGTAAAAATGGTGGATTGATTATTGGGAATGGCCGTTAACTTTTTGTAACATCTCAAATCAAGCAAAGACTAACTCTAAACAACACTCTGTAAACACTTAATAGTTTGTCTTTCGAAAAGTCAGGACCATGACATTTCAAAAAGTAATACAGCGAATAAGTAAACAAGAAACTTGTGTTCAAACCCTACTAACTGTCAGATTTAGCAAATATAAATTTCAACCAGACATCAGCAATAGGAGGTTTCAACTAAAACGTTCGTGCCATCTCAATTTAAATCTTATTCCGTTTTAGCAGAGTTGACATTTAATCTAAGCTGGAGTATCATTCTCCAGTCCCGAAAACGTTCACAAAAACCCTCGGTTTCATCACAATAGCGGCCACTTAACCAAATTAAATTATTATATAAACATTACGCTTGTTAAAGGCAACAAAAACTGTTTTACATAAATTCTCGCTTCCCATCAAGGAAGGATAGTTTCGACCTAACCATAGCAAATTCAATTCTAGAGCTAACAAATTAAAGTTCTCAATCCAATGAACAGATATCACAGCTGACCAAATTTGCAGACACGCCAAAATAGACGTTAAGCATTGAGTGATAGAGTTGATAATTGAGCTATACTACATTTTGATACACATCAAGCAATCAGCGCTGTACCGAGTTTATTTAATTAGCGAATGGATTGAACGAATGATAAAATGAATGCCTGAGCGAATGATTGAATGAACGCGCGTTAGCGGATGCATCTGTTTGTTGCGAATGATTGACTAGTCGGATTTGAGGGTGTTTTAATGTGCCGTAGTTTGAAAATTGACCGCTACGTTCGAAATAGAATGATTTAAATTAGCTACGCTGCTAAGCGATGACTCACCTTTAGGATTTCTTAGAGCCAGTTCATGTCTGAGCTGAACCCTATTTACTTTATACTCATAATTCGATCGTAAGCAAGGGACATGTGTAAAATAGCAATGCTCGTAGTACCTACTTAGCGGCCAGAAAACTGTAAAACCACTTATGTATATAATATAAAGTTTATTCTATTCTAGCATTTTTTTATATCACGCTGGTGGTCGACTGCTTATTGAGGATTAACAGCAAGGGACCTCGGTACTACATACGAGTATATCACCTCCTCCTCTAAATTGCTCAAAGGTTAGCTGAAAGAGATCCCTTCAGTGTCCGAGAGGCAACCGGATGGCTCGCGGTATTTGAGCTCCCGAAGCGTTGTTGGACCTCCTTGTGCAACCCGAACTGAGCCCACTTGAACTGGACCATAAATCGGAAGGGGGAGTGAAACAAAATTTCGCCAGACATTCTATTTATAGAACAGCATTTCATTATGTAAACAGCGTACACACCTTCAGGCAACCGCTGTTTCAATCGGCTGACTCACGACATTTTTTTACGTACGGAACACTAATATGAACACATATTAGTGTTCCGTACCAAAATTGGTCCAACGGAACACTTATGCGATCACTCGGAGGCTGTCCGTCTGTCACTGCCAGTTTTGTCTTCTGTTTCCGCGCGAGCGCGCAAATACCGCGAGCCAACCAGTTGCCTCTCGGACTCTGCAACTACGCCTCATTGCTCTGAGTATAGGAATAAGTTCGCCTTTGTACTTTGATCTATTGTGTGACATGTGCATGCGCAGATCGCCGCCCTAGCCGGAAAACTTAGTTCGGCAGCCTATGCAGTAAGACGCATAAGACAGTTAACAAACGTTGAGATGGCCAGGCGTACTACAGTTACTTCCACAGTGTTATGTCCAGACATCGGATTCCGTGGGGCGAAACTTCTTGACAGCTAGGGACTTCCTATATCGATAAACCCATTTATCGATACTAGTTCTATATACTAGTGACCGCCCCCAACATTGTGTGTGTTTTTCGTAACTATTGTTCTGAAGACCAGTATGAAATTCATACATAGCGTCTAAAATAATCGGTAGGTTACACATAGATAAGGCTAGTACCGATTGCATTATAAAATAGTTGATACCCATTATCTTAACCTCTTCAGATAATTAAATAGAAGTACCTTACCTACTTAGACACTCACTATGAAACAATACTTGTCAATGTCATCAGACACTGTCATTCTCATTTGTAAACACGTGCTATCTATTACAGATTTTATATTTACGAGTGAAAATAAATAATGCCTCTTCAAAAAATAGAAGACTTGCTTAAAAAGCATCCTGAAATAATTAAACGCGGGTCTAAGCTACGCTGTAGCCAATGTCAAGTGACCTTTCATCGCAAAAATTATTCTCTTGCTAGGCACTTGAAAACCGGAAGACATACAAGTATTCAAGAAGAAAAATATAAATTCTACAAAGAGCTTACTATGTTCATGGTGGCCTGCAATATATCGTGGTATCAATTAGAAAATCCAAATTTTTATGGTTTTATTCAAAATTGCATTTCTGGACGATATGGGAAGTTTTCAGTGCCTTCGGAATCTACTATCAGAAAAAATTATCTTTCTCCAATTTATAATGAAACGTATCAACAAATTAGGAACGAAATTGGAAACAATTACATCTACGTGTCGGTAGATGAAACTACAAATTCTAACGGTGACCAAATTGCAAATGTTGTCATTGGCAAACTTTCTCACAGCACACCAAGTCGGCCGTATGTTATTGCAAGTAAATGTTTACAGCAGACAAATAATGAAACTATTGCAAATTTGATTATAACGTCCCTATCAAATTTTTGGTGCTGTGATTCAAATAGCGATAATTTCAAAAAAGTGCTATTGTTGGTGACTGACGCAGCACCTTATATGATAAAAATGGGTAAGAAACTGGATTCAGTTTTTCAAAATATGACTCACGTAACATGTGCAGCTCACGGATTAAATAGGGTTGCTGAGAAAGTTAGATATCTGTTTCCAAATGTTAATAACTTGATATCATCCGTCAAAAAAGTATTTTTGAAGTGTCCCAAGAGAATCAATGTATTTAAAAATATGTTACCAAATGTACCTCTACCGCCGCAACCAACCATTATAAGATGGGGCACATGGTTGCAAGCAGCAAACTATTACGCTAAATATTTTGAAGATATAAGACGAGTTCTGCATACATTTTCTGCATCAGATGGGAAAGCAGTTAAAATGGCCAAGGCTGCACTAAATAAATCTTCTCTTCAGGGTGAACTTGAATTTATTGCCGACAATCTAAATATCATTCAAGAGTCGATAAAGAAATTACAAGCAACAAATTTGTCTCTAGACTTTGGTGTGCGAATAGTGAAGAAGGTACAGTCTGCATTATCTAAAATATTTTTGGACAAAAAGGGGAAAATCGTATACGATAAATTTAAAAACGTTTTTTACAAAAACTCCGGGTACAACACAATGGAAAAAATCAATTTGTTATTAAAAGGTGAAGAAGTTACATTACAACCGATAAATAAACGAAATACCATTGATCACTTTATGAAATTTTGCTATGCTCCTATAACCTCCACAGAAATTGAAAAGTCTTTTAGCCACCTGAAATGGATTTTTCAGCCAAGACGGAGACGCTTAACGCCCGAAAATATGGAAAAAATTCTGGTAGTTTACTTTAACAACAATAGATGGGACAGTCATGAAGAAATAAATTGTGACGAGTAAACTTTTAAAAACGTTTTAAAAAAAGAAGAGGAAAATTTAGTTCTTATTTTATTATATAATACTCTTTTAATAAAAAAATATTTTATAAGCAAACCTTTGTGTGATCACTAGTATTTAGAACTAGTATCGATAAATGGGTTTATCGATATAGGAAGTCCCTAGCTGTCAAGAAGTTTCGCCCCACGGAATCCGATGTCTGGTTATGTCCTACGGAATCCTGTTGTGGGGGAAAGCGGATGATATCCAGACCATATTCGTGCTACAGAAACGATCTGTACGCTCCATATACGAACTTAAAGCTCGAGATCCTCTCAGGGACAAATTTAAGGAGGCAAACATTCTTACTGTAGCATGCCAATACATTCTTGAGAATATCATGTATGTGCGGAAAAACCTTCATGAGTTCAAACTCAACAGTGATATCCACGACTACAACACCAGAAGTAAAAACAAGATCGCAGTGAAGGCCAGTCGTCTCCGCCAGGTTAGCACGTCGTTCGTGGGGAACTGCATACGTTTTTACAATAAAATACCCACTGAAATTGTTAATTTACCGTACAGTACATTTAAGTCTCATGTTAAGAGTAATTTGCTAAGCAAGGCGAATTATACTGTCAACGATTTCTTAAACGACAAAAATGCCTTTAAGCCAGTAGTAGTCTGATTCTATTAGGAATATACCTAAATACATGTAATCATTATAAGTACCTACCTGAAATAACTGTTCCGTTTTATGTAAGAAGAGAGCACGTAATGCTGTTTCTCGCCGAACAAGTCGCTTAATCTTTGCTAATATTTGTGTGATGAGCATGAATATTTGTTTCTGAGTCATGGAAGTTTTTCTATGTATTTAAGTATTTATATCCATTATATATATCGTCGTCTAGTACCCATAACACAAGCCTTAATGAGCTTACTGTGGGTCTAGCTCGATTTGTGTAAGATTGTCCCTTAATATTTATTTATTTATTATGTATATTCTTTAGCCTGTTACTGTGTACAATAAAGTGCTACATACATACATACATCACTGTCAACACAGCCCGTTCTCGTGAAGTTTTGGTTAATTCACTCATTACCAAGGCTAGAACACCATATACCTTCAGACTAGCAAGGGACCAGGATAAGTGTAGTACTCGAAGTAGTATGCTCAGCAGTGGGCGATTACAGGCTGAGTTATTATTAGATGATAATGATGATGATGATATATACATAACGACTAGTGTTACACACGTGGCTGGGGTTTCCTGTAAGGAGGCCCTTCCCCAATTGCTAAGGCGTGTCGGTTTATGGCCGGTTCCAATAATCAATCCACCGATAGTTTTCCTTACCAACAGTTACATTTTGACACATTTTTTTTTTTTTTTATTTATTTAGAAACACAAACAGTCGCTTAAACAAATATATAAGGGGTACACATAGAGTACCAACAGACATAATGCTACAGACCTGGAGGTTTATTAATATTATGAAAATTGTGTTAACAAAAAAGGAATCTTAATCTTGCAACTAAAAATGAAATGTAGACATTTTTCGGTTAGAATACCTACAAGGAGATCTGAAGAGTAACATTTACATTAGGTAATTATAATACTCCTGGAAGGACTAAGAAAATAGCTTACGTTTTACTAACAATTTGATACTTAACAATGATTGATGAAAAGGATCAATATCAATCAGATACTTATTATAAAAACTAGGGACTCGTCTGAAAAAAGTATGCCGTGAGTAATTTTTGCGGGTAAAGCTGATATGGAATAGAGATATAGGACGTAAGGGGTGACGCGGGTAACTAAAAGTAACCAATTTTCTACGGGTAATCTGTCAAAATGTAACTGCCGGTAAGGAAAACTATCGGTGGATTGATTATTGGAACCGGCCATTAGTCGGTTATCCGGAACAGGGATGTTGCAGACATTCGCATCCGCATCCGCAACTGCGGAAGTTCCGCACAAATTTCAACATCCGCATCCGCCAAAATAGATGCGGAGTTTTTGCGGATGCGGATCTAGTGTAATTCACGAGAGAGATTCAAGAAAAACGTGTAAACGGTGCTTACAGCGCGAGTTTTAGATATTTTCGCCATTAGTAAAAAAACTTCTTGTCGTTTCTGTGACCAAGCGCAGACGCGTTTTTGATTTGTTCGCAACGATTGTAATTTAGTATCAAAGTGTTTGACCACAAAATCCGCATCCGCATCCGCGTTCGCGGATGTCAAAAAAATCGCATCCGCGGCATCCCTGATCCAGAAGCTTCTATAATCCGAATAAAGCACAAGACACGTCTGCTTAGTAACTACCGTTTATTAAAAGAAAACAATGACATTGGCCACATCAAGGTCGCGAGGGTTAAATCTACCCTCAACCATCAACATATATTACATTAGTAAGATGACACTCCGCTGTCATACCTCTTCAAGTTTAGCAGCTCCTTGTTATCAGATGTCAAACCCGAGGTACTGGCACAATGAACCGATATATAATGTTAATGATAAAAGCAATATAAATCGATTGGTTGGAAAGTATGCGGAAACAAACGATTAATGGATCGGAACGAAAGAGGGTTACTTTCATTATCAACAAATCGGTTACGACCTGGTAAATGACAATAGGTGTGACGAAACATGGCTACTCGATTGTTTTTGTTCACTTTCGACTAAATAATGTAATTTACGAAAAAGTTGTAGATGAGTAACATACTTGTAGATACCTACATTACATTACTCATTCATTCGAATCGGAGGCTTTCTTAATTACCGCCAGTGGCGAGAAAAAAAATGCTGCATGCGTAGCGGGCGGTAATTGCCACTTTATGACCCAGTGTGTCGTAAATTATTTCATGCCTCAAATCACATATTTATCGTACTTGCCTTGTTCGGCTCGGGCGACAAAGAGGTGTCTGAGATCTGAGACATTATTGGTATTACCACCCCCAGGTAATTACTATTAGTAATGTACTATTTTCGTCTCATCTTGCCATAACGTGACAATTACCGCATCTTTATCGCCCTTGTCAAGCGCGGGCGTAAAATACTTCTAATCTAAAGAATATCTCCTACTTAGTTCATTATTTGGAAAAATAGCTACCGTGGCTGTATAAAAGACTGCTGAAAATATAACCCTCCCCGCCACGCACATCTTGATTGATTATACATTTACTAAATCCCCAATTTTCAGCTAAACACTTCAAAACCATAAGGGAGCTAAAGTGAATTCGTTCTTAAAGTTAAGTTACTATAGTCAGGTTCGTTGATTTTTGTAATATTATTACTATGACTGTGCTTACGCCAGCAATTTCAATCAGAAATATAGGTACGATAAATCTTAACCTGTGTGAGGCCAATAATCGCTACTTGCTACGCTCGTAGCCGATCCCGTCGTTTTCCTCGTACGTAGCGGAAAGCGACTACGGCGTAGGCGCCCGCTAGGCGTGGCAGTGGAAGTGTGACCCATGCGAGGCCAAGCAACGCTACGTAACAGCATTTTTACATTTTATAGCGGAAATCGCTCGTAGAGGCAAGACTCATGTGTAAGTCGTAGCCGCTCCCGTGGTTTTCCTCGTAGGTAGCGGAAAGCGACTACGGCGTAGGCGCCCGCTAGGCGTGGCAGTGGAAGTGTTGACCCATGCGAGGCCAAGCAACGCTACGTAACAGCATTTTTACATTTTATAGCGGAAATCGCTCGTAGAGGCAAGACTCATGGTCACGTGTAAGTCATCGGCCTCAAACGGGTGAAACTCTCTTTTATCCTAGCTATGACTCCCCGAGTGGTGGGGTCAGCTTTCAGTGTTAATCTTTTCTACTTCGTTCAGTTCTCGACATCGTCTTCGGATGCCTGACACTCTTATGTCTTGTGAACGGGTTAAAATAAATATGCTTTATTTTCTAACATATTAGGATCGAGCAGTGGTACCACTGGAGCCGAGCGAGATCCACTGTAGCCGAGATTAAATCATTTGATATTTAAGTGGTGAAGGAAAACATCGTGAGGACACCGGTCTAATATAATACTCAATAAGGTCTAGTTTTCCCTCTTGAGTTCTCCTCTGGGTGGGAATGGGATCTTCCGATCAGATGGCAGTCGCTTTAAGTTAAAGTAATTAAGTGCAAAAACGAACCCTGGGCTCCTTTAGAGCACACTCCTGAAATGATGAGAATCGAGCAAGGAGCAACAGAAAAATAGTCTCTTACGAGTATATCAAAAGAACTATATCTACCAAACCCCTAATTTGCAACACCTTCACGCATGAAATAACTCCTCAAGCTACGTAACTTACATTATCATACTCAGCTTTATTTACTTTAAGTGTAAAAAAATCACTTAGGCGGGGGGGTCCATTATGCAAACGAGGGACAAAGCGTTCGCGATATTTTACGTGCGATATTTACGCGCACGCACGGGACGGAGTTGGGTGATAAAACGGTGACATTATATTAAATACGGCGGCGAAAACATTGGGAGAAAAGGAAGATTCATTTTTGTAAATAGCCATGGGTGTATCAAATAGGGCTGTTTGTTTTCGTATATATGATGCATGCGGATTGGCTAATGGGGAGAGCTGGAGTGTTTTATTGTTTCGTATTTATAATACCGCGTTGCATTTGTTTTAGCTTGTCATTTGCAAGCGTGTGTATGGATCAAGTGTTGTATGGTTGAATATTACCAATTGGTTTTCCTCATGGTCTGCATTAAGTAACATGTTTTTTGGGGTGTATTCCCTAATTATTTTTGATCTTGTTAATCTAAAAGTAAGATTATTAAAGTGAAAACTTCTTTAGCGGCGCTGAGCACTTTTTGGAATGGGGAAAAATTGTTAAATACGCGACAGAGTTTTGTGACGTCAGATGTGAAGGAGGTCACTTTTTGCTGTTAGCCGATTCGACTTCATTCAAAACTGAACGCTATTCGTAAGAGTATAAAGCCGTTAAACACTTTTTGTAATAGCATATTCTGCAAATAAATTTGTAATAATACCAACGCGTCCTTCACTGTTTTGCTATTGAGAAAATTCGAATAGTTCGAATTTAGACGTTATTCCTAAAGAGATAAAGCTTTGAAAAATATTTGGCAATGGCAAAAACAAACTGGTATTGTGTTTGCCGCCGCCCATCGGCGCGCCGACGGTCCCGTCCGCCTAAGTAATTAATAACAGAACGATTAAAAAAGGTAAAATAACAAGAAGGCATACAATCTGACACTCTGATAGTGTAATGTGTGTTACAAGTTGTAAGTTACAACTGTAATTTTTGTATGCCTAATACTGCGACTAAGAGGCGTCTCCCCTCCCTATGATTATTTGCCATCGACGTGGCATACAAAAATAACGTAATATTAGCGATATCGCCGAATCCGCCCCTGTCATCGCTACCATAAAGTTCGTCATACAATATTGTGCTGTGTGAGACAGATTGTCGACGCCGAGAGCCCTTCTATCAAACTCTACACAAACTCTCGCATGGGGTCTACTATGTACTTCAAATAGAAACTCTTATTGAAATCGTTTACTGAAAGGACACTGGTAAAAATTGTTACTTCAATAACGACTATATAGCTTTATTTGTCTACGTATGCGCTATTAGATGACCAACCAAGAATGGTTTCCATTAAAACATTATTCCTTTAAAAATGTAATTAAAATCTAGGCACAGAATATAAAAAAATGCAAATAAAAAAAACGAAAGCAACGAGCATAGGAATTAAGAATCATCTCGACGAACAAGGAAATCGATTAAACAAAACCGCACCCAAAACGGTTCATCCTTTTGTGAGCTATGATGGTAGGGAGGGACACGCAGATATAAATGTAAAAGTTAAAAATATAACACTTCTCGTTTGCGTCATGAAGACGAAACGAATGCATTAAAAAATTGGTAGATGTTTTCCAAAAGCCATAAATACATTCGAATCTAAATACTGCTGTTTTTTTCGCGCAACACATCAGCATTGTAATTCAGCGAGGAAATGCTTGCTTCTTCGGTACAATGCCTCGAGAGCCTTTTCTAGGGTTCCGTAGCCAAATGGCAAAAAACGGTACCCTTATAGATTCGTCATGTCTGTCTGTCTGTCCGTCCGTATGTCACAGGCATTTTACTCGAAAACTATAAGGAGTATTTGAAAAAAGTTTTGAGAATAGGTGTATTTTGTTAGCCGCTACATACTACTTTTGTAATTAAATAAATAAATAAATAAATAAATATTAGGGGACAATCTTACACAAATCGACCTAGTCCCATAGTAAGCTCAATAAGGCTTGTGTTATGGGTACTAGACGACGATATATATAATAGATATAAATACTTAAATACATAGAAAACTTCCATGACTCAGAAACAAATATTCATGCTCATCACACAAATATTTGCCCTTACCGGGATTCGAACCCAGGACCTTTAGCTTCTTCAGCAGCTTTCTTTAGTAATTAAATTACTAAAAAAATTTTTTTTTATGGGTGCTCTCCATACATAGAACTGAAAGTCGAAAAAAATTTTTTCATTGCAAGTCCACGTGTGGCACATCAAGCGATAGGCCTTTCAAAATAAATATAAGGTTTCTCAGCATTTTTTTTTGATTAAGTGAATAGAGTCGGAGATAATCACCCCGAAAGTCACTAAAATTGTGTCGTCCCCCCCTCTAATTTTTGAACCGTGTATTTTAAAAATATGAAAAAAATCATGGACATAGGGCTTATTAAATTCTTTCAGCGAAAATTGTTTTGAACAAGATGGATTTTAAGGTTTTTGAGATATTTCTAAAAAACTGCCTTCCTTAAAGAAAAGGACGTAAGTGCCATAAGACTTCAGTAACGATACGACCTTTTTAATAGACACGGAACCCTCGTTGTGCGTGGTCCGACACGCACTTGGCCGCTTTTTAGATTTAACTTAGTTTTCATGTCTTAATGTAAATTATTATTATCTTATAAATACAGACTCGAGTTATATTAACGTTAATTTCAAGCTTTTGTCAATCAAACGAGGAAAATCGAGAAAATATCGAGATAAAGAAACAAGCGCGAACCGTATACCTTTCGCAGACTCACATTTCGATTTTCCGTTCACACGAAAAATGCACTTTAACGACACTAGGTAAAGTTAACTTTGCGATCAACAAAATTAAACGCGATGGCTCGGGTCAACAAAATGTGAAATAAGCCCGCAGTGAACGGCCGACGAGTGAACGAAACGAATGAATGAAAGAATGAATGGTAACTTGATTAGGCGTAATTTGATGAAATATTGTGCCGGAGGCGCCTATGAATTATTTATGTAACGGGAAGTTGTTGGACTGACGGATACTTTTCAATTTCTTTTAATTAAGATAAGTATTAAAAAGAAATGTAGGTTTAAACGAAGGACGTCTAATTTGATAAGGAATACTATTTGTTCTTGCAATTTCTGATACAATATTCTGTGATTCCTTAGAATGAAGTATACCTAAGTATAGCAAAAACACAAATAAGTTTATTAGCCGCTTTGACCAATCCAAAATCGGTTCTCTATTGGATCGCATAAAATCATTTGGAATAATATAATAACGCATATTTTTTTATCGCCGAATTAGCGTTAAGCCTAATCATGTTATGGCATAAATTTTTAGGCATAAAATTAAAAATAATAAACGAAAATAGCATAATCATCACAAAGACTAACATCAGATAGCATAAATACAAAAAGACATAATAATTACTTGGCATCAGTACAAAACACATAAGTACACAAAGCAATGAAAGCATAATGCACGGCCCAATAATGTACAGCCTGATAATCCATGTACATTGGGACGGTCATCTGTGCGGACTAATAATCTCCAGCGAGTCGACGCCACCCCGCTGCGCGGGGTGTCTATTTCTGGTCTGAGGAACACAAGTGAACCCTAACCTAACCGACCTAAGACAGAGTTCGCTTATGACAAGCCATTTTTATCCGCCCTAATAATGCACGACCCAATAATCCGCGTCCACGAAAAGTGTAAATGCATGCTATGTAATGTATTTAGAAAACAGAAATTATGCTTCAAAACAGATATACCAAATAATTATTAGCCCAAACAATAGTATGCGTAATATGTATTCGGCCAATACAGATTAGTTCAACTGAAATTATGCTATTAGCGTAGTATGCCAAACAAAGTAGTAGGCCAAAGTATTATTATGCGACAGTATTATTATGCCAATAGAAATTATGCCAAATCAATTATGCGAAACTATATTAGTCTAAAAAAAATTATGCCAATGAAGGGGATGCCTCCAAAATCCAAAACCATATACAAAAAACATTTCGTCGTATAGCATAGACACTCGCTCGTCGGTATTATACTCATCGTCATGCGTTAACATTCCCATATTCATTGTCACTACAGGCGACATGTTTCAAACCCTTCAGGAGTTATGAAGCAGTCACAGAATATATAATTGGCGAAGTGGACCGGGCGAGCATTATAGCGCAGCCGCGAGAATACTAATCCTGAAATATATTTCCTGAAGAGATCGAAACATGTCGCCCGTAGTGACAATTAATACTCGAGTGTAACCGTACTTATTATTATAATTAGTATAATTCTTAACCTGACTAAGGATACTTTAAATCCAGTCGGTCCAATTTTGTATGCGGACAATATTTTATTAATATACGGACAATATTGTATTATTATTAGTGTATATTATTTTGTATATGTGTATGTTTATTTCAGTACGTATTTGATAGAAGTTTATCTTGGATTAAGTTTTCATTTAAATTTAAATGCCTGCACCAAATGTTTCTGTGCAATAAAGATTAAATAAAGAAATATTCGGCATGTATTACAAATTGGCGGGTATCCATCGTACGTCATCAAACCATTTTGTCGAAAGTTCCAAAGATGATAAACACGTTTCGCGCTTACAGACTTTACACAACTCGTTAACTAAAACAAACAAAGAATCCAATTACTACAAAAACCATGTGAAAACGAGTCGCATCTCGCATACTGTTTCGCGCAGACAATTCATCGAGCGTTGAATGGAGGGTCCCAAGTGTTTTGCCGGCGTAGGAAGCGTGCAATTGATGCATCTCGAGCACACAGTAGAGCTTGAAGCAGTAACACAATCCATATTCCGCATTTTCATTGGTGGGTTAATAGTGGAAAGGACTAAGCACGGTAGACTCAAGTCGACCCTCCATACAAACGTAGTTTGGTGCTCATTTTAAAACGGCAGCAAACTGGAATAACATGAAACTTTTTAAACCCAATGAGATCCGCTATATCAAGGTCGGAAAGTAGTTTCTGTTGCTAGAAATTGAAATCGTAAAAAGATTCCTAGCCCGCATTAAGACTAATAAAATCTATCGGTCAATTAATAGCGTGCGAGAGGACCAGTTTGGCAGAGACAGGGTGTACTGGAACATAAATTCAAGAGTACCCTACCCCGGCCGCCGCTATCGACCAGTAAAAACGGCTTCTCGCATAGCGTTATGGAATTCTTTTGCACCTGCGGCCCATGAAAATGCGTCTATAAAAAGGTCCGATTTGACGCACTCCTACAGACACGCGCTACAATAAACTTAAGCGGACTCGGCGGTGAAAAGTAAAGTGCATCGCGCATGCCGCGCAGAATTGGTATTCAATGTCATAAAAGAGACTAGTTGACTTACTGCTTTAGCTAATATATTTACTGTGTCGAGTAGAAAGTGAATGCGCTATCGAGAGACTACTTCCTCACATTGATACATTTGATACGCTTAATGCAGTGTTCTAAGTAGAGGAAAGTGTATGCTGGTGGCCTTTGTGGTAATAGAATACATGGCGATTTTGTGACTACTGACAATTTGATTTCAATTCCATTTACTAATAGGCCCCCTTTTCAGCAATTTGACAATTGTTATCTGACAATGACAGTTCGTCTTCGACGGCTAAGTCTACAAGTTGAGACCCAGATTTCAATACTGTTTACGATTTTTTGTACGATTTAGCCTGAATATTATAGAGCAAATGTAAATGAACCAAAATAAAGACAATTAATTTTTTCTGACTTTTCAGAAGCTAGTTAATTTATAATTTTTTTCATGTCTGAAATTTTTTCCGGATTTTGTCGCTGGGTAACTATTTAATTGATAATAGATCCGTTACACATAAAAAATAAGCTATTATAAATTATTTCCAAAATTGTTTTTTTTTTTCATACAAGTTGTCAGTTCGTTGACTGGACTAAGAAGGCATGTAATGTAAGCAACATATGCTTTGAGCGCTGTTTAGGTTGTTACGCGCGTGGTTGCTACTTAGCGGGAAAACCACTGGATCGGCTACGGCGAGACTTCGCATGTTAATGTGATAAGTTTCAGACAAAACTTGGATTTTTGGGACTTCTGACCGTCCATTTTTTGCGAAGTCATTCATCAGCTTACTCGTTGAGAGTGTTCCAATGGGCCCAATCACGACGGGTTTATCTTACATAGTTTAGGCTTTGCCGTGGCCAAATTCTGTCTAAACTACATCATCATATCAGCCCGGTGGTGCCATAGCATCGCATTGTTACCGAACTTACATAAATATGACTAATAACTAAATTTGTGAACGGCAACTGGCTGAAAAATAGGCTGCAAATTTTTAAGGATCTTAGATACTTACGTATTCGCGTACTTAGATACATAGGAAAAGAGCAAGTTGAATAAGCATTAAAAGTTCAACAAAATGTATCCCGACTACGGGAAACAAACAAAAAAAAAATATTTTTTCATACAAAAGGTAACTAGGATCATAATTTCGAATCGATTGATATCTCATTCATCAAAACCGGTTCAGTATCTGAAATGCTACTGTGGAACACACATAAATACAAACATAGACTGCTAAAAGCATATCCCTTCCTTTCGGCTCTGCCGTAATCGACCAAAATTGTATTTTATGCAATCGTTTTATAATGTATGCTTTTGCGAATAATTCTATGCGAAGCTTGCTGTGTGGCCTAATTAAGGTACGAGACTCAAAAAGCTAATTATATAACTATCGTATACAATACTTTTTCTACGAGTCAACTGAACTAATTAAACAAACTTGGTACCTATTGAAAATCTAAGCCCTGCTGAAACGAAGTGCAACCAACGGCTTTTTCTTTTTTGTGCGTTGATGTCTATTACCTTTTGACTTTCTCATGACGGCGTCCTATTGGTCAAATACATTATAGTTCAGTAAAAGCGCCATGATTGGTCAATTTCATTTTAGTTGTCTCAACAGTTATGAAATGTTGAGTTGCGAGCTCCATAGTAAAAAGTATGTGATTTAAGTTTGGTGTACGAAGTCTTAATTCAAACATTAAGGTCGACGAATATAAAAAAGCTAATTATATAACTATTGTACACAATACTTTTTCTACGAGTCAACGGAAATAATAATTTATTAAACAAACTTGGTGTCTATTGAAAATCGCCCTGCTGAAACGAAGTGCAGCCAACCGTTTTTTTTTAAACGCGTTGATGTCTTTCTGTAAATCGAGCCTCGTGATTGGTCAAAACTCATTTCAGTTCTGCGTACAATTGAATAATAATTATTTCGATTGTCCATAGAGCATACACTTTTTCATCAGAATAAAAGTATACAAATACAAAATACAAATACAAATGTTTATTTTCATTTAACAAATAGGGTTCAGATTACAGTAAGGTTGAGGTCTCCTAGTAGGTATAGAGATACCTGTATCAGGAGATCTCGCTCTTCCAAATATAGAACATAATAAAAACCTATAGTTAAATTTAGTTTTAACTTAGATTAGGTAATATAAGAATAAAATTTACTTATAATTTTATTTTTATTAAGCTTTGGTTAAACTTATAATTTAAATAGTTATACATTAAATTTCCTTATATTTTAATATATTATAAGGAACTTATGTGATACAGAGTGCTTGTGAGAATGTGTGTAGGAAAATGAGTGCGGGCGTGTGTGTGTGTGTGTGTGTGTGAGTCTGTGTGTGTGTGTGTGTATATATGTATTGAGCATTTTATGTGCGTAAGTGCAGGTGTGTGGTGTGCGCGTGCTTAATCGTGTCTATTATGTTTTTATGTTTTTATCAGTATACAATGCTGTTCAATGTTGTGTTATATAAGTATTCAATTGCGTTATGGTTTGCGAGGTTCTAATTTAAATATTACAGTCGACGAGTATAAAAATACTTTTTCGACAACCTCTATTCGTACAAAGGAATTCATTAAATCACGACCAATATTTGTAAGCCTATTTGTATCAAAATCCCTTTGACACTGGCTACCGAAATATAACATTTTCAGAAAAAACTAATTAAAAAAACGAACGAATAGATCAAAGGCGGCCATTTCACAGTCATTACATATGCTTCACACTCCGGTGGCTCTGCTGTAACGTTATCAAGATCAAAATGCGACTCTCTTGTATAGTATCACAAGGGAAATATGGGTCGTATTCCATTGGCGCGGCGACCGAGCGGAAACGAAAAGAAAAGAAAATATTAAAAGCGAGCGGTTATTTAATGGAAGATTTAAGAGTTTTTTTCAAAAGACACATTCTTTATTATGATGGTTAAAGGCAAATCATTTTCCTGCGATATATAAATTAACTGGTGTAATCTTTTAAACATTCAAATCAGAATATGCGCGTATTAGTTACAATACGCGTTTTAGTCGCATTACATAAAATATATGCATATCTCGTTTTTGATTTATAAAATAAAGTGTGCGTGCACGACGCATACACACGCATTGATTAATGATTAGGATTGAACAGCGAACGAAAAAACCATAGAAGTCTCAGTAGCGCCGCAAAATGGCCCCACAGAATGGGTGCATGGGGGCGGGGTGTCAAAACGATGCCAGGCAGCCGTTTAGTTCGACCATGCGCATACCGGGTTTTAGGCACGTGTTTGGGTAGACACTTTTAGTTGGATAACGTTTAGTTGGATATTTCATAAATATTCAATATAAAACTGTGTTATTCAGTCTCTTGTATAATTGAGATTACTTAATGTGTGCGACGTTTTAAAACTGTCATTGGAATTGAAACATTCTACCTTGGAAGCTAGAGTTACTTTTAGAATGCACTAATTTGGTGCAATTTGGCCAACTCAAATAATATCAATTCCATCTTTCTGATCACCTTGGCTCCGATGTTAGATGGCGGTATGACTTGCTATATGGTGTTGTGATTTTTGTATTTAAAACTGTGATTTTTACAAGTATTGCAATATAAAAATATTTGAAGCATTGATCTTGAACGGTACTTCGCCACAATTACGACTTTGTTGAAATGATTAGAGGGTAGGGTGAAAAAAAGTGACGTGATGGTGGGGAAGTGCCGTTGAAAGGGAACGTGGGGCGCTAGGGTAATTTTTGGGTAACCGTTGGATGATGAGGTTGTGAACTAATTAGGTGATCAAGAATTAGTAATTGTAAGTCTAGCTAGTTCTATTGTTAGTGAATGTGGTGACTACTGAATAACTGAATGTGGTGATCAAATACATCAAATAATCCACGGGATCGAGGAGTTTTATTTCAATGGTCATATGAAATCTTACTTAAAACATGCTCTTGCTAATCAACAAACTACCAATGTAGGTACAATAAAATGAAAAAAACACACCTTCCGCATAAAAACCAGACCCAAAGCGAATTTCGCCCGAACGAAAACGCTGGTAATTATCGCATTATTATCAGACGATCCGAATTAACGGTATTGCTACATTATCGACAATTTACAATCGAATGCGATCAGCTTTACACATAACTGAAAATGTACGGTATTTTTTGGGGAAAAATACTCAAAATCATGTGTTTTAAATATTTCTGTAAGCACTGAAATATTTAAGAATAGAATATAAAAGAATATTCTTTATTTGCGTAGGCAAGGCACACAATACAAAATTCGTAGAACTGACTGTTCCTGTAATATACTAAAAATAATTATCCGATGAACTTTTTAAATTATTTTCAGTTTAGTATAATGATCTGAGTGCAGAGGGTTGATCACATGACAGTGACATTTAGATCTACCTGACGCGCGTACAATGCTTTACGTGATTGATAAGCTGGGTATTAGTTCTAGTAGTACCTATTAACAAGTACAGGTTCATTTACCTAAATTTTCCTGTTATACGCAATCTTAATCTACATATTCTATTCACAAAGGAACATTAAACCCACCATTAATAGCATTACCATCAACCGCAACCAAAAATACCTTTACATATTTGACTCAAAAACGTCAAGCGTCATATTTGACAGGTTAGATTGACAGTATCCCGAGCTGACGTCCGGGCGCTATTTATACACCAACTGGCAGAGTTCGCCATTGTGTCTGGGAATTGGACGTGTTCGAGTGATTTTTAGTTCAGCTTTAAATTAAGAACATATTTCTTACTCTGTCATAAAATACGTCCGTCCCAGTATGGACATTTGTAATAACAACGGGGTAACCTCTGTGGCTAGAGCCACGCTTCAAGCCAGCCTGCATCAAGCCCAGGACCGAGCAGCTTGGAGAGTGATGGTGAAGAACGCCCACAGCCGTCACGTCCCTCAGCCATGTGGATACGACAAGGAAGAAGAGAGTAACAATGGAATCTGCAATAACAAGAGAGTAACGGTGCATACATAAGAGAGAGAGAGAGAGAGCGAGAGATCGGAGCGCGGCCTCTCGCTCCCACGTAAGGCGCACGGGTAACGCTGCCGCAGCTGCTGCATTTCGTTGATGAGCCTTTTTTACAAGAACTAAGTTATTTCATTTTAATCTCAATTCTGTTGTATTTTTTCTAGTGCAACTTTGCATTCCTGGATTCTAATCTATATATATAAAAGAAGTCCTCTACTCATCAACGTACAGCCGAAACTACTAGAGTTAATTTTTGCACAGTAACGTCGTTTGTAACATATCGTTCACTATTTGCAAATCTAGACGGTTTGAGCTAGATATAATGTAACTTCCGCGACCTTACTCAATGGATCTCGTGTTTAAATATACGAAGCTAACAAACAACTCAATCCAAATTGGACGTTATCACGCGGCAGCTAAGTTAAAAATAAAAACTACATCTATCTGGTCTTATGCTTGTGTCATTTGTTTTTTAAGGTGTTGAATAAATGTCTTTCGTCATAGCTGTCACTTAAGAGTTAATTTCGGTTCGTGAAAGAAACGTAGGAATTTTACTTTTACGTGGGCAGCGTTTAAAATGGTTCCCTTTTATCTATTCATCATCTTGAATATACATTTAGTTTTAGTCACGCATTTAGTTTTCCGCAAAGCTGTCTTTCTATAAGTTATTATATTGCGGGTTATCATAAATATAAACTTTCTCTACCGCGTTATCAAAATAGGAAGTTTTGATTTACGTATTGATATTAAGGCCCCGTCTGACTGGCAGTGGAAGCGAGACGGAGCAAATTGTGTGCCAGTGGTAGTTGAAATACACGGAACATTACCCGCCATGTGCGCGCGCGGCCTGGTGTGACATGGCACATGGCTCATAACTTTCCGTGCATTACAACGCGCGCGGGCTCGCGCGCAATCCGCATCGTCCCGCTTGCGTGACTGGTCCGACAAGGCCTCAATATCGATAAAAACGTCGATTCATAATCCATACTAATATTATGTCCGTTTGTCGGTCTGTCTGTTACCTTTTAACGCTTAAACCGCTGAACCGATTTAGATGAAATTTGGTATAGAGATAGTTTGAGTCCCGGGGAAGGACAAAGGATAGCTTTTATCCCGGAAACACCCCCTAAGGGGTGAAATAGGGGGTGAAAGTTTTAATGGAGCTACGATATAAACCAATTCCACGCGCACATTCAGTCGCGAGCAGAAGTTTGTTTCCTATATTGATAACGTGGTAGAGAAAGTGAACTTTTCCACACGCAATACTATAACTTAAAGAAAGAATACTACATGCATATATCCTAATTGATAACGCGGTAGAGAGCGGCGATTTGGTATCACGTTTGTTGCACGAACACGCGTATACGAGTAGTGCACATCACATAAGTTTGCGTCTGATGGGGCATATACATTACATGATTAGTCAGCCCCAATTCATCAGAATCTGACTAATTTCTATATCGTGTGGATGCATGCTGCGCTGCTTTCCAACCGTCAAACGAGTTTTCCTGACTAATTGCATGAAAATCACAATTTGGACCATGGAATTTGCATGATCTGCCAAGTGTTTTTTTTCTCACAAATTTCATTCAAATAAATTTAAATGAAAATTAAATAATATATACTACAGAATTTTGTTTTAATATTTTACACTGTAATATTGTATTTTTTTTATAAACCGGCGTTTTCCAACTACAATTTCATTCGGTGTGGTCAGTTAACAGTAAGAAAGCGAAAATTGCCGCATTCAAACGGTCCTGCGAAGCGGACTGCAAGATTGTTACTTACCGATGAGCGATGAGATAGGGCGAGACAGCACGTCTATCATGAGTCGGCCGCGACATACTCTCGGTTTTTGTGTGCTGCACGGCTATCACGCGACGGCGCGCGAGCTCTCTCGATTTTTCTCGCACTATCTGTCTCTCTCTTATTAGAACACTTAGAACAAGAGGTATAGTGCGAGAAAAATTGAGAGTATGTCGCGGCCGTCCCATGATAAGCACGTCTATCATGGGACGGCCGCGACATACTTGTCTTGCCCTATCTCATCGGTTAGTAACAATCTTGCAGTCTGCTTCGCAGGACCGTTTGAATGGGGCAATTTTCGCTTTCTTACTGTTAACTGGCCACACTGAATAAAATTGTAGTTGCAGTTGTTACGTCTGTATGACACACCCAATTCTGACTTCGACATGTTGTCCTGACAAATTGGGGTAAAATCACTTAATCTGTATACCCCATGACGGTAGCTACTAGTACGTCGCAAAGGTAAATGTGTGTGTGAGTTCAAAGGGTGTACTAGGCAACTTGAAGCTAACTTTAGAAACGCAAACTAAAGTGGCGCGTATTAGTCCAGTCAATAAACTGACAACTTGTATGAAAAAAAAAAAAACAATTTTGGTAATAATTTATAATAGCTTATCTTTTCTGTGTAACGGATATATTATCAATGAAATAGTTACCCAGCGACAGAATCCGATAGAATTTCAGACATCAAAAAATTGATAAATTAACTAGCTTTTAAAAAGTCAGAAAAAATATTGATTAATTAATACTTTTGTCTTTATTTTGGTTCATTTACATTTGCTTTATAATATTCAAGTTAAATCATAAAAAAAAAGACAATGCATGCTTCATTTATATCTACATAATTACTTCCGAGTGGAAAGTTTGTCGGATTCCTGAATACAGCATCTTAGAATAACATTTTAAAATGAAATCAACAAAAAAAACGCTATAATAAATTAATGTTTTTCAAAACCGTATTTTGCCTGGAGTATATTGTACTCCAGAACAGCACGGCCACGACTACGAGCGGCGGCGTCAGCGGCAGCGGCAGCGTTGCACCATACGTGGCCGCGCGAGATAATAGAGCGACCTCTCGCTCTCACTTAAGGTGCAGTATAACCCGTGGTGTTAGGATCCCTCTGAACGAGTCACTTGTAATGACTGTGCAAAAAACACAGTACGCAATAAAAGCTTGTACTAACCAAACATATTTTTGTCAGAAACTTTTATTTCAAATGTGTGCCTCGTATTGATGGATTGCTAATTGGTATTGTTTCTGTTAATATCATCAAAGTGCGTAGTCAGTCTTAACACAATCTAATTAAAAACTAGACATTATTTATAAAATCCCCCCACACCCACGCATCCCCTGAAGCTCATTAACTGAACACCAAACAGAATGGCAAATAAAAAGATTGCAATTTGCAGCCCTTGTGCAATAAGTGAAGAGTTTGCGCTCGTTTGTGGATTACTACTGCTCAAAGTTTTAATACTAATTGGGTTGCATGTGGGGCAGGGACCGACTCGAGACCTGGTGACGTTTTGATAATTGACAACATTTCATTTTATAAACACTTCAAAATGAATATATGATTCAAAAGCATATTGCCCCCTGAACACTATACTGTATTTATAAAAAAAATATATAGCTTAATAAAATAGTTAAAAAACAATTGAAAATATGGTCTAATTTTACCTATTCTACGACATAGTTAATGGATAGCCTGTGCCTTATCTTATGTTACAGAAAAAAAAAGGTCTGCTGTCACAAATATGAATTTGACATTGACGTAGATTGTTTACTATCGATGTTAACGACTGTAACCTAAGGAAGTAAAATAAAATTAAAAGATTCTATATTATAGAAACCCGCATGGATCGACGAGGTGTATTCTCCTCCTAAGTACACCAAGTATTGTTTCGTGCCAAGTTGTAACAATGACTCTTTGAAGAAACCGGACAAACATTTCTTCCATGTACCGTATAAAAATAAAGCGGAGTGGTGTCGAGCAGTAATTCCAAAGATCCGTGTGAATGCAAGGTGTCGTATTTATATAATGCAGTATCGGTATCCCTTATCACAGCCAAATTCGTCAATAAAATCGTTTCTTTTTAACAAATAGTACAATTTAAACAAACAACACACCACATATCTACTCCAGTGACAATGGCAAAGTCAGATGTCATTGTCAATGTCAGATCACTTTTTTTTCGATTGTGGTAAGACTAAGGTAAAGGGTATTCCTGCGTAGAATTGGAGTTACGCCCTTTTAGAATAAGTAAATATTGAAAAATTAATAACAAATTAAATACGAACCCTAGAGAAATAAATAAACTATCAGCGTATTTGTCTTTTTAAACCAAATACACAGAACCTATAAAATTTAGGGCTCAAAAATATGAAATGTTGTCAATTGACATGTAAAGTGTAAACCTAACTATTTTTGTTTACTGTGTTGCATTACCATAGGATTCATTTATTTAATCTCTACTTTCACAAAAGAAGAAAACGTACTGAAAGTGGACTTAATGCCATAAGCATTTTCTACAAGGCAAAGCGGACCCCGGGCTCGTTAAGGGTGCAACCGGGAATAACGCCAGGAGGATGATGAGGCGTAAATTGAGGATTCCACGTAAACAAACCGAATAAGTGTAAAAATGTAACACAATCAACTGAGAATATAATATATGTGATCACAAAACTTTCCCTAACGAAGGTAACGAGACTTCACTAAGATGAACTATGTAGCAGACTGCTGAGTACCAAGACGTGTTTTTTTTGGTTTTTTACTCCCTTATTTTTTGTTTAATTAATTACGCTATCGGTGAGGATCTGTTGTTAGCTCACTGTCACTATTGTTATTATTTAAGATGATGATCTTTTATTCTAGTATCCACGCTTTGGCTGCGCTAAAAAAGCTATCAAGTAATCATTTCTCTTTTCAGTAGTATTAAACGATTATATAATTAAGACTCGTATTCATTTCATGAAATCTGAACAAATTCAATTGAACCGAAATTTTACATTCAGAAGGATCCTAACGAAAGCGGTACTTGAGTGTTGTATTGTATAAAACAGCTATTTTGCCTGTTAATAAGCGGACCTCCTAAGCCCGTAAGAAAATATAGCGTCGGTCGGTATTTATTCTAGCAGCTAGGGGCGAAAGGATCTTCCATAAATAAAATGAGCTGTATAATAAAGGAGCTTGAACTGAGGGAGAAAAGGTAACATTTTTATTTAAAAAACCGGCCAAGTGCGAGTCGGACTCGCACGAAGGGTTCCGTACTATTAACAACGGCAAAAAAATCACGTTTGTTGTATGGGAGCCCCCTTAAATATTTATATTATTCTGTTTTTTAGTATTTGTTATTATAGCGGCAACAGGAATACATGATCTGTGAAAATGTCAACTGTCTAACTATCACGGTTCATGAGATACAGCCTGTTGACAGACGGACGGACGGACAGCGGAGCCTTAGTAATACGGTCCCGTTTTTACTTTTTGGGTACGGAACCCTAAAAAACTGCAATGTCGAACAATACAGAATAGCAGGAACACGTTATTTAAATGTGGAACCAGTTAATTTTCACATAATTTTTATCATTAATTTTCGTCACTTAACTGGCTCTGAGTAAATTTTTGTTTAACAATCGCGCTAATTAGGTACACAAATATTGAAAATGTCTAGTGCCTTTAAAGTGTAGTGTATTAGATAAGAATACTTTATAAACTCCTTAGGACTGTGAGAGTATAGTTTTAAGGCCATTCTTGCAATACGTGAATGTTCGGATGGTTGTGATTCCTTGCGCTCCTGTTATGATTATCCCGAGGGAATTGTTGGGGACATCATAAAGGAGCAGCAGTGAATAGGTTATTACAGAAGTAGTGAGCTTCATCTTTGGCCATGTTGCCAATTAGCATTAGGTGAGACTAGAGTGAATCACTGGTCGGCCATTTATAAAAAAGTTTTGTATAGCGAGTTATTGTTTAGTTTAGTTTATTTTATCTCAGTATACAAATTTCACATAACACATTACATTTGCTTATGCTACTCGTCGCATAGTGATCGTTATAAATACAGTCATAATAACTTTAAAAAATGCGGAAATAATGAACAATGTTCAGCGTATATACAAAATATATAGCTGCACTTCGAATAATGTAATAATATTAATAAATGTTGCGATGTCAGGTGTACACAGAAATAAAAAGTCATAACGAATTTAAAAGAACAGAAAAATTAAAACCAACGATGTTGTACCTGAGTGCATGTACCAATCATAACATGTCACAAAGTAAAAATGAAAAATAAAAGAAATAATAATGTGGTACCCATGAAGTACCTATCAACTAACTATATAATACAATGATGTCAAATCTAACAAATAATAACAAATGAAAATTAATAACAAGTAATAGATACAGACAAATCAAAATTAAAACCATATTCAGAGTAATTCAAATTGGTTCTCAATTTATATAATAATTTTTATGTACTCGTCTACCGAGTAAAGTGACTTATCCAACAAAATGTTCTTCTGTCTCCTCGCATGTTTCACTCTTTATGTCGGCGGGAAGGTGCTCGTAGTATGTCAGCCCGATAAACCGTGCATTTTTGGCGTGAAGTGCCGTGCGACGCGGTACTGTTCGAAGTTTTCCCGTGCTGCGAAGGCATTTATAAACCACTTTAGCCAATTACACTGAGAAGACTTAGAATTAACGAATTATTACGTTTACTTATCTCAGGTATACTAGTTACGTTAGCTTGGTTAGCTTCACAAATGAATATAGACAAAATTCAAATACAAAACTATGAAGAGTTTAAAATCCATACTAATATTATAAATGCGAAAGTGTGTCTGTCTGTCTGTCTGTTACCTCTTCACGCTTAAACCGCTGAACCGATTTGGATGAAATTTGGTATAGAGATAGTTTGAGTCCTGGGGTTTTTTTATTCCTTATGTATTTTCAAGTTGGGCCCCGAAGGGGCCCTCAACTGAATGCCAATGACGGACGTGGTATACAATCTGTTACGTCTTCAAGCTTAAGCCGCTGAACCGATTTAGATGAATTTTGGTATAGAGTTAGTTTGAGTACTGAGCGTGGATATAGGATAGTGTTTATTTCGGAAATCATCACCCAAGGGGATGAAGTGGGAGGTGAAAATTTGTATGGAGCTACGATATAGACGAGTTCCACGCGCACGGAGTCGCGGGCAGAAGCTAGTGCTAAAATAAAATAACTTTCATTATCATTTTATGATTTTTGTTAATTTTGCTAAATTAAACAATCATCATACTCCTTGTGTTCATCCCGGTTGTGCCTTAAAGGCGTCCGGCAATAAATAAATAACAACATAAAACGTTTAGTAGGTAATCAAATAATGTTGTCCATAAATTAAAAGTATAAAAAGGTGCAACACTATTAACTAATCCCGCAAAGTACTGACTTCGTCAAATTACATCCGAACAGGAGCGCACACCTAAGTCTTTCTAGGTGGAACTAGGTCGCCAACTTATCTAGACCGAGGCGAAGGCACGTGCAAGAAAAACTGAGAAAACAAAGTGCACTCCAGCATGCAATTGTAGACGTTATGTCTCTGGAGTTAGGAGTCAGTCTAGTACTTGGTATCATGTCGGTGAATAGAGAATGGAAGTGATTTGAACCATTAAAGGTTTTATGTGGATAACGCTGGGTTATTTTAAGTATCAGAAATGTATAGCTAATAAACTTAAATAAGGCTTGCAAGTAGTGGTGAAGGTGAACTGCTCGAGGTGGCAGTTGTGTTGTTTATTTATATTACAAGTTTTAAAATATGTAATTAATGTCTATTCGAACGTTCGTACAACTGGGGCATTTCTTAAGTGTTTAATACCTATAACAGCTATATTTTCTTATTAAACTAACTTTCTTACAATCGGAAAGATATCTTGTCAAACACACGTGTATAGTTCAATTTAATGCATAAGAGTACAAGGGGAAGTAAACATGTCTAATAAAAAATAAAAAAAAGACCGGGCTGCACTCCGGGAGTGCCGGCAGAAGTGAAAACTCAACGACATTGTAACAGTTTTTCGATCAGGTCACGTGACCTGTCTCGAATCACACGTCTTACGAATCTTGCGGTCACGTGACCTGTGGCGAGTTTAACAATTTTTCCCCATCACAAAAAGTGCACAGCGCCGCTAAAGAAGTCTTCACTTCAAAAAACTTTATTGCAGTAGCTGGTAGGACAAGTTAGAAATTGTTGCGCACTTTGTCACATCAGTAAATATTGAACTGTATCAGTAGGGAGTATGCCTGATTTGTCTATAACCATATCACTTATTGCAAAATTGTGACACGGAGCCGTCCGTTAACGAGGAAAGAGGCACTATTACAATTTTTTAAGTTACTTCGAAATGCAGTTAGGGCTGGCCATGGTATAACAACACAGGTACTCTCTTCCGAGACTCGCGAACCACGCGACTGACACAAGCCTACGACATCATGCTGTTAAATGTCGTTTGATGACGTAGGCTTGTGTCAGTCACGTGGTTCGCGAGTCTCGGAAGAGAGTACCTGTTGTTGTTATACCATGGGCCTGGCAATGAATATAGTTTGAATAAAATTCACAACGAATGCCATTGTCAGTGGGATGTCACACTGCGCCGCATCTCCGGACGGAGATGCCCTTACCGGGATTTGAACCCAGGACCTTCAGCTTACCAAAGAGCCATTTTAAGTTGTGTACTTGAAAGCCATTAAACCAAACCTTTGCTGATCAACTTCTAGTGCACAGATATATGATCAAATGGCTGTTTCGTCTTATCCCACAAAGTAATTAAGACAAAGGATCCTATCTGCATCTCTCGACTCGCAACTCTATCCGTCTGGCAACCCTATACAGCTATCCACAGACGTATATTTGAATAGACAACGTATGTACCACGATTTGTAGGCACACTATAGCCACGAGCGTAAAAGTATGATTTCACTCGGGTGTTTCAGTAATGGACGAAGAACTTCGGATTTTTTAAAGATAATTTTTTTTTCAATACCTGGTGATATCTTACAGACGAATCTAGACAGACGTTTGAGAAAACACCTGCAAAGGATTTAGGGATTTATTATGAACCATAACATACAGGCGATTACAGGCCCTGATATCTTTCTATTTTTGACGCTGTCGCATTGACGTTAGTAGTGATGAGGCAAAGACGTATCGTTTGTCATAATTAGCGATTATTAACGAATAGGGAATGGAAATCGAATCGATATTATTGCCGACTTTAAACTGAACCTTGCGTTGGGGCGCACGCTTCCCATACTGAATTCAGTATGGGCGGGCCGCCGCGGCGGCGCGAAACGTATCACGGATTATGTGCGTTTGTGTGGTCCACATCAGTTATGTCTGTGCCCGACAACACTACGCCGCGAAAGTGAGCCGCGAAGATAGCGCGCTAACTTCTGTTCTTATGAATCTTATGATAAGTCGCCAGCTTTGTGGGGCTCGCTTTTATTGCGGCGCTTGAAACTAGAACGGAGTCTTTAAGGTAACAAGATATATGAGGTGCAATTCGACCTTGTTCTGTTTCTTGTTCTCACCAATCTTGTCACGTGGAATATGGTATCACGATATTTAAGCGGTCTCTATTAAAAACTTCTTTAACCATTGTGCACTTGTAATTCTTCGTACGCTTCGGTTGTGGTGAGCTTCCGAGGTTTTCCCGAAGGACTACACTTATGGGGTTCTTCAAAAAAGGAGTCATAAATTCCAAAAGGGTATGCAACGCGCATGTACATACCTGGATTTACAAGCGTCCATAAGCTACGGTGACAGCTTGCCATCAGGCGGGCCGTAAGCTTGTTTGGCTCAATGTAGTAAAAAAAAATTGCTAGTGAGTGACTTCTATTGGTATTTCCACAGGCGTGAGCCATCTAATTTACAAAAGGGGAAACTTTAAAAATCATCATCCTCCTAGCGTTATTCCCAGAAATGCCCCTAAAGGAGCTCGGGGTCCGCTTTGACACCTAATCCCAAGATTTGGCATAGGCACTAGTTTTACGAAAGCGACTGCCATCTGACCTTCCAACCCAGAGGGAAAACTAGACCTTATTTATTAGGATTAGACCGGTTTCCTCACGATGTTTTCCTTCACCGAAAAGCTAACGGTAAATATTCCGTACATAAGTTCCGAAAAACTCATTGGTACGAGCCGGGATTCGAACCCGCGACCGCCGCTTGACAGCCGCATGCCTGAACCACTAGGCTACCGTAGCGTCGGGAAACTTAACTTTGGTGTATTTTAAGGGTCCGTAGTAAAACTTATGAACCCTTATATTTTCGCCGTGTCCGTGTGTATGTCATAACCACTTGAACCTATCCTTTCACATTCATCACGCTTCGCTCGTAGCGCTACGCCGTAGTCCGTAGCAGCTCAACACATTCACTGCCAAGAATCACTACGCTCCCGTGTAGCCGATCCCGTGGTTTTCCCGCTGATTAGCGGAAAGCGCCCAAAGCGCTGCCGTAAGCTAGACAGTGAAAGTGTAAACTCCATACGTAGCGAAAAGCGCCTGTTTAATAATAATATAATTTTTATTTCGGATCATTTAGGTATATCTTTATGTGGTTAGTAACTTGGTGGGATAACTTAAAATTATGTTAGTTTTAAAAGTAAATTAAAATAATAATTTAAATTCATCCGTTTAGACGCATGCATGAGCCGTGATTGTCGCTGAATTGGTTAATATTGTTTAAAACTGATGAGAGGCTCAGTACAGCTAGCTTACGCCACTAAAGGTCCAAAAATCGTTCGTGTGCCCGATTGGAAGGTTTTTTTGGAAATTTCTTTACAGGCGAAAACTACGTTTAAAGTTCGGTATTCACACCCACGTCTTATTAGGAAATTCTTAGCTCACACATTCCCAATATCCACTCCACACGAACTTACCTGCAACAGAAACAACGATAAATCAACATGTGAAATTTATCTTTTACGAAATTAAGTTTATCTTTAACGAAAAATTCCATAAATTCAAGCGAAGTTCATTAAAAGGGGAGACGGCGTCAACTCGGGAACTGGAAGATATTATGAGTATAAAACAGCTATGAGGGTATAAAATAAAACACTCTTGTAAACGCGTCTTATACACTCGGTCAAAAACAAAAACCTTGACGACGGTGTTCAACAAATTCTCGATCTATGTGATTACCTCATTCGATCTAGTTTTTAGCCTAGTAGATGACCCTGCCTACGGAGCTGAAAGCCCTTTTGATACGAATCCCGGTAAGAGCAAATATGTCGATTAGGTTAGTTATAATAAGTATGAAGACGGTATAAAAATTAAGGTTTTAATGTATACCAACAGCTCATCGCCCATAAAAAAAATACACAACAATCATTGTCAAAACTTGGCAGAAGTTGAACAACGAAAGAGTAAAAACTATGTACAAACAGAAATAAAGATAAAATTCAGTTAGGTAACGCCATAGACCGCTGGAACTAACTCGGCAACTTCTTAACTTCGTTTTAATAAGTTAAACTTACTTATTAACAGAAAATGGGTTTACGAGGAAATTGTTTCAAGCTTTAACTTTTTTATTTCCCGTGGGGAAGTTTTGGCCGCAAGTTTTGTATCAAATGAAACAGAATATTGCCCGAAACTTATTGTATTAACGGGTGGTCTTAAATCTGTTCTATATTTGTCACGCGCGTTCTGATTGATGCAATAGCTGTTTATATATCTATTGTAGGTTAAGTTTTTGACATGTAGAATTGTTATTTAGGAATAAAATATTGAATTGAATTATGTATGTAAGCACTTTATTTTCAACAGTTACAACAGATCAAAGTACAAAGGCTATTTATTAACTTTAACCTAACTATGAAACTTGCACATCGACGTTAGTCCATCTGCCTTGACGTCATAGGGGACGCCATTGGCGGCCGAAACGTATTAATAATTAGGCAGCACACTCGCGTCCTGAAACTGACAGTCAACGGCTGACGCTTCACTTTATAAGACCTATAACAATCAAGAAAGTCCATTCTACAGGCAGGTGAAAGATTTTTAGAAATCGGATAAGAGGTTCCGGACATTACCCATTACATACAAACTAACAAAGCTAAAATCTCACAGAGTTTTTCTGTTTCTAATATCAGTATAGATGTGGGCCCCGGACTGGATACATGACGAAATGTTGCACTGTTGAAGTCGTCTCACACACGGCGCATATCGTCATTCCAAAACAATTCAAACCAAACGTTGTATGAATGGTTTTGGAATGACGAATTGCGACTGTTCCTTATTGAAGTGTTCACTTATTTAACACGTGCTATAGGTTGTGTTATATCTGTGTTGCTGCACGTTCCTTGGCTGGACAGCACACCACCACTCCCGGCAATGGTCGGACAACTACTGCCCCCCAATCTGGTCATCGTGACGTATGCGCACGAGATAAGGATAGCGATACACTACATCCCTTCTTTGTTTTAATTATAATAAATCGTGACCATTCATGTTATCTATTTATTCAAATGAACGTACCTAAGTAATAGAATCATGTTTATTTATTACAATGCTGAGGAAAACTATGTAACAGCCATACACAACCATCAAAAAGTAAATGACGCCAACACACGTGAGCAGCAACTCTCGAGGAAAGTAACTGATGAGGCATACGACTCCAAACGGAATACGTAGCTACTGCATTTGGGGAAGTAGTACTTAATGCCTTTCCACAATTAAGCGGTTTCAAATCTGTTGCTTAAACCTAAAAGGGTACAAGTATGTAAAGAGCTATTAATTGTTACTGCTTTTAGAAGGGGAGATATATTTACGTAGGTGTTACGTAACATTAAACGCGTGATTAGTCGGGCAATCAAGTTGAAATTACGTGAAAGTTTAAGGTTTAGTCAAAACTAAATCATCCCGGCTATATTCGATTTAGGCTGGTTTTACATTAGAACTCAGGTAACGGATAGGCTTTAAGAGACAGCGGGTTTCATCTCGCTCATATTTGGAGCAGCCCAACTGGAGTAGTACTTACGAAAGTACTACCACCATACAGAAGTCGGCGGCCATAATAACACCTCTACTTGCTCTATAGGAAAGTATGTGGCCGTGAAAAATTCAGCGGGTATCAGGATTAGAAATACCAGATACTCCAGTCGTTGCGACAAATCCTAATATAATATTATAAATGCGAAAGTTTGGATGTTTGTTACTATGTAAATCAAGCAAAAACGGATGAACGGATGAAGATTAATTTTAGTATACACATGGAGCATAGCCTGGACTAACATATAGAATACTTATTCCACTAAAAGTCCAAAGCTAGTCAACAATACTTTTCAAGAGTCAGCGCAGAACCGAGAAAAACTATTGACGTCACTATTATAATATTTATTTAATATTTAAAGCTAGAAAATTACATAATTGTTCAAAAAATGAGTAGGTACAGGAATACAAATTAATTTATTATTTATTGTATTTTTTATTTCGTAATGTAAATATGAAATTTAAAAATGCGAAATTTTTAATGAAACTAGACTCAAATAAAAATCCAGCATCAATTCAAACATATTATTACTTCCAAATCTATTTGCTATACATTTACAATTTCAAGTTTAACAACATCAATCGGAAATTGGCGAATTTCGCCCCACGTAAACACTATGTTCAAATAAACAGCGTTCCCGAAAAGGGGACAATTACATTTAAAGGGGCACAACGGGGGTAGAATGTACAATCGGAGAAACGAAATGCCCCAATTAACGATGGTATTGCTGTCTTGAACGGGAGGCTGAAGTCGAATTTGTTTCGTCATATAAATCTATATCTATACTACTATTATAAACAGGAATAATTTGAAGTTTGGTGTGTTGTGAAGTTTGTAATGAGTAAACTCAAAAACTACTGTGCCGATTTCAAAAAATATTTCACGATTGGAAAGCTACAATCACCCTGAGTGACATAGGCTACTTTTTTACCGCGGGAAAATGCTTCATTCCTACGGGAAAACGGGTAATCTGTGCGAAGCCGGGCCGGGCAGCTAGTAAATAATATTTTGAAAACGGACATATTTAGTCACTGTAGCCGAGCGGTAAGACTTCCTATCTAGAGGTCGTGGGTTTGAACCCCGGCTGGTACCACTGCGCTTATCAAAAACTTATGTACGAAATATCATTTGATATTTAACAGTCGCTTTTCGCTGAATGAAAACTCTAATGATCTAATCCCAATAAGGCCTAGTTTTCCCTCTGGGTCAGCTTCTACCCTCTAAGGTCAGATGGCAGTCGCTTAAGTAAAACTAGTGCCTAAGCCAAATCTTGGATGTCAACGCGGACCCCGGGCTCGTTTGAGCATTACCGTAAAACGGGGTGAGTAGGGTCAAAACTGACATTCAAACCTCGATAACATTTTATTTTTACATATGCAAACTGAATGGTGTATATAATAATAAGTGTTCCAGACGTTTGTATTTTAGTTTTTATTTTATTTTGTGTAGTTCCATTTCATAACTTTGACGATAAATAGGAAATTCCACCTCACCCCGTAGTCCCTCGTAATTGGGGTGAGATGGGATTTCATACAAAGGTGATTTTGGAAGATTGTTGGATCGATTTTTTATCATTTTAAATTGGAATACATTATTTTTGTAGCAGTAGCCTTAAAATCCCATTACACCGCCCCTTTCATGCCTTCTCTCCCCATTCATAACCCAACTCTCCCCGCGAACCCTACTCACCCCATTTTACGGTACCGAGAAAAACACTAGAAGGATGATGATATGTAACACAAACTTAGACATGTATTACCAAAGCGGTAGGAACAGGCAGAGCACATGGAGTTAACTTTACAGCGCTACATCAAGCAATTACATCCCAACCCAATAATATATTCGTAGTGTAGTTAAGGCGCCGTAGGTTCAGCGAAGTTAAGCGAACAGAGTTTTTGAAACAATATAGGTACTGCGTCTGTTTATAATATTATTATTATTATTATTTATTTATTTCAGACTTGGAGTCCATAGGGTAGGGTAGGGTACAGGAACTTATATATCTAGTGTTAGTACTACACTTAAGGAGACACAACAAAACATTACATAATAAGGTTTCAAAAACAAAAAAATACGAATAGTTAATCTTGAGGCTTTTCTGCAACGAGATCAGTGATTCGAAACAAGATTAAGCCATTTTCGCTCGATTGAAACAAATCACGAACAAAGGTCTAAAATCCACTTTAAATATTTGTAACAAATTATGCACAAAAGCTAAAAACATTAAAATTGCTTCTATAAATCGGCAATATCACGTTTGGGAGAACTCAGTGATTACTTTTTTATTTGTATAAACGGATAAATAAAATAAAATTAAAAAACATGATATCCCCGCTTCCGAGCACACACTTCCATCTCGGTCACGCTTATGCTCAGTGAGAGGGAGAGAAGACCATGAACCTTAATATATTAAATTGTATGACGTTTCCGTGAGTCACTAACGCAACGGTACTGGTTGAAAATCAGCGCTGTAGGTGTGAACACGTCAGCATAATGCTGAGCCAGTGTCCGGTTCAATGCCGCACAGACACACTTGTTTCATGTTTTTCTCTTGTTTATTTTATTACTAGCTTCCGCCCGCGAGTTCGTCTGTGTGGACCCGAGAACAAACTATCCTATATTTTAATCCAGGCTATGAACTATCTTCGTGCAAGTTTTTTACCAAATCGGTTGAGCCGTTTAAGCGTGATTGAGTGACAATCATCCAAACATGTATATTTTGCACACAATATACAAACAAACATTACATACGCCCCCCCGCACACGCATACACACACCCGCACACAGCACGGAAACAACTTCCTACTTATACGAGTATATATAATAATATATTGTTTATCTATTTATTTTATTATAATTATTTATAGAGTCGCGACCGCTTTCTCCGGGACCAGTTTGAAATCCAGCGCTAGGCTGCTAAGCCTAGCACATGCTGAAACTGGATCCCATTTGCCATAGGTACTAAGTAGTTTAATCTTGTGAAATGTCAAGTGAATTTTGTTTATACTTCTTGTAACTTTTTATTGTATTGCATGTGTTTTTGTTTTTCTTTATCATTATGGCAAATAAAAAAAATCTTATTCTTATAATATTATGATAGTGGAAGTAGGATTGAATATGTGTGTCCTTATGTTTGTGAATAGATGTAAGTATGTTTCTTTCTTCTTTCAATTAATAGATAAAATTTGATATTGCAGTGATAGGTTGTTATTGTAAGCCCATCGCCACACACTTCAACCGGGACTGTTCCTGTAGCTGCTCCTGCTAAACTCGGCTATAGCTCCGAGTTGAACATTCACCAAAAGTGACAGAGACGTGACAGTAACACTACCTCGTACCGCGGCCATGATTAGAGTTTTTCTAGCAGTCAAACATAGGCTTTATTAGACAGATGACCTTCTGTACGTCATCATCGTCATATCAGCCGAAATGCGTCCACTGCTGGACATAGGCCTCCCCCTAAGAGTGCCAATTTCCGGTCCTGCGCCACCCGCATCCAGTAGACTCCTGCTGCCTTTACCAGATCATCAGTCCACCTTGTCGGTCTGCCCACGCTGGCACTCCAGAACTTCTCCGCCCCAACTGCCATCGATACGTACGTCCTTCTCTACGTAAGGACTATTATTTGTTTTGCTTGAACCCTTTTCCCATAGTCAAGTATAACGACACGCATGGGAAGAAAGGGGGTGGTGCTACTTGGATCCGACAATACACCCGCGGTGACACATGATCACGTTTGGCCATTAAAGTGTCATGCCACCAACGAAATAGTTGTCATACTTGAGTTGACATACCTTCAATTTTGCACTCTCAAAACTATTTAACTTAATAAGAACAATCCTGCTGGAATGCAAAGCGGGGGTAAAGAAATATGCCTTATAGTTATTCAAATCTAAACTTAAGCAATTAATGTTAAAAGCGATTTAAACTTTGAATATGCAAGTTATGCATTTTATTTAAACAGATATTATAACGATACTTTAAGTTTTGTAATATACTTATATCTTTACTGTCCTTTAGTTAAATTAAGAATAAAAACTTGGCGGGGAAGAGTTTAAATAGTACTCGTATCAGCCAGGTCGAATACGACAGAGGAGACGATTCAATCTAGGATACTCGTATTTGGAAGAGAGTAAATATCTTGTAAAAATTAAGACCCTGAATGATCTAGAATGACGTCACAAAGATACTAAGTAATAATATTCATTATTTCTATTAGAAAAACTCAATAGGTAATGACCGATTCCATATACAGGGTGTAAGCGAGAACGTGCCGAAACCTTAAACGATAGTTTTAGACCATTATATAATCTTTCTTTTTTTTCAGAAACTTCAAGAGAAATTTTACATTCCAACAATTTATTAATTCAAAACACCAATTAATGCTAATAAGCAATATTGTTGATTGTCGGAGATTGACACTTGTATTTCTTATTTTCTTTCTACCGCCTCGTGCCATACAATCCATTGCTGCGTTTGTGTACTATCATAGAACTAAGACATAAGACATAAGAATCAGCAAAAATAGTTTACACGTACCAGTCCCTGCACTAGGCTTTGCCTGTATCGCAGGAGACCGCATATTATTAAATTTTATTAAATTGGATAGTATATTAAATATTATAAATATCAGTTTAAATGAAGAATAAAATGTATGTGTGTTTGTAAAGTGTTTGTGTGTGTATGTTTTACTTGACTATTTCCAGAATCTTCTCTATGTCCTCATAAGGAAGTGAATTGAGCCATGATTGAACCTTAAGTTGAACTAACTAAAGTAACACTTAACTATCGGTTAACTGCATTAATTTTTCCGTTATTTGATAGTAGTAAGTTTGGTATAAGAATGGTAACTTGCGGACATGAACTTAAAAGATAAGATCTCCATTAGACTGCCGGCTCCGCAGCTAGGATTGTCACCTGGGTTTTGCGTGCCACGACCGACGGTGGGTTATTTGTAGCTACGCCCCTAACTAATTGCTTTCTTCCAATTTTAGTCCGATAATGGTTTGTGAGCAGCCTAAGTGACAGGAGAGTGGCAGTTCTGATATTTATTTCAAATACTACTCGTTAAATTGGATTTGGTAAAACACAGTGGTATAAGGATTTTTTTAACCACATGTTTGAAAACAGTCTGATCTTTGGATGTTTAAATAGGTTTTGCTTCTAAAAGCAGTCGGGTTTTTTAAATATTTATTTTTAACTAGCTTTTGCACGCGATTTCGTTCACATTGACTTCATTTTGTTTGACTTAAACTGACATAAAAAGTATTCTAAATGTTAATCCAGGCTATACTATATTTGTATACTACAATTCACTATTATCCGTTCAGCCGTTTTTACGTAAGTAATTTAGATATTTAACAAACATCCAAACTTTAACATTTATAGTATTAGTAGGGAGTAAGATATGATGTATATCAACCCGAGACTCCATGATTACACGTTCAGACATCGGATTCGTCAGCTAGTGAACCTTATGCATATTATTGTAGCTTTGTACGTAGGATGTTATCTCCAGAACCACTAGTCCCATGTCAAAAAATATTTCACCTGTGTAGAGAATGCACTTTCTAGACGGCCATGCTATATCATTTTCTGCTACTTTGCTTACGTTATTTTCAATACGCAAGCGAAGTCGCCCGGGCAGTGATAACTACTTTAAGACGTGCTAATGCGATTCCGCTTCCGCCTATATCTTGATCCGTTTCTAGCCCGCGCTCCGCAGACGGCGTGGTTTCCCCGTCGCCTGCGCATTTAATTAAACCCGTTATTCCTTCGTGGAATTTAATAACATTAAATACAACGACAAATTTGTACTCAACACGTGTTTTCCTCATTTAACTTGTTTTCCGGACCGTCACTGTTAACGAATTAAAACCTTTAAAAGCTTCTCGGCTTTATTAGGCAATTTGATTATATTTTTCTTCAAATGAATTCTAAGGCGGCAAATGAATGGCATTGAAACGTGGATATTTGTGTCGTACTTGGTTATATTTCCCGGTGGCTAACTCTCCGAGACTGATAAACGCCTGGTATTCCATTTGCGTAATTTTGACAGCTCAATCATTCTGATTTGGCATGACTGTCAAAATGTTCTGTCAAATATCGCGCATAGAATACCGTCCCGCGCTTCTAGGGTAATAATCTAATTTAGAAAAACATCTGATCGAACTTTAATAACCTCATAATTTATAGTCATGAGCAGATCGCAAACTTTTCCCTCTAATACATTTTTAATGTATTAATTCCCTGTTATTACACCACTGGTCTTTGTCGACGCTAGGTTTTGCTACCTGTTTGATTTCAACAAATGCGTTTTTGATTACCGCCGTAATAAATCAAGATTTTCTGATCGTTTTTAGTGAAAATAATTGTACATAATGATGAAATTAGACAAAGGTAATGTTAATTAACCGACACCATTCTGATTTCTTAATTAAACGTCTTGTTACTAAACATTTTCCAAAACGGGTACTGTTGCTCGCACTCAACTGCAAATTATCAAAACAAATGCAAACCTTTTTTCCAAATTTTCACGAAAGTACAATCATAGCAGTTAATCGTTTTAGGGAGCGATAGGGGTAAGAACAACGAGGGGTCAATTTAATTGCTTTCAAATTACCCCTTGTTCTTTTCTAACCCCTTTCATTGGTCATACAGAGATTTTGGTTGTATTTTTTTTACAATGAATGACCCTCATATAGATATTTAGTGAATACTAGCTTCTGCCCGCGATTACGTCCGCGTGAAACTCATTTATATCGTAGCTCCATACACACTTTCACCTCTCATTTCACCCCCTTATGGGATGATTTCCGAGATAAAAACTTGTGTATGTCCTTCCCTATATAACCTAACTATATAAACTAAATAGCCTATTTCCTTCCCCGAGACTCAAACTATCTTTATACCAAATTTTATCTAAATCGGTTTAGCGGTTTAAGCGTGAAGAGGTAACAGACAGACAGACAGACCCACTTTCGCATTTATAATATTAGTATGGATTCTCCTGTTTTTAAAAACCGACTATTTTCATCGCAATGCAAGCTAGATTGTTCCATTATTCAGGTCTTAACCCGTCGTATGCTTAGACACGGATCCGTGCCAAGCATTTGAACCTACAGTTTTCAATCTCAAGGTCATATTTTGATCAGCAATTTTTGACATCCGCATACGAGGGGTTAAGGCCGTGATGTATTCATGCCAGCAGGCGCTTATACCCGGTTACATTGAAACCGTCTATAAATATTCCTCGTACCATATGTTATACGTCCTTCTGACATTAAAAGGCGGTGTTAAATGAAAGGATAATCTCCGCATCGGAACAATAACGGCTATTATTACGCAATCCTTATACGTGCAAGTACACTCGGCTCCGTAAAATAGTTGATTAATGTTATAATTACGTTACACTAAACGATATGATACAGAGAAAGAATATAATGGAAAAATAAACCATCTTCGTCTGTAGCCCCCGACAGGATTCGAACCTGCGACCTTTCAATTAACGCTAGACTGCCCTACCAACTGAGCTACGAGGACAGTGACGCAAGTTGTATATTTTTCCACTATATTCCCGCTAAGACTAGCGCCCTCTCTGTATCGTGTTATAGACTTGTTTCACAGTCTTGGCACCACTCTAATGGGCGAGCTATGCGCTCGCTCCATTCTAATCGAACCACATCACGTAGTTTCGGACTTAGCGAGAGACTTACGTTACACTAGTTAAAAAAAAACCTTAAAACGAGTTCTACGGTACTTGTATGATGAGGAGACTAGGGTCCTCATCATACAAGTACCGTAGAACCTCCTAACAGCAGTCCAAATCACCTAACCATGGTCCAAATGAACCCGATGTTACTCGATTGTGTGTGACTTTTATTTTGGATGAACTCTAGGAGAGGAAATGTACCGAAGTGCAATACGGAAAATAAAAACGAAGAAAACAACTAAACAAGTCCTTAGTTTTGGCAGAAATTAGTTTGTCTAATTTGTACTATAGTACCCAACTGATACTGTATCAATTCACACACTGTATTGATCCAATTATAATTACCCGGGTGCACCCTTGATTGATGACGACATGGCCTGAGGCTGAGTTACACTTGTTACTAATCCTCTCACACTAAAGAACTCCACGACTAAGAACTGTGTTATCGCATGTACGTGACATGTAGGAAAACCTTATTCATATACATAATATACCGTCACGCCTCCCAAATAGAATAAGACCTGTGGACGCACATAAATACATCACATCATGAACAATCATCGTCCGAGCTGTGTAAGCACATGAACACATGTAAATGAATCATAGGATGCATTGAAAGTGCATCATCAAGTGTATGGAAAGAGCTCACCCTGGTTTTCCTCCAAATCTAACACTACAAATCTGCACTTAACTGTTCGTACGCAATATAGCCGTTAGGAACTCTGACTACTCGCCTACCCGTCAACATTGTTATAAAAAGATTGTGGGTGTTGCTACATGAAATATATCGGCTGTTTGAGACATGATTATTAACATCAATGTAAATACTATCGTGAATCATGACTATTCACGACAAATATCGACTAATCCACCAAAATGCGCACCACTCTGAACCTATAGGTTACCATCTCGCTTACATGTCTATTACACCTAAATTCGACTGGATCATTCGACTGTACTTGTTACCTTAATTATTAAATACCCAAAGTACACAGAACAAAGCTGGTTAATCGCGATTGTAATCTAATCGAGATCGACTTGATTGTAATTAGAAGATAACGCCAATTAACGAGGTAGCTAATTAATAACACAAGGTAACTCGTGTATTAATTGGATTTGCTTTACTTATTTTTTACAAAATAAAGTAATACCAACACAGTAAATTATTAACTAACAATACACATATTACTCAAAACTCAACTCTAAATACTCAAAAATATACATAAAATGGCCATCAAAGTTTTTGTTTTAAAGCCAAAAAGTGCCAACAATGACTGAGACTGATTCAATTAAAAACAATTTATGTTCCACAAATATTCACCAGTAAAAGGCAAACGTATTAAGCTAATTTCACGTAACATATATCTTTTAAACCCGTAATCAGTGAATTAATCTCCTTTATTTAGTAGACATAAACCACGGGAGATAACCGCTAACCGGAACAAATGTTCAGCTCAAAACCAATTAGGTGGAAAGACAAGAGAAGACTGGAAGCGAATATAAATTCTGGGGAGTAAAAATTTGGTTACCTTTAAGGCTTTTGAGGAATTAAGCATGACGGAAAAGTTCTAAAGATTTGTGTCAGCTACCGTTTTAGGCCATAATTCTATAAGTAGGTATTAGCGACTCTATAATAACGTTTCTGTAACGTTTATTTAACAAAAAGAATCGGTTCTACGATTATGCGTTCCGGCAGCCAATACATATGAAATAAAACTAATACACGTGTAGTATCTTACAGGTCCTGGTGACAAGGTTCTAAAAACCAATAACTTGACTTTTTTTTTTAAATCTTATTTTAAGGAGCTTGGTCGTTAAACGACAATGTCGCTCCATACGTCCGCTAGTAGAGATATAGCTATCTAATACACAATTTGTAAGCCTTATAAAATGATTTAGCTTGCGCTGACTCAGGATCAGCGAGCGCCGTATTACAAAATCCGGTGATAGGTGGCGCGAAGGGACTCCCCCCGTACACATTCCATCAAGATGTGATATACATCCTCTATTACCTGGCAGTCATCAATTCATCATAGTATGGGTTGGACACTTTTCCCATAAGGAACTTAAATTTATTAGTGGGAACATGTCCAGAGCGGAGTCTCAACGCTATTACAACATCCTGTCGAGAAAGAGAACACTGAGTTATCCAAGGAGACTGTAACGGCTCAGGCTGGATAGTCCTGTACCAGATACCTTTTTCTTGGGACCGTTTGTCGAAAAACTCTTTCCATAAATCGGCACAGTACTTCCTGACCTTACGCAGGGTTTCAGTGTAAAATGGCACCGCTTGTAGAACTGTACCTTCAGAAGAAGCTTCCTTAGCTAGTCTGTCAGTCTTCTTTTTATTATATTTTAATTTATTTTCCAGTAAAGAATATGGTACCTCTTTTGACAAATTGTTCGCCAAACACAGTGTTTATTGGCGAATATTGCTCCCTTTATTTACCAAAATAGTGTACCTATTTACCTTATAATTACAAATAAAATATATATATTTAAAGGTATAGGTAGGTAGGTAGGTGGTAGGTAGGGTTTAAATATATATATTTATAGGCCTTTGTGTATGGAGTTATACTCAGGAAATGCATCCAATCAAGTAGAATTAAATGCTGAATCTTATCACTTAGTCTAAGATCAAAGTAATTATGCCTTGACATGACAGTGATGTCTTCTGAGATTATGTCTGACGTGTGGCGTCAGTCGTAATTAATAACTAATTCTAATGTGATATAAGATGAACTACATTCCATTAGAATAGGAATAGAAAATAGGGCTCACTAACTACTCGACTCCAATCTAATAATAATATGTATATTAAAGCGATCGTTCGATATTTTACCTGTTAAAGTTTAATTCGCTTAACCTTTTTTTATTTATATTCGGATTAAAATTCGTTTCAGTTTCGGATAACGACATAGATACTCTTTATTTGTCGATGTGGAATTTGAGTGGAAAGTACGGGCGACGATGTTTCACGCAAAAGCTAGCAGTCTACAAATACTTTGCCACACGTAATAGTATGATAATAACTGTGTAAGTAAGCTCAGAAGCGCTCGTGTCGGACGAGTGGCCTGAGCCTCGCGACGATAACGACTCGGACGACACTGAGAGCTTCAGAGCTAATATTTAAGAGGAGAAACACGAAGGCCGAGATAATTGAGAAATAGGTATTTGTAAAATGTATTGCTGCCGCGCAGTGCCTGATCAAGCGAGCGCGAGCGCGATAGAGACAACTGCACCGAAAATACCTATTAAGTAAATTAAATCAACGTTTCGTAGTCCCCTGATTTCTTCTCCAAAACTTGACCTATTTAACTATTTTTTTTATAAATAATTAAAGAAAGGCTTTGGGCCGTGTTCCTATGTTTTCCTTTTTTTAAATAATCTAGTCAAAATGGTTTTCTGGATGTTTTAACACAGCGGAAAATCTGGCATTTTTTTTTAGGTTTTTGAAGTCAATATCTCTTTTAAGAATAAATTTATGAAAAAAAGGAAAACATAGGAACATGTCAATAGTAGCCATAGATTTATGGAAAAAAAATATTGCTCTACTGCCATTATCCAGGGAGAAAACAGGGGACTACGTTTGTATGGAAAACTGCCTTTGTGTTTCCTTTTAAAAGCATTTCTTGTGAGATAATACAAAAATGAAAGGCATTTCTTTCGAGGCAGCACTAACGCAACAAGAATAAAATCCTACAATAAATAACAAGGTTAATCACTGCTCTCGTGATCTCAGCCATCGGGAATGGACAGCAGCTGTCAAAATGGCGTCAGTCGCGGCCGTGTAACATGATGTAGCGGTTTGACAGTTCGGATCGGGCGCGGTTGCCTGATTGACAGCCGAAACGAGTTGGAAATGTGAAAATACGATTTATAGAAAAAATCACTGACTTGACTCAGGTAGGAAAATATGAAGAGAATATCGTGTACTGGAGCTTTATTGGCATCTGCATTGTATCTGTAATTGTGCCTATGTTACGTTAGGAATAATGTATATGTATACCAAAAATAATTTCGAAGCATCTCTAAAAAAGTTTGTAACGTTATTAAAGCACACTTTTAATGTTCTTATTATGTTACTAAGTTTTATTTGTAATAATAAAGAAATAAACATTGGGGGATGTTTCGAAATTCTTTAAAAAAAAAACTTGTGGTAACAAAGTAGAAAAATAAAAATTAAGCGCAATGTTAGTAGTATTGGTGCATACTGTATTGGAAATATTTGTCAATTTAACAGATAGACAAATGAGTCGTAAAGCAAACGGTATTAAATGCAAGACACATTAGGTATTGGTTATGCCCTGGTATCTAATTGAGAGTGGGAAATCGGGAGTCGAACGTTTGTGCCATTAACCGGTATTAGTGATATCAGGTCGAAGCAGGCTTCATAGAGCGAATTCAACTTTAGGGTCTTCGCTTATGTGTAGATTTTGCGTTTGCATCGCGAATTTGTATTTCTATGAATTATAGTATACTGTTATGTCTGATGTAGAAAGTTTAACAACAAAAACGGTAGTATTTGGGTTAAAGAGTAAAGAAAATCATTACAATCGTTTGCGTTTATAATAAAAATCAAAATAACATTAGAATCGATCACAATTTCAAATGCTTTATTTAAGTAATTTAAATCATTAAAGATCAAACGGGCTTACATTTTTGAAATCTAAACTTAGTTCACTGTGAATTTTATTTTATTAAATATGTTAGTTCTTAATTGAGAACAATTTGAGACTATTTAACATCGTCACTTCGATCATTTAAAAAAGTAAGCGTTTGTCTATGACAATTACAAAAAAGATAACTCTGGTAAACTTTCATCATCATCTTCGCTTTTTAGCGATAAGACCGCCTGTTGTCTTCTATTGTTTATGTTGAATTTACCTCTATTTTATTTTTTACTATGTCTGGTGAGCAAATAATATTTGTATTGTATTGTATTGTATTATCATCAGCACTATCCTGGCCGATTTCGACCACGGCGAGGCGAACTGGAGCGTCGTTCGTGAGCTCGCAGGTGACTGACGTAGCCTATCTTTGCAGAGAATGTATGCGACTACATTCCCTACAGGAAAACTTTAACCACACTACAAACGGGTGCAATTTGTCACACCAAGTTGGAAAGAGACAGCCATACACTACTAACCAGTCTAACTATAGCAAGTTGTTGTGACAAATTGCTAGGCATTTAAACGTACAGTCGAGTTCTCCAATATATGTACACTTTTTTACCAACTTGAATGCGGCCGCTAACAATTAGTATGCAAACGCGTTCGATTAGGTAAAACAGTGTACATATATTTATGAACTCGACTGTACGAGCACTTGGCTTGGCTGTTTGTGATCTGTCTTAGTCAAAACATATGGTTGCCGATATATGGAAAGAGTTTTTCGACAAACGGTCCCAAGAAAAAGGTATCTGGTACAGGACTATCCAGCCTGAGCCGTTGTAGTCTCCTTGGATAACCCAGTGTTCTTTTTCTCGACAGGATGTTGTAATAGCGTTGAGACTCCGCTCTGGACATGTTCCCACTAATAAATTTAAGTTCCTTATGGGAAAAGTTTCCAAAGTAATGCAGCGCTGACTGATCCTGAGTCAGCGCAAGCGAAATCATTTTATAAGGCCTACAAATTGTGTATGCGGTAGCTATATCTCCACTAGCGGACGTATGGAGCGACATTCTCGTTTAACGACCAAGCTCCTTAAAATAAGATAAAAAAAAAAAAAACATGGTGAAAAGGTATACAGTAATGGAATTTCATACACTTCCATGGCCGCTAAAACTGAACAGTATATTGAATTATACATCCAACACTCAGAAACAAATATTCATAATCATCACACAAATATTGCCCTTACCGGGATTCGAACCCAGGGGCTTCAGCTTTGTAGGCAGCGTCACTATTCACTGGGCTATAACGGTCATATATAAGTAAAAAAACTAACACTTGTATCGCTACCATCAATAACTTCTTCGCTAATACCATCCAAAACCAGGTCAACCCACACAGGTGTCCCTATCGCCGGATAATCCGGTCCCGATACGCTAAAAGGTTAACGATGAGCGATGGCAGCGAGTCGCGCGTTACCGGTTACACCGAGGCGATAACCGGTTGGAACCGGTTATCTTTATGGCGGGTGTGGGGATAAGGGCTCTTATGAGATCGTTGAGAAGCCATATAGCCTTGATGCTGTGGATATTATGGAGATACAATCAATAACGTAAAGTAAACGTCAATATTATTTATCGACTGGGTTAATCGCAACTCTAGTCTATGAGGAATGATTTCCTGCATGCAAAGTAACCTCGTCTTTCTCCGACACTCAAACTGTCTCCATATTTATTTATTTAAACTTTATTGAACAAAAGCAAAATAATGTACAAAAGTGCGGACTCAATGCCAAATGGCATTCTTTACCAGTCAACCATAAGGCCAAACAGAGACACTTAAAATTGGTGCAGAATAAATGATCAACGTTTAGAGCGTAGTACAGACTTATTAAAACATAACACACACATATGTACCAATGTACCTAGTGGTTAGTGACCATGGTTACGAAACTGAAGGTCCTGGGTTCGAATCCCGGTAAGGCCAAATATTTGTGTGACGAGCATGAATATTTGTTTCTGGGTGTTGGATGTTTTCTATATATTTAAATTAAATTGACGACCGCTTTAGCCTGGTTGGTAGTACCTGCCTACGAAGCAAGAAGTCCCGGGCTTGAATCCCGGTGAGGGCATTTATTTGTGTGATGAGCACGAATATTGGTTCTTGAGCCATTGGATGTTTTCTATGTATTTAAGTATTTCTTTATCTATATAAGTATGTTTATCGTCGTCTAGTACCCATAGTACAAGCTTTGCTTAGTTTGGAACTAGGTCGATTTGTGTAAGATTGTCCCTATTTTTTTTTATATATTTCGTCGTCTAGTACCCATAACACAAGCCTTATTGAGATAAGGTTTAGCGTAATGTATGAACAAATATCTTCGCACATATCTGGTCGATATTCAGTATATTCACTCATAAGAGTGTCCTTCAGAAGGACAATGTCCTAAACGCTACCCACGCGCATAGGCGCAAAGTGCTTGCTGGACGAGCGAGCGAAGCGAACGAAGTTCTCCGCTTTAGCTTGGGCGAAAATTCATTTGTATGTCCGTATTTCCAGATGTCTGGGTGTTCTGCTTTACAGGTAGCATTTCTCAACGAATCCTTGTGAAATTGTGTGAGCAGGTCCAATAATTTTGTAGATTTTACTACAGTCCGTTCGCCTTAAGAATGCAGTGAATTATCATTGCCCGCTGGCCTTGCCACGCACCAAAACCAATCAAATCGTTCCAAATTATATTTTTATAAATCCATTAAACTTAATCTTTAGAAATACAATTTGTTTGAATTTTTAGCACCACGGGGATACACACCTTTACCCTGCAGTTGCACCGATGATGCACTGCATTCTTAAGGCGAACGGACTATAGTCTATGCAGCTTTTCGAAATTAAACAAAAACAAAATTAAAAAAAAAGACGATCTTGCGAGTTCTACAGCTCACGGAGCCACTATAATCGACATCTTTTTATGCGTAACGCTACCTGCCCTATTGCTGCTCGGCCCGCTCCATAAGCCGTGCAGGTGTGAAAGAGATAGCACGATTCCGATGATTTATGACCTGACCGGCCAGATAGTTTTGCGGATAGTATAGCATACTATATATTTTTTTTAATTATTTTAAGCTTCAATTAAAGTGGATACCTACCGTTGTATGACGAAAAATAAAAAGTACCAGTGAAAACGAAGTTTTTCGCTCGTAATACAGCCAACAAAACGTGCCATTGTTTCAGGTTGTATTCAGACACATTTTTAACAATCGACAACCTTAACACACAAGAAAAAATTGCCTAATAACTATATAGTATATTCAATGTCACGACACCGCACCGTTTAAACGTGGATTATATAAGTAGTATTTTAGACATGTCTCGCGAAAGTTTAAAGATGGCGGTCGTTCTGCAACCCGGGGACTTTTGGGAGACGCAAACAGGGCTTCTAACGAACATTCGTACCAAATAACATCGAACTCCCCGGGATTTCGAGGTTAGATCTCGACTGTAATACCTATATACTCGTAGAATCGCTTATCATACGGGCCAGCCCTAAATCCTGTTTTACTTATAGTCCAATAATCTCGCAAGTCGTGGGTTCATATCCGGGCCCACTCCGAAACTTTACTCATATTTACCGATCCCCGCCGAGTTTAGTTCGGCCAAGTCGTAACATGTTGATATTTGCCGATAAAGGTGTGCTGGTGGAAATTATTACCGTACTTGGGAGTTTGGGTAGCGTTACAGTACAGTAATATTATACTGGTATCTTAAATAGTGTAGTTGATTAATAATATTAATATTGAACGGTTCGGTGGCAGTGTGCGGAAGCGTAAGACCCGCATTAGGAACTCGGGCATCCGCGACCCCCCTGTTGTGACCGTGACATTGCAAAATTGTTACACTATTATATGTATACGTATGTACATTGTAAATCTTTTATTACTATACACACGATAATTATAAAAAAATACACACAAAACGTTTTCTGTTTCTTTTTTAATGTTCATGTGTTGAACATTTCTAAAAAAAGATGTAACAATTAAGGAATTCAATTAAGGAATAGCCGCTTTTAATTTTCTCATTTAATTGCATTTTTTTAGTTATTCTACATGAATTTTACTACTGGGTATTAAAAAAAAAGGTTTTGTTATAATTATACTTTCTTATTTCGATAGAATCGCAAGAAAGTATGCCTTAATTGACGGCCTTTGCTGACTTACTTAAACTTTGCTATAAATGTTTAATTAATGACTTTACATAAAAACATAATATAACACAGGCTATTTGGCAATATCATAGCATCAAAATAAATGTACCTGTACACAAACTAATGAAGCCATATAGTTTACCAACCGCCATAATAACTCGACACAACTAGTTACGAAATACAATTTTGAAGCCTAATCCAAAGACCCATAGCTCAAAATCGATCTACAATCGTTCCAGCTAGGGTACAGTTACAGTCATTAACGCAACGTGTACGGAATGAGGGCGACTGTACTTAGTTAGTTTAGCCGTGTAGAGCCGGCTTCCTTTTGTATCGGTTTACGTATGCGGTGACGTTAGGGTTAGCTCACATATTATTAACACGAAAATTACCCTTTATTCATTAAACGTAACAGACTTCTGTAACTAAATAAAAAAAGTGTTTTGTCTACTTCTCACAAATACAAATGCCAAAAGGACAAACCAAAGACAAAAACTTAAACGACATTTCAGTTAAAATAGGTTAAATAAGACGATTATGAACAAGGACATTATTATTTACTAGCTGTCATCGCTCCGCCCATGTATAACAAAAAGCTCGCCATAAAATATAGTCTGTGTCGCTCCTGTATAGGAGTGTTTGTTTCTAAACAAATAATATAAACTGTCACCGTTCGTTCCGGTCACCAGATCTGATTATTGGGCACTAGCTGCTGCCCGGCCCGGCTTCGCACGGTTAGTGCGTAGGAATGAAGCATTTTACCGCGGTAAAAAGTAGCCTATGTTCATCAGGGACAATGTCGGCTTCTAATGGTAAAATATTTTTTCAAATCGGTCCATTAGTTTCGAAGCCTATTCAATACAATACAATACAAACAAACAAACAAACAAACAAACAAATCTTTGCTCTTTATAATATTAGTGTAGAAATGTAGATTAGTATAGATTCTTTGAACAGTCCCCTGACTGGTTTTATAGTCAACTTTACTTAAATTGCACTACAGTCCGCTGTTTAAAGAATGCTCAATAATCAGCGCATTCTTATGACATCTCGTCATATGAACAATATAATAACTTGGCTATATTTTATATTATTTTTATTGCATTATATTCTGGATTCACGCTCCGCTCAAGCGGTCCCATAAGCGATAGCGGGCAAGTAATCTACACAGACCATTACTATTTACTGATAGTCAACCAATGCTATTAGCGAAGGGACAAATAGTACAGCGGGACTCGTTTGTTCCCGCCGGTTCTGATTATTGGACAAAGATACGGTCCCTGACTGCTGTTAACTGGATTGTAAACCTATTCTAATGTGATTCGATATATTATGTATCCACTAAAGAAACGATTGGATGAAATTGGTGAGTTAATTAAATTTAATGAATGTGGGTCAACTAACTTTTTCTTGTGTCCATGGTTAAATCTCATAACTTTAACAAAATGTGTTAATTTGTGATAAATATGGATTTATATTTCGTACGCATATCAGGAGTTCATATTATACTTAGTCATTTTCTAGTAAAATCTTTAATAATTGTCTCGTGGCTTAATAATAATAATCCCACGGGGGCAGCTTGTGGCGAGCTGACGGTGAGTGGCGACACCGCGGACCCCTAACCTCCAGAGGGCCCGAGTGATCCGGCCCTCAGCTCTGTGCTTGCCTTAACCGGCCGGCCAGAGTGGAGTCGCAAGAGCAGAACCTATGCTCCAGGTTGGAAGTGTAAAATGTCATAACACCGGCGGCCCTTGAACGGATTACCGGGATCTGGCGCACCGCAGACTCACCTCTCGACAACCTAACAGCCGCTCATACGTGTTGCTCCTCTGTCGCACTGTGCGTGCGACTGTTTGTGGGGCCCACTTAACGAGTTGGCGAGTCACCGCCTGCCTTTTCACAATTTTGAGACTTATTGTCACGGCAGGTGTCCACTAGTCTCCTCCCATAACCCATTGTCCAGACCACCCACCATTCAACCCAGTAACCCATAACCTTAGTTTCCATCGCAGCACAGTGTTGCACTGCAATAGTCTTTGCACCTGGCGGGGACCATCACCGGGTGTATCATGTTGTGCGCTCGGAGATGGTATCCGCCATGTGTATCCCTCGCTTTATATTATATTTGTTTTAAAGGGCCTCTGCGCTGTTGGCTTCGGCCCCACGCATGCCTTCCAAAAGTCCGGGATCCCATGGTCCTGAGATATGGAAAAAACATACAAATAATAATAATAATAGAGGCTCGCTAGATGGCTGGATCAAGGGTCAGATACAAAAGGTTCCTCACTCTGTCGCCTCGCCTCGCTGCCGGCGGCACTCTAGGTCAGGTTTATATACTGATTTTACGTTTTGTATGTATAATTTTATATCTTACCTTTTATACAATTAATTGTAAAAACCTGATACTAAGATTAACGATGAATAAAGGATATTACAATAATAATAATAACATCCATTATTTAAAACATTTGGGGCGTTAATACATCCTTATACTAGGTGTATATCTAGCTAATAACCAACAACCTAGTTTTTAGGTTGTTAACGAACCTAAAAACTAAAATAACATTGTATGTAAAACAATTCATTGTTAAATTAGGGGCGCCCTTCCGAGTATGCCTACCGCATGAACAAACCTACAATTTTTTTCTACAAATGAGACAACAAGGACGGCAAGTTGGCAACCCTAACATTTGTATTAATAAAAAAAGCTACACCATCTCATCGATCCGAAACAAAAGCGTAATGAGCAATGACATTCCAAAGACACTGCTGAAAATAAGTTTATACGACTTTGCCTTCATTGCTAACTTTAACAACGGAACAAAAGAATTACGATCAGAGATAAGTATTTTAAAAGTAAACAGCTAAATAAAAACCGTCCATAAAATGCGTTTGTACTAGCCCTTGCCTCTTTGGCTCAAGGTCGCTTATCGTACAATCTTAAGTAAACATCCACAAAAGTAAAACAATGTATATAATGCGGCTATTTTAGCTCTTACATCATTGGCGTAAGGTCGATAATCGTATAACCACGTATTCGTTACGTGAATACGCGTAGCACGCAACAGTTGTTTGACTGTAATTAATTCTACGAGCTACGTCGTAGCGACGCGTAGCAGGTGCGTAGCAACGGTTTGTGTTCTACATATCCACGAGGACCTCTATTCTACGGGCCCGTAAGGCATATTTCGTTTTAGCTCGTTTTAACGTGTATGTGTAGAGTGGGACGCAAGTTACATGAAATATTAAAAGAAAGAGTAAGCATAAGTTACGGGACGTGTTCAACACGCAATAGATACAATTTTGTAGCATAATTAATATGTAAAGGACGTCATTATGATAAATGTCGTGATATCCATATTAATACGCACAGTCAATATAATACCTACGGGTGAGTATTGATGGTATTGTAGCAGAGGCACACACTAATGACTTACATGCCATTATACTACTAGTACGGAAGGTGGCTTACTTTAACTTAATGCTTACCTATACTTAGATCTTAAAATAAAACTACATGTGGTTAGTTACCTAACATATTTACCTATATTATGTAAAAATGTGTAGTTCAAGTAAGCTAAATAAATAAATAAATAAATAAATAAATTATGCGAAATAAAATTCATTCCCGAGTGAGGAAACTTTGATTGTCCAATACTTCAGTATTGGTTTGGGCAGGTCAAATCAACCTTGAAATATATTAAGGAAGTCTATGTCCTCTGTATGTCAGTTTTTGTTGTGTGTTCAATTGTATGTAGAAGCTTTGTATTGTCACCTAACCTAATAATTAAAATGTAAATAGCTCTTAAATGGGTCGATGAAGAACTGATTTAAAAGATTTCATTCATTCATTAATTGATCAATATAACAACTATATGCAAAATTCTTTAATGAAATGTATACACACCCGAACCGAATGGAGTCCCCATATATTACATAATATCACCAATCTTAACTCACAGAACACGGTGTATACCATGGTAGCCATGGCAACGGTGGGGAGACAGATAATCAATAGGCACGTGGTATGGCGTCATCCATCATAACATCCATCCATCTTTGCTTTCGATCACTGCTAGTGTCATACTGTATCGCTGTCGAGTGCATTAACAATAAATATCGATATTTTATACACGGAAGGGTAGTGCTTCTAAAATACAATTAGTTATTTACGATACAAGTGCCAAGAATAGGAAATTCGTAACGAGTGGTGATAAATTAAGACACGACCGAAGGGAGTGTTTCAAATCGACACGAGTTGCGAATTACCTATTCGCACGTGTATCGTACAACGTTTTACAGTACATATGGTGCTACTTTCCCGCACTAGTGCAGAAATGAGCACTTTTCGTGCATATGTCGAAACAGCCATATGTACAGTAAAACTTTGTACGATACACGTGCGAATAGGTAATTCGCAACTCGTGTCGATTTAAAACACTCCCTTCGGTCGTGTTTTAATTTATCACCAATCGTTGCGAATTTCCTATTTTCGGCACTTGTATCGTAAATAACTATTACAGTACATATGGCGCTACTTTTCCGCACTAAGTGCGGAAAGAGCACTCTCCGTGCATATGTCGAAACTTTAAAGAGCCGACATATGCACGTAAAGTGCTCTTTCCGCACTGGTGCGGGAAAGTAGCACCATATGTACTGTAATAGTTATTTATGATACAAGTGTGGAAAGTAGGTGATTTCCGACGAGTGTCATTTTTATACATGAGCGAGTGAAGCGAGCGAATGTATAATTCGACACGAGTCGGAAATCATCTTTACGCGCGTGTATCATACAACGTGTTACTATGCCTTGTGTGAGGAAATATATTAAATGGTGAAATGTCGGTTTAAAATAGATAGGTTAAAATTGAAGAAGAGGTAGATTGTCAGGTACCTACTTATTATCTGGAACTGCATTTAACAACTTCTCCACATCTTTTGCTTTCAAGCTTATTCACTTAAAAGTTAAATCCATTGTATTGTGGTTTTGGAACAAAATTAATTTTGAGTAACTCAATATATTTAACAACAAAAAGACGCTGTACCGTCGTAGTTCTAAGAAACATACTGACACTATTGAAACGCAATACCTAAATCATTATTATTATTGATTGATTACTCACTTTCACTCGATATTTTTAACTTTATTTACATAAAATAACTCCAAAGTAAACAACAATCACAACAATGGCGGGCTTTTTAGTTTTAAATACATGCGCGGTCAACATATGCGCAATGCGCATGTGCAAGTCGCCATACTGTCGTATCGAAAAGGCAAAAGAAAGATGCGTTCAGCCAAACACATTAAGTGAATATTTAAAATCAATTAATTTATTGACCAAATTCAAAATTCATAAAGATTAATAAATCATTTTATACATTATTAGTATTTATGTACCTTTTATATTGAAAGAAAACGTGTAATTGAAATATTTGTAAAACTTTTCTCGAGTAATAAAAACTCTTTGCGTCGGGCTGACGACGGACGTAAAAAAAAAAAAAAAATTAAAAGTAAAAAGCACTAGTGCGAAAAAGTGGCACTTTCCGCACGATTTGGGTGCTTGGAAAACGCTCTTTTCGAGCACATGCATTGTAAAATACATACGTCGGTACGTGTGCGGATAATGTCACTTCCAGGCCAGGGGCAGATTTAAAATTTTGTAATCACCACTGGTGGTATTTAAGAATTCGGCTCCGGTTCCTCATTATGTGTCCAAAGTGCCACGCTGATAACATGTTATTGAAAGACGCAATTTTATTTTCAGCTGTGAGAGGATTGATACGTTTGTGCGTTGGGCACATTACTGAGTGGGAAATAAATGAATAAACTAAGTAATTAACCAGTCGCTGTGACTGATCTCCCTAAGTGTTCTAAACGAATGAATCATCATAAACTGTACAAGTAATAACCCTCTTAGCCCTAAAATCAAGAGAATTCGATTTTGACAGCATGTCACACAATCACAGCTGTGTAGACTGCAAAGCGTTACAAACAAGCAGCCTTAAACAAACTTATATTTTTCTCATCTCCCGCAGTACGTATAAAAACACTTGTATAGAAACATCACTTTCAAGCCCTACAAACGTTTTAATAAAATGTCAACCGATATTTTCCACAGTTATTCAGGCGAGCGAGATCGCATCTACAGGAAAAAAAACAGTTTTCCTTCCATTAAAAGAGCTCTCTGCATAAATTACTTGAAAGGCTTCTGTTTATGAATAAAGACTAGTTTACGGGGAATTTCTTGTGGACGTTTTTTTTCTGTTCCTGTGAAGAAATATAAGGGAAAAGAAACTGCGTAAATACGGGGAATGAAAGCATAATTCAATTAACAAATAATGCATCACTAAATAAATGCCACATTTGTTGTGTGCCCCATCATCATCTTCGTCATATTAGCCAAAAGAAGCCCACTGCTGGAAATATGCCTCCCCCAAAGAGCGCCACAATGACCGGTCCTGCGCCACCCGCATCCACATTATATATATATATATATATATATATTGCCAGATGTTGAAACAATTGTTATTAGTAATAATTCCAAAAAGAAAATAACATTTGAAGAGTACAGATAGATCGTTTATTTGCTCGAATCATGGTTATTGCAGATGTCATTTGAATTTTATAGTCAAGCACAATTTTGCCGGCTGATGGCGTGCAAATATTACAAAAATAAATCGTCAGATACATTTACAATTCAATAATATTCAACAAAGTCCAGTATAAAAATAACAAAAAAAAAACCCATCGTCATTGTTTCATTAAAAGGTACCTTCTACATTATCGTAAAAATTACATTATCACATAAACAATTTAGGGTACAATTTTTTGACGGGTTTTACTACTTTTACTGTGCGTACTTAGTATACCTACAACTTGTTATTTTAAGGAAATCCTGCACCGAATAAAAGCTATTTTCGGTCGACCAGGCACCCAATTTACTGCAGAAACTATTGCAATCCTAACCGTGGTGCGAACCCAGGACCACAAGCTTCGTAGGCTACTAGGCTAAACTGGTAGTCTAAAGCCAAAAATAATCAATATGTAGAAATCTATACTTACACTGTAAACTTGCTTCAATTGAAGCACTCAAATCTTTATCATTTATTACCATTTACACCAACCGACAGTGTTGGGATAAGTAACCCTAATTTCCTGTCAGATGGCGTTGCGAACACCTAGTCACGGAATGAGAGATATTACTTGTATAGTTTTAATTTAATTTGTTGTTGTATCTGTGGTTCGGAGCAATAAACACATAATGTAATCTTAATACGTTATATCGTTAATACGAGATTTTATTCAAAATATCAAAAAGTACGAGAACAAAGTGGTCCAAACGAACCGGATTATCGAGAAGAGGGGAAGAAATGCAGTAATTTCGCAAATCGCTGCAAAAGTAGTGAGAAAATAACGGGAATCTTGATGGTGTAAAAATCAAACGGAACTCAGTGAAAATGTACAAAAACATTATAAATACATATTAGTCGGACGTAATTTGTGTCTTAAAAGCGAATAAACCTCGAAACAAGTAGTGTCGAGTCGAACAGCAACATTTGTCGTAAAAAACCGGAAAATTTTCGTCGAAGTGTTACATGAAAGAAGCAGTGAAAATACGCAGTAATTCATTGCAAATCAGACTAAACAGTGAAAAACAAGAAAAAACACGAACGTTCAGTCATTTTGAAGTTACAATCGACGGGATTATTCGAATTTCATGCAGTGATTTTACAACATAACCTACAAAATGGAAGAACATATGCCGGAACAAGAAATTACTTTCGATCTCATTAGGAAAGTTGGGATTAACTTCAAGAAACAAGCCAAGGCAAGAATTACGAAAGGTTATGTACAAGCGAGAATAGACACACTTGACGAATATTGGCTGAAATTTAGAACAACACATTTTCTCATAGTGAAAGTAGCTACAGCGGCAGAAAAAAGGGAACACATTTACTTCACAACCGAATTTTTTGAATCGGGAGAGGATGAGTACGTTAATATCAAGGGAGAGTTATCGGATACACTAGAGAGATTCAACAAATCCATGACTTTCAGAGAGCAGAACGACGGTGAACTGTCCGGGGTGAACTACATACATTCAGCTGAAGATGTGAAACTCCCTAAAGTGTCTTTGCCTCACTTTTCGGGCAATTATCAAGAATGGACGTCATTTAGAGACCTGTACACGTCACTGGTACACAACAAAATGTCATTGAGCAAAGTACAAAAACTCCATTATTTGAAAAGTAGTGTCACCGGAGAAGCTGAACAACTGCTAAAGCATCTACAAATAACAGAGAATAACTATGACATTGCATGGGAAACTCTAGACAAGAGGTACAACAATAAGAGAATTATAATGAAAGCAATACATAATAGATTTCTGAATCAGAAGAAAATGAGCCAAGCTACATCTAAATCTATTAGAGAACTGCTCGACACAACCCAAGAATGCTTGAACAGTCTGACAAATAGTGAAGTAAACACAAGCGAGTGGGATACAATCATAATTCATATTGTAGTTGAGAAATTAGACGACGAGACACACAAGCAGTGGGAAGAGGAGATCAGCGGGCTTCCTGTACAAGAGTTACCCAAGCTTCAGAGATTCACTGACTTCTTAGAGACGCGCTTCAGAATATTGGAAATGGTTCCTTCAACAACACATGTGAAAGAGAAGGATAGAGCTATTGTGAGACAGAGATCATTTCTGACAAGCCCCGCCTCTACGAATGCACAGTGCACATACTGCAAACAAAAACATCTCTTGTTTCTATGTAAGGAGTTTACAAACATAGATGTAAATAAACGAGTACAACATGTCCAAAGTGAGAGGCTATGTTTCAACTGCTTGTCACCAACCCATAATGTGAAAAACTGCAAATCAAGAGTTTCCTGCCACCAATGCCACAAAAGACACCATACATTACTGCATTATCAGAACCCAACACCAACAGAGAGAGAAAGAGAACCAAGAATACAGTCCACACAGAGAACAAACACAGAGATATCGAGAGAAACATGTGAGAAGGAGTCTACATCCGGAGCTTATGAGTCACCGAAAATAAGAAATTACCTAGTTACACAAGGTCACACTGCACTCATGGCGACTGCCCTAGTGAACATTAGAACTGGTCAAGGCATGCAGCTAGTACGAGCCTTAGTCGATCCATGTTCACAGGAAACCTTTATCAGTGAGTCAGCTGTTCAGAGATTACAACTACGCAGAAAACCAACAGATGGTCTTGTAACCGGTGTGGGACAGATGTCAACAAAAATCAAGTTCTCAACCAACATAGAAGTTTACTCAAGATTAAACAACAATTTCAAGAGAGAATGCACTGCATATGTTGTCCAACATGTCACTGAGCAGATGCCTACAACGAGAGTACATCCCGAGAAATGGACACATCTACAACACTTGCCATTAGCAGATCCGACATATCATACACCTGGAAACATAGACATGTTGTTAGGAGTAGACATTTACACAGATATCCTGATGAACGGAGTGATTAAAGGAGAACCAGGTACCCCTATAGCACAACAAACACACTTAGGGTGGATACTGTCAGGAGGACTGCTAGAAGATAGCCCGAGAGAGATCAAGAGTTTACATCTAAATATTTCACTAGAGAAGATGGTTGAGAAATTTTGGGAGACCGAGAGATTAGAATCAGAGGAGAATGAAGCTCTCACCCCACCGGAACAACGAGCAGAAAAAATATATCAAGAGACACTATCAAGAGACCCGACTGGAAGGTACATTGTGGCGCTTCCATTCAAGAGTGACAACCCAACTTTACCAGAAAATTCAAGAGAGATTGCATTCAAGAGATTCATGAATACTGAGAGAAAATTAACCACTAATCCAAAGTTGAGAGAAGCATACAATCAAATCATGAGAGAGTACATAACGCTACAATATATGGAGTTAGTAAAACGAGAAGAGCCTATGAGAGAGAGAGAGAAAAGGGTGTATCTCCCATTTCACGCAGTGGTACGAGAAGACAGAGAAACTACTAAGGTCAGAATAGTTTATGACTTATCCTGTAAAGGCACCAATGGAGTTAGCTTGAATGACGAGCTCTTAGTGGGAACATCACTTCTATCAGAACTTCGAGATATATTAATGAGATGGAGAATGCATCGAGTCTGCTTTGTCGCCGATATAATCAAAATGTATCTGCAAATCATGGTAAGGAGAGAAGACACAGACTTTCAGAGAATATTTTGGAGATTCAGCCCGGAAGAAGACCTCAGAGAATATAGACTGCTTACCGTGATCTTCGGAACAGCTTGTGCACCCTTCCTGGCCCTCCGCACTTTGAAACAAGTAGCAATCGATGAAGCAAGCACAGAAGAGTATGATCATGCCAGAGACATAATCCAAAACTCCTTCTACATGGATGATGTATTGTCGGGGGGAGATACAGAAGAGATAGCAATAGAAGCTAAACGGCAACTTACTGAAGTATTGAGAAGAGGAGGGTTTGAACTACAAAAATGGGCTTCAAACAACAAAACATTCATGAACACAGTTGAACCTGAAAAGAGAGCCAAGAATGCGGAAATAGGTATAAATAGCAAAGAGACAATCAAGACACTTGGTATCGCTTGGCAGTCTAGTGAAGATACCCTGCTAATAATGAACAATGTCAACACTTTACCAAATGAACGAGTAACTAAGAGAACTGTACTGACTGTCATAGCATCTCTATTCGATCCAATGGGTTGGCTAGCCCCTTCTGTGGTGATGGCGAAGATATTTATGCAGAAACTTTGGGCGAAAAGATTATCATGGGATGAAGAGTTACCTGAAACCCTGAAGGTGGAGTGGATGAAGTTCTGCAAAGGTATAAAAGAGCTGTCAGAAATAAAACTAGAGAGATGGATAGGCACTGTAAATACAAACCAACAAGTGGAGCTGCACGGGTTTGCTGACGCCTCGATGGCCGCCTATGCCGGAGTAGTGTACTGCAGAGTAATCCAGTCAGACGGACGAGTCAGAGTATCACTTGTTATAGCAAGAACGAAAGTAGCCCCGCTGAAAGAGCTTACCTTACCGCGTCTTGAGTTAAGTGCAGCATTGTTATTAAGTCAGCTACTGAAGCGCACTGCTACAGCTATGAGGATTGAGTCCAAAAATACTTACGCGTGGACAGACTCAAAAGTAACTCTAGCTTGGATTCTTGGAGACCCATTGAAATGGACGCCATTTGTGAAAAACAGAGTCATTGCCATTAACAACCATATAGACACAACCTGGTCATATGTGAACACCAAAGAAAATCCAGCTGATCCAGCATCCAGAGGCGTATCACCTGAGAAATTAAATGAGAGTACATTATGGTTCAATGGTCCTGCATTTCTACAACAAAAAGAATGGAAGAATGAAACTGGCAAACTAGTAGAAGATACAAAGTTAGAAATGAGGAAAACGTTCAAATGTGCAACTACGGTAAAGGGGAAAGAAGAAAGTTTTATAATTACCTTAGCAAATAGATACTCATCATTGAGAAAACTTGTAGCTGTCATAGCTTACTGTAGAAGATGGGTTAATCTAAAAGAGAAAAGAAACTTACCTACATTTGTGACACACGAAGAAAGAGAAGAAGCGCTTACGATTTGCATAAGACTTTCTCAACACCTGGAGTTCCCAGAGGAAGATGAAGCATTAACAAACCGTAGACCGTTAAAGAAAGGAAGTAGATAACTGTCGCTTACACCATTCCTAGATGACAAGGGAGTGTTGAGAGTTGGAGGAAGATTAAAACACGCAGATTTAGAGTTCCTGAGCAAACATCCAGTAATTATATCTAAGAGAAACGCGCTGATACAAATGTTACTTCATGATGCACACAAGAAGACGTTACACGGAGGTCCGCAGTTAATGACTACATACCTGAGAGGAAGATACTGGCTGATTGACGCAGGAAATACAGTAAAAGGCTATGTGAGAAATTGTTTTCCTTGTGCTAAACAGAAGGCCAAGACAATCACTCAACTAATGGGCGACTTACCTGAGACACGAGTGAAGCCATCGAGACCCTTTTACATCTCTGGCGTAGACTTCGCGGGTCCAGTCAACGTACGCATGAGCCCTGGGCGAGGATCAAAATCGTTCAAAGCATATATCTGCATTTTCATCTGCATGTCAACGAAGGCTATCCACATTGAGTGTGTGAGCGATATGACTATGGAAGCATTCATGGCCGCATTCAAACGATTTACTTCAAGAAGAGGATTTGTCAAAGAGATGTGGAGTGATCATGGCACAAATTTCGTCGCTGCGAGTAAAGAGCTACTGGAGACTTGGAGAATTGGTCAACGGTCGATCCCGGTCGAGCTCGCCGCACTTCTTGACACGAAGGGTACACAGTGGAAATTTATACCTCCTGGATCACCAAACCACGGTGGTTTGTGGGAAGCAGGGGTGAAGAGTATCAAGTTTCACTTGAAAAGAACCATCGGAGACGCTACACCTACTTTTGAAGAGCTGAACACTCTACTAACACAAATAGAGGCGTGTCTCAATTCGAGACCTTTATCGCCATTGAGCGATCACCCTGATGATTTAGAGCCATTGACTCCATCACATTTTCTTGTTGGAGAGCCACTGATTACCATCCCAGAGAGAGACTTCACAGAACATAAGGTTGTACCTAAACGTATGTATCCAAGTCACGGAACCGAAATGTACCTAAACAGCT